>OX451216.1:11034418-11690765 GCA_949628195.1 Phasia obesa
TTAGATTTTCTATTTCTATCCCTTTGCAGTTGGTTAAAGTTTTTGTGTAGCCTTAGATTCTCTTTCTGCAATTGCCATTGGGGGTCTTTAGGCTTTTGTATTTGTTTCAATAGTTATTCATTAGGTGAGAAAAAAACCTTTTCACATCTTTAATTAAACAAAAGGCATTCGCAAAGGAGAGTTAGTGTTGTTATTGAACAAAATAACTTTCTTAAAATCACAATCATCCAACAAAGATTACGAAACATGTAAAACAATTTGCTTAAAATATGTTTAAATATAAAATTCATTTATTAAAGAATCATTGAAATAATTTTCCAAGAATTTAAAATTTAAGAAAAATATAATATAAATATAATTTATAATTTATAAATATAAATACTAATCATAAATATAAATTATAATTTTTTAAATTAAAAATTCGTCGGTTTTCAATTTTTGATAGTTTTTTGTAAATACAGATAAAAAATTTAGTTGTAAACATCATCTATTTAACCATCTAAACTCAGATAATATAATACGAGAATATTGTATTCCATCATCTATAGTGACGTGCTGAAAGCGAAGTCTAACACCACCTAAAGCTTTCCTATTGTTTGATGTATGTTCCTTTAATATTTCTTTAAAATTAATCACCTAATTTGTAAAATATATTTTTTTAACTAAGAGATAATAAAACGAACTCATGCCAATTTCGACAAACAAATTTAAATATTAAAATAAACAAGTTCGGCTTGCCGAATCTTATATACCCTTCACAACGATGATTACAAGGGGATTCTGGACGCCCAGACCTCGGCTTCTTTTGATCCGCGCTGAAATCATGGGTACTAAAACTGACAGACTTAAGTAAAATAAAAATAAAAACGACAAAACCGAAAAAAACGAGCTCAATTTTAACCCCAAACATCCACCTCCTCCCGAAAAGAGCCTATTGTCTTGTGTTCCCTAGGACCGTCCTGCAATCCATATTTCCTTAGAATATTCAGTCTAAATGAAACAAAAACTTTAAGAAATGGTCTTTCCCGCCCCAAAAGTCCGTTGACCGCTCCTGGTTTTCACTGGCCACCCTGTGGATCTATTGGCCGTATCTATGTGTATTGCTTACTATAAAGGCATTTAAAACAAACGATAGCAGAAAAACCGTATCAACCTAAAACCAAACACAAAATCGCCCCTACCAGGTGGTTGTTGCCATCCGATATCTATATATCGACCTATTTTTTGTAGTCTAATATTTAGTAAAAAAAGCAAAAGAAAATCATTACTACCGAAAAATAAAAACAACCTAAAAAAATGGTACAAATATAAATATAAATGTGGTTTTTTCGCACAGCCTCGAATGGAATCGTCTGTTGTCTGATGTTGTTTAGTTGCAATGGCAAAATTTGCAAAACTATACCTAGTAGATTGGTGGCCTTAAATTACCTGTATATATTCTGGTGCCTTGGCTATCTTGATTCCAATCCGTTCACAGAGGGGCATCGCTTAATAAACTTCTCTATGTATAAGGATCCAGAATATACATATGTATATACTTTATTTGGTAGAAAATAAATATTGCAGAAATTATACACGGAATGACAAACTTATTTATACCCTATCCACCTGTGGTGAAGGGTGTACAAATGAGAGGCTATATATTCAATACTTCTTCCAACTTTAGACTTTGGGTCAGTATGTATATAACTATCGGCTAACAAAATAAATTTAAAATTTTTTGATCCTTTTCTTAGAAAAGTATTTCTTTAATTTTAAGCAGTATTGATGATTCGAACTCGACTCTAAATTAAAATTGTTCATTAATATATATTAAAATTTTTCTTGAAGTGTCCCTTACGCATCCATTTTACTTTTGCAGCCTCTTCAGAATGTTGTCTTTACCCTCTGTAGAACGGTGAGCAACGACCTCGTTTCGTAGCTTAGGCTTCACATTAGTCTTGCAACCTCCGCTCGGCTTCTGATTTATAGGCTTCTTCTTATAAGGATTCTTCTCCTTCTGCAGTTGGGCCTTATTTAGGGTTAGTACCCATAATCTCTTAACAGGTCTTTCAACTTCCGGAGTCGTCTCCTCATTTAAAAGACTATCGATCTAATTTGTCATTTTCTCAATAGCCTTTCTTTCCTTTCGCCGTCTTCTCTTCTGCTAAACAGACGAATCGACGTGGGAGGAACGTTTTTAGGTGCCTAGATTTGGGACTTTTGAGAGATCCAGGTTCATAAGACAACTTCTCTCAATCCGTGGCCCCCGTGGGAGTGAAGAAAAGCAAATAGAAAATCCACACACCTAACTAGAAATCTAGAAAATAACCTAACTAGAAATCTGTTTCCAGATTTCATTTACAACATGTAAGTCTGAATTTTCGACTGTGCACAAAACCAACCTGTCTGCCTGTCAGCAGACGACTTACATTTTGTTAATAACACAAGGGTAAAGATAAAAAACTGGGTAAAAAAATTCTATACAAAATTTTATACTTTTTATATCCAACGAATAAATTTAGCCGTAAAATAAATTAACGTTACTTAAATATCAACACCACCAAGCAAGCAGGCAGTGATGTAAAAAGCAGTGCAGTGCTATGCAATGTGATGTAAAGCAATGACAAACAAGTACAATTTAGTAGCACGCACTTGTCACAGACTTGTGTGATTTTATGGTACAAGAACAAATGGTTGTTGGCGGGTTTAGTGATGCAGTAAATATGTACACCCTCACATGCATTTCTGACATACTCTATTAAATTTTCTAACAAATAGACAGACAGACAACGTATGTGTAGTATAGTTCGCTTACAACAACGGATGTTGTTGCTAGTATAAATTTCAAGAAATTTCATTCCATTCTATATCGTCATACGAGTATAAATATATTCTCTACAAAAGCGTAAAGAAACACGCACTTACACTGAAAAAAGAAAGATATGGATGTGATTTCAAAATGAGTAAAAAAACTATAGATAAGTTTTATGTCTGACTGAGGACTCAGTTACTTTAAATACGCGTTTACAAGGGTTTATAAAAATACAATTTTTAAATTTGATCGTATTTTTTTCCAAATGTAAATGTATACAAAATATACGTCAAACATGTGAAGGTTATCCTATAGTAACCATAAATAGCATTTTGTACAGGCACGGAACTACTTCAATCAAGTAGAATCTGAAAGGAATTATGATCACCAGGGATTACCTTCGCAGCTTAAGACATGCTGACAATTCGGATATATGACAAAAATTACTTTAAAGCTCGATAAAAGTAACCTAAGAATACTGCGATTCTCAAATGGATTGTAGGTTGTGGAAATATGTCAACAAGCTATGCATTGAAAGCAACATCCGGTATAGTTTCGGAAGGATTGTGTTGCTTTATGTCACATCAGATACAAATATGGAGGTGCTAGGATAGCACCTACTGGCAGATGGAGATCTGCTTGCACTAGAACCAATTGCAATCCTAGGACTGCAAAATAGAGCGGGTCTAGATAAGGTGCTTAAACACCTGGCAGGGGAAACAATAGATTTCTATTAGTCTCAATGGCTTTTCTTTCCACGTATTCTAAGCTGGTGCATTTCATAAAGACCTTTAAAGATCTTTAAAAAGATCAAGGATTTAGTAGCTCTCCCTCGTATTTATAGTTATGTTCTTTGATTTATTTTTAATAAAATGTAATATATTTAAAGATACTCAAGAGTATAAACAAACGCCCCACAGTGGTCAATTTCGCGAGATAGCGGTCAAAACTCTATAACTTTTGACCGGATTGGTATTTTTTTACGCGATTTTTTTTTGTTCAATAGGAGGGACTTTAAGCTTCATTTTGCGTGTTCAAACGTAAAAATCGACTGATAGGAACGTAAGTAATGTGGAGTTAAAAATGCATTTTAATTTTTTGTTGAGTTTCCATGTAAAAGTTGAATATTTTGACATTTTAAATAGGTATTTTTTTATAATTTCTTATTTTGTTCAATCGTATTTTACAACCAATACTTATTTATTATTCCTAAACTTAATTTTGGTCAGAAAATGCCAACATTTGGCCCCTGACATTTATTTAGTCTCAATATTCACAGGGGCCAAAGGTTGTTTTTTTGGAAGAAAGCTAATTCTTGTGAGGATTAAACTGAAAGATAACACTGAAATTCCCAACAATATCAATACCATTTGGATATATTATATACAGAACATAACATCGATAAAATTTTAAGTAAACTTTTACTATTGATTTAAAGTGCACATATATTTTATTTAAATGTAAAATTTATACTAAAATTAGAAACAAATTATAATCTTTAAACTAGTATTAATTAAACAATATTAGTAAAAATTTCTTCCAAATAGCTTTGATTTTCATTTTGCAGTAGATGTTTAGCTTCTTCATCTAACTCTAATGAGGTTGATTTCCATTTTTGTCGAATACTGGACATATATGGGTCTGATGCATGGGTCTGAGCACAACAAAATATTAATAAGATCTTCATTAGTACAATATCTGGAAATTTTTCTTGTATTGTGCTCGCGAAAGAATCTGTAGTCTTTGTTCCTTTTTTCATGCGCTTCTTCTGAGAGATCTCCAATTGGAAGCATATTGTGCTGAATTATTTGTTCCCCATGGAACAAAATTTTGTGAACTGTGGTTGGCATACTTATGTCTCCAAGAATATTTTTGGTTATAAAGGGTTGCTGTCTCATTAGTATACTGACCAAATTTTTTTGCATCTATCTTTTTGCTACATGCTATAACTTCTAATATGATTTGGAATCGTCGTATTAAATCATAATCTACTCCAGTTATAGAAGCTGCAGTTTCTGGATCGGAAAAAAATCTCCTTGCTGTGTTTCCATCATTAGAATTTCCTTCTCCTTGCTTTGGCTGGTCAATTATAAGGCCTATCTCACGGTATTTTTCTTGAATATCTTTTTTTTTTTGCTTTCTTTTTTCCAAATTTTCTTTGTTGTTTCTCACTGTTTCGCCTAACGGGCCAAATTCCAAATCGTATCCCAATTTAAGAATATGCTCCATAAAACGAATTCCAGCATGAAGAGGTGACATTCCAAATTCATATGCTTCATTAAAACTATCGTCTTGTGTTGGTGGTTGGCTCAATTGACTTGATGTTTTTTGGCATATGGTGCAGCTTGACGAAGACATTGTTTCGGTTAAAGCTTGTGCAACTTTTCCATCGATCATTGTAACTGACATTTTAAAGTTAACTTCGATACATTGGTCATTAAATTCAAATATCACTGGTTGAAGTTCTTTAATTTCATCTGTTATTTTGCCAACTTCTTCAGTTATGACATCTTTAGTTTCTTTTTTGTAAGCAAACTTTATTGGTCTACAAAATTTTGTTGACGAGGGAATTTCATTCTTCCATACATCTATCTCTGCAGCTCTACTAGTTGACGGCTCTGAACCAATATAAGTTTTTGTTAAACGTAATGGAACGAAAGAAATCATGAATAAATTGCCATCTCATGAATTTTCCGCATTACATTGTTTCTGGCCAGAGGACCCATCACATCCCCATTTAGAAATTAAAGTCATGCTGCAATTTTTAAACTTCTTTAAATAGTCAGCATCAAATGTCTTTAATAATTGTTCTGCAGTGTGTTCAAGAAGATCCTGCAATTTTATTTCTGCTGAACTTGAAGTTACCTAATAGCAGTTGGTGAAGGTAAGCAATCTTTTTTGGCAGAAACTATATCTCGATATGATGGAAAAATTCCACAATTTTTTTCATTGGTTCGCTTCCGCAATTCTGTATATTGGTTTTTAGTCATTTTCAAATCCAAAAATAGTGCAAATGCTTCTTCTGGAGTAAATTTATTTTCTTCAGTTGATGTCGGCATACTTTCTAAAATCCTTTTTGTGCGTCTGGGGCTTGCTTCCACTATTTTTTCAATGATAGCAATTTTACTCTTTTTAGTTTTCGATGGTTGAATTTGATGCAGAAATGAATCCTTTATGATGCTACAAGAAACTTCTTCATTGATATGTTTAAGCTTGCGTCTTCGTGATCTTTCACTACAATTATCAATTGGCTTTGCTGGTCGACCACCTTTTCCAGTTTCCGTGGTAGTTACTGATGGCTTTTTAAAAATAAGTTTATTTCTTAGCCATTCTTGGTTGCGTGAGTAAAACAATTTCTTGTTTCTGGAACATTGATTGTACCGTTTTCTTAAAGTATTTAAAAAGTTTTTTATTTTTAAGTTATGAATTTTAATTTCTTGTTTGCCACATATTTTGAAGAATGGATTATTCATTATATGTAAAATAATGTCGTTTTCATCTTTCCGTTCAAAATATATATCAGATAGAACACTATAACTGAATTTAGCCATTGTTTAAACAATAATGAAGAAAAAAAATGAATGCATGGATTAATATACTATTGCTCGAAGTTTCAACATGATCTTTTTTACCTCTTTGAAACATAATATAACAGGTACTTGGTTTTACCAGTTATTTCCATTGGTTTTAAATTTATTTGCAATTTTCAGGTATTTAAGTTGTGTAATATTAGATGGCAATAAAATCATTTTTTACGTTTTCCAAATGAATTGCCAGATACCACATAATTTGAGAGTTCTATTGTCATTTTTGTCAAAATTTTGATACACCCTTCTATGTGGACTAGGTCCAAATATGGGCCAACTTCTCCTAATTTCAACAGAATTATTTTTTGGGTCAATAAGAACTCTTGTGCAAAATTTCATCAAAATATATGCATAATAGCCACTTTCACATACAAATAACTTCTCAAAAAATATGACGTGAATTTGTACCGAATATCTTACCTTGGGTCAGAAAAATTGCTGTAGCTCAAAAAGTGCAGTCCCGATGCATGGACATGTATATATAGGAATGTAGGGGAGAGTTAGGACTACAAAATAGTAAATTTGTGTTTTGACTCAGCTTGACTTACAGGAGTTGTGCTCTATGAAGTAGGAAATTTCCGAGAAATTTGACCTTTTTTAAAAAAAATATTTAAATTGTTCTGAAAACAGTAGAGCTTCAATTTTTTTTACCAGTAAAAGGAAATAAGTTAAGTTACAACACAAAATTTATTTCGTCCAAAAATCTTGAAAAACAAAAAAGTTATGATCATTTAAATTTTAAAAATTAACTAAAAATATCATAAATTTACTAAATTCTGAAAAAGCCCATTTTGGACCACCCTGTTCTCAGTGAAATAGTTGAAATAGAGTTCTATTTTTTTGGCTCCCGAGGTTTACTACTGTCTACTTTCATATGAGTCTAATAACTTTAAAATCGGAGAACAAAAACCAAAAGGAGTTTTGGCCGCTATCTCAAAATATTGACCACAGTGCGCCCTTCACCTAGATTCCAAATATAGAAAAAAAAAATAATAAAAAGAAGAGAAAATCGTAAAAAAGGCGGCTAAATAATTCGAAATGAAATGTGCAACACGAGAAATATTTTATAAAACTAAATACGACAGACAAACATTTGTACAACGTATAAATTCCTCTGGTGCGGCTGTAGTATAATTGAACTTAAAGCGAAAAAGGTGTTAATTGTGCTCCAGCATTCTTCAATCTGAATTCCTGTAAGGTTGTTAAATTATTGTGATCGTTGGTATCAGCACTTAAACATAAGATAAGAAAGAAATTTTTATTTAGATTTTATCATTGTAAAACAAAAGATTTTATGAGGAGACTAGTTTGCATAGATTGTTTTACAAGTGCTTGGAACATGTAAAGGAAATAAGGTTAAAATAAGGAAAAACAACTTGTATTTGTTTTATATATAAATATCTTATGTTTTGCAACCTATAAAGAAATATAAAACTAATTATGTCCTGACTTATATTTTGCTTTATTATTTGCTAAAGAACAGAATCAGCAAAAGTTTTATTTACTCAAAAATTTTCTCATGCTTGTTAAGTGCATGGTTCTCATTACTCTTGACATTACTCTTGGATTACAAAACGCATGAGGCATGAGGAGACATGTGCTCCAAACTAGTGGTGTTATGTATTATAAAACCCAACAAGTGCGCCTCGCTTAATGAGCTAAAGTTGATATGGGTGAAAGGACACATACGCACAGCTAGGAATTAAGCAGCGGCCTAACTAGCAAAAGCGGAATTTTCAGTAGACCAAGGAGTAGCACTGGTAAATGGCCTAATACCAACGAAGGCGCTACAAGGTGTGAACTCATTAAACCTGTAAAGATAGAGGGAGGCTACTACGTGTAGACAAGCTAGAATAGTGCTCAAGAGCCCATTGGCAGAAATACTAGTAACGTGTTTAGATAATAGAAGTGCCTCAAGCGGGATTTGTGACAGACCATTGAAGCTTCTAGTGTCACCTAACTAAGAAGAAGAAAAAAATCATAGATGATTATACTTGCAGACTATGCCTGGTAGAGGCTTAGATGGTAGCGTGTATTGTGTGTGAATGTCCAACACTGGCTAGCATTAATCAACGTGAAATGTGGATGTAATATGGTATCCAGGCCTAAGACAATTTCTGGCAGTTACGAGAGACTACTTAGTTTTGAAGAAGGGCGACAGTTGTCAGTATAAAATTACTATTGTCGAGAGATAGTGCTTGTGTTAGCATAATATTCAGCTACAGAGATATCACCTTCTTCAATTTTCATCATAGGCAGATGGTACTTGAATTCTCTATGACCAGGTACAAATGCGGTTATGCAGTACTTCTATTATACTGAAGCAACTTTCTGAAGTTCTTGCCAAGAGCATATTTCTGCTGAAGTGCTTTTAAAGATTAACTAGTCTACCTATTGAGAGTGTCTCGATACACTGATTGGTAGCGTGCTAGTCGATCAGTCTAGAGGTTGCGGGTTCGATTTCCGCCAAAAACTCGGTGTTTTCTGCAGTCAAGCAAAAAGCTACATGATAGTGTTGTCTTAAAAAAAAGGCTATTAATAAAAAGGCTATTCGTTTCCGTCTTTTCTGGAAAATAAAAACCTGAGACCTCTCTAACTACTTTGCAGTTTTCTTATCAAAAATAAAATTCATTACATTTCCCAGAAATGGAGAAACGATGTCCATAATACAGAGCTGCATGTGCATAAGGCGACTTCAGGTACTTTAAGCAAACTTAAGTTTTATTAAAATCAGGAATGGTAAATTTGAAAACAATGGGTCATTCCATGCCATTGGAATGACCCATATGCGAAAAATCATCTAAAGTGCTGGGTAAACTCTGGCAAAATGGCGCTATATACATGTGTTTTTACCTTAGTAATCGTAGTTATAATTAATGTAAAATATTTTATTGTGTTCAAACCACTTTATACTTTCTAATGAATCTGTCTTGTTATTCCATAAATGTATTAGTTTCCATAAATATATTCATTTTACGAACTGAAAACATTTAATAAACTTTAAACATCATTAAAATTATCTAATGAGTAACTTTCTTTCATTCACCACACGAAAAAACAAGAACGCAACAACAGCAACAAACATTTTCAGCCTGTAAGACAATGACAAACAACAACATTATCAATAGCGACATCAGGAGCAACAAATGCTAGCAAATTCAACACTAGGCTTTTTACTCCAAGTCAAGGCAGTTGAATTATATAAGGCATTATTCTCTATAAGGAACTTACCTGTAAGGAACGCATTGAAATAAAGCTACCGAAAGCAAGAAGAATCTTTCATCGATGTAAACGAGTGTGCTGTAAGAGACTTGTGAAATATGGAAGACATGGGGATCTAAACCTTGGACAAATGCTAACAGTTACCAGAGACTCCATGACGAGAAACAAGGACGACAGTTATAGACTATCCATTGTTTTGACTTGCTTCCGTTTCATTAAACTTTTATGTTTTTCCAGCCAGGTGATTAATCTTGCGTGCCCCAGGATGATAGGACTGCCATCTGTAGTTGCCTAGCAACAACGCCGCTATATGATTGTGTAATGGTGGAGGTCCTTGTTATGTGGTGTGTAGTCTTGCTGATCAACTGTCTTTTGCCGTTTTTTCTTGTTGAGGTGGAGCTTCCAAAACGTCCCTGCTGTTCTGGTGTTCTTCCTTAGATGCCAGGAGTGAGCTGTAATGTGCTTTTATTTTTGAGTGAATTTGTCTGGGGGTTGAAGCCCCTATGAAAACCCATATGGCTGGCGTGAAAATAATTTTTATTCACTACTTGATATTAATTTCAGTTAAGAAATCTCATAATTAAATTAAAAACATAAAGAACCATTAGTAGGGCATAAAAAAGTCTGTATTGGCTTCTAAGTATGTGATGGTTAAATAAGCACATACATTTGGGTATGTGTGCAATTCTTTTATGAATAGAAACAAAACCCAGATAAACAACGGATTGTAATTGTTATCTTTAGCAACTATGACATGAAATTTAAATCAACTTAAACTATTCTAAATATGAAACAGTAGGGTACACAGTCTGGTGAACTGTTTGTTTAGGTGTACACACACAACAAGGAATTTATGTAAGTATGTATGCATGTATGCATGTATTTATGTATGAATATCGTTTTGTGTATGTTGAATGAAATTTTCGCGTGTAAAAATTTTAGACATGAAAACAAAGAAGAAAACGAGGAATTTATTAGCAAATGCCAACAAACGCACAAGAGAAGAAAAATGGTATGCAAAAATTTACATTTAAATACTTATACATACACACTAACAAATGTAAGTATGCATGTTTTAGTTTTCGAGTTTCTTTTTTAAATAATAATTATTTTGTTGTAATTTGTATGTTTGCATTTAAATACAACAGTAATGTTTGCTACGAAAAGTTAATGCAAATTTCATAGAATGTACGAGTTCATACATCCGCTTTTCGTATGCATGTGCAGACTGTGTGTATGTGTTTATAAGCACAAAACAATATTCTACATAGTCAAGCACATAACATAAACGTCAAGTTGTAAGAATATTAGACATTTACATACGACGACATCCTTGTGTTCTAATGCTTGCCTTGTTAGCCAGTCGTTATTAAAACTTATTGTTATACCCTACAACGCCAATAAAAATGAAGAAATTATTTCTTTATACTGAATTTTGAAATACTTAAAAGCAATATTCATATGTGGATCCCCTTCTGAACATTGTGAGTTAATGTAGGAAATTTTACCAAATAATCTTTGGAAACTTTTTAAATATTTGCACGTATAGTAGAGTTGATACAAATGCCCTCTCAGAATACAGCTTTAGTGCTTACGAAGTAACGTATATTGGCTTTTAATATTAATAACTGATGAGTCCATAACAAAGCACCTCTCATATTGCCAATCCTGAAAAATGTATGAACCCCCATCGAATTCTTATAAACGTCATAAATACAGAGAAAAAAATTTGTGCACCTATTAAAGATTTTAATTAGATTTAAATTAAAGTTTAATTCATTTTTTAATTGATTCAAATGTATATTCCTTTTAAACGGAACAAAAATGATTCATAATTAAACAAATAATTGAATTAATTAACTGTTTAATAAAATTTAATTTGAAGCCAATTAAAAGCTTTAATTGATAAAAAAAATATTTTTTTCTGTGTAAGTTCGAATTTGGTGTAAAGTTCAACCAACAGAAGAAGAGTTCTCAATTAAAGCCTAAATGAAAAAATATTAAGTCGCCTAAAAATACGGATTATAGAAATGAATATTGAAATAACTGGATAAAATTGTTTAAATCGGCAAATATCTGTTAAAATAATTAATCTTTTCATAAATACATTATATGCAACCACTTTACAAAAATATCGAAGAATTCAACGGCTGTTATATTTTTTTAAAAGACAACACTATCTGCGAAGCTTCTTGCTTGTCTGCAGAAAACACCTAAAGTCTTTGATGGGAATCAAACCCGCAACCCACAGACTGGTAGGCTAGCATCGAGTTCCTCGATTTGAATATTGAAAAAAAAAATTGTTTTATACAAATTTTAAATTTTTTTATCCATACAACTTATTGTTTCGTTTTTAAGACTAACTTGGCTAAACACCTGTTCCACATTAGAGGACGGGTGTGGCATAATAAAAATATAAAGCGAACAATTTTAGAAATAAAATCTTTAGTTAGGTACGCAAGTCATTTAAGATCTCCAAATTCGGAGTCAATTGCTTGAATATCTTAATTTAAATTCTCTACGTTTTCCACTAATACAAAATAGTATAGATCTACTAAACAGTTTATAACGCCTTTGATTCAAAGCCAATGAGATTTACAGGGCTACAATATGCTCAGTTGTTTTATTTCTTTAATTTCATTAAATTGTCCAAGATTAAGTTTCAATGTCTGAAGTATTTTTATTCCACAAAATGATGTTGACAAAGTTCAATAAAAAAGAGTGTGACCTAAACCCAGCCATTTCAAAAATCTGCAATATCTGGAAGAAAATCGGCAAATCTCACCTAAAAAATTTTACTATGAAAAATCAGCAAAATGCTGAGAAATCAGCAAATCTGGTAACAGCGTTTATGATACGATCCGAGGTTTTCTCACTAATAGTATGGTATGAGTAGGTATGTGTTCAGTAAGCTAGTTTTGTTCAAGTATGACCACTTGCTCATGAGCCCTAGAACGCTCCAATTAGATGAGCTTGTTCATGCAACTATTTAGTACGTAAACGTATGAGGTTCTCTATGATGTAGTATAATATAAAGTCGAATTACACCGACACTACTTTGTACTTTTTGTTTTTTGGAAGAGTGTTCGTCTGCATGTATGGTTTCAACATGTTTCTAGTTTTGACATATACTTGTTCTAAAAAATGCTTTTAATAAGACGAAAGAAGACGTTTTAGATGTTTACTTTCATTCCTTAACTATTGAAGAAGATGCAAAATAAAGGAAATAGAAATTTATGAAATTAATCTTTGGTTCAACTATTAATATTCGTGACATTATTTTTAGATTATATAGATTTTATAAATAAGAAAGGCTGACGTAGATGCCACATCTATTTAAAGTTATGCCTGCTAGAAGCTTAACGTAACTCTAAAGAATAGCAAACATATAGCTCACCACAATCATGGAGTTCTACTCCAAGATGCATAACTGAGCCAACATAAAAAAGCCAACATAAGCCAACTGAAGCCATAGTGACAGTGGGCTGTTTTTTTATTAAATTCAAGTTTCTTTCAAGCTAAATGTACAACATATTTTATTCAAAGTATAGCCAATTGGAAGCTCTAAGTTTTGGCCATATTTATAGTAATTTAAGCAATTTATCCCGAAACCACTTTGCATCTGATGTGTATTTCTGCTAGGTCATTTTTCATGGAATGGAACAAATAGTGTTCAGGAACAGTCGCGAAAAAAATATTTTTAACTATTCACCAACATGAGGCAGATCATTATCATAATGGAAATGTATGGACTCTTGTATGATTGAAAATTCTGACTCCTTTTTTTTAATGAGCACTTCCTAACAAAATACAAAACATTGTTTTTCTTTTTTTAGGGGAGATACTGAAACTTCTTGGGTACTTTTCGACCCCCTTTGTTCCTCAATGATTTCTGGTATCCGACTAGAAATTATCGAATACCTTACTCTCATTGAGTATCTTGCTGTGACTAGGCTATTACTCTATTACGACTATAGCGATTTCTGACTGGTGACTGGATACAATTTGCTTAAGGATAAAGACTCCACAGCATCTCCATTTCAATATGTGTCTGCTCGTAGTCCCAAGCCTTTTTATGTTAGACTTTTTCCAGGCAAAGTCTGCAAGTATCGTCGAACTTTGATTTTTAACTTAGCCAGATAATACTTGACAGTCCGTAACCTGTCACTAACGCAGTTAACCATTAGTGGGCACCCAGATTATATCCAAGCTCCTTCTTTGTCTTTCTGCAAACTTGTAGTGAAAAAATTCCAAAATATTTTGTGGGAATCAAACCACTATTTCAGCGAAGCATTCTAGTAGTGTAATGGATATTGCTTGTAGGTGTCGATAATCCTGCTTGGCTGAGCTTTACTGACTTTTTTCTGCATTTTGAATTATAATAAATTATGCTATTATCATCGCTCATAACATTTTAATATAGATATGACTTCTTTCTGTGGAACTAATGTAGTATTTCAGACACTTAAAGTCTTCTTTCTATCAAACTCTTCGAAATCGTGTATTTTAAATCGGCGAAACCACTCATGTTGTAGAACAGCGAAGAAAAAAAAAAATAAAATCCCCGCAAAAGATTACAAGGAATCTTTCCACACTTCTCTTTAAGGCGCAAGAAAGCCCTATTAAAATAAAATAATTCCAGCTTTTAATATATTCACATTTTTTAAATTTTTCTTTAAAAAACGTATAATGTAAAAGCTTAGTTGATTCAAAAGAAGCTTTATTAATAAGTAGTAGATTAGATACAAGAGTGCTGATGTCGTGAAAATGTTCATTCCGCTCGTGCTGGTGTCTAAAAATTAAATTTTCCCAATTTTTCTTTAATATTATCACCTAATTTGTAATTTAATTAATTCTTTCTTAGAGAGAATGAAAACGAACTTAAGCTTGATTATAAAATTTCATTGTATGTAATACATAAACAGTTCGACTAATAATTATTAAATTTTCAAAAATAATATTTTTTAATTTGACCTTGAAACAATTCCTATAAAACTGTATTTATCAAACATTCCCTACAGACTTTGCATCATATTTAAGTCAATCAAGTCATTTTCTGATGTTACAATACACTTTGTGTGCACCTTTAATTCAAAGCTTTCCGTTGTGTGCATATGAAAGAAAGCTTATCAAATGAGTTCGTGAATCGAATATAAAATTAATCGTGCAAATCAAACGTATGGTAAAGTGTAATAACGAATCAAAATTATTTTAATAAAATTCCACCAGTGATATAAGAGATACCACCAATGAATAGTTCTGCTGTGCTTTAATGTATCAAGCTGAGATGAGAATCTTACATTTGTTTGTACATTTGTTTAAAGAATTGTTTTATTCACGAAAAATGTTCTTAATAAGTTGTGCTTTTATTGTACAACATGATATTAATTTTTACATGATTTAATGTTATTGTTAACTTGTCAACAGTGCTGCACAAAAATGGTCGCAATTAGAGAAAATATTATGAGGAGTAATTTTTAAAACAATGTAGAGTTTATAAAATGTTATTTTAGGAAATGATTAATTTAAAAAATTCTTACATTTTTAGAAAAAATATCTTTCTAAATAAACACATTCTTCTAAATTCTCTTTTTTCGAAAATGTACTTTTATCTAAAAATACACAACACCTTTACAAAAAATATACATTTTCTACACATTTTCTAAACATATTAGTTTTTATAAATTTTTTTTTGTTTTCACTAAAAAGTATTTTTAATAAAAATTTAGATTTAGATTTAGATTTACTTCTTCTAAAAACGCCATTTTCCAAAAGGTTGAATTTTTAAGCGTATTTTAATAAAAAGAGGAAATTTTCTAATTTTTTTTTCTATAAAAACTATTAATTAATGGTAGTTTTTAAAAACTATACTTTTTGAAAAACTTATGTTTTTAAGTACTACTTTTTTGAAATAGCTACTAGTTCTAATTTTTAAAATCAGTACCCATTTTTAAAATGTATTTTTCTAAAAAAGTACTATTTCTTAAACCATAAATGTTTCTTATAAAAAAATACTATTTTTTCTAAAAAATAGTAAATTTTACTAACAAAAAAGAAGTATTTTTAAGAAAAAATATATTTACCTTAGCAGACCCTTCAAAAATGGTATTATTAAAAAATGTGATTTTCTTAAGAGGTAATTTTTGTAATAAGATACTTTTCCTAAAAGCATATTTTCTAAAAAATTCCTTTATTGCACAAAAATTAGAAAATTTTTATCTAAAATTACTACAAAAAATAATTTTTAAAGGGTGAAGTGTCGAAAACATGATGCTTAGAGAAATGCTGATTCTATCAAGGAATTTTTTCAAAAAGGGACTATTTCTTAATAGGTACTTTTTAAAAATCTACTTACTCTAGAAACGTGGTTAAAAGTTGTTTTTTTTAAATAGTATATTTTAAAAATAATTATTTTTTTTTCAAAAATATACTTTTTTCTAAAAATATGAATGAACTTGCATTACTTTTATAATATTAACGGGTGTTTCCATGCGTTTTCCACAAAAATTAGTTAAATAGTTAGATAAAAGCTCTATTTTCTAAAATTGTATTTTTTCAAATGAGTACTTTTTTCAAAACGATATTTTCTTAAAATATTTTCTTGAGACTTTTTATTTCCAAGAAGGTATTTTTTATTTACTTTTTTCTTTTATTTTTCTTTATATTAAAAAAATGTAATTTAACTAAAAGGTACTTTTTACATAATTGTTTTTTTTTTGGCAGATGTATTGTTAAGTTCGTTTATTATCTTTTATTGCGACCCAAAAGTTGGCTGGAGCATCAATTATAACATATAAGATGGCAAATATAAAAAACACATAAAACAAGAGGCAAGCTTTAGGTAGTAGTAGACTTCGTTCTAATCAACTGGCCATAAAATTTCGATTTATTCTCTCTAAGAAAGAATAATTTAAATTACAAATTAGGTGATAATATTATTGTTGAACTATTACACTTGACACTGCTCTGAACATAATAAAATCTATATTTTTATTTGTGTAAGACTGCATGTGCGTGCGTGTGCCTTTTTATTATTGTATACTTTAATACCGAAATAATCATGAATGTTTTTACAATTTACGTTTATGATGGAAGAAATCCCTTAGCAGCAGTTAAACGAAACCTTGCTTAAATCCCATCAAAAAAAATTCAAGCTCCATTATCATTTACACGTCAAGCAATAACACAATCGTATATAATTTTTCCAATTTCCTAATTGAGAGTCAAGTTACCCACTTTTAAGCGATAATACCTTTTGGTCTTCAGTTCGAACGTAGTGTAGTTGTTGATGTTGATTTCCTTGTAAAATTTTTGATTTTATTTTTCTCGTTTTCATTTTTTTAATATTTTTGTTCTGTGGTTATTTAAAAATTTGCTCTAAACGTTGGTATTTTGAAAATCGTGTTTGATGTATCAAATTGTGTTGTTGTTGTTTTCAAATGACTGTTTCAATACAACTAAAAGTCCCAACAACTACAATAGCTTCTAGTACATTTACTACTACAATAGAAATAACAAGAACAAGTTTAAACGATGGCGATGTTTCCTTTCAAAGAAACACAAAAACTCATATTTACAGACACACTCACATATAGACAATGATACTGAAACCCCAAAAATTTATACATATGTATACAATTGACAGCTTGTATTGATATTTTTTCCTGGAATTGCATTGTAACAACTGCCAAAATTTTACAGTTGTTGCACGTGAGACCAATATGAAATTGGAAATAAAATTCAAACTGAATTCAAGTTTGAAAAATGTTTTGTTAAACATACGAATGGAAGGAAGGGAACATTTGTGTAAAAATGGTGGTAAGACGTCAATAACAAAAAAGGGAATGGCCTCAAAGAAAAAACATGTGGTTTTTTTAGTTTGTAATTTTAGTGTCCTGTGTGTCTTTTGCTACAGAACTTCTATTGAAACTATTTAAGAAGGAAATCTTAAAATATAAGTTATCAAAATAAGTGACATTTGCTATTAACACACATACACATGCACACATAGACACGCTCAGTTGTATACTCACAAATACTACTTCAGTTGTTGTTGTTTTACATTCTTAGCGTAAAATTGTTAAAGTAAAACATGTGAAACATGTTTTTTTCAAATAATTTTTCTCACCGTATTTGATTACTTTCCTTCTTCGTTTGTTTTTTATACCCTTCACCACAGGTGGATAGTGTATAAATAAGTTTGTCATTCCGTGTGTAATTTCTACAATATTCCTTTCCAAGCCCATGAAGTATATATTCTGGATCCTTATGCATAGATAAATTGATTAAGCGATTTCCATCTGTCCGTCTGTGTTCGGGTTGAAATCAATTTTGCCAAGGCACCAGAAGAGGTAAAGAAAATTCAAGCACATCAATCTGCCGGACATAGTTTCGAAAATTTCGCTAATGCAAATCAGCAACATCAGACCATATTAATCGAGGCTGCGAGCTAAAATCCACTCCCACCTATATTTTTTCACGTTGTTTTTATTTTTTCCATTGTAATGACTTTTTTTTTGCTTTTTTTTTTAATAAATACTTGACCGCGACCAGTAGATCGCATGGAGTGCATACAGATCTCGGGTGATCATAACCCTAGGGGCTAGGGGCAATTTTGTTTGTTTTTAGGTTGTTAGGGTTTTTCTACTTTGATTTGTATTAAAGGCCTTTATAGAAAGCAAGAGGTAGTCGATAGATCCTCAGGATGCCCACTGGGAACCAATAATAATCAATAGCACCTCAACATTGTGCTTTAGTCTGAAGATTCTAACGCAATATAGATTGCAGGAAGGTCCTAACTTTAATAACAAATTTTCATTTAAATTTTTACAAAAAAGCTTTCGATAAAATTTTTACAAAAAAAAATTTCCAAAAAATGTTTACAAAAATTTTAAAAATAAATTTTCGATAAAATTTTTACAAAAAATGTTCAATAATATTTTTTTAAAAATTAAAAAAAAAAATTTTGACAAATTTGTATAAAAAATTTTCTATTAAATGTTTAAAAAAAATTTAACAACAATATTTCGATAAAATTTTTACAAACAATTTAAAGAAAATTTTTGCAAAAATATTAAAAAAAAATTTCAACTAATTTTATAAAAAATTTTCGATTAAATGTTTACAAAAATTTTTTATAAAATTAAAAATAAAAAATTCGATAAAATTTTCGATTAAACGGTAACAAATAATTTTTGATAAAATTTTTACAAAAAATTTTCAATAAAATTTTTACAAAAATTTTCTCTATCTTTATATTATATTTATAATAATAAAGTTGAAAGTCATTAAAGTAAAAACTGAATGTATATTATTGTGAAGTCGGGCACCATAAGAGAGTAAGGGAATATTTAACATTACTATGGTGAAGGGCATATATGATTCGTCGTGGCTGAATATAGCACTCTTACTTGTTTTTCGCTGTAACGATTTAAGGATTTTTTTTACAGCTTTTAATTCGTTTTCGGGTTAAAGACTTTTACGCCGAGTGTCGTTAACGTTGGCTACTATGTACATATTGTATGCTTCAGTGGTATCATCTACTTTTCTGAATTATTGACGATTCCTTGGCAGTGTTTTTGAGAGTCCTTGTATGATTTTGTATGTGTAACACTGATGTTGTTATCTAAGTGCTATCTCGTCTTTTCCTTTACCTTCTTTTTTCCTTTCTTTTTTCCAGATTTATGAGGGAGAACACAAAAAACGGTATTATGACACTGCAATTTTTCCACCTGAGCAAGTGTTAATATTCGCCTAAATAAATATATTTCAGTTGTTGTTGGTATGTATTGCAAGTTAAGTAGAATCTCTACAAGTTTTGCAAACCCTACAAACCAACTTAAAGTAAATGAATGAATGGATAAATAAATGGAAAAAGAACTTTAGGAAACAAAAGAAGGCAAAAAAATAAAGGTCACTTAGGTCTAAAGTGTATAACGAGCATTATAACAAACTCAACTCAACTAAACTCAAAGTCAGCATAACCCTCTTTTGGATGATTTTAAGTTATTTTTAGTTTCTGTTTTTATCATTTATTTACTGCTTTTCTTGCTTTACCGTAAGGAATGTAACTAAATTTGAAAGAAGAGTGAATTATTGGCCAAAAAGAAAAAACAGATTAAAAAAAAATACCTAAAGGAAATTGAAATTGAGAGCATATTTAAACACAAAAAAAAAAGAGAAAATAATAAATTTCAATGTGTTTTAAGTTTTATTATTTTAAACTTTATATTACAAACCCAATGTTCGTTGAATGGTTTTACTTATTTATTTGTAACTGTGCGGTGAAATTAAAATTGCAAACCCTCGTCCTTATTTCACAATCATATTTAATAAAATAAACCAACTTTTTAGAAGTTAAATCACTTTTTTGCTAATATTGTAAATAAATTTTCGTTGTCGCTTTTCATAATTTAAACAACATCATTTTATCATCATAAAACAATCTTGGATATCCAATTTGGTTCAAAGCAAATTGCACAATTTTATGACATAAATAATTCTTCAAGCACACACACATTCATCCACTCACTTACACGTTTACTCACAAATGACTGTTTGCTTGTTTCTGCTTATTTACGTACCAGTCTTCTGTTATTCTAAGACACATGGAACAGTGGTCACCACAGTAATAAAAATTTTCTTGTTACCAGTTTTACTACATTAAGTGACAACTTAAATGGTAAGAGACTGCATGTGTTGCTATTCCATGGTATATTCTGCCAAGTAATCACCTACAAAATAATCTTAAAATTGGAGTTAAAATTAATTAATAAAAAAATGTTATTTATAAAGAAAGTTGTATATACAGAAAAAATTATTTCAATTCCTAAAATGGTTCAGTCAAACAAAAAAATGTTCAGTTTGGCACCTCTCATTAAAATGATTATATTAATTATCAAAATTTTAAAAGTTAAAAAAATATTTTTTTTATTATTAATGTTCTTTTCAGTTAAAAATATAATAATAATAAATTGTATTGATTAGATCAATGTAATTCATTGAATGAATCCACAAAACAGTTTAATGAAAATAAACATTTAAATCAATTCAAGAACTTAAGAATAATTAATAATAAAATTAAAACTGATATTAATTGTATTGTAGTGATAATAAGCAAAACAGTTATGAAGTTTTTGATTGGAATTATAATATGAATTGAATTATGAATTGAAGTTATAGAATATTACTTTTTAAACAAATTTTGTTTATAAGTAAATTATGTCATTAAGCGATGTGATGAATTTAGCTCAATTTTGGGAATCCTTTTTTAACCAATCCTAGAACATATGCATTTGAATTCCAATATATAAGCAATTTTGGTTTCAATAATAAATAATTATTTCATCATGGGTTTTCATCTCAATTCATTGAATCATTATCTTGTCCATAAGAGCATTAACTCTTTACATACACAGTAAAAAATATTTTTACCAATTAATTGGTTTCAAATAAACATTTTATTAAGCAATCAATTGATTCATTTATTTGTTTAGTTAATATTTTTTTTTTAACTTTATTTCAAAACTAATTAAAACCTTTAATTTGTTGAAAAAATGTTTTCTGTTTTAACATCAGATCTGAGTATTATACAGAGGTCGGCGAATGAAATGTTATACTTTTTTAAGAATTTTTTTTTTATTTAAAAATTTGAAAGTATTTGAAGTTTGAAGTGAAGGTGGCTACACCCTTACCATGGATAAAAGCATTGAGGGTGGCATGCTAGAACCTGCATTGGTTATATTTTTCACATAGCTGTTAACCCAGTGATACTCTGGGTTCTGATCCACAGAACTTCACAGCAGATTCCATTTTTGCCAGTTGGGCTGCTGTTTCATTCCTAGCTGTGCCTATGTGTCCTCAAACCCACATCAACGTTTCCTTATTAACCGCGACACTTCCGATTAGCTTTAAGACACATTCCAGTACTAGTTGGGTTGTAATGTACAACAGCATCACTTTCAACATTGCTCAGTTTGTTATGCTGGAGTCTTGCGCATTGCACTGTTAACAGCCTGCCTCATGCATCTTTGAATGGTCTCGATGATCTTTGCACCAACCAACCAGAGGAGCTAGATCGTCGGAGTACGCAACCGTATGGAGGCTTGTCGAGCCCAGTTTCCAAAGAAGGCCATTAACGGTGATTTGCCACAAAAGAGGTGATAAACTCTTCCCTGCGACCAACCCCAGACTACCCTACCCTGGGTATTGGAACACCCATTTTTAGTATTTATAGCACTAGACCTAAGCATAGCGGTGATCCATTTTATAACAATGGGTTAAATCTTCAAAAAAGAGATTTTGTCAAAGTCACCTTCAGTATCCATAAAGGGAATTTTTTTTTCGCGACTGCCATGTTCATGCAGAACGGTGTCAGGAGATCTTAATACTCTTCAAGCATATTGGTATATACTTAAGGGCTTATCCAAAAGCATATGGTTCTCCCGGAAGTCGGCAAACACCCTTTCCATTGTCTTCAATAGAAAAGATGTAAGGCTTACTGGCCTTAAGTGCTCAGTTTTCACCAGGTTCCTCTTACCCGGTTTGAAGTGTAACACACTTAAATGAAAATTGCATGCATTTAGAAATCGTCTTTTTGTTTGGCTCTCTAAAACACTGTTCCACGTAACTGAGTTTAAATAACACCTATATCAAACGAAACATACATACAAGTACATTGTTGCACACAATTTTAAATAGATTCTAACCATCCAAGACAATTTGCATTTTATTTCAATGTAAGTAAATAAAATTCGCAGTTATCACTTATACATATCCACGTGTGTTCATATACATATTTACACACATGGTTGGCTTCGTTGCTGTATTACACATATGTGTGAATGAGTAAACGTAGAGGTTACCCACCAAGTAACAAGTTAAAAAAACTAAGAAATAGAATTCATCAAAATTTCATAAAGTGAAAAATCTAAAACAAAAGGGACATCTTCTGGCATTTTTTTTTTGAGTTTCTTTTGCGCTGCTTTGTACGTTTGTTGGTTTATGCTTCCATTTGTATGTTGCTTCCTTTGGTGTTTTGGGTGACTAAACGTTTGTTACTCTATATTCAGCTGTTAAATTATTAAAGATGTCAGGCCAATAAACAAGTGATATTTAGTGCTGCATTACGAAAATCTAAGAGAAGAAACAATTTTTTTTAACAATTGAATAAAAACCACAAAGTATGCTTGTTATTCTCTTTTACCTCCTCTTGTTGTTAGATATAGTATATGCTCGTTTCAGCATCTTAAATTATATTTGCCTGAAACCTCAAGGGATTTTTGTTATACATGTAGAACAAATTGTCTTAGAATACAATGTAGCGATGAATAAGAAAAATATATATTTTAGATATATCCTTGCACTAATGCATACATACACGTACATATTCACGCTTACAAAAAGGCCAAAATTATCTACATAAATATTTGTTTAGTATATTTTATATTATCTTTCTTCTTGGGTTCTTTATTTTCCACAATAAATGCATATTTATGCATGCATGTGTATAAAACACAAAAATAAACAACAACAATAACAAATAAAACACTTACACTTATTTAAGCAAACAGACACATAAGAAGAATGTGTGTGTGTATATTTGATTTTGGAGACAAACAAAAACCAACGAAGAAAAAAAAATACAAAAGGGAGAACAACGGAAGTTCATATAAAGCCATTAATAAACTTAAAACACATACATGGACACATTTGTATAAAAACTTTAGTCTTTTTAAGGAGACTCAAGATTTTATAAAAATTACACACACCAACGTATAACACTCACATATAGTGAGATTAAAGAAGTGTCTTATGCAAATTATGATGGCAAACAACGATTAGAGTCATGATTACTTCTTGAATACTGCATGAAGCAATTTTTGTGTTTGCCCAAAAACAACATCAACAAAACATTCACACACACACTCACACACATTAACACACCAAATAGCATACATAAATAAATAAACTAAGCCAATCTGCCAACCAATCCCGCCCATTTTTCCAAAGGCCATTTAATATTTTAGAATCTTGTAAATCTACTTTTGATATAGTTTTAGCCTGTGCATTTGTCCTTCTACGAGTATTCTTTTATCTAAAGTAAACATTCGTCTGAATAAGAAACTTTTTAAGAAAAGTAAAGTAAAGAGTTTTACACCTTTTCTTTTTATTTCTTTTTAAGATGAATTGTACTCTAAGGAAATTAGTTTCTATCGAAGTGATCTAGTTGATAAAGTGCACCATGTTTGCACTTTTAAACATTTTTAATTTTTCATTCATCTTCATCTTCCAATCTAAAACATCTTAAATGTGGATGCAATTAAATGCAAGTACAATATGAATAAAGAAGATTGTATTCAATTCTTAAATGTTGACTTAATATCTATACAACAAGGATGTATATGCGAGTGTGTATGCAACTGCTTACAGTGTTGGTTTGTAGCTGTAAAGTTAATAAATGACTGTTGACGAATACTCCCGCAAACTATCATAGGATGGCTTTTGCTTACACATGCACACCACTACAAGCCTGAATATATGTGTAATTTCCTTTCACACCTTGATTATGTGTTCGTCATTTGTTTAAATTAGAAAACATAGATAAGAACAAAAGGACTGTTAGATTGATGCATTAGTAAGAAAGATAGTCGCATTAATAAAAATATTGTTTATTTTCATCTACCAATTTACAGTAGGTAGAATTTAAGTAAAGAAGTTGTATTTAATTTCGTAAATATTATTTAAGAAAATAACGTATTTTTTCTTTATTATTTCTTTATTATTTTCTTTAAAATATAGATAAATAAACTAATAAATGAACAGTAGAAAGCAAGTAAGAGAGCTATTCTCATCCTTATCTGATCCTATATTTTGCCCAAATATGACGTAAAAACGCATTACACATATTTTTTATATTAATATAGGGGGAATATCGAAGCAGAACACTTCCTTAATGGCTGCCTTTTCGACCCCCTTCCGTCATCTATGATTATAGGCAACCGAAATGTAGTTTACGGCAACCTTACTTTCATTGAGTCAAGTGCTACAACCAGCTTTTAATCTTGAGTTTAGTGATATCAGAATGTCGACTGGTAACTTTTGGTCTTCGTTGTGATCACGCAGTCTCAAGTAATTGCTAGCAGATGTTTCAAGCTCAGGTATCCCATGGCATACACATTTAACAAGCTGCTATCAGTGGTCCTAATTCTTATACTAGCCAGTAATGGACATTAACACACATTGTGCGCTGCCGTCTCAGCTTCTTCTAGGCATAGTATGCATGTACGATCTTCTTCGATTTTCATCTTGGCTAGATAACACTTGCAGCTTTCATGACCTGTCACTAACGCAGTTATTCAGTTTAAGGAACTTCTATTATATCTGAGCAGTTTTCTGACCTTCCTGCCAAGGAACTTTTACACCATTGTTACCAACGCTTGTGGTGTTAGTGAGCATGCAAACATATTAAAAATTCACTTAACAATTGTCCATGTTGGCATATGATTAATATTTGTGATTTACAATATGGGTAATTCCACGTCAAATCAACAAGGCACTCGAAATGACTACTTCAGATTTTATTGAAACTTTTTTTATTTATATTCTTTGACTCCCTGAATCCAAATCTGATTCTTAAAAAATTCTATCTCTTACAGTTTTTCCGCTACACAGTTATCAAAATTGAAAAATGTCGCTTTTTTGCATATGTGCTCGAGGATTAAATATATTCTAAATCCAGTTCTATAAGTCCTAGAAAGTTAAGTGATAACTCATTTTAAAGGGTATTTCATACGCTTTAATCTGGTATCAATCATAAATCATGAAATTTTTTAACAAATTGTTTTCTGATATTTAAAAAAAAGTTTTATAAAAATCTTTGAGATAGTGTCTTTTAATTTTTTAGAACACAGAGTTTTGTATAATAAATAAGCTTTTTAGAAAATGCCGAGGTAACAGTAAAGCAGCGAATACATACATATGGGTAATTCCAAGTCAAATCAACCAAAAAAAATGTTTTCAAATTTACCACTCCCGATTTTATTGAAACTTTTATTGAAAGTTTTATAAAAATCTTTGAGATAGTGTCTTTTTAAATTTACATATCTTTTTTAAGATGGCTTATTGAGTACTCCATAAAAATTTCAGAGTGGAACCATGGTGGGATCAAAAGTTATAAAATTATTGCAGAGCTCTGTAAATAGTGTTTAAAATTTTTCGCCGATAAAATTAAAGGTGCTGACAAATTTTCAGTACCTTTGAATAGAATAGGTAAAATTGCGTACTCTCAGGACTTTTTCTCTATTTTCTATTTCTCTATTTCTCCTGGACATTAAATATTTTTGCAGAAAAAAGTACCCTATAATTAAACCGAGATTCTAAGGTACCTCCTCACAAAGTTTTATTAAAATTCGTTTAGTACGTCTTACGTGATGCGAACACAGACAGATAGCCAGAAGGACAGACAGGCAAATATTCCTCTTCGATTACTACCAGCACCAACAACAAAATTTTCAAAAATATTTCATATACAGAAATATAATAAAAAAAACTGTAACAGGACCAGTTGTATTATATTTATAGATTATTTGCTAACTGGCAATTCTAGATTTCCATAGGGAACAGTGGGGGTACATGGTCTGCAGGGCATGAGCCTAATGTCCTCTGAGTGAACTCGCTGCATATTACTAGATAACCCCCGGTGCAAAACTGCGTTATATACATTTTCATTCGGAGATCTGGTGACCTTTAAAAAGGATTTACCTTTTAAGACATAACTAATTTAATTTCTTTTTTAAATACTTATACCTGAACTAAAACTATAATAAATATCATTCCAAATAACCAAATATACAATTCCATGATAAGTTTAGTGTGGGATAAATATGAAGGAGTATTAGAATACCATCTATCCGAAACGCCATTGTGAAACTACATAATATCGCTCTAAAAAGAGTGACTATCTTAGAACCAAACGTGGCATATTGTAAAGCCTAATGTTTGCCAAAATTCAACTTCAGTCAATATTTAATCGTATTGCCAATAGTCTAGGACAATGACATACAAGGATTTTGACACTGTCCTATTCAAGGTATCTTACTAACTACAACAGAAATCGTTATATAAGACTCCTAATCACTGTACATTTTACTCAGTGAGGCAGTGTCCTGTCAAAATATATACTTTTTCACGGCTGACCAATGATGATTTTCCATCCCTGGTTTATGATTGAGTGATGCCAAAGCTAGTAGAAGTTTTTTGACGTCTATCATCAATTGCCGCTTATTTATCATCCTTGGCTTTATATAATTTTTATCGTTGTGGAAGTCGCGGTTTTGTTTGATTTAATTATTTTGTATGTTTCGATTAATGAATTTTTGCGTCATATCGTTGGCCATAATTTTATAATTCTTTTTGGATGACTTTTTGCCATATCGTTGGCATTCGTTTTGAATTGAATTTGCTTTGATACCGTTTCTAATTCGCTAAAGTTCATTTCAATGTTGAATTGTAAATTTTCTGGAAATATATTTTTGAAATTATTTAGAAATTAATAAACTAAAGGAAAGTTAATTTGTAATTTTGACTTTTTTTGATTGAAAAAACTAAACTTGTGTTTCCTTTTTATTGCGAGACTTCTTGTGTCTTGCCTAGTGCTTGTGTTTCCTTTTTGGTGAAGACAGCCGTTTAGAATCCATCGACACCAACCCACATTTTTAATACTATTATTGAGATTTTCATTTATTTGTCATGAAGGCAAAAAAGAGAGTTTTTGCTTAAAATTTTTATATTCTTCCAATTATAGTTTCCAAGTAACACGATGATAAATAGTTACTCTATATGAGAAGTGGTATGGCTACTTGAAATATTCTAATATTGTATGACCTATTCAACCCACCGCATATCTAAAATAACAATCTGTGAAAGTTCCAGGAATACCTGTCCACTGATGCGGACAAACAAATAAACATATTTTATACTTTTTTAAACATATAGATTTATAAGAAAATCTTCAATAGAAATATTTTAGGTTAAACAAATTTCCATATAAATTAATCAAGATACAGAAGTTTTTCCACGTATCAGTTCTAGTTTTCTAAACCATTGTTTGAATTATAATAGACAGATGAACATACAGAACCTAGAAAATCTATTAATTTTTTTTATTAATTGTTTAGTTGTTATTTTATTTTATAGCTCGTGGAAATTTTACATTTTTATGTAAATGGTAATCTGTATCTCGATTCTGTAAATTGAGTGAGACAATTTATTACATGTAATTTTCTAGTCATCTTGTTTTACACAAGGCAAGCTAGACTTAACCATGAAGTTTTTTTTTGTTTTATGATAAAACATTCATGATTAGCTGTTGTCCAACTTAAACTAAATCAGAATTTATATTATATTTTCATGTAAAAAGTTTATCACTTTAACTGCAGAAACCAGTTACTGGTTGTTAAAGAAAAACTTCATGTAAGTTTTGTGATGCATATAAATTATAATTTTTTATAAAATAAAATAGTGCAGCAGTCGTGAATATTTATGTTGTTACAAGTGAGCTGGTGGTATAATCCAATAAATGAATGTATGTACCCGTATATAATTTTCTCGGTATAAAAACTACTATTAAGAGAAAACTCACCAACAATATTTTTTGGTAAATTTTAATGGTTTTTGGCTGACTATATCAACACCTATACTTTTCGAAAGCAATAAATTAAATAGAATAAACCCCAACCGACAGTTAAAAAGTGTCGCAGTATTTGTTGGAATGTTCGAGAATATCAAATTCCATGTTGAGGTGTTAATGCCAACATATACAGCCATTTACAGTAGAGGTAAAAATTTGCAGAAATTAAAAAAAGACAGGTGATCTTTTGCATTTTACATTGATTATTGTAATATGTCCACACAGAGCAAGACTTTTTAATGGTTGATTTTATAAGGTTCCATTTGATGTCTAGTCACACAATTATTAGATCTGTCAACTCACATATTATTTGTGTTTAAATTAGTTTGACGTTTCTTTGTGAACGGGCTACAATGGTGGTTCAGTTCGGGAATGCTTTATCGCACTGTTCTGTGGGTTTCAAGGAGCATAGCAATAGGCAAACTTGCAACCTTTAAAGGGAGAATGTCAAAGAATGATTTTTAGAACCCTGTATATAAAAAAAAAAGTTACTAACCGCTGAGCTATGAATCATTATTTCGTAGTTCATTACAAGTGAGACGTTGAACTGTAAGGCGGTATTATTGCCAAATATTTGGGGACCAGATCGACAGAACAAGCCATTAGGAATCACAAAAAATACATTCTTAAAGAAACATTTTCCGCTCTCGTTATTTATCGAAATAATGCAGTCAAGTTGCCACCATAAAGGATACTTAACACTCAAAGCATATTCATGACGGGTAGACATGCGGCAAACAAAAGTACAACTCTGTAATTAAAATATGAACATTTGGTTTTTGTATAAATCATTTTTGGCTGTCAAAAAACAAATGTTTTGACATAGTCACCTCAGCTGTCGAGTTTACCTGTTATGAATTCGTCTTACTTAACACTAAATAAGGTGTTTTATTAAATTTTATTAAAATTTTAAGAACTTGAGTTTAAACTAAACTTGTCAAAATTTTTTAATTTTTTTCAAATAGCAAAAACTATAATTCAACAATTCTTCCAAAGTTTTGGACCGACTTCAGTCTTTTCTGAAGTGGTAATTTAAAACTTGGCGGAGAAAAAGGTCACAAAGAGACGAACGTTGCTAAGCAGCAGTATAAACAAAGACGTATAATAACTTGCGTAGTTTTGGAGGATAAAATACGAGTTTCTTCTGTAGAATTCTGACCTTTTTGAACATTTGACAGATTCGGTTAGAATGAAGAAATCTTCACTTCAACAAAAGCCTCTTTTAAGAGCTTTTCGAAATAATTCTTTGCGTTAAAAAACTGGATAATCGCTGCATGACGTAGGAAGACTGTGTAAAAATAAAAACTAATCAAACAAAAAAATATTTTATTTAAAAACTGTTTTACTTCTGTTTGTTTGTATTAATAATTTCGCTCTATGCTTAGATCTAGAGCTATAAATCTCAAAACTGGACCCTCCAGCAGGACCGCAGAGAAGCGCTTTGTCACCTCTTTTGTGGAACATCACTGTTGATGGCCTTCTTAAAAAAATGGACTCAATAGGCGTCCATAAGGTTACGATTGCCAACGAACTGGCATTTATGGTTGGCTGAAAGTGCATCGAGACGATTCAAAGATTCACGAGGCTCTGATAATAACCTAGATATGTCACAGAAGGTGAATTATCTAGGCGTTACTCTGGATAAGGAATTTACCTGTAACGAACACATTAAAATGAAGATGCGGAAGGCAAAAATATTTTGGCATCAATGTAATCGATTGTGTGTGACCGTAAGTCACACCAAAGGCTGCATACGGATTTACTTATGCATCTGTAGTTTGATGGCCAAAAGCCAAAAGCGTAGGTTGGTTAGGGTTCAAATAATTGTTGGTATGACTATAGGTATATGTGGTGATTGCGCATGACATCAACAAAGGAAATTTTGGGATTGTTACCGTTCAACTTGCTCATTATGTCGACGGCCGCGTTGGACCACCTACTGGAAAGTAGGGTGCAGAACGCTTCAAATTATACTTGAAAAACAGCCGGTTATAAAACGAATGAAGGAGGTAATACTCCAAACTAGTGCTAGAATGTGTTTTAAAACTTAAGAGATGTGCCTCGATTACTGAGGTAACGGTAAGGTAAATGATACATAGGTACAGCTAGGAATCAAGCAGCAGAACAACTATCAAATTTTGTAAAATATACACTGTCTATAACAGCTCTCTATATGAATATTTTTTAAATTTAATACACTTTAAAATTGATATTCTATTTTTTTAACTGCCAGGGTTATAACAAACTACGTTGTTTAAAATTAGCTGATTTGAATTTTTTGAATTTATACTGAATTTAGCTATTTCAATATGGGAACACAGTCAACAATCGATAAGATAAAGACAAATTATTTAAAAATTTCAATTATGAAGCAGTTTCAGAAAAAGTCTTTTTAGCTTTCTTTGAAATAAATGCTGATTTGTGACCAATAGCATAGCTGCCAACCCCACTTTCTGCCTTCTATCCATGTAATCAAAATATTTGTAAATGCTAAATAAATTTGCTTGACAAAAAATTGTAAATGCACATAACTGTCGTCTGTCAGGGTAAAATTTTAATTCACATTTAAAGCACATTAACTCTGTCGTCTGTCTACGCTATTAAAAGGAATTTTAATGCATCTGCTTTTTATCAATTACACTGTATTTTTATATATAAAAATATATCATACAAGTAATTTTATCACAATTAACATTATCTGCGTCATGAGTAGCAACATCAACATCAACACCATTTCTTCATCTCAGTTACTATAATCAACAGCAATATCACACAAGCATCAACAAAATAAACATTACGAAAACTAACCAAGGAACATTCAGAGTGCCACCAACCCGATTCTTGTCAGCCCATCAGTTAAACAATCATTCAGCCAACCAAACCAAACGAAACCAAACCAACCATTTGTGTGGATGTTAAAAAAACTAAATGTACAATAAAAAAAGATAAATAAAAATAAATAAAATGTATTAAAAATTACACAAGCACACTCATTTAAATGTTTATAGATTGATAATGTGAACATGTATGTGTTTGTATCCATCTGTTTGCGCTTGTTTACAACTATAAACTTAAAAAGTATATAGTTGAGCATTCATGACCAAATCCCAATTGCTTGTCGCTCGCTTATTTATGGGTTGTCGTAAAATCAGCATAAATATGTTACACACAAGTGTCAATGGCAAAATAATGAATTCTGTATTTTCTCTTTTCTCTGCAGGCCGTCTCTCAATACAGTTTGCAGTTGCCTTGTGAGTGACGACAGCAAAGAAATATTACAACAGCATTGCAATTGCCAAAGAATGCCGCTGAGCAATCCATTTGACTCTAGAAAGTTTTTAAGGAAACCCATTATTAGTTATGGTTATTTGTAAGAAGACCGAACAAAAGTAATTTTTTATGGTTGTGCATCCATCTTCTTTTCTACCAGTTTTGTTTTACCTCATTTGTATGGAAATAAGAAAAAAGCGCATCTTACTGAATAGTTTGTAAAGTAAGCAAAAGAGTGTGAGTAAGAGAGGAAGGAAAGGGAGGATGGTGACAAGCAAAAATAAATTGGCAGACATCTCTCTATGGAATGTTGTAACTGTTGAGTCTTATTAACACTTTCTGTTATAAAATTGCATATAATTATGCAGAAATAACAATCATAGCAATACTGAAGCATGTTGATAGTTGGACTTGTGCTGCTTTAAATATTAAGTAGACAAAATTACATAATTTAGTGGCAGCTTTATGTTTTATGAAAACAAAATATTAAATGTAAGTGGTGTTGCAATTACACCCAGCTGTAGATAAAATATTAGATTAAAAAAAATCCTTCATTGTAATATTTGTTTATTTTATGACAATCAACTATTTAAATATTAATACTCATTAGACATTTTACAAAATCTGATCTCGAACTAAGACGCTATCCTCATGCTACGAACAGTATGGTTTTCGTAGGGGAAGTTCAACAGGGGACTTGCTAGCTTTCGTTTCGGAAAAATGACGTCACTTCATGCAGCATTTCGGCGAAAATAAGGTGGTAGCTCTAGATTTCTCCATATCTTTTGTGATTCTGTGATTCTGTCAAAACTTATTGCATTTGGTGTAGGTGATAACTTTTCTTGATTTATATCGAGCTTTCTCAGGACTAGCACTATACGAGTTGTTATAGATGGGATTTTATGAAGTGAGTTCAAGATAATTTCAGAGATACGACAAGTCTCTGTTCTTTCTCCTGGCCTATTTCTTATTTTTCTTAATAATTTTTTTTGTCTAATTCGGAAGTATTCTATTGTCTCTTGTGATCATCGACGCAATGTGGGTTGTTTTTCGCTGTTTTCGCATAACTACAATGTGCGGATAAGGAAACTAGTTTCTAGAAAATAATTAATCGATTTTGCAATTTAAGTTTTCGTCGATTTTTTGAGTAAGATTTTTAAATTACTCGAATAAATCGAAATAATTGCGCATATTTTAAAAATGTGTATCCATTGAGAACAGACAACCATTGAAAATTGATTAATATATTTTATTAATGAGAACTTGTAGATGATTTTTAAAAATGTTTTATATAAAGTTATAAAAATGTTGAGCATAAATAATATGAACTAACTTCATAGCCTTGTGGTAATATGAAATATGAATTAGGTGCCCCAGCAGGCTATTAAGTAGTATGCTAGCAAATGGGTCTGTGGGTTGTGGGTTCGATTAGCAAAAAGTCTTTCAGTACAACGAGTGAAGGTCTTTGTTAGTATGCTCGATAATTAAGTTTAAATTAAATTTGTATTTTATTTTTATGCGGAAAAGGTACCGAATACGTTTCGATAATATTTTTCATGAGGTGCAAAAATTAATTGTTTACTTTTGCACTTCACACACTTCATGACTCCGGAAACATGCTTTAACTGATTCTTAGACATAATTTTAAAAACGCACGTTAAGTATTTTTAATATTTATTATTATGATTTATGAAAAAAATCATGGGTGATATATATTGATTTTTCTCTGTATGATTACTAAAACGCCTAATTCGAAATTATTCTTAAACGGAGAAATTAGTAAAAAAAATTGAAGATATTAATAAAAATTAATTTTAGTCGATTAACCGATATAATTTGTTCGAGATATTTTTTAATCGAAATTTGCATTTTTTTTACTCGAACAATTAATTGAATTATAATTTTACGAATAATCGAGCGATGATTGATCGATTGGATACTCCAAATACCAAAATCTGTACACCCTCTATCCTCTTTACCTTAACCTAATTTCCTAGTCCTGGCACAATGCATTGCATGAGGGGTTATATTCAGAGCGCTGGTCCGAGATAAAAAATTAGTAATATAGTTACTAATGAGGCTAACGCCGTATCTCTCCATAATAATTTCCTTTTATTGTCTGAAAAATGTAGAAACCATTAAAAATTTAAAAGAGAAATCACTGCAATTATTTATATAGAAATGTTTTTCAAGTGAAATAAGTTCCATAATAACGGCCGCATAAGCTTCTTTCAGTTGCGGGTCAATATAATTTTCCCAACTTGCGTATCTGGCTTTTTTTAATTACCCAAAATGCTCAATTTATAATACTATAACCTAAAATATCTGCCAATTAAAAGAAACAAAAAAAATAAAATAAAATAAAATAAAACATCAACACTTAATTGCCGAAGCTATTTACAATTCTTTTACAGGTGCCCTAATACTGTCAAATGATTTACAACAAATTGATAGCAGCACTTGTTTGTCCGCTTGTTCGTTCGTTTGTTTGTTTTTCTGACCTTTTTTCTTATTAGATTTATAATAAATGCAAATATTTTTTAACATTTTCACGGAATATTAAATAATGATAAACAAGTTGTTTAAGTGTTTTGTTGGCAAGTTTGGTAATTCCCAAAGACAGAGTACGTCTCAGTCGTTTTGTGAAAGCGATTAAGATAGAATACCAAAACCAAAAAGAAACGAATAAAGAAATAAAAAAGAACAAACTGTTTAAAATGCGAGTATTGTTTTTATGGCCATTTTTTGTTTTCTTTCTATCTGTAGGTGACAAAAATAATAAACGTCATAACACAGATAATTGCAAGAGTTTTGGTTTTTGAAAAACCTAAGCTGTTGTTGTGTTTATGTGTATGAGTGTTTCTTCTTTTAATTCCTCTACAATTACCTGAGCTTTAAGTAAGAAGAGTTTGTCATTCAAAGTATTTAAAGAGCCAACTGTGTATATTTATTGTAAAATTTTGTTCATCCCACATTAATTTTTATTCTTTTGCAAAAAAAGAAAAACAAAAAAGTTTTCTGTTGTACAACGATCAATAATGGGGTTTACTTTGTGTTCAAGTTATTCTTGTTGTTGCAGTTGTCACATTTTTTGTTGTTGCTGTGTTGCTAACTTATTTATAAAATTTTAGTGTTATAGCAATAGCAGCATTGGTCCAGTAACGCGAAAAGTTCTCTATTTTGTAGCAGAATTTGTTAATCTAACTTTCAACCAAATGTACGAGCATTAAAAACTTGTTTTTAATTTCCTTTTTGTTAATTTTCCCATTCTTTTGTATCATGCGCTGGGTATCAGATCTTTTTTATATCTTTTTTATTTTGCGGTTTTTCCAAACAATGAAAACTGAAAACGTTGGTACATTATTTTTCATGTCGTCATAAAACTTAATTAAAACCACGAAAGAACATTATTGATCTTAAAGCAAGAAAAAAAATTTTAAAATTAAATGAATTATATTGAAAGCCGTTAAGCTAAAACCAATTGACAAAAACCCTTCACCAAATAAAAACGTTTTAATATTGACTTGTTTAAACTTTTGACAGTTTAAACTTTTGACAGTTTAAACTTTTGACAGTAAAAAATACCAAAAAGCTTTAAAGATCCCAGTTAAGTGGATATTTAAAAAATCTTAGAAGGAGTTCTTCAACTCTTAAAGAAAAGAAGTTTTAAAAAAATTAGAAGCTTCAGTTTTAGGAAAATCCGTCCTTCTGTTTTTAACAATCATTTTGTAAGACGTACTTTAAGACACATCTGCTCCAACGGTAGATATATTTGTATTTGTACGCAATCATATGCCTGGTTTAATAGTTGGTTTAAAGCTTTTCAATCGTATTTCTGATGAACTTCATCGCGGATATATAAGATGATTTTATCACTTTACCTTGTTTTACCTTGGACAATGGGATATACGGTTAGGAATGAGTCAATGACACCAACCAATATTTGTATTTTCGAGAAAAAAAAACATTCAAAATCAGCAGAGCTGCTACACAGAAAAAAGATAACAATTTCTATAGAAATTATAATCGAGTATATTTACATAAGTGCTGTTTCGATTTGAATGCCCCGATAGACTTATTGATAGTGCGCTTATCTATCAGCTTCGAGTTGTGCGATTGAATACCGCCAAAGAATCTGGATACTTTCTGCATACAATCCACGGGCTTCGAAGCTAATGTTGTCTTTTATATATTTTTTCCAAAAACAGGCATTAGTTCATTTACTATTATGATTATTTTGAACACTTTCCGATAAAATTACAAAATTATAGTGTTTCGAAAAATTTCTAAAATTGACTTTGTCCGTAATATTTGACATTTTCGTAATACATATAGTGCTTCCACACTATCATCCATTCTTATATAAACAAATTTCTGACAAGTCTTAATACTCAATATTAAGAGTGCTGTGCTAAAAATGTAATTTTTCTGTATCATTTAATTTCTAAATACCAAATTAAATTATTAATAAATATAGAATTTCTGTTTCCGTTTATAAATAATTTATAAATATATTTTTTTTATATTATATGTTTTGCACTGAAGAATAATTAGGATTTTAATTAAAATTTTCCATATCTGTTTAAGAACCTTTTTAGCTGCTTGTAGTGATATAAATAATGTTATCCATGCGTGCTTGTGTGTATGTAAGTAAGAGTGTATGTATATGTTTGTGCACTGATGTGCTGATAGACCTGTTTTTTTTATTACTTACTTTGCGCTACATTTCGATGACAATGATCAAATTTTAGCTTTTCCAATCATTTAATTTTATAAACTTTTCTAAACGAATGAACTTTGTTGTTAAATAAAGTATGGCGGTGTTAAATGATAAAAATAAACAACATGAAAAAAATGTTTATCTTGTCTTATGTGTGAAATTCCACTCAGCCAAAAAAAAGTCACTGAAAAAAAGATGTGTTTTGAAAATTCAATATAAATTTTTTTATATTCAATGAACTATATATTGAAGAGCAGAATATTTCTGTGGCATTAAGGAATAAGTGCTTAAGTCGACTTAAGCAAAATTTAAGTTAGTGGCACCTTTGGAATCTCCGTACTCCAAAGTACCCATGTGCAAAGTTTCAATTATTTTGTACCATTTTTGAGGAAGTTATAGCGAAATTTAATTCAGCTTATCTGTTTTCAATGTCTAAACGCATTGGGAAAAAAGCTTAAGAAAGTACAAGCTATTTTTCCAAATCAAAAAATCTTTTTTTCACAACTTATTAATTGCAACGCCTGCGTACTTTTCGTAGATATAAAATAATTTCCAAAACATACGTCTGACTCCCATGTGTGAAGTTTAAAGATCAGCTATTTTTTAAAAAAATAATTTTTAAATTTAAAATTGCTTTCCTACAAAACTTAAAAATCAGACTTAAGCACTTTTTCCTTTTTGCCACAGATTTAATAAAGAATATTAAATGATTTTTGAACGTTTTTATAAAATTTGAAAAAATAAATTTAAATTAGCTTTGAATATAATAAAGTGATCTTTTTTTCATAAGAAGCCGTTTCCCAAATATGCACAAATATGAACTTTATTTAAGAACGACTTTTCTGCTAATTTTAAACGCTGTTTTATCTGCTTAATTTAGTGCACTCAAATAGAGTGAAAAAAGATAATTCCATGTATAAATGATTGGAGCATATGTACATAATAAGGCTTTCATTTGCTTGTTTGTGTATGTGCAACTCGAATGAGTATGTAAATGCAATTGCTAATTTATGGTCACATACACAAAAACAATTTATAAACAACTAATGCAATTTACAAGAAATAAACGAGTTAATATTAAGTCTACACTTCTGAAAAAAATGTGCACAATTAGAACACGCATACATATATTTAAATATGTCTATATGTGCATACATATATGTGTGTTCCTATGTTAGGTGTGTTCAAAAAATTCAGTTGAATTTCACACTAAATGAAAGTTTATATTTCTGCTTTAAGGGCCTGTTTACCGCACCTAACTTTATGTAACTTATCGAATTTTTTGCTGTTTTAGATTTTTTCCTCTCTTACTTTGTTTAACAATAAAACATCAAAATGGAAGGCAATCTGTAAGGTTGCCGTACTTTTTTTTATCACCCACGTTGAAAACAAATTTATCGAAATTACTACTTCAATATTGTTGTCTTTCTTTCTTAACCTTTATGTCAACAGTAACATTCCCGGGTATGTTTTGCGTTTTAAATCCACTATATATCAAAAAGTAGCTATCTGATTGATCTGAAATTTCATGATATCCTTAACAAAAGAGTTTTATATCATATTCTCATGTTTGAGTGAAATTGGATGACACAGGTCAGAGGTATGTCCACTTTTCGAATCCTACCCCTTACATCAACAGCTGCAACACCCGGGTATATTTAGAAAAATACATGAAAATGTATTAATTTTGCATACATATTAATTGCATAAAATTGAAAAGCAATCTTTATTTAAAAGTACAAGTTTTAAAAATAGTGCAAAAATAAAAGTATAATAAAAAAATAGGAAATTTATACATATGGGTATAAATATATGTACATACAAGCGTATTTACAACATTCAAACATTAAAAGAATTCAAAAATTTGTTGTGCCAACTATTGCAATGTACTGCAACATCTATTACCCTCAAAGGTATACTGCTTATACTTTCAATGGCACTTCGTGGAAAATATATTCTTTTTATGCGGTTTGTTTTGGCTCAGATTGCGTTAGTTGTTCGCAAAGGAACACTCTACGACTACTTGTAGAAGCCGGATGGTTCTCCACGTAAATTATGTACACATCCAGAATATGATAAAAGAAGTCCAAAGGACCCATATTTGTTTGCCCTTTGGTTAAATATTCCACAAGACATTTGTCCATGTTATCAACTCCGTTTTAGTCTAATATTATTACTAGGTTCTTCCTTAGATCTTCTACTTCGTTATTATTATTGTGAAAGGACTACAACTGATTTGTTTTTCTTGGTCAAGTAGAATACATTGTAATTTTGTTGCTAGAATCGAATGTGGTGCATTCCATTACACATCCTTTTGTAATAGCAAATTTTGGTGATATAAATGTTCTTCCTTTATATTATGTACCAAACATCGATAAATTGTTGTTCAAATTGTAGTTTGAAAAAAGATGTCGAACAAAATGTTTCGTCCACTTCCATGAAAAAAACCATTGCCTTGTAGATTTTCCCCTTCAGCGGATAAGACGGATAAAGCCACATACCACGGATATTGAAGGTATGAATTTTAATGGTATTGAATTTAGTACTACTGTTCATCAATAGTGACGTTGACTCCAGCTGTATAATTGTTACCTTGTTTGTTGTTTAGCATCAAAAATATTTCCGTTATTGCTGCCGCTTTTTTTTAATTACGTTGGTGGCGTGTGTTTCCGTTGTCAAGAGAAGACTCTAATATGCATAAACATTACTTTTCCCTATTCTTTTGGGTATGTGCATTCTCACGTCCATAAAATTGGTTCGCTTTTCAATTTATTTTCTGAATAATTATGTTGCCCATTCATCAGAAATTATTAATCTAAATGTTTCCAAAATGGATAGCTCTTAAATACTTCGTCCAAATTTAAATATGTTGAGAGTAAGGTACCAGGAAGTTTGTGGTGCACAACAGACTAAATAAGTTCATATTTTCTAAATAAGTTCCTGTATTTGGTTATTCTAAATAATCATACATAGAAAAAATCAAAAACATACTTAATAACAAAATATTTCCATATAAAAATCACGTGTATACCCGGGTATACTGATGTACATGTAATTTTTCTGCTGTTGACATAAGGGTTAAGAGAACCCTTTAAAATAAACGCTTTTGCTAAAACTACACTTCTAAAGAATTAATTTTTCTAATTTTAGTTTTAAATGTTTGCATCCGGGAAAATCTAAATTTATTATAATATGTACGAAGTGTGGAACCCTACGTATGTGAATATAAGTTGCACTTGACTGATTTTTTAAATACAACTTTTTTTCTTTATAAAATACATATAATTGTAAACAATATTTTGCGTGCTTTTTTCACTTTCTTAAATAAAAAATTACAATTTCTTTGATTCAGTTGAATTCTTTTTTAAGTAAAAATTTTTTTGGAAAAGTTTATGGAAAATTAAAATTCTTGAAGTCCTCCTAATATACATACGTGTAAGCAATCGTGTAAGTGTATGTATATATTTCCCGGTAATCGTAAGTTTTTTTGTTTCAGAGTGTACTTAATGAACTCACAGTCAATTAAGCACATTTGCTGTGTGAAATAGCACCTGTTTCTCATCGTTGTCGTTGAACAAATGAATTGAATGAATTAAAAAGCAAGAAGAAATAGGTATAACAGCAACAACGTACAAGCATGTTTGCAACGGCAACTGTATTCTACCCTCATGTAAATGTTGCTTATTAATATGAAACAGCAATAAGATTAGCATATTGAGGGGAAAACTTAGAAAGACCTAGAAACACAATTATACCAAATAAGAAATCGGAATAAAAATATAAATAAATAAATAAACATTTCAAAATCTGGTTATAAACTTGTAGAAATGTTTTTGAAGTTAGTTTTCTTTCTTTTAACAAAAAAAACACAAGATTCTAAAATATTTTGTGTTAATTTTACTGGGCATTAGTTGAATGAACTCCTGGCGAGCATTACGCTTAAATGGTTTAATTGTGAAAAGCACTTTGGACTACAACAGAAACAACAATAATTTATAATATAGAACAGTAACCCTATTTGCTGCAAAACATCAATTGAGAATTTTGTTCGAAAACATTGGGGAAAAGGTAAAAACACCTAAAGCTGTATTGCCATTAGTTGCGACATTAAGTTGCAAATTATTTTGACTGTTCGCAGGCAATTATTCGGTTGACTAAGCACTCATACAACTGCACACATGCAAACATGTGTATTTATTTATTTGCATGCATATCAATTTGAAATAATCCAGTTGACCAAATTGTCGTTGATTGTCATGTGTTAATTGTTTAAGAATTTTATTTTTCTTTATTTATTCCTCCAGGGAAATAGGTATTCAACAAGATGGGTCCAACTTCATCTATTGTTCGCAATTTTTTTGCTTTATCCTATGATTTATTGATGTCAGCTAGTTCTTATCTCACAGACCTACGCCAAGTAATTTTGGGTCTTCCTCTTCGACGTGGGTTTCATTCATTGTCGATGCTGTTGTTATGTAGGCTTACGTCTTTTTATATATTTATTTCCGAACCAACTATTCTGGCTGACTTCACAAGATCGTTTGATTTATATCGCATGTCCGAAAGTTTTTCTGAAAGAAGGCAAATATCATCAGCATATTATAAATCTTCCAAATGTCTTTAAATACTCCTCAAAATACCTCTTTTATTCTTGCATAGTTCCTCCATAAAAAAGTCCATTACTTCTGCAAAGAGTAGTTGCGATAGAGGGCAGCCTTATCGGATGCCTATATTGGTTGTGAACGTATCACTAATTGTCCCGTTCTGTAGAATCTAAAGTTCCTTGTTGGTGTAGATAGTTTTGATGATTTGAGATTTTTTTATATTAATTCTATCTAAATTTGCAATCTATCAGTGTCCACTGTTAAGCGGTAAAATGGAGATCAATATACAGTAGTCTGCGATGGTTAAGTGATTAACTCTGTCTTGTTAGTTTGTCTTGTATCTAGAATAATAAGCTTAGCGTTTTATAGTCTTGCACGATTTTTACGACTCCGTTTTTGTCATCGACCCTACCATAGGGAATGTCTTGAAGAAATGGTCAACTGGGTTTTCTATAATAAATGCCCATTTCTATTTTGCAAAGTACTAAATGCTTTGTAAAAGTTTACACAAACATATGTAAATTCATATTAAAACAATACTCGCATATTAAGGTAAAATACATTAATATAAACGAATTACACAGCGCACACCAGTAACAGATGACAAATTGGAAACGCCAACTTTCCCAAAAATCCTAAAACCGTACTCTGTATAGCTCGTATACATGTATGTATATTAAATTGAGTTTCGTGTTCCCCGAACGCATTGTGTTTTAGTGTTTATAAGTGTTTACGAGTGGAGGAGTATATTTAGGTAAATTTGTGCATTGTGTCTATGTAAGAATTATTACAGTAAAATCGTTTTATACCAAAGAGTAGTACGTGAAAAGGGGAGAACGAAATTTAAATTAAAAAAAACTTTTTAAAATTTTTATTGCAATGCATACAACAAAGCACCTACATACGCACATATACATACTCACAAACAATTTTTTTTTTGGTAGCTTGTTGCAGGACTTGATGTAAAGTTGTGTAAATGCATAATGTAAAAATAAATTTGTATGTCATTTAAATAATGTTGCAGCATATGTAGCAAACATTTGTTTATCATGATTATTAGCCAAGGTAATACAATATGCAATGTATGTGCACAATTACACACTCATAAATACAGAAAAACTACAAAATATTTACCCAAACATGACCATAGAAGTAACCAGGAAAACAACGGCCACAAATACAACTAATAACTTACAGATATTAAATACAAAAAAAAGCCAATAAAACACAAATATGTGCATTTAGGTGGTGCTAAACTAAAGGGAATAAAATGTGCAACGACATCTGAACAAAGACAGGCAGTCAACATATATATACAGTGGCTCACAGCTTATCACATGCAGTAGTTTTTTTCTTTTCAATGCTCTATAAAAACAAAAAAAGCAGGAATCTAAAAAAGAATTAGGCATCATTCAATAGAAAATATTCTGGTTTAAATAAAAAAATATCATTTATTGCTAAAATCTTTGTTTAATAATTTTAAAACTAAAAAAACAAAAAATACTACAAATTTTCATGTCACAGCTTATTTTATGCAGGCACTTATGATTTTGCATATATCAAGTTTAGGAACGGTAATTAAATTATTTAATATTTCGGGTGGTATCCTTTATTGTTTATGACAGATTTGAGGCGGTTTGGCATAGATGCAACCAGTTTTTGTGTAACATTGGGCAAAATATTCTACCGCTCCGTCTTCAGCGCTTCCTTCCTTATGTTAATTTCTAATATTGACCATAAATTTTCTATAACGTTAAGGTCGAGCGACTGTAGTGGAGGTGTCACTAAATGTGTACAGTTATATATTAACCAAATTTGGACAATACCTGATTAGTGCTTGAGGTCGTTATCCTGGTAATATCTACAATTTGACTTTATACCCAATTTCTCTGCACTCTCCAATAAATTATCCTTTAGGATCTCAATATACCTACATTTGTCCATTGTTGTTTCAATAAATGTTAAATTTCCATTACCAGCTGTCGACATACAGGCCCAAACCATAACACTGCCACCACCATATTTCACTGTAGCTTTTAGGTTTTCTTTTTTGAGCTCCGTATTTGGTTTCCGCCATACATAAGACATGCCATTTGAACCGAATATTAAATGTTAAATTTTGATTCGTCGGCAAAGATAACCGAATTCCAAAATTCTGAATCCTTGGTAGAATGTTCTTTGGCAAAATTTAATCTGCAAAGTCTGTTTTTCGGGTTAATAAAAGGTTTTTTACGTGCGACTCGGCCATGAAAATCATGTTGGCACAATACATTGCTTTCCCAGGCCAGCTTCAACTTCGGCAGTCAGTTTTGGAGCTGAAACCTTTGGATTCGACTTTATTTTTCTTAAAATATATTCCTCGTCGTGTTCAGTAAAAATTTTATTTGGTGCATTTCTGCCTTTTTTATGGACCCTATTTTCATGAATAAAGAGCTCGATGATTTTTTGCACTGTGGAAGCATTTATGTTAACTATTTCTGCTATTTTTTGCTGTGAGTGACCGTTTTTGAAAAGGTTTAAGACTAATTCCCGTTGTTTTAGCGTTGTGCGCGGACCCATTTGAATTTTTTAAAACTGACACTTCAAGTAAAAAAATTAGACTGAATATTCAACGCCAGACATTGCAAAAAGTAGAATACAGAAAAATTCCTTCCATTGAGGTACCGTTACAGTCACAAATGGCTGCATAATTTAAGCTGTGAGATGGAAAAATGGGGTATTTTTTGTTTTAATGCCTTTTAAGTATTTAAATGCAGATTTTTGCAGTGAATGATTTTTGATTGTTTATCCTGAATATTTTCTCTTTCAAATTATGCAAATTTTTTTTTTAATTTATTGCTAGTTTCGTTTTTATAGAGATTTGAAATGAAAAAAAAATCACTGCATAAAATAAGCTGTGAGCCACTATATATCGATTAAAAAAAACCTCAGAATTCTTATAAAAAAAAATATAAAAATAAAACGAAGCAAATGACCTTTCACTTAAGAAGACATTTTCCCAAGTTCATTTAACTAAAAATTAAATCTTTTTTTTTTTGTAAAATATGATTGTCAAATTTATTTTGTGTCTGAAGGCTGTAAGTCTATTCATTATGAATACAAAGAAAATAATATTTCAGATAAAGTCACTTTCTGTCTTTTATTTTATTTAAAAGTTTTACTTTTCTTAAAATGTCTATCTGTCTGTATGTCGGTTGGTCTAACTTTTAAATAGTTTACAAACAAAATACTTGTTTAAATAAAACTATTCTATTATTGAATTTAAACATTCCACAAAATGCAAATTTTATTAGATGACATTAAAAATTTTTGTTTATTTATCAGATCTTTGGTAAAAAAACGTCGAGAAATTTAATATTAAAAAGAAAGAATGAAAATTGTAATGACTTTTAAATAATTAAAATATTTAAGCAAACCAAATAAAATACGTATGCATGTCGATACATATCCATATACTGCATGTGGTGAATTTAGTTTCTTAGTCTGCCAGCAAATCCTTCTACACCTGAAAATTAAATAATTTTATTAAGGATTATGCAAATTGCAAACCTTGATCTGTAACTATAAATTCACCCGCAAATGTTTTGTGTGCATGAGGTGTTTGTTTGACCACTACAAATGAAATGTGCGTAACTTTAAGAGTATGCATGCGTAAGTGTGTGAGTTTGTAAATGATAAGGTAAATGTTGATGTAATTGTATGCAAACTATTTATTTAATTTATAAATAATTTCTTATGTTTATTTGCATTTGTTTATGGTGTGTAGAGCACTGGTTTTAAAATATTTTGCTGCATTTTCTTGTTGCTGTCTAAATACACAAATTATTTGACCAAATTTTGATCATCAAGAAAATTGTATGTTGAGAATTTTACAGTTAAACATGTTACTAAACAGCAGACAATTAGAAATATTTATATAAATTCGTTACATGCGTATGTAAGAGTGTAATTAAAGTAGAACAGTAAAGTGTTTGACAACAATTCAATTTGTTTTTGTAATAAAAGATTTTCTGACAGGTTACAAGTGTCTGCTAAGCACTTCAAAAATTTAAACACTTATTGTGACATTATGATATGTTTTGGAATAAAAATACATAATATTAAACAAAAAAAGGAAATTTAACATAGAAAAACTATAAATTATTGGAAAAAATAATAATAATTATTATTATTAAAAATATATATATTATATATAATTTAAATGATGGGAGTGATTAATGCAAATATAGCAAAAAAAAAGACTCTCCAACCAAATATTTTATATGTAAGAAAACTGTAAAAAGTTATAAAAAATTAGCGGGAAAACAAAAGACTTCACCTACTGACAGAAAGGAGGAAGGGTATAAGAATGGATTCCAAATGGTTTGTGAGTCGACAATCAGCGTGTTAAGTAAAGTAAATTATCTTGGCATTACTCTGGATAAGGAACTTACCTGCAACGAATACACATGAAATGAAGATACGGAAAACAAAAACTATCTTGCCAAAGGCTGCACACTGAATTTACACAATTATTTTGTGAAAGATAATAAAATGCATTTGTGGTTTGGTGGCCAAAAGCCTCTCAGAGTACGATCACGTTTAAGTTGGATGGGGTTCAAAGGATTGTAATTATGATAATGATAAGTGATTTAACACGCAAACCTCCAACATGGGAAATTAAGACAATCTTGGAATTTCTGGATATATGCATTAGATCGACGGCTGCAATGCCAGCATTGCGTATGAACAAGGCTGCCATTTGCCATAGCTTTGGGCCGAACATTAGGCAAAAGAGTTCGCTAACCCTAGTTAATAAGGAGGTTATAACAACTTAAATGCAAAGAAACGCATGAGTAAAAAAAAAAATTCTAAAGACTGCATCGGACACTCATTATAAAAAGCGTTATACACAATGAGTGTGTATAGACGTCAGCATGTTTACTGATAGTTCTCTTATGGACTATAGACCAGGAGAAGGAGGTTGTGTGAATGAAGCAGTAGACCAACTAGCAAAAATGGGATATGCTGTTAATTTCTGTGAACCTACAATTGGTGAACTCATTAAACATGAAAGGGCGGAGGGTGGCTACTACATAGTTTTCAGAAAGCCCCTTTTCAGAAAGACCAGATAGGAGTTTCGATATAATAAAAGTACCGTAAGCTGGATAAATGCGTTGGTGGCAGGTTATGGAAACTTCAAGTATCATCTAGTCAAGATGAAAATCGAGGATGATATTTGCAGACTATTCCTAGAAGAGGCTGGGACGGTAGTGCCCACTGTGTATAAATATACAGCACTGGCCATGTATGATGTAAGCATTGGACAAATGCTAGCAATTAATATATACTCCGTGATGAGAAAGAAGGCCGACAGTTACCAGTCGACACTGGGAAACCACTTAAATCAAGAGTAAAGGCGGTTGGTAGCACGCGACTCAATGTAATGTTGTCGTTAAATACAAATCGGTTGCCAATAATTATTGTGGGTGGAAGGTGTTCGAAAAAGAACCCATTAATGACGTGATTTTCTAAAACTAATTTATTTTTATAACTGTTTAGAAAATTTGATGTTAATAATTACTGTAGAAATATTTTAAAAATATATAAGTATGTGTATTTTTATAATTTATATTTTCGGTATTCTTAAAAATTGCTTTACATCCAGGACAATAGCAAAAATAGTGGAAATAGCCATTATTTTCAATATACAAAAAAGCGCATAAAAATAAACAAAAAGATTTTCGTAATCTTTAAAATGAGAGCACTGAGACGGTCTGGCTGTCAGTAGTGTGATTTATTCATGTGAGCTAATATTTTTATGGTAATTTTATTTTAATTTCTAGTAAAGCATATTCTATTGGCTTTTTTCTTTAGAATTAAGCTTAATACTGAGCTTTATATTTACTCTATCAATCTCATCCGACTTAGCTTTCGCATGTTTGACGAGTAATGTCTATACATATATAGAACATATACATATATATATAGAAACTATCATATGATTTTCTTGGTTTCCTTTATAGTCTCTGTCATTCTTAGGGAATAAATTACCTTCATGTGTAATTAGTTTCCCAATGGCGTCCAGTATCTTAATCATTTTTCATCAAATCAATTCATTTAGGAGCTATCCTTTGCCGTTTACTCTTTTGTGATTCTAATGGGATTTCTCACCATGACGTTTGCATCTATGGTTTAGCAACTCTGCATACAAAAACTCCTCGTATAACTCAGTTTATTTAAAAACTAAACACATTCTTTGTATGTATCATATACATTATTCATTTATCAAATTAGATTTTCAACCTGCAAAAAAATACAAATCGAAGGTAACGAAAAAATGAAAGAAGAAAAAATACTTAATTGTCTTGCGAAAGGTAAATGCAAAAAATGTTAATGAACCATCAGCTGTTGATTGTATACGAAATGAAAACTGAAAAAGTATAGAGGTGTGAAAGTATAAGTGTATGTAAATGTATAAGCGGATGTATTCTTGGTCATTACGGAACACTTTAGTTTAGTTAATTTGTAGATATTAAGCCAATAGCTTTACAATGTAAATTAACACGTACCCTATAGATTACCATTAGAGCGTGTACTCATTAAGTATGCTGAATAAAAAATTAGACGCGCACGTATATACATATACATATACACAAACACACATTATTATTCTCTCATACCGTCAGTATAAACAACATCAACAAATTTAGCAACAGATAAAGATGTTTAGCAGCATTAAAATTTTAAACGATTGACTAGAGAATGCTGATGATGCACCAAAAAAAGAAAAAATAAAAACTAACAAGAACACCACCATTACCATCACTATCATCATCGAATTCACTACACTCACTATATAGAAAACAAAACGTTGCATTTGATGTACTATTGATTGATCATAACGTTGATGGCATACACAAAAAGGCTTATTGACTCAATTCATTCATTCAGTCTTTCATTTAATCGTTCATATTCCTACAACTGTACAACATTAAACAAAGTATACGTATGGTTGTTGCTATTGTTGATATCAGTCAAAACTACCAACATTGCCTGACAAAACGGTCGTTTGAAAATAAAAAAATTAAAAAAGCAAGAGCAACAACTCAGTATCAGTTTTTATGTTAAAGCATGAATGACATTAATAGTGTTGTAGATGTCGTTGTTATTGAGAAAAAATGGTATAAAACTGTCATACTCACATTGTCATGTGAGTCGAACAAAGTAAAGAAACACATTATTAGTATGCATTGATATTTAGGTGATAAAATTTACTGCATCAAACTGCAGTCAAAGTGAAGTATATTTATTCAAACACACACATGCACACATATACATACATATACGCAAGCTCACATGTAATTGGTTGAGTTTCAGCTCTACGCTTTGCAAGACAAGGTTTGTGTCTGTTTGTTTGTTTGTTTGAAAGTGTGTGAAATAACAAATTCCTTAGACTTTACAATAAACTGATACAAATTGAAACAGGGTACAATTCATAAACTTTTCAACTAAACAATTAAGAAGTGATGTATTTGACTGGGCAAAATAAATTCTGTTAACTAGTGTCATACATATAGCTGTTTTGAGCAAGTTCAAACTCCATATAAAAAAAAAAAAACAATATTTTTAATACTCTCTATTGCGATGGGAAATAAAAATAGTACGAATTCGAACGATTTTCTCTGTTTGAAGCGTCCGAGCATTTGTCTTTTACATCCTTTTTTTCGAAAACTTGGCAGCACCGCACTCCATAATGTAAAAGCATTTGTCATAATTTTCTCTGTTTGAAGCGTCCGAGCATTTGTCTTTTACATCCTTTTTTTCGAAAACTTGGCAGCACCGCACTCCATAATGTAAAAGCATTTGTCATAATTTGTATCTAAATTATTATTTTTTTAGAGAAATCAAAGCCATAAGCTTGTAACCAAGACTGTTTATAACGTGGAACTAATAGTAATTATTTTCACATACACATATATTTTTATTATATACGTATTATAGTAATTGCAAGCAGAAAACAAAACAGTAACATGCCGTGTAAACGCCACCATATCTGATGTGTAAACCAGCAATTATTTAAAAATTATACAAACAACTAAAAGGATAAACATAATTCTCTTATAGTTAACGCTTAAATAATTATAAGTAATATAGCTTGGCAGTCAACCAACCGGCAAGTTGCGACCCCCTAGATAGGGAATAACAATGTCTTATAGGACTTGGACATTTTACTTGCACTCGTATAATAGAAGAGCCGGTTGGTTTTTATTGGTAAACCAGTTGATATTTTTGGATATATCTGACTTCAGTCGGGTATCATTAATTAACACACCAGCTTCGGCTGACTGTTCTCTCAGCGGTCTTTGGACTGACCGTTCTCTCAGCGGTTTTTGGACTGAACGTTACTTAGTTAAAGAAACTTGTAGTATTGTAGAGTTTAGCTTTAAATAACCATTGTTTATAGTTCCAAAACTAGGTTTAGTAATCTTCATCATGAACATGCAGATCCTTTACTTCTGAACTAGAAATAGCCGAACCTGCGAATCATCGATCATCACCCAAACTAATATTACACGAACCTACGAATCACCCGAACGCAAGAACCTTCGAACCATCGATCTTCACCCGAAACTGCGTTTTATCGCTCCAGTACACCTGCTACGTTACAGGTTTTAAATTACTGAAATACAACATAATTTGGCCATAAGATAGTTGAAGCGAGATAATGTCTAACAAGACGGATGTAAATTGAGGACGACCTAATGGAGGCCCTGTAAGGGATATATCTGGTTATAAAGGTTATATATTAAGCTATTATTTAAAAAAAAAATGTTGGATTTTCTTTTAAAAGTTCAATGGCATTTAAAACGTACATAAACGTAAAAATTACTAAATGCATTTTAACAAAATTTTGTGAGGAGGTACCTCAGTTCTAACATAGAATACTTTTTTCCGCATAATTGTCTCATTTCCAAGAGAAAGTGTAGAAAAGGCATGCAATTTCCGTTTTAAAGCTACTGAAATTTTCGATTTAAAACTGCGATATTTTAAACACGGTTGCGCACCTATTATTTTTGTAAGTGGGATATTGGAAACACTATTGTGCAATAGATGGAGCCAATTGAATGTAATTTGTATTTGATTTGTATTTTTACTTTGTGGACTTTCATTGTTATTAAAAGATTTTAAACACATCCTACAATAATTTTTAGAATTTTTTATAAATTTTAGAATTTTATCCAGGGATAGGTACCTTTATATTAAGTAAGTACAGTACAGTAAGTAAAGTACATAAACCATAACTGAGGCAATATAAAAGTAAGAATATTACAATTGGTGTGGAATACTTTCAAAGCAAATGCGAACAAATTATTTTCAGGACGACTTAAACTTTTGTTCTACGACTCACTCATGGAATTTCTAAAAATATTAAATATAATTTAATTTTTAATAGCGAAGAGTCTTAAGTCTCGCATTAACTATAATGGACCATAAACCATAAGAACAAAGAGCATGGCGGCACTATCTTAATACTAAAAATATTGTTTGCTTCACTATATTTTGGTTTCTTACTCATTTTTTCTCTGGACAAAAAGTTTTCTAAAAAAATATCGAAGTCGCTTAGTCAAATTATCAATAATAAGTACCACCTTATTGAATGTACAAAACTTATATAAACACGCATACCAAATACTTCAGCTATGCAACAATCACTTTGCGCTTGAATAAGCTAAACTGTGGCATAGCAGCATTTAAAAGGATCTAAAGGATGTCCTAAGAACATGCTTTCGAAGACACATGTATTCAAACATAGACTTTATTATTTTACCAACAACATGAACAGAAATATAAATGGAAACATCTTTATGAACCTTTACACACACACGCTCACACTCACTAATACACTTCTCTAGAGTACTAGTCTGTACACAAGCAGAGTATTGCACAAAATGTAAATGTATGCGTGTGTGTTTAATATTCTGTATTTAAATGTTGCTTGCACACATTGTAAATTCATGCAAGTAACGTAACAATATATTTATCTGCATTTTCATATAAAAATTAGAATACATGTGTGAGTTTGTTAATACATGTGCTATAAACATAACATGTACATACATCTAAATATAACAATATCCTTGCGCTTATGTATGTGTGTAAGTGCCAGTGTGAGTGTTTGTCTTTAATACTTGTTAACCGGCAAAATGTTGTATTTTTAGAATTTAAATTATAGACAACAATCATCTATTCTTTAACATACACACATACACACATATTTGCATAATTTTCTTTAATACTCTGTGACATACTTCATTCATGTCTCCCATCATACATTAATCCCTTAAATTGAAAATATGTATTTAGATCTTCAAATTATATTTTAATTAAAAACAACTTAGATTTAATAAACCTTTAGGCAATTTTTGGTTATTTAAAGAATATCAGCTCTTAGACATTTCATTAATGTGTGGATGGTGCGAGTACCCAAATATATATTTCAGTAAATTATAATTAATAATAGAATATAATTATAGCATCTATTACATAATTTATTTTACTTATTATGCGATAAATCGATTTTCAGTTGGATTAAAATTAAAATTAAAATGGCATAGAGAAAATTTGCATTTTAAAGACGTAAATTAATGTTGGTAAAGGAGATTAAAAAACCGGAAAAACTATTTTATTGTCTGTAAATTTATTTCATAATCTCTAAAAATTAACTACAACGTGTGAACTTATAATTGAAGAAGTTAATAATGTATTCAAAATAAATAAATCTGCCTCAATAAAACAGAGGGGAAATGTGGTTAAGAGTAATATCAATATCTGTGTTGTTGGCCTTAACTGGCGGTATTCTAATACTATTTGAATGTCGTATACCTTTAAGCATATAACTTAAGAATTAAGCTGACCGGACCATGCATTTTGGAGATCTATGTAGCAAAACAGCACCACAACGCTCCTTTACATTATTTTTCTCAAGTTAGTTTTAAATTATAGCCATCACTTTACTACCTCGAATGTTCTAGACTCACCAGTATCGAGTCAGAGTATCTGAATTTCGTGGCATAGATGATAAAAGTCTCTGATCGGATATCGAAACATTTTCTTACATAAAAATGTGGAAAAAGTACAGAACCCAATGGTTAACTGCCGCTAACGCAGGTAACCATTTTTAGGTACCCAATTTGTATGCCCTGAAAAATCTTTTGTGGTTCCAATCTTTTCAAGGCGATCTTCTACCCGGCGAAATGGTTTAGTTAAGTAAATCGACGTCGATATTCACGCCACTTCTGGCCTATGGTGATTTGATTCGTTTACAAATAAAAATTAGAATTTTGTTCTTGGTTTTCAACAATGCAACTTTATATTGATACATTGCGTGGCCTGATTTCTGAAAATATGTATTTTAAATAAGAACAATTCTATTTTTATAGCGTAAACGTAACCAAATACACTCAAATATCTGTGGTGATGAAGTCTGCAGCGTGTCTTTATATGTAAAAGACTTTTTTATTTTATATTTCTAGTCATCTTACATTCCTTTACTTCAATTTAACTATTTTTTATAACTTTCAGTTCCTTCCGGGGTTACAAACTGTCACTGCTGCAATTTCAAAAGATTTGCACCATGCTCTCGGGGAAAATGGAAGGACAGCTCTGTCCTGGCTGGTGTTCTGCGAGGAGTTATCCCTCCCACTTGAAGTCATGAGACTTCTCCATGATATCGTAATTAAGTATTTTGGTTGTCCTATAACAATCAAAAAATCTTCTCGGTCGGGAATTTCCGGGAAACAAAGGCATCGCTTAATTTCCCGTTTCCCAGGAAATAATGTGTTTCCTCATAGACATTGATTTCAAAGAATTTGATTATTTATTTTAAATAATTTCCAACTTGGGGTCAAACTTGCGTCTTTACTGCAAAATTTAAAAATACATATGTGTTTGCAACATGCTGTGCTGTGCAAATTGATTTTTATTTCTCACACAAATGCATCTTAATACAATACATACAAACAATGAACAAAATAATACTGTTTCAGTATGACATAGTTGTTCTTTGAATGGTATTTTGAATTTCTATGAAAATCTTAACAAATATCTGTCGCAAAAAGGAAAAAGTGCTTAAGTCTGATTTTTAAGTTTTGTAGGAGAGCAATTTTAAACCTAAAAATCAATTTTTTAAAAAAATATCCGATCTTTAAACTTCGCACATGGAAGTCAAACGTATGTTTTGGAAATTATTTTAGATCTACCAAAAGTACGCAGGCGTTGCAATTAATAAGTTGCGAAAAAAAGATTTTTTGATTTGGAAAAATAGCTTGTAGTTTCCTATGCTCTTTTCCCAATGCGTTTAGACATTGAAAAAAGATAAGCAGAAAGAAATTTCGCTATAACTTCTTCAAAAATGGTACAAAATAATTGAAACTTTGCACATGGGTACTTTGGAGTACGGAGATTCCAAAGGTGCCACTAAATTAAATTTTGCTTAAGTCGACTTAAGCACTTATACCTTAATGCCACAGATATAATATGAATTTGTTTGTTTCAATGCCAGACAGTTTATCTGTCTATTAGATTCTTCAAATATTTACAGAGATAATAAAATCAAGACACAACATTGTTATGCCTTAAATATTACATTCGTTGACGTTTAATGTAATTTCATATCCTAATATTTAGTAATTAAATTTAACATATGATTGCTATTTAATATTAATCCATTCGAGGTAATATTTAATCAGACTTTTAATATGAAACAGAATACTGCATCCAGCTGTATCATTTATTAATATTCCTTATTGTTGCTTTATTGTCGTAATAAATTCTCTCTTCAAATACAATTATGTACGACATGTATGAAAATGATTATATAAAACTCCTTTGTCGCCATCTCAGCCATCGCAATAATACAAGACCACTGAAAAAAATTAATTCCAGACAACATATGATTTTTATTTGTTTACGTTTTAATCTCGCCAACTCTGCCCACACTTACGACTTCCTGGCCAGCTGAGCTATTAAATGGATGTGGAAGGTTAAAAAAGATATAAAGCAGCATTAATACGTCGAGTTTTATATCACCAAAAAACATGAAACACAAATTATTTTACTGCATTTATGTAGTCACGACTTAATAAACAACAATAAAAATACATTTATGTAGCATTTGCGATAATGCGAATAACTCCATTTACACGGTCAGCCAGATATAAAAATTGGCAGAATGGGGGTAGACATAAACACGAAAAAAGTAAATATGAACCTATAAATGTCGGTTGTAATAAAAAGAGATACAAATGCTTTTGCTGCTTTTAATTTACGACTTAATATTATAATTAAATTATATTTACACAAATTTGTGTTTGTTGTGCAAGAGATTTTCAGTTATCTTTAGTAGAATTTTATATTATTAGAGTGACCTTTTGGTAAACATAGTGCCACACTTGATTGAAAAAACTGTAGCGAAAAATTAACTTTTTGGGGAAAACCTGATATTTATTGATAAAGAGACTATTTGGCGAATAATCTAAACCTAAATAATTAATTAATTCATTTAAAAAATAGTTAAAAATAGAATTAAAATTCACACAAACGACTTCTTAATGAAAAATTTGCTTTTTTATAACAGAAGAGTACCCTTTCATAAAAAGTGTTTTTGTGCTCAAAAAAGTCTTTTCTGATTAAAAAGTGATTATTTGCTTCAAAAGTGACTTTGAAAAAAAATGACTTTTTGATTTAAAAATATTTTTTCTGATGAAAGAGACTGTTTTATAGAAAGGGTGACTTTCGGATGGAAAACGTGACTTTCTTCTGATAGAAAAGGTGACTTTCTAATGTTATAAGTGACCTTTTTTTATATAAAAAGTGACTTTTTAATGGTAAAAATTTATTTTTGATGAAAAATTGACTTTTTGACTGAAAATGTGTCTCTTTGAAGAAAAAAAAAAGTGACTTTATGATCAAACAAGTTACTTTTTAATGAAAAAAGATATTTTTTTTTACAGAAAAAGTGCCCTTTTGATGGAAAAATTGAATTTTTTATGGAAAAATTGAATTTTTGATGGATAAAGTGGTTTTTGATGGAAAGTGACGTTCTGACGGGAAAAATAACTTTTTAATCAACCAAGTGACTTTATGATAGAAAGAGTGATGTTTTAGAGAAAAATACCTTTTTGATGGAAAAACTGAATTTTTTATGGAAAAAAAGTGAATTTTTGATCAAACAAGTGACTTTCTAATGAAAAACGATTTTTTTAAGGAAAGAGTGACTTTTTATGCAATAATTTATTTTTTAATAAAAAAAATACTTTTTGGTGGAAAAAATTACTTTTTAATGGAAAAAGTGATTTTTAATGAAAAAAGAAATTTTTTTTGGAAAAATGTTTTTTGATGGAAAAATTACAGTGATTTTTAAATGAAGAAGGGAACTTTTAATGCAAAAAATAAATTTTTGATTAAAAAAGTGCTTTTTTGTCATTGAAAGTTACTTTTCAAATAAAAAGGAACGTTTTAGGTAAAAAGTAGCTTTTTAAAAAGTGATATTTTGATGAACTTTTTTTTTTAGAAAAATAGTGATTTTTTGTTGGAAAATTCTAACATTTTTAGCTTTTAAGTGACTGCTCAAAACGGTTCAAAAGATAAATCACAATCTCTTCTTTCGTTTGTTTTGATTGTATTTTGTCACAGTAGACATTTTAAAACATAAGATGTTTAAATTTTAGGTATCTGCTTATTAAGGCTCTAATAAGAGGTCACATACTTAAAATCGTGTCACTATCGAAATACCCTTTAATTTTTAGTTCTAATGTTTACATATTCTGTGTACATTAAAGTAACTTGCTATTCCGCTGCAAAAATAAGGACATATGCGTGAATATCACGTCGCATATTGGAACACCCTTTAATTTTTAGTAATTTTTTTAGTCGCTATACACCTTCCGTGAAATTTTTAATTTTTTATCTATTACGGTTTAAAAATAAGCCTATCAATGTCAAAATTACGTCACTATCGGTATACCCTTTACTTTTTATTTCTAATGCTTGCTAATATTGAGAATATAGTTCTAATTACTGTTTGCAAATTTCAAGTTTCTGCCTCTTACGGTTTAAGAAATATGGCCACATACGTAGAAACCATCGGAACACCCTATAATGTTTAATATTTGTTGTTATAGCGACCATAGTAACACAACTTTAGTATAACAAATTCAAGAGTCTATCTTTTACGGTACCAGAGATAGAAGCCGTTGATCGACAGGCAGACATTGTAGCAAACATTTTTACTCTTTGGGTACGAAACCCTAAAAAGTGAGAATATAAAAAAGGTTACTGTACTTAAAGACCTTTGCTATCACATCTTCTTAATAAAAACAATTAGTGTGTTCCTTGCATTAAAGTTGCTACGCCAAATTAATATAAAAAAGGGTCTTTTATTACTTCCGAACTATCAATAGCGTCTGTAAGTTTTCTTTAAAACTCAAGGAAATGCTATGAATATTTCCTTTTTTATAGAATGCAGAAACAACAACAAAAAATCACCCATTTTGATACGTAAATATGTGTTTTTTTATGTACTTGGAATTCCTCCCTCAATTTACTTACAATTATACCATACCTTGTTTTTGTGTGGTATATGATGAAATAAATAATTTGGTAAAAGAATTACTAATTTTATTACTTGTAGATATAAAAGTTATACACACCAAATGAACATAAATTCTGGAAACGTGAATCATTAAATTTAGGTTTGTAGACTATTTTAGTGTTTTCAAAGACCAGTGTCCTAAATGTTAAAACACAGAAAATAGAATACTTAAATTATAATTAAATTCTTAAAATTGATTCCTATAAGAACATGCAACAATTTTGATGCAAAGTTATCATTGTTAAAAATTCATCATTTGTCTTTTGTTTGTAGATTAATATATTCAAGTTTTAACCGCAAAATCTGCTCTTGGAACTTTTTTGTCTGTCTTTACGACGATTTCAATTTGTTTTTGGTTTATGCACACAACTACGAATTCTTTTTTACGTACAACTGAAGTCTCAAGCCAAATGCAGATATACTGTTCTCTACTGTCGTCAACCATTTGTTTATATGTATGACTACATATAGCTGACATTAAGGAACTTGCAGTTTAGTTCACTGTCCAGGGGCTATGGATGTTACAAACTGTTGATTAAAGGATACAATTGATTACAAAAAAAGTTGTGTGAGTTTTTTTGTAGCCAGAGTGTCAAAGGTAAAAGTCAATCGATTCTCCGTAGATTACAAACTTTTCAGTCTAGCACAAGAGAGAAAAAGTATGAAATCAATTTACGAAAGTCGAAATCGATCAAAGTTTCTATTTGAACTCTATTAAAATTTTAATCGATATCGTATAAAGTAATTTTGCGTTTGGTTTTATGTGACGCAACAAGTTGACTATTTTCCACTGATAACTGGAAATGGTTTTTTTAAAACTAGGTTGGGTAAAGAAATATCCGAAGGAATTATTACATTGCTAGCTTTTTCGCAACCACCGACAATAAAGAGTTAGAAGCTACTTCCTCCAAGAAAAGTCATCGACCTAAAGTTACCGTGATTGCTCAACTTAGAATTCAGTATTTTATTTTTGTGTATTGCCTTAATGTAAAAATATTGCAATATACTCTAAGGTTATTAAAAACTTTTCCATATTTGTTTCATTGTACACAGTTTAGAATTGCGGTTTTAATAATTCTGTATCAGTATGACTGGATAAATGAATATATGTATGGCTGAGTGCATGTATGCATATCAGTATATGAACGAATACCTGTTTTCATGTTAAAGAAGCAGAACAAATCAACCTCTCAACAAAAAATACCCAGCGGTTCGCGTAACAACAAAATGCGCATGGAAAAGGTAGCAAATACCTGTTTTTCCTTTTTACTATCAAGAAGACAAATATGGAAAAGATTTTAGGTGAAAAGTGCGAGATAAACTAGTTGAACTACTATCGGATATCGAGTAACTGTAACATAAAGTGTAGAGTGCCATGCGATGGAAAAATTGGCACGTAAAAAAATATTTATCGATGTGCGCAGTGGAACAAAAATAGGGTGGTTAGCAACAGTGGGCACAATCCTCTCAATACAAAGAAAATAACAATTATCGTATACATATGTAATTAAAAAACTGTACCCAGGTTATTAGAAACCTGATAAATATATCTGGAGAACTATTATAGATGGATCGTCAAAGTTCTTGCGAAACAGTTTTTACTAAGACACATAGTTGAGCCAAAAATTGTCTGCACTGAAAGAATGGCGTGGCTGATACCACACAAATTAAATATAGCATAGCTAGAGAGTTGTTATAGGCAGATCCTTTATATTTTTTCATTTATTTTTATTAAATGGCAATTATTTTAAATTTTTTCTATGTGTCTGTGTTCGCATCACGTAAAAACTACTGGATGAATTTTAATACAATTTTGTAAGGAAGTACCGTAGAATCTTGGTTTAAATACACGATACTTCTTTCCGCAAAAATATCTCATTTTCTAGAGAAAATAGAGAAAAAGTAGTGAAAGTAGGCAATTTTACTGCAAACTTGACAGCATCATTTATTTTTGAAAGCGGGATGTTTTACAGACTATTTACAGAACTCCACAATATTTTTAGAATCTTATATAAATTTCAGAATTTTATCTAGGGATGGGTACCTCTATAAAAAGTAAATACATAATACAGAAGCACTATAAAAGTAAAGGTCTTTAGTTTGAATTACTTTTAAAGCAAAATCGATCAGGACGCCTAAGATGTGGCGGGCACCGCAGTTACTGATAATAACGATTATAGTTAAGTCGGTAAGAAAACAACTAACAATTACGATAAATTGAATTGAGAGTAGGGTACCAACCACTGATGTGACCAATAAACTGTATTATACTGTTTGCTTTGGTACTGCTGGGTAAGAAGTCAAAAAAGAAATCAAAAAAGAAAAATTAAAAAAAGCAGACCTATTCCGATTATGCCATACTTTGTATTGGTTTACGTTAACCAAAATTGTAATAGCAATAGCTGTTGTAGAAATTGAAATTCTAGCAGCAACAAGAGCAAGACTCAGCCACGCCACCACACACAATTTCCGGATCGACATATTGTGTTGTTTTGTTTTAGTAGTTAGGCGCTCGTAATGTACAATTTTGCCATCTGCATGCTTTACATTTGTACTTAAAAGTTTCCAAACAACCTGCTAGACAGCCAGCCAGCAAAGCAATTATCCACCCAGTCATACAGGCAGCCAGCCATGTTGTATGTGTGCTGCGGTTTTAGGCTTAAAATTACATATGAACATAAAAACTGTACAAGCATTAGAGGGTGTATATGTGCCTGTGTTAATGTGAGGTACTTGCTGCAAAACAATGCAACAATGGCAAAAGTTACAAAATTAAACAACAAACAGTAAAAAAAATAATTAAAAAACATAAAACTGAATAAGCATGAGGATGAGTTTTTGTGTGTGTGTTAAGCTGGGCTAGTAAATGTTGCATGTGTTGTAGCAGTCAGCAGAGATGCAAGTTGGTAGTGTTTATCAAGGCCAATTCCAAAGTTTGGAAAGTAAATGAAAAGCAAAGCAGGAAAAGAAACGCCAACTAGAAAAGAAAACTTGTTAAAAATTCTATTTAGCAGGGAAAGCACTCATTGGTGTATAAAGAATTCAAATACCCCATGGGGCCAAAACTAAATCTATGCGAACAGTGTACCAAACTCAGGAAGAAACTTTCACAATACAACAAGAATAACACCGCACGGTAGAGTAGAGCAGAGCAGCGCAAAGCAGAGCACAATAATACAACTTCACTAAAAGCCACAAAGTATTGTGTGCTTATTTTACACAAAATGAATGAAAAGAAAACACAGTTTTTTCGTTGTTCTTGCTGCTCCTCAGACTTTAACTTAATTAACGCCAGTGTTTCTGTTTTCTATTATTTTTTTTAAGTGGAAAAAGAAAAATGAATAAAAAGAATTTTTTCTTGAATTGAATTTTTTAATTAAATGCTTTTTAATTAAATTATTTTTGCCAACCTAAACTTTTTATAATTTTTTTTGCAGCAAAAATTTCTTAATTTCTATTTCTAAAAGAAAAATTCAATTCAATCAAACAATTTCCATATTTTACGATGATCCCACAACAACTCAAACAATAAATATAATGTTTTATTGCCTTCAGTAGTTTACAGTTAGTTTATTCCCCAGAGAACAGCTGGCTGGTTGGCTGGCTACAACAAGTACTCTCAGGGCATGTGTGTAGCTCAAATTACAATATATAAAAATAATATTCCCTTTGCTTTCAGTATATCTGAACTTTGGAATGTTGACGATAGCTTTTTAACAAATTTCTTAAATTGTTTTGATTTAGTTGTTGTAGTTATTGTTTTCCTTTTCTTATTTATACAAAAAACTTTGCCCTCTTCAATGTTGTTCCTTTGGTTAGTTAACGCAAACTGAAAGTTTATTTCCATTGTAATAGTGTGGGATTACTTGCAAAACATATATGTATATGTTGAAGACACAAAGCCAAAGGTGTATGGCTGTGTGTTTATGTTCTCTTTCAACATTTATGCAGAAGCACATGATAAGGATTATAATCTTTTTGTTTATTCTAGATTTATCTACATTTTAGATACATAGCCGATGTTTTAAACAAACAAATAAACTTACAGAAATTCACAGCAGATCCCCTGTTTATTAGTTGGTCTGCTGCTTCATTCCTAGCTGGGCCTTTATGTCCTTTAAGCCATATCAACATCACCTCATAAATCGAGGTAACCTGCAAAGAGTGCCCGATGCAGTTTTTCTACTTTTTCTACTCCTGCGTTTCATCGGTATTTGAGCTGCTTTAACAACAAAAATGTAAAACCCGGATTACACTATGAATAAGGCGCCATAGAAAACTTCTTGATACCAATTAAAGTGTATGCAAAAATGTCATTATATGTAGTAATAGCAAAGTGGCAAGTTAAAAATAGTTAATTCTTGCTCTTGGAACTAAAGGACCATTTTTATATTTGTGTGTATCTCGGACTGCTTTAAAAGATTGATATTATTTTAGCTGCTTTCACGATTACAATTATTGTTGTAAGCAACAATTTCAACAAATTGCTTGTATGTTTTTTACATTGATAATTTGTCAATGTAACTCTTACATTTATTTTATTTTTGTTTTTGGTTTTGTTTGGTTTTTGTTCACTTCACTTCGTTCTTCTCCAGCTCTCAGGGCTGGCTGGATGGCTGGCAAATGGATATGATTATAATCCCAACAATAAACATTAATAAACGAATATGAAAACAAAAAGTAAAATATCACACACAAAAAATACACACACATGCCCACACTATTGTTATGCCATGTGTGCGCGTGTGTGTTTAAAAATTATGATTAAGTGCTGGCATATGCTGTAAGACAATAATAAAATTACATAAGGCATTAAATCTATTTAATAGAAATTCATGCAAATTATTTTATAATAATTGATGCTCACATACACACATACACTCCTTTACGATATATGAGAGAACTTTATTTTTTTTACATTTTTACTGACAATTTTTAATAAAATTTTTTATCACTTATAGTTTTTATTTTAAGCTTGAACAAAAGCAAATTACTTTTAGCTGTTAACCATAATTGTGCTCAAATATTTTTTATATTCAAATACAGTGGTGTGAAAAATATTTACCATTTATGGCGGGGTTTTTTTTATGATACTCGTATTAATTAATGTCTTAATAAGACAAGTTAAAATCCCAAAATGTGAAAATTTGCCAGTATATATGAAACTCTATGCATTACATATTCATTTTTTTTATTCATGGGTTTTGATTTCTTTTGTGGCAATAAAGTTTTCAGTATGATTAGTTGATATGATGTTCCACTGCTTCTCCAGCTTAACAGTATACGACTATCAGTGAAGTGAACGATAGACTTAGAAGAATGACCTTATAAATCGGCAGTTTACAACAAGTCTTCTGCTAACACTAGCCTTTACTATTAACCATTGTGTTTTCGGATAGTCGACTGTCGGTAACTGTCGACCTTTTTCTAAGCACAGAGTCTTTTGTATATCATAGCATTTTCGAAGGCTAATACCTTGTAGAGCATTCACATCAAATATGTGTGTGCCTGTGATCCTAAGCCTTATGGTAACCACTTCTTAAAAGTCTGCATCTGCCAGGCACAGTCTGCAAGTATAACCTTCTACGTCTTTTATCTTGACCAGATGATAATTGAAGTTTTAATGAACTGTCGCTAACGCAGTCATCCATTTTAAGGTATTTTGATTATATCCAAACAATTTTCTGGTCTTTGTGCCGAGAAGATCTTGTCTAAGTAATGCCTTTAGAGATTAATCAGTAGTGCCTTTATGGATTAACTTGTACTGTTTATCTTTAAACTATAATAAAAACCGGAGACCGAATACCGAAGACGGAGACTAAACTCTTTACCACTTGCGATTCTTCCTTGTCAATCACTGTGGGATTCTCACGGTCCCGTGAGAAAAATATGCGGTATTAAACCTGGGGATCGACCAGAGTTTACTTGACTTAATTTAGCCAGCTTTCTAGCAGGGACAAGATATAACAAGGACGTTTAAATCGAACTATTACTGAGAGTACACTCAGTTATGGTGACCACTTATGTCAGCCATCCGACTTTCTGGGAAAACTTAAATAATTTCATATATATATATATATATATATATATATATATATATATATATATATATATATATATATATATATATATATATATATATATTTGTTGGACGTTATTTAATTTTGTAATTTTATTTTCAGGCACCTTCCAATGCAACAAAAACTTATTTCGAAAGCATTTAAGAGTTTTTTGTCCTGAAAAATTTATGAAAAATTTTTTTTCTAATTAATAATTTATTTTTTGAATAATGAAAAATGGAAAATTAAACACAATATAATAAAAATATCAAACTCTATCTGTTCCTATTGAAAACCCTTTTAAAAAATCACTTCTGCATAGAGTGTAATTATATTTTCCAACAATTATTTTACTGAGAACCAGTTGCGTTTTTAATTAAAAATATCGAAGTAATTTCCTGAAACAGCCTGGTACAAGTGATTACACTTTGCTTGTATTGTTTCTTGTTTCAATTTAAAACAACAATTAAATCCTCCCACATATCATGGTTTAACCGCTATTTGTATATTTTAACAATTACTTCGTTATAAGTCAGCTCAACATACCGGCGGTGTACGACTACATAAATATTGTTAATGGTTTTCTTTTTCATTCTACTGATTCTTTACATTTTTACTGCGTCTACATTTCCATTCAACCAACCCTCGCCGTATTTTTTGTTGTTTATTTATATGTATTGCTGGCCAGATCGGCATGCAATGTAAAGCTTTTAATTAATAAAAGTAAACAATTTTACGCAGAATATTAAAAGGAAGAAAAGAAAAGCACATTAAAAAGAATTGTGAATAAAATGCAAGATGCAAACAAAAACTTATTAAATACGAAAATTACTATTAAATATGGGTGAAATAAGAAAAATAGAATCAGTAATTCTTAAAAAAATTAGCACAAACCCACACTATGGAATGGTAAATGAGAGTCTGGTAGTGTGGAAATAACCTTAGAGTGTCGGATTGTTTATTATTATTTTTTTTAAATGCTGTACAAGTGTTTTTTTAGTCCTTTTTATAGATAATATAACGTAAATTGCAGATATAAAGAGATACATTTGTATACTTCAACCAGTAAATGAAAGAAAAACAACTTTAAGAAAATATAAAAACCTATTGAGTGAACGTTAAATAAAATAAAATGCGCACTATCTCTGTATATTTATGTTTTTGATGATTTTACTAAAGACTTTGGTTGGCAACGTCAAGTGGAAAATTTAAGTGAAAACCACATGCATCAAATGTAAAAGACTAAAGTTAAACCACTAGGATGTTAAAGGGTGTTTACTATTTATAATTTTGTGTAGAAAAGAAAGAAAAAGAAAGAAAAATTTTTGATGATTACAATTATGATGGCATACATGCAACCGGGTTGTAATTTGAAAACAAATAATAATAAATTGAATAAATTTTATATCCGTTTGCCTTTGTGTTAAACACTCTTAAATATTGCTTCAGGCCCAAGCATTTGATCCTGGAAAAAAAACTTTATCTTTAAATCCATGCGCTTGTCTGTTTCAGTCACAATAGGGCACACGTAGAGAGGAATTTGACAAAAACATTAATGAACCTACTAAAAATAGCAATACTCATAAACTAAATATTAATTTTGTATTAACGTACAATCATTCCTTGTAAGGAACAACATTAGTGAGTATATTAAACTTAAGGTTATTAAAAATTTAAACTAGTAAAAGATCTATAAAATCTCGCGAACAAACACGAATATAACGAAAAACACAGACATAATTTAACATTACTAATAGACACATCTCATATAAATAATATAAAAGAAACGTAGTGATTATTTACTCATAAACAATTTGAAACTTTAAATATCTGACATAGACAGTGGTTATATGTTATTGGCTGAGGATGATTGAGCAAAACGGAAGATCACCAGAGTTAACTACGGCAAGCTTTTGTAAGGTGTTCGTTGCGAAACAAATCAGTGGAAAAATACTTTTAAATATTTTTTTATGAATGTTTTAGAATTAACCAACAGAATGACAACCACATGTGGTGAAGAGTATCCAAGTGACTCAATAAACGTTTTTATTAATGACTTGATCAAGCTTGGAAATTGAAGCAAACTTTAAAATTATTGATATATTTTAGCTTTATTTTTGTAAATTTTCGGTTTTTAATCAAATTTAAATTATTTCTTTTTTTGGTGAATATATGATTTTTTTTTTCGAAACTTAAATCTTTCATCGAACTTTTTAATAGCTTGTAGGTTCTAGTTTTTTGTGCGAATTTTTTATTTCAAATTTTAATTTTTGGTCGGTATAAAATTTTATTGGTGAAATTCATATTTTTTGGTAATTTTGGCGGGAAATGTGATTTTTTGATGAAACTTGGAACTTTAAGAGAACTTTTTATATTTACGTATAACAGTTGGGTTCGTTCTGCTTAATTGGATCGCAACAGTAATAGTCACTGCTTAACGAAAATCTTGCTCTTTTGCAGGGACATTTTCGAGGAGCCCCTTTGTTTCTCAATGGTACCCGGTATAGTAAATAAATTTTATTAAGTTTAAGCTTATATTTTTAGGAACGGAGCCCTAAAAAATATTATAAAAGACATATGTACATATTTTATTTCTAGATCAATTTAAATTTATGCCATTTTCAATCACTTCCTTCATTTGTGAATTTACACATCCTGTGTTGTCTACCCTTTTCTACATTTTCCAAATGAATGAATAGAAAAAAGGTAAAAAAATAATACATTAAATTCTCTATGAATGGGTTTTTTCTTGTTAAACTTTTTGATTTTTTTTTCTTTATTTGACTTGTTTGTGTTGGCGAGAGTGTGCGTGAAGGCTTTTTTTTGAATTTTGGCGTATAAGAACTGCTTGCTGTTTTTTAATTTCCTGTACTAAAAAGTTTGTTGCATAAGTGCACTTTTCGCTTAAAAAGGCATGATGGTGTATGGATGAGTGTATAACCGTTTATATTTATGGGCAGCTGTATGGGTGCGTAACATTTTGTTAGCATAATAACTCTTAAGCTTTTACAATTTGCAAGAAAATATTCTTTCAATCTCTCTCGCATACTAAAAGACTTTTATTTTTGAGGTGGCTTTTGCCAATTTATTCTGCAGCAAAATTTTGTTTTATTTTCTTATACATACATTTATACATATGTATATGCTATATATACAGTGTGCTAAAAGAAACCTATACAAAAAGGTATGTTTCTAACTCTTTGAATTCAACTGTACTTACATCAAATTAGAGTTTAATTTAATTACTTCCAATATGTTTTACTCTTGTAAACTTAAGTTTTAAAGATATATTTTTATATATAGATATATTTTTTATAAAGAAATATAATAAACAAACGTAGGTGACCTCAGTTTTATATAAGGAAATTCAAAGACGAGAATTAAATCTGAAATTTTTTCAGATATATTTCAAAAATTGATATGAAGGATGATATAACAGAATTTCGTATGTCTTTTTACTTAGATTTTTCTTAGATTTCTATAAGAAATATTGGCAAGAAAATCAGAATTTCCTATGACATATCTATCAGATTTCGTGTCAACAACTAACTTATTACATCAACAGCAGTATTATCACGTATACTGGGATACAGGTGTTAATTTCTACACCATATTCTGGTTCTTATATGGAGCTGCCTTTCTTGCTTGCATGCTTGTATGCGTGGAATATCCGGAGAAAATCTGTCTGCTATATGGGCATTTATCAGACTGATAAACTAATATACTACCAAGCAGTTTATGGAGCCAGTTTGGGGTTCGGTAGTTAATCCGTATCACACGGACTCAATTCAAACCAATGTCATTTTATTTCTTTATGTTGGCGTTTATACGTACCGCTTAAATTATTGCTTCGCGAGAAGCAGTAACACGCTGCAAGCCGTTTAAAAAAAGTCAGAAATTGAAGTATTAGAAAATTTAACGAATTACGTTCTTATTATTATTGGCGATGGTGCCTCGTTAGTCTACATAGCAGTCCATTAGTTTAGGGTTCGATTTCCACCGAAGACTCTGAAGGAAGAACAAAAGTGCTTGTGTATAACCTAAATGCTTGGATATAACTTGTAATGCTTGAAGATCACGGCCACTTAAATTATTATCTGGCCAAGTTCAAAACCGAGGTAAGACGATACTTGTAGACTGTGCCTGGAAAAAGGCAAGGACGACAGAGCAATTTTGTGTGGATATACAGCAGATTATCTAATTTGAAGGCTTTGGACCACGAGCAGACACATATTAAATGTAGATGCTGTGGAGACCTTAGCCTTAGACAAATGTTAGCAATTACCTTAGACTCTGTGATGGGGAAGAATGTTGAAATGTATCGTTCGCCTAGTGACAGCACGAGACTCAATGAAAGTAAGGTATTCGTAAATTATCAGTCCGATACCAGAAATCATTGAGAAACGATGAGGTCGGAAAGGCCCCCTTAAGTTAGTGTTTTGGTATCACCTTACAAAAAACAAAATTGTTAGTGATCCTTTTAATAATCTTGCATTCTGCAAAAATATAGTTGCATAGCTTTTGGTCCAGAACTCGTATGCGATTCTAAGTTTTTTTGTAGATATTTCTGCCGCACATCTTATGTATGTCGCATAATATTTTTGCCTGGGAATATGATATTTACTTTAGTTTTATTTTACTTATATATCTACAATAATTAGGAAAATGGTGTTTTTGTAAAATTACAGAATGTGTCTCTAAGCTTTCTTTTGACATTTCTGTTAATGGAGTGAGTGTAGAACTTATTTTTTGCACACTGTATTTATTCATATTATTTTATATTTTTTCTGCGAATAACTTTATTGTTCGGGGAACAAATGCACTTTTAACAGGAATAAAAAAGCATGAAAAATCAGGAATTAAGAAATACAAATTGTCTACAATATTATAACTGGAATAAGTAAATCTGATTTACATATATTAATATCTTATTTGTCTAATAAAATAAGGAATTGTGACATAATTAAGTTGACGTAATGATATATATTTATAAATTAACAAATACATTTCGTAAAATTTTGCGTAAAATTTATGTTCCAAGAGCCTTTAAAAAATGTGAAAACTAAAAATGGAAGAAATTCATACCTACTAACTACAAATGTATGTAGGGTTAATGCCAAAACCAACTATACTTACCATCGCAGAATAACGGATGATCCACAGAGCAAATACAAATACACACAATTATTGAAATAACGCATAAGAACTTACAGAAATGAAACACAGAATTAGACAACCTTTTTTAATGACGATTGAACATGAGTACAGTTGAATAGAGACGAGTGAAGAGTTAAGACGTGAAGAAGTTGCGAAGCAAAGTTAATTTAATAAGAACTTACACACCTACTTTAAATATATAACTTTAAATTAAATCTATACCTAAGTTAAAACTAATAAACAATTAAATAAATGAAATAATAATAATTGAATTGAAAACTAAAAGTGTTTAAATAAAGCCAGGTGATCGGGATTCCTACAAATTTGGGGGCTCAACCGAAATATTTTGTTTTGTGTTTGGTGAAAAAAGTAAAAAGCTAAATGTTTCCAAATAAAATATAATTTAAAAGAACAAAATTCCGCTATGAAAAATTAAAAATTTAAAAAACCACAAAAGAAACTTCATTAAAAGTTAAAACACAGTTAGTTTTTCGATGCTAAAATATTAAAACTATGTGTGGCTATGTATGTTTGTATGTTTTTTTTTTGAACAAGCAAAAGCATTGATTTTATTATCGTAAACAAATGAACAATTTACTCAAGAAGCAAACACCAACAAGAAAAACAATTTTTGCATCAGCAAATGAAAATAAGAAACAGTTATTATTTTTTTTAAAAAAGAATTTTTTGGAAAGAATTCCAACAAAGCAGAGAAGATTGTGTCAAGTGAGTCGTTAAACAAACGTTGGCAGCAGAATTTCATCAACAAGCAAGCAGAACAGCGACGGAGAATAAGAAGTAAGCAGCGTGCGTATTTTAAAACTGATCAACTGGCTGGCAGAATTAATGCAGTGAGAGATGCGTATTATTAAACAGAAGTGAACAGTGGTACATCAAGCAAAATTTACTAGGTATTTTAATTTTATTTTTATTCCATTATGAAATAAAATATATTTAAAAATAACCAAAAAGAGGAAAACCAATTTTGATGTAATTATTAATCATAATTAATATCAGATGAAAAAGTTAAGAAGAATTATAAATAAAAGATGAAAAATATTTGAACAAAGAAGTTGAGAAGAATTAAACAAAGAAGTTGAGAAGAAATAATAAAAGATGAATTAAACAAAGAAGTTGAGAAGAATTAAACAAAGAAGTTGAGGAGAATTAATGATAATTTAAAGAAGAATTAAATAAAGAAGTAGAGAAGAACGAATTAAAGATTAAAGAAGAATTAAATAAAGAAGTAAAGAAGACCTTTTTAGAAGATTAAAGAAAATAAAATTTAACTCAATAAGATTAAAACTTTGTTTAGTGATTGGCATTTAAGAAAATTTTCCAAATTTTTTGAAGAATAAATTAAAACTAAAATAAATTATTCTAAATTAGTATTGTCATAAAATTTCATTAAAAATTTAATTCATATTTTAACTTTGTACTAAAAATATATTGATTGCATTTACCTTTATTATATTACTTAAATTATTAATTATCTAGATTTCACAGTTTGTAACTCGGTTGTGGCTGCAACTTTAATTTTTTTTATTTACTATAATTTACAAAATTCTTAAATGGAACGTGAGGAAATTTTTGGTATGAGCGTAACTGCTCTTAGGGCTAAATTAGCAGAGTTGGGACTTAGTACTCAGGGATTAAAAGAAGAATTACAGAAGAGACTTTTAGGGAAGTACGGATTAGAGACGAATGATTCTGACAATACGGAAGACGAAGACAAAGATGGAAACTACGGTACCAATGCAACGCGTCCTCCTGAAGATGACGGCAAGGAGCCAGGTAGATTCGATTATAAAAATAGTATGTACACCCTAAAGGATGTAGGGGACAGTCTTTTGCAATTTTCGGGTACTACTACACCGGACATAAGACAATGGCTAGCTGAGTTTGAAGAAACGGGAAATATACTCAAATGGTCGGCGCTGCAAAAATACGTTTATGCAAAACAGTTACTAATAGGAGCCGCAAAAATGTTCATCAGAAGTCAACGTGGTATACGCGATTGGCTCGCCTTGAAAACCGCTCTCCAAAATGAATTCGGTATGCAGTTTTCAGCTGCAGAAGTCATACGACAAATCCGTAGCAGACGACTAGCAAGGAACGAGACCTTAATTGAATACTTATATAGTATTATGGAAATTGGATCGCAAATCGAATTAGATGAAAAAAGTATTATCGAGTACTTTATAGAAGGTATTCCTGATTCAAGGCCTAATAAGACAGTGCTGTACCAGGCCGAAAATATAAATGAGTTGAAAAAGCAGATAAAAGTATACGAAAAGACACTCTTTTGCCCCGGTTCTTTACAAAAGGGAAAAGAGAGCGTCATCAACGTACGGGAAGTTCATAAGACTAGACGCGAATCCAATGAGAGGGAAAAATTGTGTTTTAAGTGCGGCGAGAAATCACACATCGCTAGAGATTGTTCCAAGCAGTTTAAATGTTTTAGGTGCCAAAGGTTTGGTCATAGATCTTTCGAGTGTTCAGCAAAGAATGCAGAAAGAAGTAACAAGAAGGAAGGTGGTCAAGCGAACATGGTACGTAAGGGCTCGGAATTAATATTTAAAGATTTCACTATGCGGGGAAAAACCCTTTCCGCTCTGGTCGATACAGGATGTGAGTTGTGCCTTTTGCGTTCCGATATGTTGCTTATTATCGGTGAAGTTGAATTTATGCCTGAACGTATCAGACTGTACGGAATTGGCGATAGTGAAATTTTCACGATCGGCCGGTTCGCCGAGCGAATAAAAATTGACGATTTGGAAATAGAAGTTACATTTTACGTGGTAGGAGAAAAGGATATTAACCACTCAATTATGTTGGGAAATAGCTTGCTGCGAAATGTAGCGTTAACAATTACGAAAGGTGAAGCAATTTTTAGAAAGCCGATTGAAAGGAACTTGCTGTTGGAAGAATTTAAAAGTATTTGTCTAAACGTTGAAGAACGCAAAGCAGAACCTCAAACTCCACTGGACCATTTACATAAAAACGTAAGAGAGCAAGTAAGCAAGGCGATACTTCAATATCAACCTCATGGAGAAACCCAGAGCCCTATCGAAATGAAGATTACGTTAAAAGATGATCTTCCAATTTACCAGCGACCTGGCACTAGAATGAAGCACGTAGACTCACTAAGCCGAATGGCTTGCCTGATAACCGAAAGTAGCCTAACAATCAGGATCAGAAATGCGCAAGAAAACGATGAATGTACCAAAGCAATTAGAGCGATGCTTGGATATGCCAAATACGAAGACTTTTTTATGCAGAACGGTATATTGTTTAGAGATCCCATTAAGGAACTAATAGTAATACCGGTCCAGTTGGAAGATGATTTGATTAAACTAGCGCACAACCAGGGTCATTTCGGTGTAACAAAGACACGTGAATTAATAGAAAAACAATATTACATCCCAGGTTTGGCAGCGAAAGTAAGGAAAATCGTACAGAATTGTGTTGAGTGCATTGTCACTGAAGCGAAGTGTGGCAAAAAGGAGGGTTACCTAAACCCTATTGACAAAGAAGATAAACCCCTTATAACTTATCATGTCGACCACGTAGGCCCAATGGACATGACAAAGAAGACTTATAATTACTTATTTGTAGTAGTCGATAGTTTCTCAAAGTTTGTTTGGCTTTATCCGACAAAGTCTACCGACACTAAAGGTGTAATCGATTGTTTAGAAAGACAAGCATCTGTTTTCGGAAACCCGAGACGAATTATCTCCGATCGAGGAGCAGCGTTTACGTCAAATGCATTTAAATCATATTGTGAAGAGGAAAATATTCAGCATCTGGTAATAGCGACTGGCGTTCCACGCGGCAACGGCCAGGTGGAGCGAATCCATAAAATAATTATTCCGCTACTAACAAAATTATGTGGAGAAGCATGCCATAATTGGTATAAGCATGTACGTCGCGTCCAAATGATGATAAATTCAAGATCTACAAGAAGCACCAAGTTTTCACCGTTTAAGTTATTAACCGGAGTCGAAATGCGATTACCAGAGTATCCAGATCTGCGGGAAATACTAAACGAAGAGGCTGCGAGAGATTTCCAGGAAAGTCGAGACGATATCCGAGCAGAAGCTAGAGAAAATATTCAGGCGATACAAAAAGAGAACATTGAGACGTTCAACAGAAAGCGTAAACCCGAAGTAGAGTATTCACTGAATGAGTTGGTCGCCATTAAGCGCACTCAGTATGGTGCTGCACTCAAATTGAGGCCGAAGTTCCTTGGTCCGTATAAAATAATTAGAAAGCTGCCATATGGCAGGTATGAAGTTGAGAAGGTTGGTGACCACGAGGGCCCGAATCGAACCACCACAGTGGCTGAATTTATGAAAAAATGGCAATCCGAGCCGAATTGCCGTCAGGAGGGCCGATTGTAGGGTTAATGCCAAAACCAACTATACTTACCATCGCAGAATAACGGATGATCCACAGAGCAAATACAAATACACACAATTATTGAAATAACGCATAAGAACTTACAGAAATGAAACACAGAATTAGACAACCTTTTTTAATGACGATTGAACATGAGTACAGTTGAATAGAGACGAGTGAAGAGTTAAGACGTGAAGAAGTTGCGAAGCAAAGTTAATTTAATAAGAACTTACACACCTACTTTAAATATATAACTTTAAATTAAATCTATACCTAAGTTAAAACTAATAAACAATTAAATAAATGAAATAATAATAATTGAATTGAAAACTAAAAGTGTTTAAATAAAGCCAGGTGATCGGGATTCCTACATGTATGTTAGCATAGCAATACCATTATCTTCCAGCACGTTTAAAGAAAATATATTAAAGAAAATCTTTAAAATTTTATTGTTTTATTATAGTTTTGTTTTGCTTTTTATGTCATACCAAAAACCATTTAATTTCTTTAAAATATATTGGTATGTTTTCCTGATAACCTGAATTTGGTTATTGATAAACTTGATTTAAGGTATTTTAATTAAAGATTGCCAAAATTGATTGAAATTTTTAAAAATTCTTATTAATATCTTAAAAAACTTCATTGGATTTAAAATATCATCTTTTAGGATTGCTTAAGAGAAAATTAACATAAATCGAAAATGTATAGTTCGCTCCGTATAACGAATATCAAGCAACATAGAATTCTTAGCATTTATTACGTATGCGTATAAGTAATATTTAATACTCTCAATATAGAAATATGTAACTCATACGCTTTTAAACTAAATTAAGCCTTGTTTCTGAAACTATTTGATATACATAATGGACTTCTTTTAAAGTTTTTCAAGAAGTCACGGACCATCCCCTGTGAAAAAACATTTATTTTAATAATATACAAAATTTTTAAAATTAAAGTTATTAATGAGAATTTTGGTGTTGCTTTTCCTTAATTAAATACTTGTATTTATATAAGGTTTTCGACAAAGCAACGCCCATATCATGCTAATTTCGATGTTAAGAACTTAAGCATGAATAATTATTAATCCTTTCGAAAACAAAAAGATTTTATTAAAAAAAAATTCCAGATTAAAAAAATTTTAATTTCATTGAATTATAAAAATTTTAGCAAAATATCAAGATTTCACTTTAAAATCGAGATATCTGCAAAGCTTTGAAATTTACAAAAAAAAAAAAAAAATAAATAAATAAATACAATTCACAAGAAATCAAAATTGCATCCGATTATTTATTGTTTTTTCAGAAAAAAAAATTAATTTTATCACAACACCTATTCTTATGTAGTATGCAAAATTCTAAGGCTCTCAAGCATTGTTACCTTATTTTATTTCCTGCTGTTATAGCATGGAACTATATTAAGCAGACCCTTTTTTCGGAGAATTTTGCGATCGGGCAAATTTAATTTATTTTCCCAAAAAGCTTTACTTTGTCTATGGCTAACTTTAAGAAAAACCAACCAAAATTATTTATCATTTTTAATTGTTATTTTATAGATCAAATTGGCATTGCTGAATTTAATACAATTTGAGAAATATAAATAAATATATATGAAATAACAATAAAATGTTTAATATTTTTTTCTAACAATTTTCAAAAAAAGAATTGCACAACGATTTCATATAAAACTTACTTAAAATTCATTATCACCATCCACCGACTATATACTTTAGCTGTGGTATAACAGGATATAAAAATGTATAATGTATATAAAAAAATTAAATATTGGAGTTAATTACTAAATTCATACCAGCAGTTACTAAGAGTCTCTTCAAAGCAACATTTGTGTAAGTGTATAATTATTATAAAAAATATATTATAACAACATTTTCGGTATTTTCTGTTCATATATTTAGTATATATGTAGAGTATGAATAAATGTCTTTTAGTTAAATAGAAAACTTTTAACAACTTTTTTCCATTGTTTTCTATAAAAATTTGCTTCATTTTGTTAACGTAAATGCTCAGTTCAGTTCAGTTTGGTTTATTTGTTCGATTGTTTTTTTTTCTTCTTTTTTTTCACTTTACACTAAACTTAGTTGGCTTTTGCCGTTTTCTCATTTTGTTTCATTTATTTTTTTTATTTTAGCGAGGGAGTGTCACTTTTTGTCGGTTGATATTCATGGTTAAGTTTTTCATTTCCGGTGTTAAAATGGCAATGAGCAACATATTCTTTCTTAAAACCATAAAAAACGGAAGTTTAATAATGCCACTCACCACCCCCATGGCAATAACTAACTGTGAAATTTTGTTTTTGTTTCTTGTCGTTTTTTAGTAGAATGCTTTTCTGTTTTTTTTTTTTCGTTAAATAAAAAAGAATGTGTCTTAAATAACTAAAAAAATCACAACAATAGCAGAGAGCAGAATAAAAAAATTAACATCATATTTTTTCTTTATCTTCTGCTCAGGAAGACTTTGCCAGGTAAATTTTCTTAATAGACACATTTACATTAAATAAACATCTTTCAAAGACTTAAAGAAAAATTAAAATAGTAAAATAAAAATAAAAATAAAAACTTTTAAATAGTTTTTTTAATGCTGAAATAAACTTTTGAAAAGCAATTAAATTAAAGAAAAATCTTGTTCACAAAAAAAAAATGCAAATCCAAATGAAAATCCAAATGAAAATAAAATGTTTAAAAACAACTTTCATTTCACCACAAAATTTGTCTACTTCTACAAGTTTGCTGGATAACGATTATTGCCACACAACTCAAATACACCCACACAGCTGCAGTAACTAAAAATTTCGAACGGTGCGGAAGTACTTTTCTTACCTTCATTTAGCCTTCAAATTAAGTTTCATAATTCTATGTTGTTGTAGAATTGTTTATTTGTTTGTGTGTATATATTTGTACTTGTTTGATCTCTTTTTTGTACGATTCTAGAATTTCGCTAATTTTTCTTCTTGCAGTTGTTTTATTAAAGGCAGTCTTGGTTTTCTTAAAATGTTTTTTTAGCGGTTGTTGAAATTCTATGTTTTTTTGTACTTTTCATACATAAATTATACGGTCTGCTGAAGGACTCTTCATTGAAATTACCTTTAGTGTACGCATTTAACCAAACTTGCACTGTAAAGAAGTACAGGCTTTCACACCAGACTACTTATTCATTTATTAATTTTCATTTTTTTGGTTCCTTTAGTATTTTTTGTTTCCTTTTCACGGTGACTTTCCATATAAACACGTTCTTTTATAGCAAAAAAAAACAGTAATTCTACCTTTAAATAAACTTTTTCCTTCACGCATCATATACGGTATATTCGTTTATATTAATACTAAAACTGTTTAATACTGTTGACTGACTGGTCATTTAGTTTTTCGTTATAATAAAGTTGTTTGTTGTCCCAAAAAAAAAAAAAAAATCATCCAACCATCAAATGACACATCACCAAAAAAAAAAAAAACACAGCGCACACATCACATTACCATTATAGCTAACAAAATATCTGAAGTTGGAAAACACATGTCCACAAATTATGTAAATAAACGTGGTATGGCTTAAAGTTTTAAAAGTCTTCAAAGATAATTCTTGGTTTTAGGCGTTTAAATCTGAATTAGAACATAATTCTTTGAAGAAAAACGTTGTTTACATGCTGAATTACTTTTTTGCAGGAAGTTTAATATTTTAAAACATTTGAAAAAATATTACAATGGATATCATCCATTAAAGAGATAAAGAAAAATTAGACACCAACAGAGTGGAAAGCATTTTCTAGACAGCTATGTCCATCATCAGCACTCTTCGTATCTATCTACCCGGTAGTTTCAATTGTTATTAATTTTCTATTGAAACAAAGAAATAAGATATGAGAAATTTAAATTTTTATATTATATTTCATAATAGATAGAGCTTTTTTGAAATTATTTTACACTTTTAAACACTATTTTTTTATATTATACTACCAAGCAAACAGTTTTTGATTTATCTTTAGTCTCTATATATTCTTTTGCTTGAAAATTGTATATAATAACAAAAATATTTCAACATTAGCAATATTCGATGTTGTCCAAACAAAGGAAATATCAAACTTCACCACCAATTAAAGGTTTTAATTAGTTCTAAATCAAAGTTCAATTACTTTTCTTACTGATTCAACCATATATATTTGTTTAAAATAGAAAAAAAAAAAGAAATTAGTTCCCCATATCATCCACAATTAAAAAGCTTTTGATCGTGGTCCTAAGTTTTATGCTAGCCAGTGCTGGACATACACCCACAATGTGCGCTGCCATATTAGCGTCTTCGAGGCATAGTGTACATATAACATCTTCTTCGATTTTCGTATTGACTAGATGATACTTTAAGTTTCCATGACCTGACACTAACGCAGTAGCCTTCCTCCACCTTATCAGATTTAGTGAGTTCATTCATTGTAGGATCTTCTCTCGTATTAGAACATTACCCAGTGATACTCTGGATACTGGTGTTGATCTACTGCTAGTTGTTCTACTGCTTCATTCCCAGCTGTGCTTAAGTGGCCTTTAACCCACACTAATGTTACCTCATTAACCGAGAGACATCTGTTAAGTTTTAAAATACATTCCAGCACTAGACTAAAGTACACTTTCACTTGCCTCATTCGTTTTATAACAGACTGGTTGTCAAGTGCAATGACTTATAGCATTGAGTATCTCATGCAGTCTTTTTACTATATTTTTCCTACTCACGCCATCCATCGGCATTGAAGCCTCCCTAACCCCCATACCAACTAGGTCTAGGATGCTTTTATGCCAGATGTTCGGCACAGCTACGCTATGGCATCGCTCGCCGTTGACCTAATGCGTAAGTCTAACGACAGTAATCCCAACATCTCGCATCATCCCGCATCTAAAAAACACGCGACAATTTGAGATAAGAACAAAAAATCACAGGGAACAAGGTTTTTTTTGTTGTTAGCCAGTGTAATTTAATTGATTTGCCTAAGAAAAAACAAAAACTATTGCTTAACTTTGTTTTTTTTTTTTGGCAAAATAAAAGCTTTTGTACAGTTAACTCCGCAAAGCGCTTAAAAACTTTATTTTGTAGGTTTTCTATACGTTGCAGATCCATTTAACCACAAACAAGCGGTGTACTCATCCCATTTCATGCACTAAAAATATCCAGACTTATAGATCTCATAAGCCACATCCACATTAAAATTATGTCGTCCATTTAGTCAAGTCTTTTTAGATTCATGATATGGCTTTGAAAATCAAAATTAGCTGGATTTTTTGTTCTGCGTTATTGCTTTGTTATAAAATAAAATAAGCTTATTTAGAGCTTGATGTTTGTGTTTTTGCATTTTTTTAATTCTTTCCATCAAATTTGCTTTTTACCATTGACGTCAATTGTAAATGAAATTCTGAATAATGTATAAGTATTTAAGACTGTTAGTCCTTGTATTTAACGAATACATATGTAAGTGCAGTTTCCATTATTTACATAATAAATAGTACCGCTGTTACCTAATTTCTTCGAATCAACTAAATTCATAAAGTTTTTTTAATTGAAAGTATTTCTTTCCTAGAATTCAATTTCCATTTATCCATTTAGTAATTCCTTTGAAAATATATTTACATACCAAGCAGTACTGATGATGAGAGCCTTATGGAGTCGAATTAATTTTTCTATGAATTTTATACAAGATTTCTTTAAAAAAAATAAAGATTTATTGTTTATTTATCAATAATTATTTTAGCCTCTTGAAAGTACGATGGCAGATTGATAATTCGCTGACTTATTGTATTACTAGCACTGTAACTATCCATGTAACGTTCCCCCCTTAATTTTTAACGGACTGCTAGAATGAGTACGATTGGAACCAATTTCCCGCAGGCGTGATATTGGTTGATCGCCGAATGACAATGCATACAGTGGCATACAGTGACCATGCATACGTCACAGTTTGCATTAATAATTTTATAATAAAATCTATCCACGTAATGGGTGCCCCAATCAAGTTAATGCATGGATGCACACTTATGTAGTTACTTAGGCAATAATTCATAAATTGGTCTCCGAAGTGCTACCCCATTCATTGTACTCACTGGACTTAGCCCCTTTAATATTTCCTGCTCCCTGATTTAAAGAAGTGGCTGGTAGGAGATAAGAGTCAATCGAGGAATACATCAATGTCATCAATTGCCTATTTGCAGGTTCTTAAAGGGAATTATGTTGAATAATAAAACCTTTCAATTCGCCCTCCTAATTCCACTCAGATATATTTCACTAATATCCATCCTCCTTTTTTCCATCCTCCACATACTTCTTACATGTGTCTTTTTGTCTTGCAAACAGATAAAAGTTATAGAAGCCAAGTCCGGTGAATACAGTAGATGAGCAAAAAAATCTTAATCAAGCAATGACGCTTGAGTTGGCTGCAAGTTTTTCTATAATTCCATGGTATTGTTTTAATAAACCTCGTATTGATCGTACCATGTCATTGCTATCGAAGAAGAAAGAAAGTCAAACTTTTTAATCTTGCTACTTTTTTAATTTTGCTGAAAATAATATTGATTATCCTTCGTTGTTTCTTTTTAAGCTAGTCCAGCCTAAGTTCTTTAATGTAAATAAAACAATAGTTTAATTACATTTTCCCCGACGTTTCGTCAATTTCTTGTTGACTTAATCAAGGGGAATCTATTTAATTAGGAAAAACAAGACACTACAATCAAACCACTCTTACATTAGATATAACAAACTTACTTACAGTAAAAACAATGATATTAATTAATTAAAACGTAATATAACATATTACATTTAACAAAAAACATTTAACATTAAATTAAATTTGAACATATAAAAACACAACTTAAATTTATATCACAGTTTATTTAATGGCGACTATGTAACAAGTGTTTATGTTGTCCGTATCTTCCTTCAAGTTCATGGTATACTCTTTCTTTTGTTGTATTCTTAGGCTCTCAATAGTGTACCTTTTCTTTTCCACATTTTCTCTATCTAAAATTGTAACTGTTTCAAAATCAGCTGAATGACCTGTTTCTAGTATGTGTTGCGCCAACGCAGTTGATTGTTTATGTTTTTCTATGTCATTCTTATGTTCTTTCATCCTTGTTTCTAAAGTTCGTTTTGTTGTGCCAATGTAAATTAAATTGCAGTTGTTGTTATCACTCCCTTTACATTTTATTTCATAAACAATATTGTTGTTGTTTGTCAATAGGAGTCAATATTGATTACACTGACAAATTTTTGAAGAAACATAAAGTTTTAGAGGTTTGTCGATTTTGGCATAATTTAACGATTTTATACTTATTTTATGTGGAAACTTTATTTGTATTAATTAACGCACATTTTCAGAAGCATGCTTTTAGGATTAATTAAACTTTTTATAATTATAATATTATATTTTGTGTTAGATGCCATACAAAAGCTCTTTCTGTGAAACTTGTAGATGCGTGACTGATAGACATCGAAGCAATATTAATATGGTCTCGAATGTCTATTTTAAGTAAATTTTTTAACGACTTTTTATAATGTAGATCAACTATTTCTTGTGCCTTTAATCTATTTCTTTAATTAATCTTTTAACATGTGTGTAACTATAAATGACTAGAAAATTCTGTAGCTCAGAGTTATCAGAACTCAGGGGTGCACACATATGTTAAAATATTTCTATAAGTGATTATTTGTATTGTATGACTGTATTTTATCTCATGGTAAAAATATTTTATCATAATTAATAACTAACATACTTTCTCGTATCTATTAAATAAATCCTTCAGATTTCTCCTGATGTGTTACTATATGCACAAATAGAGAGGTACTATTTAAATGTGTAATTTTAGAATTTAATGAAGACAGAGAAAGCTTTCAAATTATAATGTACATTTTATGAAGAGATTTAATTTTGAAATATTCATTTCAAACCAGAGAGAGAGTTCTTTTGAACAATATTTTATAAAATTTAGTGTGAGTTTTTAGAGTTAAAGTTTCCGTTTATGGGAGGTGTCCGTTATGAGAGGATTCATAGTATATCAAACCGACATGCCCTACTATGTGTTTGTATTTTACATCGACATCCTTTGTCGATCTAAAATATAATATAAACTGCTTGAGATTATGTTTTTACATGTTGAAAGGCTTATAGTGTACAGATTCCCTTCTGGCATAGACTTTCAGAATTCTACAATAAATAAATAACCAGCAAAAACTTCATTCTTTATAAAACCTATTTACATAACTTATTTACAACAATAAAAAATGTTAACCATACTTTATTTTTGTATTAATCTTTTAAGCGCAAAAAATACAATCCAACTTACGAACACACTCACATACACAAACATTGAAAATTATATAACAAAACAACAACAAAAAATAATAATAATAACAATATATAAATGTAAAAAGTTTTTTGAATAATGCCCACCCACACAGTCATTATCATTAGAACAACTTCTTTTGTATTCTCTTTGCCTTGAGAGAAAGCTTTGTGTGCTGCTATTGTTATTCAGCACAACAGTGATAAAAAACTATAATATTAAATTGCATATAACAACAAATTCATAAACCCTTACGGAAGTCAGTTGAAGAAGCTGTTAATGCAATATAACGTATACACATAAAAGCAAGTTAATAACAAATAATATTTAATGAAATTATTATACAAATAAAGCTCCCCCTAGAATAGGAAACATTTTTAAACTTTCAGCATGAATAACAAGATGTGTTTGAATAACAATAGACAAACAAAAAAACAGTAAAGCAATAATAGAATAAAATGTAAAACATAAAAACAAATAAATTACCATTAACTAAAACACAGGCACGATTTCATAAATTTATTATTGTTTCTTGAAACTACAAGAACCAGAAAATACTAACCAACATTCATTGCCTCGTTCACTTATTCTCTCATTTATTATTTGTTTCCGAGAAAGAAAAACCTCATGTAGCTACCACCACAAAAGTGCAACCTAATAGTTTTGTTATTTAAGTGAGTAAAATATAGAACAATCAAAGATTTTTTATTTTAATATCGCTTCGTGAATACTAAACCAGACCAAGTTTACACAAAAAATCTTGAGACTTCAATAAGCTTTTTGTGCACACAAATAGTTTAAGGTAATTTTAAATTATTATTTTTATTATTTCTACATAGAAAATTTAATAAATTATATTAGACATTAAGCCTAGTAGCAACTTTAGCATATATAACACAAACTTAAGTCCCATCCCGTAATCTATGTTAGTTTGTTCACAATTTGCAAAAATGCCTCAGAGAAACACCACTTATATGTGAGAATATTTTTAAGGAATTTTTTGGATATCCAAAACATTTTCCTTAAAATGTCTAAATGGATTACAAATCAGTGATTCATTAGCTTTAAAATAGTGTATTTCCCATCCCGTAATCTATCTTATCCCTCAGAGAAACACCACTTATATGTGAGAATATTTTTAAGGAATTTTTTTGATATCCAAAACATTTTCCAACTTAAAACTTTCACAAAAAGTAAATTTTTTTACAAAATTAAAATATTTTACTTTTTTCAAAATCTACTACTAATTTTGGTAAAAAATTTACTATTTTTTACAAAAATCCTTTTTTTCAAAAAGTCATTATTTTCCAAAATTAATTTCCAAAATGCAACACTCTGGGGTGGAATAAGCATAATTTACAGCCGGATACAAAACGTCCGAAAACACTGGCTTAACCACAATACAGACTAATCACGAGTCCTTACAGTGAGCTTGTTGAATATCTGACTTGACTATTCCACTTTCGACAGATTAGATTTTTTTAATTTAATTTTTAGGCGAATTTGGGCCAAAACTCTATAATTATACCAGAAAAACAAGACTGAAGGCATGATTTCGTTGAAAGTAGACAATTTCACTTTTAAAATACATTACCAATTACAGATATAATTTTTTTTAAATATGATTATTCCAGCAGTTAGTTAACAATTTTAGTTCATTTAAAGATAAAATTAAAAAAAAGATTTTTTAATCTAAACAAGATTAATCGACAGTGATTTGAATTAAAACATGATAATTCCTCCTTCACCAATGTCCCGACAACAGATTGTTCTAAATTTCCTATTGCTGTGATAATAGTTATAAGACCCATAAATTGTTTATATAATTACTCTATATAGAGGTAAACTTCTCTGCATAATTACTCAGGGTGTCCAAAATACCCATTTAGACCCGTTATTTAAATTGCTAATATTATGTACATTCTCGGCAGTATTTCTATTTCTCTTGTAAATAATTTTAAGGGAAAAAAGTCTCCGAAGTACTCAGGTACCACCTCGCAGTTTTTTAAAAATTATTTTTACGAGTTCGGACAAAGACTGCAGATAAAAATTGAGTAAGTTGGTGTTTTGTATTTCATTTTGATTACTATTTGCACCAGCAACAAAATTTTCCAAAAACATTAAATGTACAGACATTGTGCTCTTACAGCTTCATTATAGGTTTATATGTTGCCTATTTTTTATATTTTTATTAGAATAATCACCACTTTCGTCTTTTAGTTTCTTGGAAAAAAGAATATTTCCGTAAAAGAAGTTCAAGTTCATTAAAAAATATTTTTCTAGATGATTGTTTAAATGTAGTAATAAATTATATACGATTTGGCAGAATGGGATATAGTTATTTTTTTATAATTTTATTTGTTTCATGGTTCCTTTCATATTCATTGTATGCCATGTTTAAAATCCAAATCGATTACATTTTTAAGCAATAAAACTTAAAAAAAAGGTTTCACAAGTTTAGTTTTTGTATTTAGTTGTTCATCTAATCTTATCATCAAAATAATCGTATAAAATCATTTATACAATATTTGGAAATTGAAAGTGTCCTCATATAACTACACATTCAAACGGAGAATGAATAACTTATAAACTCTAACCCAATGAACAGTTTAAATACAATAACTGAACAATATCTTGAGTTTTTATTGCTCATATTAGGTGACTAAATATTTTTAGAGGTGGGATCATCTTTTCCCTTACCGCAAGTTTTGAAAGAATCTTTTTTCTAAAATTTCGTTTTGCCTATGCTGACGATCTGAAACTTATGGTAGGTGGAAAGTTCATCAAAGCTTGTTTGATACAGGTTCTCATATCAACCGGGGCATGTTGTAATGAACAAGGGCTAACCCTAAATGCTAACTAATCCTACGAAAAACGAAGGGTATAGAGGTTGTATCCTTAATGCTGCTTGGATCGGAAATCTGTTTGGAAAGTGAATTATCTAGACTTTACCTGGATCAAATACATTGAAGTGAAAATACGTAAAGCAAAAAGAATCTTGAATCAATGTGGACAAAAGCAGGGAATCTCGCCAAAGGCTGCGTACTGTATTTACACATTCTTAATGCGACACAGAAAAAAATATTTGCACAAATGAATTGGTTTTAATTGGATTCGTATCTAAATTTAATTAAATTACACACTGTGTAATTTTTTAAGTCATGGCAAAATAACCATATACGGACACCACTACGTTATAAAAGACAAAAAAAAGACCCCTGTCTCCCAGTTTTGCCCAAAGTCCTCCAGGTTTTTTTTATGGGCCCTCAAAGATGTGGGGCCTCGATGTCATTTTTGCAAAAAAAATGATCATTTCCTCAAGCTCATATTTTGCAAACCGTTTGAAATTTTGATATACACTCTGAGGCAAAGTTGTAGCTCTTGTCGTAAAGAACAAAAATGGTTATACATATAAAAATTCAATTTTTTTTACTTTTTTTCCCCTGTTCAGGTCCATAGGTAGCAAACCGTTCAAAATTCAAGGAAACGATCAACTACAAAAATGAACCTAAGATCTCAATAAACAACTTTCTAGAACATATGAACTTCCTAGGAATGATTCTTAATACCGTTTAGGTAGCGCTTAGGTAGCCGCAAAACTGAAAAAGCAAAAAGAATCTTGAATCAATGTGGCGCTACCTAAACGGTGTTAAGAATTATAATAAATACTCGCAATTATTAGAGATTTTGTGATAAGAAAGAAGGTCGACTGTTACCAGTTGGCAGTCTTAAATCACTTAAGTCAAGAATAAAGGCTGTTTGTACCACGTGACTCAATGAAAGTAAGGTTGCCTTTATTACAAGTCGGCTGGCTTGAAATAAAATTTTCCAAGAGGCAAATTTTATTTCTTTGAAATCCTAACCTTAAAAAATTGACTTCCAAAAGTATTGTACTGGCTCGATATCATTTGTAGGATTAGATGTATTTTTGCTACATTTAAATAGCTGAAATGAACGAACTAAGGGAACAAAAATTTAAAATTGAAGAGAAATTTGATAAAAAAAATAAATGTTTTAAACTACTACTACGAGTAAATAGAACCACTTCGAAATTTTAAAGTTTATTAATTTTAATAGAAAATAGTTGTTTAAAGAATCCAAACTTAATTCTAAATTTAAGTATAAATGTGTCTTGTAATGCGATATTTGAATTTATCGACACATTCTATCTAACGATATGAACAATTGAATTTGTAAATGTCCTTGTGTCTGCCTGCAAATCTTCAATGTTAAAATTCATTTTTATGTAAACATTTATATGTGTGAGTGTATGAGTGCATAGCGTGTGTTATAGATATTTTAAAATAATAAAAATAAAAAATGTTTTTTGATGTATCAATCGATGCTTAAAAAAGGCCATTTCATGAAAATGTTCACATATAAAAATATTTTATAGAAACTTTGAGAGGTCTGTTTTGCATTTTAGGCATATATTTTTTAACATAACCGAGTATATTTATATGTGTGTCTATGTGTGTGTGTGTTTTGGAGAGCATATACGTTTTTTAAGCCAGAAAATTTGCCATTTTTATGCCTTTGCGCCCCAAATAAAAATGAAATAAACACTGATGAACAAAATCCGGCTAAAAAAATATACAAACACATATACATGAAAGTATGTATAAGCCGCAAATACAAACAGCTACAAACAACACATACATACATAAACTTATTCTGAAATGAAAATTTAGTAGAGGATGTTTTTTAATAACTACTTTCGTATGGGCATTTAGAGATGTAAACATTCAAACACCGGCTGATAACTCGTTATTTTATGAACTTGTATGTAAAAGAATAAAAAACTAATAAAAAATATAAAAATAATTTATATATATTGTGCATACAAGCCTAGATATATATCAATTGATATCTTTTTTTTTGTTCTTTTTTTGTTTACAGAAGATTGGGCAGAGAACTCATTTCAATGAGTGGATCATGTAACTTTGAAAGAAAGTTTAAATTACAATTTTCAAAAACCAAAAAATTTGCTTTATCTGGGCATCAATGATTTAATAGTTCAACTCATGGTTTCCAAACTCGCTTTTTTTGCATAAACAGAAAAAATTTTTACACCAATTAAAAATAATTATTTTTTTATTTGATTCAAATATATGTATATTCGTTTAAAATTGAACAAAAAATCCTATTTTAACAAATAATTGAATCAATTAATTACCTAATCTAATCTGAAGCCAATTAAAACTTTTAATTGGTGACTATATTTTTTTCTGAGTAGTAATTGTCAATTGATTTGATAAAACGGTAAAACTCTGAAAATATACATAGAGAACAACTTGCTAAGAATTTTGGGTCTTTCTAAATGGATCACAAATAATTTATCAGAACTTCAGAAACGCATACAAATATCTTATGTTAAATGAAATTGTCGGTCTTATGACTGCCGACTTTCATTTCTTTTAAGTTAATAAAAATAGAAGGATTAATGTTTTCCAAGAGCACATATACACTGTTGAGCAGATAAAAAGAGAAAAATCCTGTGATCTGCGCCAAATTTATTTTTTTAGCATAAAAGTTATGTGTTAAGCTGGTATCCAGCCAAATATGTCAGTGGTGAAAAGAGCCAACGCAAGCTGGGAATACTTGAAATCAAAAATTTATTTATCTAAAAAAAATATTTTTTCCATTTTCTTTAAAATTTAATTGTCTGATTTCAATGACAAACTAGTAGGATACAAGATTCCATTGCATTTGTGTATTCCCAAAATGGAAGTTTAAAAGAATATCTCTAATTTTAAACATACGACGAGGGAAACAAATAGAACCTCTATTATTTTGACTAGCTACAATGGTCAGCAAAAATGTCTGAATGAACATAAACATTGATATAGAAAAACATATACATCCAATTCTGTTTTTACACAATTTTGCTTTAACACGGTTTGAAATTAAAAAAAAAATTTTTTTACACGATTTTATTCCAGTTATTTTATTCTTTTGAGCTTAGATTTTATTTGTAAAATTTAAGTTTTGCGAAATATTTTCATATCAAAAATTTCCAAGAATTCTCTTTTTGTGCATACAAGCATTTTTACTTGTTAGAGCAATTGAAATGTATCTCTAAAAGAATACGTCGAAAACTACAAATTAAAAACTACAACGTAAAGCCATTTGTTTAAAAAACAAAATTGAAATTTTAGATCGCCTTCGAAATGGAGAAGGCTCAATATATCTTGGCAAAATCGTTGATTTCTGGAACGAAACTAATCTGTTAAGTCTTCATTATACACTAAAGATGCAAATAAACGGTGCAAATACACATTATATGTACATGCATATACATATGTGTAAAAATAAACATGATTTCTTGTTCTTAAAAAAATTCTCATTTTTCGCTAATTTTTAGAGATAAGGAACCAATTTTTTTATATGATCAATGTCTTTTTTTAAACGGATTTTTCTGGAACCAATCTACTGTGTAAAAACAGAATTAGGTGTATACACATATTTGTACTTACATATACATATGTATTTATCTGTAAGTTTGAACACATAAATTTATTTATAGAAAATTGTTCTCTTATTTGTTCACTCTTATTTTAAAAATTTATTTTCCGATATTTTAACATGATTTTTGAATATTTTTGATGCCAACGCCTGATTGTTTTTGTATCAGTAACTTTTCCAATTTTTATTTTGATTTCATTCTTACATTTTTGTGAAATAAAAAAATCATATGTATTAGACATATGTATAAGACATTTAAATATTACAAATATGTATATTAATACATACATATTTGTAATATTTAAATGTCTTATATTTCTTCATTATGTATATTTTATATTGATATACATATGTGTGTTGTTCTACAATTTACATGCACATGTATACATGTATGTGTAAACTTGAATATATTTACACGAATGTAAATTGTCTACGAACTGTAAGTGTACGAATTTTGTCTGTCTCTCCGGCTGGTTCTGCAGTTATAGTCAACCTTTCTAATTGTACTTTGTCTCATTCTCCAGAATTTTTATTTTTTCAGTATGTTTCAGGTAATTTTTTAAGCTCGTCAATTTGAAATTTAAAAAACATAAATTTTCTGGAAGTATTATTTTAAAATTTATATGGGAGGTACCACTTTTCTAGGTGCACGATAATAATTTTTGACTTTCTACCTCCAAGACCACTGTAACAATCCAATATACAAAATGTCAAGATCTCACTCATAATGTTTTCCAAGTAAGACGATGATAAATATTGTATGGAAAGGGCCACTCCCACTTGAAATATTAATAAAAGTATATAAACACCAAATAACTAGTAATGAAATGTGTAAATTTTAGGAAAATCGGTCCACTAGTGTAAAGCTAAGCGTCATGTAACAAACAAATAAACACATTTTGTAATTTATATATAGGTACATAGAAAGCTCTGGTGATCACACACGTTGTCGTGTGGCGGAATGTAAGAGTTTTTCAATCATCATGAATTTTACTACAAACACTGAATAATTTATAAACATTGTTTTTTTGGTAATAAAATGGGTCTAAATTGAATGATGGATTACAAAGAAACTGTCAAAAATTTTGTAGTGTAAAACCAAACAGCAAAAATCACCATATATATTTTACATTTTATTAAATAAATTTTTTTCCATGTCGTTATTTCAACTACCTTCTGTTTCTCTTTGTCTGCCTGACTGCCCGTCTCAAATAGAATTAAATGTTTGTATGTGTATATATCAGAGAACGTTTATATGGGTATTTCAGCTCATTTTTTCGACAGTTCAATCTCGCTGGAATATGCAAATGATTTTAAAAATTTATTATTTTTTCGTTAAAAGTTTGATTTTTCTGTAGCTACTGATACTGTCGTAACTCTTGTATCCTTTTAGAGACAATATTTTTATTTTCTTTACTCTTGTTGTTGTCGTTCACTGTTAGTTTGATACACAGTGCATGAAATATAAAAACACAGGCGGGGCAACCCACACCGAAACATCAAAAGTTAAATCAAATTTCTTCTTAAATGTTTTTAAGCAGTTTTGTTTAAAATGTATTTTGCCTCTTAATAAAATTTTTTATTTATGATATTGAGAACAAATGCAAAGTACGAGTAATCGTGTCTTAAAAATTAATTTGTAGATTGGATTGCAAAATTTTATTTTTATATAAACGAATGAGTATAACATAAATATCAATATAAAATGTATCTACGACAGCAATAAATAAAACTAATACTCATATGAAGATTGTAAGCAATTCATATTTATGTACTACCATTTGGAAGTTTAATTTATGGTTTGTGCTTGGCCGATTTAGTACAACATCTATAATTATATCAATTATGCTATGTAGGCTGTTATAATATCCTCAATTCCCATGACTGTAATTTTTATTTTGAAAACTCTCTCTCTTCTCTTGTGACATTATAAAATTTAACTGCCTGTCCCACGATGTCGCTCGATAACGTTCGTTCGCACAAATACATTTAAAACAAAAACAAATTCAAACATATTGTTATATTGTTAAATGTTAAATTCAGTTTTCTCGGATAACTACAATGCATGCGAATGAAAATGAGGGGGTGTGAGTATTACACAGAAAAAATTTGTTCCACCAATTAAAGGTTTTAATTAGTTTTAAATTAAAATTCAATTATTTTTTTAATTGATTTAAATATACATATATTTGTTTAAAACAGAACAAAAAAATTTCCTAATTAAACAAATAATTGAATCAATTAATTATTTAATTAAAATTGTATCTAATACCTATTTAAACCGAACGAAAATTATAATTAAATTCAAAAATTAATGGAATTTTTAACACAAAAGATATTTTTAGTGTACCTAAAATTTGGGTTAGCTAAGTTAACTTAGCGCAATGGCCATAGAAGTTATAATTTGGGTTTGGCTATTAATCGAATGTGTAAACTGGCTTATCAATACTAGAAGGCCAAATAATATTAAAAATTTTACAGGCAATTAAAGTAATAACATCAGATAAAGTCAAACCTCGGACTGCAGTAGACTGAAAAGAAAACAATTTACGGTTACTAAACACAAATTGTGTACCGTTTGGGTGCCAGGACAACTGAGAAAACGCGAAATATTTTAAAGCTACACGCAATGAAAAAATATGGTTGGGGCAACCATAATCGAAGAGTAACATATTATGATTAAATAATATGGTTGTATTCAATCCGTGTAATTAAATAATATAATAACATTATTATATTAGAACGATTATATTGTCAACCCTGATAATAATTGATAAAATTAACCAAAATGTGGTTCTTATGACAATACCAAAACCATTAATTTCACTCTGCGAGTAGTAAAATTGATTATAGATAAGAGGCAATTGAGGATCCTTTTTGAAAACTATTATTTCACTTGTTGCTAACATTGATGAAGTATAAAAAATTAGCCTCTATGGAAGAACTGAATCACATAGCAGCAATCAATTTTTTTTATTTTAAAATAATAAAATGTAGGAGAAACTAACTTTAAATTTTAAATTAATAATTCTATCGTGTTTTTAAACTGGAGAACAAACAGGTTCTATGAATATAAATGGACAGATTTCTAAAATTAAACCCACACATGAGTTTAAACATCCCAATTTAGATCTACATTCATACTTTTTCATGGGCAGTCACTTTTACCTTGTTTTAACACCTAATCACACACTTACCCAACCAATTTTGATACCCAATTTATATAAAAACATGAAAAAAACTCATGATAATTGAAAAAAATACAAAATACCAACAAATATAACAAAAAAACACGAAATTTTGATATACTCTCTAAGGCAAAGTTGTATCTCTTGTCATAAAGAACAAAAATTGTTATATTATAAAATCAAAAAACTCCATCTTCAAGGTCAAAATCGCAAAAAACTTTAAAAAATTCAATTTTTTACATTTTTTCCCTTGTTCAGGTCCATAGGTAGCAAACCGTTTAAAATTCAAGGAAATAATCAACTACAAAAATGAACCTAAGATCTCAATAAACAACTTTCTAGAACATATGAACTTCCTAGGAATGATTCTTAACACCGTTTAGGTAGCGCTTATGTAGCCGCAAAAGTGAAAAATTTCCCGAAAATTTTTAAATTCATTTCGGCTACCTAAGCGCTACCTAAACGGTGTAAAGAATCATTCCTAGGAAGTTCATATGTTCTAGAAAGTTGTTTATTGAGATCTTAAGTTCATTTTTGTAGTTAACTGTTTCCTTAAATTTTAAACGGTTTGCTATCTATGAAATGAATTTAAAAATTTTCGGGAAATTTTTCACTTTTGCGGCTACATAAGCGCTACCTAAACGGTGTTAAGAATCATTCCTAGGAGGTTCATATGTTCTAGAAAGTTGTTTATTGAGATCTTAGGTTCATTTTTGTAGTTGATTGTTTCCCTGAATTTTAAACGGTTTGCTACCTATGGACCTGAACAAGGGAAAAAAGGTAAAAAGAATTGAATTGTTTAAAGTTTTTTGCGATTTTGACCTTGAAGATGAAGTTTTTTTGATTTTATAATATAACAATTTTTGTTCTTTATGACAAGAGCTACAACTTTGCCTTAGAGAGTATATCAAAATTTCAAACGGTTTGCAAAATATGAGCTTGAGTAAATGATCATTTTTTGCAAAAATTACATCGACGCCCCACATATTTGAGGGCCAATCAAAAAAAAACCTGGAGGACTTTGGGCAAAACTGGGAGACAGGGGTCTTTTTTTGGTCTTTTATGACGTAGTGGTGTCCGTATATGGTTATTTTGCCATGACTTAAAAAATTACACAGTGTGTAATCAAATCATTGTCATTATAACGCGTCCACATGTTTTATGAGACCTTACAATTAACAGCTTGCCCCATCTTACCTTAGCAAAATTTCTGATATTGTTGAGAACAAATGTGTATTCGAGGTAGTTCCGATCCAATCATCTTTTTATTTTTTTGCTTTGTAGCAAACCACTAACTTCATGGATCCCCCTTTGACCCGCTTCGTTCCTCAATGATCTGGTATCCAACTGCAAATTTACGAATACCCCAGCTTCATTGAGTCTCGTGCTGTCACTAGCTTTTTACTCTCGACTGTAGTACTTTTAGACCGGCGACTGATACATGTCGAAATTCTTCCTTGTCATCATTGGAGTCCTCAACAACCTGATCAGTAAGATTGATTGAATTTTTTTTTTTGCAGTATAATTGTAAAATAAATACAAAGAAAGACTAACGTTTTTTTGTCTTTTTTTTTTTTTTTGTTTTATCATTTCATTTGCAAAATCGCGTTCTTTCTCATCATGTAATCTCTAGTAATTGTCCAGCATTTGTCTAAGGATCAGTTCCCCCATGGCAACCATCTTAAAAACAAGTTTCTGCCCGTGGTCCCGAGATTTATGCTAACCAGTGCTGGAGATTCACACACAATGTGTATAACATTTTCCACAATGAATGTCCGATGTGGTCTTTCGACCGAGCTTACTGTATTTTAACTTATTTATTTTATTATTTTAAGGTTCTCTTTTTAAACAAAACTTTTGATTGGATTCTTGCAAACTTTGCCAAAATGCTTTTGTTTTTACACAATTAAAGATTTTAATTAGTTTCAGATAAAAATTGTTTGTTTTATTGATGCAATTATTTTTTTTTTTCTCTTTTTTTAATTAGTATTTTATTTTTTAATTAAATATACATCTAATTGAATCAATTACAAATTTAATTAAAATTGTGTCTGACTCTAATTAAAACCTTTAATTGCTACAAAAATTTATAGTTTATTATAAATATTGTGAATATAGTTCAATAACAAAAGGGATACAGACACATGATCTTCTTATGCCGGGAAATTCGGACAGAGCCAGGAATTCGGACTGAGTTAGTCTAAGGCCTAAAAACAATTATGTTTTTCTGTTTTTAATCAAATTTTTTATAATTTAAGAATTTTGTTCCTAAATAGAACAAATTCACCTTCTACGTTCCAATGCTCTAAGATTTCAAAACGCATTCAGTTATCGTTAAGTTTCCTCCTTCATCTTGACCCCACGAGTGAAGCAAAATCAAATGAAACTATTAAAAAAGTTTCTAAATGAATCATTTTAATAAATTTAATAAATTACCCAATTACAGTCTGGCTTTTTGTTAAGAATAGGTTTTAGGAGTAATAGGTAATTTCATCTTTGAATATTGAACTGACAAAAAGTGGCAGTTGCCAATCATTCATAAAAATTGTTTTTGAATCATTGTCATAAATTGCCTACCTGCCAGTAGGAGAGCGAATGGTTTAAAAAACAAACAAAATTTAACCAAGAAAACGTTCATTAAACTCTAAATGATTTTTATTAAATATTCATTTTTAGATTTCCACGTTTAACCATTTGACAGATTGTGATCAATTCGATTGCTGTTTTTCAAACCAAACTTTTACACACACACAGACACACATAAAGACATGAAGACTAAAAAATACCTACAAGCAGACACCAACAAATCAACCAATAAATTTCACATTTATGGAAAACTTGTAGCAAAAGTTTCTAGTTTGTACAACGAACAGAACAACAAAAAATTATTTAACGCACACACACACTCATACGTCAGCACATTAGAATACACACAAAGTCCTTCCAACCAGACTGCAGTACTTTTGCAAACTGTCATTTATTTTATGTGTTCGATTTTTGCTTCAAATCGAAAAAGAAAAATTAGACAAAGAAAACAACCAAAAAAAAGAAAGAGTAGAAGAAGTAATAAGTAAATGTCTTCGTGTCTTGGCGTCAGTGACATTTGTCAATGTGGAAAAGACATCAATTTCATTCTTTGTGGCAGAAAAAAAAATATGTATATATGTATGTTTGTATGTACATATATAATTTGACATTTATTTTAATAATAATGCCATGGAAGCAAATAAGAAGGAGTAACTCAAGCATCTGCAGCAGCATTTTTTTCTTTATTTTTAACCCAAGTACATGACTGCACACTTTCTATGACACCACACCTACCATTCATCTCTTCTTCTGTGGAACCACAAACATCTCAACTTCCAACAACATCAACAATTTATATTACAATAAAAATAAAATAAATTATTATAAAAAAAAAACTTTAGACAAAAACAAAAATAATACAAGCAGACAAGAAGAGCCAGATCGAAAGTGGCAAATGAACAGAGAATATATTTTTATATTTTTTTTGACATTTTATTTAATTCTACTTTTTAGCGATTTGTTATGAAAATTTCAATAGAACAGTTGAGCAGATGCATAACCTCACAACCACACATGCACTCACATGCTCATCAACATCCTTCTTTTATACGAGTCGCAAATGAATATAGCTTTGTATTTGTGTCTGCCTGCATTAAGATGAATGTCAACAGAAACGGAAGTGGTAAAAGTACAAAAAAAAACAACAACACAACAAAAACCTATAAATCGGATTTAATGTCATCTAGAGCAAGTATTACAATACTTTTAGCTAAAAATGCTGCCATAACTTTTTTTTCTATTCGTATATGAGTAGTTATGCAGAGTCCTTGTAAACTACATACTGATGTCTGATTATTGAAAACAACAACCACGATTAAATTGTGGCAGATTGTGTGTCAATTATGATGACATTTCCACACTTCTATTTATTTATGTTTGACATTCTTAAAATACAGATTTGCTTTATAGTTATGTTATGTATAAATTTGTTTGGTTGCTGCAGTTACAGCATTCGTACACAGTAACATACGTATATACATATGTATGTTCATTCATATGTAAACGAGAAACTCCTTCAATTTTGAGCGGTAAGTAGTATGTGAAAAAAGTGACATCAAATCAAAACTGCTCTTTAATAATTCTGTCAAAAAAGCGACTTTTAAGCAGAAGATAAATAGAAAATAAGCAATATAACTACAAATCACCCAAACAATGTGATCACCCTCTAATTTTCCCACTCTTATACTTGCCACTTTAGCGAATGTTTTCTCGGATGGATTTTGTAACGATGCAAAAGATATGCTCATTTACATACATGAAGATCGTTTGTTCTTCAATTTTATATATTGTAGCAGCGTTAGAAGCTTGTGCGACAAATCTGATATTTATATGTGTATGATAATATATATGATAATATTAGCTAAATGTAACAAAATAACATCTTTCATGGGGACATGAACGGTCTTAGCAACACACATACTTTATAAATTTTAAATGCTTGTCTGTAATGATTCAATATATAAGTTAAGGATAGTACGTGTTATAATCGTTTATACGATTTTGTAAAACAAACGTACCTTTTGATGTCGAAAATGTGACTGAATTTTATTTTTTCATTTTTTATAACAATAATATTTTATATTACTAAGTTAACAAAAAATAATTTGAATGCAAAGTTTTACAATGAAGATCATAACATAAAAATTAATATAACATAACAAATAATTAATTATAATTTAAATTAATAAATACAACATTTTTATAACAATATTTATTATAACAATAAATTAATATAAATATGTTGGTGGGTTGTTAACTTATATATAGGCCGTATACATCAAAAAGGATTGGTAACTATGATTTTTAGTTTATTTTTTATTATTTTTATTTTTTATTTATTTTTATATTTATGTTATGTTGGTATAGGGAACATAGCAATACATACTCCGGGTAGATTTTAATAGTCTATCTATAACGGTTGAAAAGATAAAGCCATATATGTATGTTAAAATAAGGGGGACACCCTTTAACTTTTATGTATTTTTAAATGCTACATTTAAATGCTACATAGTATTGCGGTAATACACTCTGTGTAAATTTCCAGCATCTCTCTATACCGCTTCAAAACATATGCGCATATATAAAAAATTACATCAGTTATAGGGACACTCTATAACTTCTAATTTTATTTTCTATACTTGTTGTTATATCGAATATGGTCATACACACTTCGTGTAAATTTTAATAGTCCATCTAGAACGGTTCAAAAGATAAAGCCATATAGGTCAATGTACATCACCAATGAGAATACCCTTTAAGATTGATTTTTATATAAGGAGTGTTTTCTAAGGGCTTTCGCATATAATTTAATAAAAAGAAATTAATGAAATCGATCGATGTTCTTAATTCAATGTTTAAAGATGATTTTATGTAAATATTGACCGCGACTTCGCTTCAAATGCTTCAAACACTGGTTCCTAGTTAGGCATACTCTCTTCAGCATATCTGACGGGATCTCATGAATAAATTCCTTAATGTTGTCTTCCAGTGGCGCAACCGTTGCGGACTTATCCCGATAGACATTAACCTTAACATAGACACACAAAAAATGTCTAAAATCTAGGCGGCCAATTGAGCAACCACAAACATGAAATAAACTATACACCAAACTCGCCTCTCAATTGGGCAATTGTTTCACGTATTGTGTGACATGAGGCAATGTTGAAACCACATAGCAGTCAAGGCGAGCCCTTCCATTTTTACGAAAAAAAATTGTTATCATGGCACGGTACAGCTCTCCTTTCACAGTAGTCGTCTTTCAAAATGTATGGTTCAATAATGCCACCTGCCTATAATCCACACCTTACTCTACATTTTTTAGGATGCATTGGTAGTTCTTGCAATGCTTTTGGCTGCTCTTCACACCAAATATGGCAAATTTTTTTGTTCATGTATCGTCAGATATGCACTTCGTTGCTACACACAATGAAAGCACGATACACTTTGTTAACCGAGCATGAATTTTAATAACAAAATTTAATAATCTAGAAAGGGTTGTTCATTTACAAGACGATCCATGATTCAATTATAGACCAAACACTACATGTTTATCATCAACATATTATACGAAAATAACTGAGCTGCCAAAAACAGTGTTTCCAAAGAGAAAGTTGCTAAGAAATCAGCGTTTACTTGTTACATCGGATGTCGTAAGACACACTCTGTGTAATTTTAAGTGTTTCTGTTTTTAGTCATACGCCAAATGTAGACCTAAAGGCGGTGGGGTTGCTGTATACATCCACAAGGATTTAACGCCTGCATGAAAATGGCCCTATGAAAAATCGCCCAAAAACAAAATTGAAAAATTGCCGAATGAATAATCACCCTAAAGAAATGAAAGATTGCCCAAAAAAGAAAAATGGAAATTTGGCCCAAAAATTGTAAAAAAATACCCAAATATAGATGAATTATCCCCCAAATTTATTTATAGTTTTCTTATTAAATATAAAAATGTCAATAGTCTTAGTAAGGGCATTGATATTGGTTTAATTTATCGAGAAAGCTTTCAGCTTGCAACTTGTGTATGTAATCTTTGATCAAAATCCATGAAAGCTGTGACACCTGCTGCTGCTGGGGGTGCTTCCAAAGGAACTCTGAGTAACCATGGTCACCGTCGCTGCAAACGTTGCTAAATTAAATCGTTGATTTAAATTAATTGAACCGTTGATTGAATTCATCGAGCAAGCTTTGAGAAGAATCTGTGATCACAGTCTGTTAGGAAGGGTTTTGGTACCAAGTTAAATATATTCTTGTCAATGTACGCAAATAAATATAGTATGCGTTCATTAAAATAAACATGAAAGGAAATATATGTGAATAAAAAATAATAAAGGTACAAATAGTTTGCTAATATGAGTTAAATTAATAAATTAATTATTGTTCATGTTAAATTGCAGAATTAGGCGCCGCAGGCAAACAATTAAATGTGATGTCAATACATTTTCTGTAAATTAATCAGTTTTTTGCAAAAGCAGAGGCAGAAACTAAGTTGCTTATTTTTCCAGTTTAAATCCTAAATTTTTAATGTTAACACTTCTGCGGTTTAAGGTAAACTTTATAACAACTTATTATTAGTGATAATTTTTTATTAAAAAATTAATCGCTATTAGGACAAACCATTGTTTTTTTTTCACTCTTATTATCAAAAATGGGTGATCTTTCATTAAAACATTTTTCATTATGAAAAATCGCCCAAAATTATAACAATGAATTATTCTCCAAAAATAACGAAAAAACACCCAAAATTTTTGGGTTACTTTTCATATGAAATATTACCCAATTTTGTATGAAGATTTCTTGGGCAATTTTTCATTTATGCTTTTGGGCAATTTTTCATAGGGTAATTTGCATGCAGGCGGGTTTAACCTGTAGGGAGATTTTGAAAAATAGCATTGGTAGTGAAATAGAGTACAGAAATGCCTCGTATAGTAGGGTTAATCGGTTCCCCTATTTTGCGGTACTATTTGAAACCCGACTTATCGAGGCACTCGGGCCCTATGCACTTATTTCCAGGCCCTATAGCCCTATGAAGAAGGTTAAGGACATGGTGGTGATAATTAAGACAACAACTGATAACTTGTTACATATAATTTATTTTTTTGCTTTTCAACAAAAAAACGATAGTATATATGTATATTTAAACACATATTTATTTAAAATAACAAAACCAATAAAAAGAAATCAGGAACAATTTTACCCAAAAACAATTTTTTTTTGAATTTTCAAAACCGTACTATAGGGAAACCGTACTGACCGAAGCAGTACTACTCGAGGTATTTCTATATTTATTCTTTGAGCTCTCTTTCCTTGACAAAAGAAAAATGCTGTAAGGTAGTGTATACCGCCCTAATAGTAGCATGAATGTCAATCCTTTCATTACTATTCTGAAAGACATATGACGATATGACGATATTGTAATGCTTGAATTTTTTAACAATAATTTATTTGAAGGCATCTCTTTAGTAAACCTATGCATACTCTTGACCTCTACCCTATAGCTATATGTTCTCGATCGATATAACCTATGATTTGTCGTTTTATAACGAGGACCCTTTTCATCATATCGTGCCTTGCAGTATTTTCACTACATAACGCTCTACAACCCATTGATATTATCCACTCGGACCTTAAACTCTTTTTACATAAGATCGGGAATAACTGTGAACTTAGTTTTAGTATTTAACATTAATTGTGTGATTTTTTGCCAGAGCCTTTAAAATTCATGCAATATTTTTTTATTTTTAAAATTTCTGTTACGCATTGATTTTCTTTTTCAATTTAATTAAGACCAAAAACATAAAACAAACAGAAAAATAAAAATACAAATATGCTTATACCACTAACAAATTTATAACACGATGAAGCTTACAACTGTATGAACAGAATTATCTGACAATTTTATCACATCACCAACAACAACAACAGCAACAACAACATGTACCACAAAAACGTCAACAGCTATACTTTTAAATAACAGCGATATTTTTAAAATAAAAACACCCGACTCCGCCTCTTAAATGACCAGTGAATAGCCCCACCACTAAGCTTTTTGCAAAAACACGAAAGTCTCACTGACTGACATTCTTTTATTTAGTTAGTCATACTACCAATCAAACAACATTTGATCATCAGCTTGAAAAGAATTTAATTGAAAACCAATGAAACAGAAGCTGCTGATATGTTGTTGACGTTTCCAAATTTTGTTATATTTTTGAACACTTGTCCGTCATACAAAAATGGTTTTGTCAAACAAACCAAAAAAAACGGAAAACACTAGATTTTATATTTATTTGTTAATTTGAAAAACACTCAAAAATATGCTTGCCCATGGTTTCAGCATTAAAAAAATTATATACTGAAACAAAACCAAAAACCTAAAAAAGAAATTAAAAAAAAACACGAAATCAACTACAACTTAAATAATAAAAGAAGCATTTAGGTGAATGGCTTGTGCAAATGTGGATGTATTTACATATATATATATAAATAGCTATGTATATATCAGGTGATTTTTTAGCTACTTTCTTTTTTGGCAATACTGTTTTTGGCAGCTCAGCTGTTTTCGTGTAACATATGTTACTGTTGAGTCGTAAAGTAGCTCTGGGTTGAGGAACAACATACGTCATTGTCGTTATCGCTTAGTGTCAATCAGGACGTCCTTGTTACTCGGGTCTTTGAGTGATTTGCGTCTTACTCTCACACTGGCTTACTGACTCGTTATTCGTGGTTGCTTTAAACATTCACCTGTAATTGTTTTCGTAACCGTGTATAACCTAGCAATTTTTATTCAATAAGTCGTACATTGGAGGAGCACCATTTTAACTAATTTTTTCACTGGAGGAGCTCCAATAAACTCGTATTTTCACTGTAGGAGTACCTTAAACTCATTTGTTTATCAAGCTGAATTTGGTGTCTCACCTCTGCCATCTAGAATACATAACAAAAAACATTTTACTGTTAAACATGTTCAGCTTGGTCTATAATTGAACCATGAATCGACTTACAAACGAACAAGACTTGCAGATTATTGCATTTTGTTTAGCAAAATGCATGGTCGTTTAGGTAAGTGCAACATGTGTTTAGCAACAAAGCTCATTTCTGGTTGAATGGATTCGAGAAAGAAGCATTGCAAAAATTTTCAAAGCATCTCGAAAAATGCACTGTTTGGTGTGGATTATGAGCCGGTGGCATCATTGGACTTTATTTTTCAAAGACGAAGAAATCGGGAACGTTATTATGAACGGCGAGTGCTACCATGCGGAGATTGCAATATTTTTTCCAAAATTGATGAGCTGAACTTGACTGACACGTAGTTTAAACAAGACGGTGACACATGCCACACAACACGCGAAACAATGGCCCAATTAGGAGGCGAATTCGGTGAACAGTTTATTTCACATTTTTGGCCGAACAATTGGCTGCCTAGATCGTGCGATTTAACGCCTTTAGACTATTTCTTGTGGTGATATATAGGAACAATTCCGGAACGGTTGACGTACTAGAAGGCCATATTAAGGAATTTATTTGTGAGAATCCGGCCGATAAGTTGGAGAGATTATGCCAAAATTGGAACCAGCGTATGAAACATTTGAGGCGTGGTCGCGGTCATTATTTACATCGAATCATCTTTAAACATTGAATTATTAAATTGAATACATCGTTCTATCGACTCAAATAAAGATTTCATACAATTCTGTAAATTTTATATTCTTTTTTTTTTATCATATCCGAAAGCTCTTAAAAATCACCCCTTACAACTGTGTGTGTGAATATCAAGAGTACAAGAAAAAATTTTTAATAACATAAACAAACAAAGTGGTCAAATGATTTTACAGTCTGTCGAATTGAATGGTTTTTTTTTTTTGTTTTTTTGTGTCAATTCAGTCACTCATTTATTCAGTCAATCATACTTTTGTTCATTTCAAGCTTTAAAAATATAAGAGTACACATACAAAAAATTTCAACGCAACAACTGTTCCATGAAAACGAAATTTTTGAAAATATGAATAAATTTTATTCATAACCTACAGTTAAAAATGCAAGGCCTTGTTTTGTTTATCGAAACGTAATACATGAAAATACATAGTTATTTCAAATGATATTCTGTCTCTCTCTCTCTCTTTTATCTTTCTTTTTCAATGTGTTTCAGAGAGTAAATGTAAGTCAAACTATTTGAAACACACTTTTTTAACACGAGGTACATAGAATCCCTAAAGTTAAAGACGGCAACATTATATGCCTTCAACTGACATTAACATAACGTGGTTGATACAATGATTGCTTTGTTGACGGATATTAAATCAACTTGGATAATTTTGTTATCAAATGTGCTCAAGTACGTAAAAAATTAGCAGTTTAGTGCTTTAGAGCTTTGTGTTGACACAGATGTACGAATTAGGATAAAACTTATAAGAAAACCTCTAATTCAACTTGCTGACATAACTGATTCTACAAACATAGAGCAAGAGAACCGTCATGCAACAATTTTCATGTGTTACGTTTCGTTAAGGTAAGTTTTAACTAATTCAACTTTTAGAGCTCACTGAACATTTAATGCTTCAGCCACTTCGTTAAATAAACGAATAAGCATCGCAGTCACTTACGAAATATTGAGTCGATGATCACAACGTGAACTCCAACTTGCGGGTTCGAAAAAATCGTCCAAACAATTAGGATGTAGAGCAATTTGTGTCAATTTATATTTATTCATTGGTAGGGAGATGCTGTAGTACATCACTTCTTTATTGACTCCTTTCCAAACCCCTTCAGTTTCTCAATGATTTTTAGTAATCGATTTATAGTTCGTGACTACCTTATTTTCCAACAGTCTTAAACTTCACGCTCACGGTCCATGTTATTCCTCATCAGAAAGTCTGTCGTAGCATAAACATTCCATATGTGTCTACCCACTATCCACTATTTTTTATATGAAAATCTTATTTTTGCTGTATCTTCTTCAAACAGCGTCTAATCGAGAAAAGGACAAAAATCTGTGACGACCCATATTTTTCATAAAAAATCTATTTTTATATGAAAATCTTATTTTTGCTGTATCTTCTTCAAACAGCGTCTAATCGAGAAAAGGACAAAAATCTGTGACGACCTATATTTTTCATAAAAAATCTATTTTTTATATGAAAATCTTATTTTTGCTGTATCTTCTTCAAACAGCATCTAATCGAAAAAAGGACAAAAATCTGTAACGACCTATATTTTTCATAAAAAATCTACTTTTTATATGAAAATAAAGTTGAAAGCAAACAAGCTTAACTGGCTTATGGGCAGACACTTCGATTCTATAGACAATTCGGCGTCATGGAATTCAGCCAGATATTTTAAAATTTTGAGATTGATTTCAAGCACTTTCTGGTATATTAAAAATTCGAACATACACAAAGACCTACTAAACGTGCCCTTGGTTGAGGAAGAAACCCCGAAATATGAGTTAAAGCATTTGAAAAAGTTCGAAACACATTTAAACCACCTGGCCTCTCTTAAAAAAAGATTAAAAAAATATCATAAACGAGCGTATCTATATTCCACTAAGAAGGAAACATATTGCAGAACCCCAGAGCCGTGAAAATAAAACGATCTTACACTCTACTTTACGATACCTCATGGTACCTCAAAACAGATATTATCATGGATATATCACATAAAGAATAAATGCTCAAAGTATGTCCGAATCGAAAAAATAATTATTTTCGATTTGGGGTGTCAAGTAAACTAGCACTTGCCCCCTCCCGCTCTCCATATACCAAAGGCACCTACGGAATTTCATTTTGATATGGCAAACGAGATGACCTTTAGAACCTCCACAAAAATAGTGGCATACGCCCATCCACAGACATCATCGCAGAAATAGTCAAAATGGCATCAGGCGACCTAAAAAGTAACAATGCTTTTACATCCCAAAACCAATTTTTTTCAAGATTACTATACTTTATCTATGCTACGTATGGTAATGTAAAATGGAACCTTATTCCATTCAAAAAATTAACGTCAATCAATGTAAAGTGCATAAATCTAAACTGTGCGTTGTGCTGTACGAGTATCATATAATATTAAATTGTCCAAGGTGATTTCAACATAATGGAGTAAACTAGCAGTTAACCTAGTCTGCAAATATACTTGAATTAAAACTTATTTATTTAACATAATTATTAAAATGCTTTTAATTAACTCTTCGAAATAACTAGTTGAAAATACTTAAAAATAAGTTTCCTAATTATAAAGATTTAGAGGTCAAATGTTAGAATAAATAAATCAAAGCGATGTAAGATTTATTACAATTTTACTTATCACACACTGCTTAACGCAGTTAAAAATATAAATTTGTATAGAATTTACTTCGAATTATACGAATAAATACATACAGTAAATACGAATAAAAACATCTACACATTAACAAACTACAAACAAACATTTGCATATATGTATATAGATGTAAGTAATCATAGCTTAAAGAAAATACAAAAAAGATGAAGAAAAATTAACGTGTGGATTACTAAACTGCAGTGTGCTTCAAAACAAACTCAATGGCAACTTTTCACTTTTGTAAAATAAGAAAACTTTAATTAACTTTTCTTTCTTACGTATAGAAATACACACGCATACACAAATACACTCATACAGATTAAAAAAAAAATTATATAAACGATATAAAGTTTTTCCTGAGCCTTTATTTTTTGTAAAATAAATCTACATACACGCTGCGCTGCTGGTAATGTGCACGAGCAACAGTGATGCCCATTAATAGACTCAGAGCAATAACATGTATATATAATTTACATACAAGTGTACGCTCATATATATATACATCACTTTATACACAGACATTTAAGTAACACTTATCTTACAACTTTATATACTGTAAATACTTTGGAAGAGATTTACACACACGGAGACACTTCGTTAACTGATTTTCAAGGGAAAGTTACTGCTATTTCAGATGCTGACTGTAAGTTGAAATCAATTGGCTGCTATGGATAGTAGTACTTACATAAATGTCTTGTACAGATACGTAGGTACGAGAAGGTACAAGATTATGTGTGTGTTTTAGATAATAAATGTCCCCGCTAGTTCATTTGTTGGCAATGCAGAACTTGTTACCGGTGAATATCAAAACATACCTGGTCATTTTAAGGACTGAAATTTACATATTCAGAGGAACCTTATTGTCACCTTGTTATCTAAAATGAGAGACAGCATCCAATAGGTGGCGGCGTATGAGTAACATTTTATTTAACAAATAATTTTTTTTCATTCTGATTTTATTTGATTTTGGCATTTATTAAACTTTTGATTATACTTTGGAACCATGTTCACATTATGTTTCGAAGATAATATCTATGGTAGCCATTATTTGCTTCGACCTTTTGTGCTATTTCCAGAGCATTTCCCATAACTTTTGTGTTAATTTAATGTCCTGCGTAATTACTTCTCTACGGTTATTGGCCTTAAGATCTTTAATAGTTATTGGCTTATTGACACACACTTTTATATTAAGGTAGCCTCAAAGAAAGAAATCAGAAGCCATTAAATCGGTCGAGCTTGGTGTCTGTTAAAAAGTCAGAAAAACACGATATTCTACGATCGCCAAAAATATCGCGCTGGAGAGTCATAGTTGGTAGAGCTGTGTGAGCTGTGACTGCATTATGTAGGAATCACAGTTCTGAATTCTTCTCTATACGGACCTTAAAAAATGTTTAATCCGGGCCGTTATTAAACGCCATTCACATTAACCGCAACTCGTTCGTTGTTTTCGAAAAAATATGATCCAATTATCCTTGTTATCGTTTTCACTCATCATTCAACAGAACCTTATATGGGAAAATGTATGTAAATTTTCCAACGGCTAACACATTATTTCGAACTATACCAAGTTTTCTATCACGCGGAAGATCACAGTCCATCATAGCGAAAACGCTGAACCAATCGGTGAATTGTAGAAGCGCTAGGTGCATTTTAAACATGAAGGACAAATCGATATTATATATATGTCCGAATGATCGAATGCTGACTTTAAAAAAAAATTAACACTGTGGTTCTTGATTTTGTCCTAACTTCGCAAAGTTTTCCAAAGTTAATTCTAAAAAACGTCACTTATACGCCACCTTCCATTGCTTATCTTTTTAAAAAAGTATACAAATATTCTCATTCGTGTCGACCAATTTTGAAGGATGCAAAAGGCTAAGAGTAACTGTTAACCGTTTCGTTTGCAAAGCGTTTTTCAAATGTTGAGCTTTAGTAACTAACTAGTAACGAACTAAATAACGCTCTTAGAAATAAATTTCCCTAGTTTGTGACCGTTGTTCTAGCGTTATTAGTATAAATAATAGAGAAAAATAGAACCTTGAAAAAATCTTATAATTATCGCAATCCAATGAATATTTTGTACAGCCATTACGTTCACCGACCAAGTTCTAGGCCACGAATAAAAGCCAATAATCTTATACGGTTAGAGATCTTTCACATTCCCTAGATACAATAGAATGCTGCTTCAGGACACGCACAAAGTATGTGTTTGTGTAGCTCACAGTACCTGCAAATTTTGATCTCAGTGTTTCAATGTTCGATAAGCCATCGCGTAAGTAGCTTTAAGTTATTCTTAGTGAGACATAGTAGCCTTTGGGATGTACAGCGATATACCGTGATAAAATGTTTTTTTATTTTGTCGGATCCTGGTATCAGTTTTTTCCTTAGCATTTTCAGTAGACATGCCAAAGAAGGGTTCTGATCCTGTTATTCTATATTACTAATTAAAAATAATAATTTTTACAATAACAATAAGAAAATTTCTACATTCACTTAATTAATAACTGCAAGTTTCCTATCCATTCTGTGAACTACGTTGTTAAATTGCTATTTTTATTCTTATTTTAACGTGCAGATTGGAAGACACACAAATTTTTCTCTTCAAAAAAAGAAGAACAGCAGGCACTTTGCCAACAGGTATCTTCATCGCTGCAACTTATCTGATCAGCTGGTCTTTATTAGTTTTTTAAATAAATTTCCAAAGTATCTCCTTATTGAGCGAAAATATGTTGGGCTTGGAACTTACCTCTAAATAAATAATTTCATTTAAGTTTAAGGTTTTTTATTTATTTGTAACCTTTGTAAGATCATAACACATCGACCTTTATCGCCACAAAATTTATTGCATACATATGTATTTATTAAATTCCTTATATTTTCTTCAGCCTCTTCCACTTCGCCTGTTCATTTCGCTCGTTCTTTATTTTTTACATGACAATTATAACTGAATGTAGGCAAGTAGCCAAAACGATGAATATTTCTTCTTATTCATTTAAAAATTACTTTATTTAATTGTGTGTGTGCATGTGTGTGTCGGTGTGAACGTGCTGTTGTAGGAAAATGTACCATTTTTCTGTTTCGGTAAGTAAAAATCTTGCTGTATTTCCTATTTGTCTCTTTAACAAAAAATTAATGTTCATGCAAATGCGACAGTAAAATATTAGTCCTTCTGTTCATTTTGAATTTAGTCTCCTTACAAGGCCACAGTAAAAACATATTCACAAGAGCGCACTCACACACACTTACATAGATATATATAAATGCACATAAAAACACTTACAAATATTAGTAAGAAAATTCATAGCTTATTCCATTATAATGATGCCAGAGTAAATTTGTAAATGGGGTGCTCGCTCGCGCACGATTTTTTCTTCATTAAATAACTTTAAATGAATTTTTGCTGGCAAAAAGCAAAAATCAGAAAATAAAATAAATAAATATGTGCCAAAATTCTTGAAAATAATAAAATATTAAATATAAAGTTTGTCGTAGTTACTTTCGCTAAAATATTGACTGTCCTTGTGTTAAAAGGGAACTCTTGTTGATTGTAGTGGAATAATGTTGCTCGCTTACAAACAAGTAAATTCTTGCTGGCTGCTTCCCTCGTGCTTGTTGTCAGTGTTTTATGGTTGACATTTCAATTTAAAAGATAATAATTATATACGAGTTACCGAAAAGCCATTTAACCTGGACAAATACAAAATATAGTATATGTTTTAAATGTGTGCATTTGATTTCACAAACACAAATAAAAATAAGGTGAAAATACAGTTACGCAGTTACACAGACACCAACCTAATCAGGATATCAGTTATACACCAAACAGAACTAAATTAATGTGTCGACTGTATAAATTTTGGAATGACAGACACTTCTTAGTTTTAAATTTTCAATAAATTTTAAATACGAGGCTAAGTCGATAAGTCTTTAAAAATTTATATTTGTATAAGAAGAACTAAGGATTCAAAATGGAATTTCTAAATATTGCCGGAGTTTCAAAGACGTTTAAATTGGATAAATAATTCCCTGATAAATTTTTTTAAAATCATTTAGTTGAAATATTATTTTCTGATTTTGAAAAATTATAAAAATTATAAACTTCATGCAATGATGAAACACTTGAAATCCCAAACACCTAAAAATTAAAAAAAAATTTATGAAATTCTTGGTTAATTATATCAAAATAGACCATATCCGTAATGGAACCCCCTTTTGATCTCAAGTATAATAGGCAACCGATTTGTAATTTACAGTAACCTTACTTTCATTGAGTCACGTGTTACCACCATCCTTTACTTTTGACATTAGTAAATTTAGTCTGCCTTCTTTCTTATCACTGTTTCTCTTTAGTTAATGCTAGCATTTGTCTAAGGCTTAGAACACCCTTGACATTCACATTTAACAAGTTTTTGGCCTTGGTTCTGTTTTATGATAGTTAGTGCTGGACATTTATACACTATATGCGCTACCGTCTCACCTCTTCCAGCCTAGATGATACTAGATGAGACCCAGTTATCCAGCTTAAGGTTGATTTACAAGACAAATGCTCCAGGCAAGCTTTCAAGTAGGATTAAAGTGATTAAGCTTGAGGTAATTTTATTAAATCTAAGCATATGAATAGCCTTTCTGCCAAAGGGCTCTTTGAGCTCCATTTGAGCCTGTCTACATGTAGTAGCCTCCCTTCACTTTTACAGGTTAAATGAGTTTATCCATTGAAGGACCTTCGTTTGTTTTAGACCATTTCCCAGTATAATGTGGTTACTATTAGCCGATGTCTAAGCTGATATAATTGTGTTTTATTAAGGCATACCCTTGCTATGCGGTGTAGAGTCCTGCTGAACATTTGTCACTTGTTATTTTTCACCTGTATGTGGTGCTCCCTGAACGTTTATGTAAAGATGACCTTTCTTTGTTGCCAGCGTTCCAGCACTTTTTTGTGATTATATTTGGAGAAGGGTTGAAAACTCTTAAAATAAACTAGAAAGCCACGGGTTGTTTTTTTTTTCTTTTTTTATGTGGATTTATCTGGAGGAGGCTCGAAAACTCTTAAACTAAACTAAAACACTGTGATAAAATTGTTGTCTCTGCCGGGATTCGAACAAACAACGTCACCCGTATATCCGAGTTGTAATTAATAAGTCTTCTAAAAATAGTAGTTTTATTTTTCCAAGTAGATCATTTGTTGTTAGAGTAGTCCGGTTTTGGACCAAAATATTTCGTATGAAATCTAAAATTTTAGTACTTCAAATGTAGACTTTACAAATAGACCATGAAACAGGAAAGGATGTCTTATTTCTTTATTATTAAATCAAACCGTGATATTTGTTCAAAAGTTGTGCATTTTTTTTTTTTTAATTTACACATAAACCATATTTAAAGTACACTTTTTAAGATTTGTATATTTAAATTGGTCTCAATCCAAAGGACTTCTGGATCAAGGAATCCTACAGGAAATCCTATGGAAATTTTTTTGTAAAAATTTTATCGAAAATTTTTTGTAAAAATTTTATGTAAATATTTTTGCAAAGATTTTATGTAAATTTTTTTGTGAAAATTTTATGATTTTTTTTTGTAAAACTTTTATGGAAATTTTTTTGTAAAAATTTTATGGAAATTCTTTTGTAAATTTTTATGGAAATTTTCTTGTAAACATTTTTGGAAATTTTTTTGTAAAAATTTTATGGACATTTTTTTGTAAAAATGTTATCGAAATTTTTTTGTAAAAATTTTGTGGAAATTTTTTTTGTGAAAATTTTATCGAAAATTTGTTGTAAAAATTTTATCGATTTTGTTTTTGTTTAAATTTTACAGGAAAATTTTTGAAAAAGACAAATGCAATCTATATTCCGTTGAAATAGTTAGACTAAAGACATTGTATAATAAATAAATATCAGATATCTCTTTATAAAGCTCTTTTTAAATTTTAATCCTTCTTTTACGATTATTTTTTTTTATACATTCTTGACAAGATTTAATTATAGATATTAACAAAAAAATTTATTTCCATGAATAAATTGAGATTTACCAAATAAATATAAAATGTTTTGATTACAGCAAAAGGAATGCAAGCATTTCCACAGACGGTATGAATAATAAATATTGCACGATTAAGTATACGTCATCTAAACAATCCACAAAACCACAAACTAAACTACTATTGTGTATTTTAAAGCTAAAATTCCACACAAAAATGTAACATGAAATTTAGAATTTAGTTCGCAAAAATGTGTTGACCTTTTGACAATAAACCACTGATTTTCATAAAACGACAAACAATTACAAATTAATTTTATTATGACATTGTGTATTACAACGTTTTTATTTTTTGTTTTATTTTTGACATTTACAATGCAAAAGTTTTAATGTTATGAAATTTGCAGCTTTGCTTGTATTGTTTTTTTAATTTGTTTGTTCTATTCATTTGCGTATCTATAGTGTTTTCAATACATTAATCTGTGTAAACCGCAATTATGACAAGCGTTAAAATAGCAAAATAATTTGAACATTATGAGTTGCTGTCGCTGTTTTCCAAGTATTTATTTTATTTTTGCATAAATACTTGTACGTGTACACAAGTGTTTATGCAAAATTATTAATTTAAATTACTAAACTAAAAAACCAACAAAAATTACTTAAACAACAAATCAAAATATTTATGGTAAACAGCATGAATTACAACCGAAAAAAATAACTAATGAAAAAACTCAAGAGAAAACAAACAGTCGGTACTTTAAATGTCGATGATTTGCAATTAAATTTGATACAATATTGGACCAAGTCTGCCTAAAATATTAATTAATACCTTAAATCAACATCTTCCAGTATTATCTAAAGGGAGTTGTGCAAATATTATCGATTTTATTACTAAAACTTATTGCCCTATGCTTGGGTAAAATTTTAATTGTTGACATAGAAACTAGAGCAAACAAATTGTTCATGACTAAAAAATCTGATCAACATGTTATTTATAATTTTGGATATAGCGTATGCACCATTTTGGGCGTAGCAGTGGTCAACATTTACATAAAATAATTTTTAAACATTGAACTATATACGTCGTTTATCGACTTAAATAAAGATTTTTTCAAATCCGAAAACTCTTAAAAAATCAATCAGTTGCCGCAGATTGTCCTAAACTTGTAGATTTTCTATGCGATAAAATAATTAAGTGTTTACTATCTGACACAATTTCGCAGATTTCTTTTAACTTTGGCAAACACAACTGTAGCTTCGCGTAAACATGTAATGTTTGCTACCAATTGAGCTGCATATTTTGTCAGCATCAGATAACGTCATCTGAGAGAATGTATTTTTGTTTATGTTTTAATGTTTATTGAAAATTATATTACAATCGTTAAGTGCGTTTTTGACAACTTTGAACTGGTGTCTTAAGTCCGTTAATTTGACTCTAAGTCAAAATGTAGGAAGCTATTTAATTTGTTTATTTATTATTTTCTATGAACTATAGATATTTTATATCCTTTATGTCAGGGTATATTTTCCAGTTTTTGATAACTAGTTTTTTGAGAACTGCAGCACCCATTCGAACTGTTCTAACTCTATTAGAGTTAATAATGATCTATTTAATTTAAATAACCTCTTCAACTAAAAGTTCAAGGGTGGTCATATTCGCATCAGTACTCTCAATGTCCAATTCAATTTAAAACACAACAACATGTTAAATATAAACGAAAACAACTGCAGTCGTTTGAACAAAAAATATTATTGTTAATAAATTTAAAAAAACATGTAAATAACAAACAAAAAACTTAAAAAATCATTGTCAAAAAGAAATTTTTTCCTTATCTAAAATAGGCAGGGAAAAAAAACATGTCAAAAAAACATGTCAAAAAAACAGTTTAAATGCGATTCACATACACAAACACACACACGTATATATGCAAAGCCGTTGGATAAAAAATTTTCAATAAAAAAAAAACCTAAACTCGTTTTTTCTTATGTAACAAATATTTTCAGAACTTAGATTTATAAAAAAAACCTTTTCTTTAAAACAAACATTCTGACTCAGAAATGTTTAAATAATTTTATATTATTATTTGTGGTTTTAATAATTTAATTTTTAATTTTCTCTCTCTCCTTCACTTTAACTCATCGGGCACTCAAAACTGTATCGTTGGTTTATCATCTCAATGGAAAGCACCAAATGTGTTTGTTTGTCGTCAAGCTATCCGCCTACGCCAGTTGACAAAATGTCCTAAAATGTTCACAATTTCTTTTTCTCGACCTGATGAGTGGGCGTGGCACTTACGTAAATATTTATAATTTTATTACTTGTTAAATATCTACTATATTTTGTAGAGCATTGAAATTTGCATAGTTAAGTAAAGTTTGTCTAGTTAGAAGTAGTGGGCGTGGCACCTCACACACATCGTGTAGAGTGTGTAGAGTCTTAAAATTTCGATTATTATTCTGTATAGTCGAGCAAAAAACTGTCAGGATTGAAACAGTGGGCGTGGAACCTCCCCCACACCTCCCCTATCAAATATATATTGCGTATCTAAGAATCTATAATATGTAGTGTTGAAATTTTGTACGACTAACCAACTCCCTTATTAATGTTCTTAGTCGAGGAAAAAATTAGCAGGATTGAATGTTATGATACCGCCCATAATAAGAGAAACATATTATGGCTTATCAAGAGAACTGTAATAGATAGAGTCTTGAAATCTTTAACAAGTAACCCCTCATTGACGTTTATAGCAGATTTAAAAAACTGGCTGCATTGGAACATTGAGCGTGGTACCTTCCAAACAGGGTAACAAATTTACATTGCGTACCTAAGAATCTGTAATAGGTAGTGTTGCTATATTGTACTAGTAACGCTCTTATTAATATAGTCCAGCAAAAACCTGGCTGGCAAAAAACTGTCTGGCAAAAAAATGACTGGATTAAAGCTCGAGCGTGGTACTCCCACAATAAGATACAAATTATTACCGTGCACCTATAGAACTATTATAGATAGAGTCTAAATAAGTTACTCCATATCTTTTAAATAAAACTGCTAAATGACAAGTAGTTTTTCTACTTATCAAAAATGATAAAAGTAGTTGAATGTTTAATCGATGGTTAGAAAACTAAATGATTGAAATTCCTGCTATTACAAATTGGCATTTTTCATAAACCAATTTACTATTGCACTCTTAACTTATCCTTGCATGCTTTTGTAATTTCACTTGTACTCATTATCGCAAACTGCATTGAAATAAAATCCTTTTAACCAAGCTAAAGTTTATCTTTTCAATAATTTATTTGTCACTCATAATTTTTGAACTTTAACTAGTAAAAATTTAGTTTCACCTATAACCAAGTTTGTAACTCACTTACAATTTCTATAAAAGTCTGAATGTATAGCTGCTGCACACACGTACAAATATACGTATTCATGTAAGTACGTATAAATGTATGTATGTATGTGTGTAGTATGTAACTTTTAATTCCACTTTTGTACAACTGCCTTAATTATCCACAGCATTTCGCTTTTCATTCCTATCAACATTTTTTTCAAAATCCTTTTATTTTGCTGTGAAACAGACGCTTAAATCACACAACTCATCAGTGCAATTAACTAAACCAGCTTAATAGCAGTAATGTTGGAGTATCTTGAAGGGAAGGCATACGACTCCCGGTAAGAAGTTTTGAAAATTTTTTTTTTTTTCACCGCTTTTTTTAGCTTGTTAATAAAGAGTGTTTTTGTTACATAGAACTTTAAATTGAAATAGAACATAGAAAAATTATGTCAATTGCCATAGATTCGGTTTTGTGCGAAAGACTATTCTTTGTCATTTTCATTTTAATATAATTTCCGGCATAAAGCCACCTCATATGGCTCGAAAAAAGTCTAACTGAAAAGCCAAATTTACGTTCATTTTGCGGCAGTGAAGGCCGGATGTCAGTGATAAATTGGTGAAAATTGCGCATCAATCTTCGTTGTAGATTAGAGACTCCACATAGCTCCACAAAAAATCAATTGTGGCACGCATTGTGTGGCATGTTGCGCCGGCTAAAGCTGCCTACACCAATGCACAGATCTTCCTGAAATTTTCACAATTTGTCACCAGATATGCCGTGGGTAAAATAAGTTGCTTATTTTATTGATATTTCATATGGGCGTGACACTTCCAAAACAAAGTACATATTTATCATCATGTTACTTGGTAACTGTAATAAGTAGAACCTTAGGTTTTTATTCTAATAACTCCCTTATTAATGTGCATATTATAGCGAAAAACTGGCAGAATTGGAATAGTGCCCGTGGTTTATACTGGATTTGAACAGTGGGCTTGGTACCTGACAAACAAAGTGAAAAATTATTATTGTGTACCAAGAGAACTAGAATAGGTAGAATCCTGAAACTTTGCACAAGTAACCCACATACTAATGTATATAGTTTAGCATAACATAGACTAAAAAAGAGAAAAATTTGTATCGTGTATCTAGAGAACTACAATACAATAGGTAGAGTCTTGAAACTTTACACAAGTAACCTCCATACTAATGTATATAGTCTAGTATAACATAGTCTAAAGTGTAACAATGGGTATGGTAACTCCCATACAAAGTGGAAAATGATGATCGTATTATTAGAGTGGATGTAAACAGTGGGCGTCGTACCTCGCACAAAAACCGAAACATTTTTGTCGTGAAACTAGAGAAGTTAGAGTGCACTGAGTAAACCCTCAAAAACTATGTATTTGATATCAACAGAACTGAAATAGTGGCCCGCTCTAAATTTGACATAGGCTTCTCCGATAATAACGTGTGTTTTCGTGTTAAAGCTTGGCCATACTCTTATTTCCAAATGTTTATTGTATATTTTGTGGATGGGTGTTGCGAAGCGCAGCGGGGACCGCTAGCCTTTTTCAATAAAAATAAGAAATTTAATTGTCGTTATAATGATAATTTTTTTTGTAATACATTTTATTACGCAGTTAAAAATATTTTTTTATTGGGATACATTCCCTTATTTATTGTTCATTCAAATTCTGTTAGTAGCAATTTCAACATTTAACACATCTACTCGTTATTAATGAACAGGGCAAACAGTCATCCTATTACTTGCCGTAATATTTACTTTTTGTTTATTATTACAACCCAAATGTAAATTCAGAAGAAACCAACCAAAGATGTAACGCAAAAAATGCATGAAGAAAGTATTTGAATATTAATTGCTTGTGAAAGAAACTAATAAAAATAAAAACATATTCAAATTCCTAAGAAGAGATCATTTCGAGTACATTAAGTGCTTTTCAATATTTATATTGATGTCAATATTTATTTTGATGTCAATATTTATATTGATTTCAATATTTATATTGATCTCAATATTTATATTGATGTCAATATTTATATCAAAAATTATTTCAATAATAATATTTCAAATAATGAAAAATTATTCTTTTAAATGTTCGTTGGGTTATGATTACCTATAACAACCTACATTAGTTTAATTTTCCAACTATGTACACTCAAGTGTGTTTATGTGTGTTCTGTTATGACACATGCATGACTGCTGTGTACTCTTATGGCTGTTCGTTTACGACTGCTATGCAAATTGAAATAAAAGAAATCCATCTTTTTAATTGTATATTGCTGTACCCAGCATTTATCTTTCACATTTTCCACAATGTGTCGCAAAAAAGGCCCAAAATCCGGAAATTTTTATAAAAAGATTTCCCACAAATTTTTATCGAATACTTTTATAAAAAAATGTTTATCCGAAATTTTTATAGAAAATTTTACCGGAAATTTTTTGAATAATATTTTTTTTTGAATTTTTAAACGAATATTTTTTCGGAAAAATTTTTTACCGGAAACTTTTTTAAGGAAACTTTTATAGAAAATATTTACCGGAAATTTTTTAGAAATTTTTTTTTTGTAAATTACCGAAAAATTTCCAGTTAAAATTTGTGGGAAAAATTTGCTATACATTTTTACCGAAAATTTTTCTAAAAACCATTTACCGGAATTTTTTGTGCAAAATACTTGCCGGAAATTTTATAGAAAAATTTTACCGGAAAATTTTATAGAAAAATTTTACCGGAAAATTTTATAGAAAAATTTTACCGGAAAATTTTATAGAAAAATTTTACCGGAAAATTTTATAGAAAAATTTTACCGGAAAATTTTATAGAAAAATTTTACCGGAAAATTTTATAGATTATTTTTATCGGAAATGTTTATAGATAAATTTGAATAATACCGGATTTTTAGAAAATAATTACCAGAAAATTTTTCATTAACAAAGAAAGTCATCCGATGAAGCTTCAGTATTGTCAATAATTTGTCGAAACTATCTTACAAATGCTTTTTGCAATGTATTTGCATTAATTTTTTTAAACTGACGGCACTAACCGGCAAGCACTAGAATTGGCAAGCATCTTGCCACAAAAACCACATCGTGATTACTTTAACATGAACGCATGTGGCTTAGAAACATGTTGAGTAAAAAACTTGTCAAATTTCCACAACACCTGTTCATACAGAAAATCGCTACTTAAAAGTACACATTGCTCGCTGAAAAAAATACATACAAATATACATATACTTTTATAAACAAAACACTACAAAGTTGAATATGCCAATTTAATGCGGCATTAATCTCAATTATTATAAGTACACAATTTTGCAATGAGCCGTGCACTCAAAGCACAGCACTTTTTAAATAGAAAAATGTATTAAAGGGCAGAGGGGTTGGGGAAATGAAATAATGAAGAAAAAGCAAGACTTAAGGATGCATACAGCCGCAGCAGGAAGGAAAAATAGTAGGAAACACGTCAGGGTTTTTGTGTTGCTTCTGTTGTGTGGTTTAAATTGGTAACAGCAGCAACACTTTTATTTTTTTTCTCATTTTTTCAATAATTCTTACGTTGGTAATTTGTTTAAAATAGAAAATAAACATCGTTCGAGATTGTTTAAAGTTGCCAGATAATTGATTATGAGTTGCGTGCATTTAATTTTAAAATTAGATCCCCTTAACTTCTTGCTTTTCTTTTGCTATACACATCGAATATAAGACACAAGTAATCGTATGTTATGTTGTAGCAATACATTTCCAACAGCCAACATGTGTAATCCCTGATTTTTTCTTCTTTTAATAGAAAAACTTTTATACGTTAAAAAACAATTACACAAGATGCTCCAACCTTTTTTCAATACTTGGCTACGTATAAGAGACGTACACACTAACTCAGAATCTGATTTGTTTTGCGGCCACCTGTTGTATGAATAGATGGTTGGTAGATTGGTTGGTTGGTTGGCAGACTGGCAGACTAGCTGGTTGCAAGGTTGGTTGTGTTTGTGTGCATAGTTGCCTCAGCCAAACGAATGAGTGAGGTTTTTGTTTAAGTTCTTCACATTTATGTTACAAAAGCGCTAAGACCCTATTACTGTGGTAATCCTTTTGACAAATTAAATTTTTAATAGTCTCACATCACACAATATGTAAACCTTGACGAATATCACCTACAAATAAGTACATACATACACATAACAAAATAAATATTTTTTATAATAAAAAATTCGTAGTAAAAAATTCAAACGTGGGCCAAAGAGAGCATACACAGTGGTGGCCAAAATAATCATTTGGAATTCAAACCACATTTTTACCACTACTAATATTTTTATCAAGGTTTTTTTATTTAATATTGTTCTTATCAAATCCCTAACTAACCAAAAAGTGAAGTGAAAAATACTTCAAGTTCCACCATTTTCAAGCTTACCATCTATTAAAGATTCTTTTTCTGGGCTTTGAACAAAATTTTTGTGGCGTTGCTTCCAAGCAAACAAAGAAAAATGTATAATCCACGTTATGCTTGATGCTTTTCGCCTCCTTCAGGATCTGCAATCCGACCTATGCCTTCATTTAGGAAGTCAAAATTCGCAATTCAGCTTTCGTTTTTTAACTTAAATTGGGTTTTAAAGGGTACTCCACCACTGAACGACTTTTAATTTAATGTTTTTGTTTATAAACGATTTATAAAAATTACGCACGTTTCTGATTCATGCAACCGATTATAACTGTATCGCAATACAGCTATTCGAGACACACAAATCAGTGTACAGTAGAGTGAGAAGAAAATCACTCACAGCCCGCTAAACAAGGACGTGTTGCCTTCAAAAATAATGAAAATAACGGGCGGTCGTTGTTTATCCACCCGGATCAATTTTTCACCTGATAAAAGAGTCTTTGTTCTCGATATTGTTAATTGCGAACATTTGCAAATTTGTATTGAAAATGGGGCCAATGGGTCTCATAAGCGTAGAAAGTATAATACTGTTGATCGGACTCTAGTTTTATAGCGAAAAGACTAGAATCGTCGAAAGTATACTCTGAGAACTGAAGAGATAAATTTCTTAAAATTTCTAAAAATTTCAACTTTTCTTACAAAATCACAAGAAAGCCTTCTTCTTCACAGTGAATGCTTATGAACTATCAACGATATTTTATAAACTATCATTTATGACATTTACAATTGCTAATTTAAAATAATAGTAAGCCGTAAAATTCTGCAAAAAACAAGCAAAATCTTCGAATCTTTTTAAGCGGTCAAAAATTGATCAGCACGTGTGACTCTGATTCGAGTTCGACTTCGGCATAGACTTAGCAGATTTATTTATCATTGTTTAACAAACAAAAAAAAAAAACAAGGAGCATTTAACCACAAAATAGATATGGCATTAATGATATTAATGAAGACCATTAAGGACACTTCAGTTCAAAAATTTTTGACCAGAACTGCGGACCAAAAAACGTTGTATCTAAATGCGGTGATGATCGTTCGTTCTGTATAGTATCAGTGGCTGTGCTATTGTTACGACAACAGCACATGAATCGCAACATACGAATTTTAATGCAAATCCTTTGACATTCGTAATCCTTTCGTTCTTTTTTATGAAATTATTTTCAGTTTTTCATCATTTCCATTATTTATAGTTTTCTATATAAAATACACACATTTTCATTTCCCTTGTTTTTCTCCCTTCACAGTATTACTGTGTTTTATTCTCTTCGTTTATTTTTAGTTTTTATTTTATTTCACTTTAAAAAACGTGACGGCTTTTCATCTTCCTAAGAATAAATCGGTTTTATATAAAGCGCAATTTTAACGAGTGAAACTGTGATGCGTTTACATATGTGTTAATGTATGCATGTACAAGCGTACGTAGTGGAGTTTTTTTAATGCCATCATCGTACTCAACGGGGGATGGATGTTCGACAAACAATAATTAAAAATCATTTAAAAATGCTCTTGTTTTACTTCACTCACAGCGCAGAAGGTTATTGTTGTTTTTTATGAGTTTTGAAATGTCATCCTATTGCGTCTAGTAAGCAGTTGTAAACTTTGCATTTCTAATGCAAGTTTTCTTGTAATTTCTAATTAAAAAAGTAAACTTTAATACCCTTGGCCCACTAGAATAATGTTTTTAACATATATTTGAATATTTTATGCAGAAAACTATTAAGCTTGATTTCGAGTTAAGTATAATTTGAAATCAAACACTTTATTAAATGATAAACGTTTGTAAATGACTTAGAAACGATTTAAAAATAATAATAAGTTTTTCAACAAAAATATGAATTTCTTCTCAAATTTAGAAACTTTTTTTTAAATATTTTATTATGTTTTAACTAATTAGTTTAACTATTTATTAACATACAAATTAATTTTGAAGTAAAGCCTATAGAAGTGAAGTCTATGGAGGCAAAATGTTTTTATTACCAACGTATTAAGAATATCCTAAAATATGCACATACATTTTTGAAGTCAGGCTTAAGTTCGCTTCATTCTCCCTAAGTTGAAAGAATATGATTTACAAATTAGGTGTTTAATTTTAAAGAAAAAATAAAAAAAATTATTTACGACACTAGCAGAATATAATGTATTTTTTGGATCGTCACATCCGCCTTCATCTCTTTACTTTGGGTGACGTGTAGTTGTAAACAACATCTATTTAACGAACCAGATAAAAGAATACGAGAAAAATTGTATGCAATCATCTATCGTCAGTTGGTGAGAACGAAGTCGACAACCACCTAAAGTTTCACTCTTGCTTGTTATTTGTCTTTAATATTTACAATCTTTTTTTGTTGTTGCTTTAACAAAGAGAAAATTTATTAAATGTGGATTTCCGGTATTTGTGGGACATTATTATTTATTCTTTTTACTTATAATTATTTTTTTTAATTTTCAGTTAAGCCCCATTTACACGACAATTTTTTACATATGACTTTTTAACTGTGTGAGTCATATGTAATTCTGTATACCAATACTACAATAGCTTGCAGCTTGCAGGTATAATTTACGCACATTAATTTGAAGCTACTATAGCTGTTTTATTAATTAAAGCTGTTTTATTAATTAAATCGAACAATATATTTTTAGGCGTCCTAAAATATATTGTTCTTTGAAAGTAATCCACACTTAATTTTAAGACTCTTATTTTTTTAAGGGATGAGACACCCATCCCTTGATAAAATTGTAAAACTTATATAAAATTTTAAAATTATTGTAGTATACAAAATATTATATGTTTTTCTTCACGAACAATTAAGAGAAAAACCAAAAAAAAAATTCTGTCTTAACAATCTCTTTTCCTACATAAATGAAATTAAGTTATTATACCCACTTTTAAAAATGTCATTATATTTCGAAGTTTCAATGAGCAACCATAATTTTTTGCATAATGAATACGCAAATTAAGTGATACTTAACGACATGCTTAAACACAGAAAGAAATTGTGCTTTTAAATATTTCATTTAGGAGTTTTATTTTGAAGGGAACAGTTATGCTTATGGTCTTAAATTTTATTATTTAAGTTTATCACTTCAAGCACTTTGAACACTTCAAGCGTTTTCTGTTTGTTTGCTAAAAGCTTGAAGATTTTTTATGTGAGTTCGTTTTTTTTTTTTTTTTTTGTTTTTTGTATACACATGTTTACATTAGTACAATCAAGCTGCCAAATGTATTAACATGTGCCACATTATCGCACAAATGTCAACTGCCTACCAACTCTTTCGTAGAGTAGAAAAATACTCCCTCCATAATAACTTATGATACTCGCAAATAACTCACATTACCACTTTACCAATCCACATATATATATGCATGTATTTGTACCGAGTTAAGTTGTTTTTTATTTGTTGATATTGACAAGGATACGAAAACAAGAATTTTACAAACACAGGACATGGCAAAGAATATGGCAAGCAAAACCCAACAAAATGAAAGAAAACTTTTAATAACAAATTTCGGTTGTTCCTTTTTTTAAATCTTTGAAGTGCGGTTTTTCTTATTTTAAACGCGAGCACGTACACAGCGCATAAAAAACAGTAGCAGTAGTAGCAGCAGTAGAAAAAAGCAAAGAAATACTCAAACTGGATTTCAGATCGTTAGTAAATGACAGCTGGTGCTGGCAGACCATTAATATATGTGTACGAGTATACTACGTGTATACAAATAACTTAACGCACACACGCTTAAATTTGTAAGAATTTGTAGTTTTTGCAACACATGCATGCGTTTACACTTAAAATATGTGAAGTAAAGAGTTTTAAGAAATAATATCAAAGAGAATTTAATTTATAAGTAAAAGAAATTAATATTAAAAATAATAGTTCTGGATTGAAAAGGCACATTCCCTTCAAGCTGATACGCCTAGTCAAGTGTGTATGGCAAATCCACGTATTGCCTTCTACTTTGGAGGCAACTGGAAATATCAGAGTATGGCAGGATTGTGGACTATAACCACTGCAAAACAAAGGAGAGGATCTTGATTATGCTGACGATATTTGCCTTCCTAATCATTCATACATTGATATACAATCAGTATTGACATTGGGATTTAACACCTCAATTATGAACCATAACTGAAGCACTATAAAGTTAAGAGTCTTAAAATTTGGTGTTGATTACTATCAAAATAAAATCGAGCAAAATATTTTTCGGACGCTGATGAAGTGCCGGACACTGCTAGTGAGTACTAAATCGTAGATATTAATATTTAGCAAAGAATTCCGAAGTCCACACTGTGAAGTGTAAGAATTCTACTTTGAAATTTAGGTTTTTATTTCAAAATTTTTTTGTTCGTTTATTATTTATTGTATCTTCAATAATTTTTGAACTAACAATAATTACTCATTTCTTAAGTCTAAAATAAAAAATATACTTTTTACGTACAGCCAGTGCTAGAGAAAAATAATGTTTGTTTCACCGTTTTTGTAATCATTCGCAGGTCATCCTTCTGATGTACGACCAAGAAAGATAGTATCTCTTCTTTTTAGTCGAATGTAACCAGGTTCACTTGGTATGTTACGCGCCAAAGGGTTTGGATGAGATTCAAGCTTCGTTAGATACATTACTGCATGTTTCGCTATTTCTGCATTGAGTGATGGCATGTTTAGGTCTATGTAGATGTTCGAAATTTTTATATACCAAGGAGCAGAAGTTATCATACGTAGTATCTTATTTTGGCGCCTTTGAATTTTTTCTACATTGCTAGCTGAGACAGTGTCCCATAATTGAATGCCATAACACTAAATTGGTTTGAGGATCGACTTGTATAGAAGAAGTTTAAAATCTAAGCTCAGGGTGGAGTTTCTGCCAATAAGCCAATTTAGTTGCACTGTCTTTATTTAATATCTTTGGTTAAAGGCTTATGGGTCTGTATGATTCTAACATTTTGTATTCTTTCCCACTCTCTAGGAAAGTACTCAAGAAGTAAGATGGCATTAAAGACAAAAAGAATAATTCTGCGACCTATACGGGGCAACTCAAATAACATTTTGTTACTTGTTTTATCAACGCCAGGGGCTTTTTTGGTGTTTAAATCCGTTATTGCCCTTTTATTTGTTTTTTATTTTATTTATTTGAAAACAATTTTTAAAGGAGTATATATTTTCATTTATCTCATCCCAATGTGCATATATATTTTCCTTATATATTTAAAAAATACATTTGAAAAAACAAGTTAAGGATATCAAGTTTAAATACAATACTTAAATGTTTTAAAAATAAACAGAAAAGTGCACACACACCTGCAACACCTATACATACATATCTACACATCTATATTTTTTCAGTTCTAGTTTTTAATTTAATTCAGGAATTTAGTCATTTCAGACCAAAATATAAGACTTTGAAAACTGTAAAGCATGAAACAAAATAACTTGTTTCAATGTAAAACAATAAAATACAAGAAAAAATATCAACAATTATACTGGTAAAAAAGGGTTTTAATACACACATCCACACTCATGTATAGTTTTTGTAAAACACATTCTCCTTTATTAAATGAGTGTATTTGTAAGGTGTGTAATGTTGTACGTAAAATGATACATACATGTGTATGTTGTATGTGACTCCATTATTTACAAACAATTTAAATGATATCTTGGGAGACATCAAAACATTGTCAACAAAATAATCTTTAAAGCCATGGTCATCTATTTGTCCTTAGCACTTCACAAACAGAATTGTATACTCATACAATAAAAGGGAATGCAAACAAACAAATTGTTGTGCGATCTTACTACATAATTCTTGTTTTTCACATGACAAACACATGCATATACTACTCAATAAAGATGATGGTGGAGATAGTTATGATGGTGATGATGATGGCGATGATGACGATGATGATGATTATGTTGTGTTTGATGATATTGCCATCACCACCAACAGCCGATGAAACTTGATGGACCTCAACTTCATCATGCTGTTAGTCCGTAACAATGTAATGGTTTTATTTCATGTTGTGCTTCATCAAGTTTAATGACCGATGTCATTTTAGCCATTAACAAATGGATGAACAGCAAAATCTTTTAACAGTTTTTTTTTATTTATTTATCCATTTCTCTCAATATTTCTCAACAGTTGGAATGGAAGCTATTAACTGCTAGTTCTCACCATCTGTTCGGTTGGAATTTTTTTACCTTAACACAAAACCACCGCCAGCTCATCGTCATCATCATTACCACCATTATCATGCATTTAATATCATTAGGAACATCTGTTCAAGACTTGAAGAAGGTGGCTAGCTCTTGATTTCCTTCTCCGGAAATAAGGCCAAAGAACTCTTACGTTCTTATTAATTTCTTGTAAGAGTTAAATGAATGAAGCTAAATGGAAGTGGATGGCAGTTGCAAATTGTTTGCAACTCGTTGCTTATATCGCCAATAATTCACAATCAATTGTGATTTCTTTGGCAGGAGAGTAGGTTCGTGCATGAACAAATGATGGGAAATCACAAACGGATGAATGGTGAAGGTGCTTGCTTTTCAAACAATCGAACGTGTAGCACAATTTTTCCACTTTTTGTTATTTCCTTCTTTCATCTAAACGTATGTTCGTTCCTTTATTTATTAGATTCTTTGTCTATAGATATTTCCAATTTTCTCCTATTTGTTTTTTTTTTGTTCAAAAGCTACTTCTTGTTGTAGTGAAGTGCAGCTGGCACCATAAGTTAGCACTGCCTACTCCCGTATGAATTTAAAATACTTTCTTTCTTATTTCTCCCTTTTCTATTTTCATGCTTAATGTTCTTTTCTATGTTTAAACAACAATTGCAGATTGCCGTGTTTATTTTCATATTCACAGTCCCGTTAACACTGTAGCAACAGCAGTTGTATTGTAGCCGTTAATCCGTATTTCATAAATTCAAATTCCTTTGCTTCTTGATGCAAAACGAAAGAAACATTTACTCTATTGACTACAAAGAAATGGAACATTTCAAGTATCTTCTTAATACTTTATTATTATTTTTATTTTTATCATTATTTTCTGTTTTTCGTTCAGTTAATGGTTGAGTAAATATTTCCAATCATTTGTAGCAAATAAAATATTTTTTTTTAATTCGAATAATACACGACGAATGCAAATTACTCTTAATGAGCGTATATAGTTGAATTTTAAAATTTCAATTTTAAATAATATTAAACATCAATTACTTATATAAAATATGTTTAGGTCGGGGAAATTTTAATACATGATTACTCTAGTCTAAAAAAAAGACGTATAGCATTAGGCCCTACCGAACTTTTATAAGTATACTCTATCTCATAGTGATTTACATTTACTTTCGCCTTGAAAAGTGTCGCTATTTTAGATTTACTATTGATAAGCTATTGTGTTCTGATTTTTATTTTAGCCATTTTTTTGAAGCATCTGCTAAAATACAATTAGTTTTTTAACTAGCAAATTTAGAAAAACTAAAATATTAACAATAAAATACGCTATTCGTGGGTCATAAATTTTTTCTTTAATTTAAAATCTAAATGATTTGGAGGCTTAATTAACTGTACTGGAGGATATAATGAAGAGTAATCACTCTCACATGTAAATTAAGCATATATAGTAATTAAAAGGTAAGGTATAGTAATCATGAAAAAAATCGAGGTCGGGATTTCGACGGACTTATACGTTTTAAGGTCTCCTGAATCCATTTTGGCTATTTTCGCGATGATGTATACTATTTTTGTGGAGTTTGTACAGCTCATACCATTTCACATATCAAAATGAAATTTAGTACGTGCATTTGGTGTATGGAGATGAAGAGCCGTATAGTTTTTGGGCATATTCGGGAGGGAGAAATGTGTTTTTCCTTACCCCTAAATATTGTGAACGCTCTACAGGTCACATCGTATCACATATTAAAACGAAATTTAGTATGTGCCTTTTGTACATGGAGATAAAGAGTTGTGTAAATTTTGGATATAATCGGCAAGGGGCAACGGGTAGTTTACTTACTCCCAAATTTTGTAAACGCTCTACAGGTCATAGCGTATGACGTATCAAATTGAAATTAAATAGGTGCCTTTGGTTTGTGGAGATATTGCAGCTATTTATAAATTTTAGGCATAATCGGGAAGGGGCAAGGTGTAGTTTACTTAACACCACATACCGAAAATGATTAATTTTTCGATTCAAATATACTTTGAACTTATATTCTTTATGTAATATATTCATAAAAATATCTGTTTCCATTGGTGAAGTTGAGTGTAGGCCACTCCAGATTTTTATTTTCTATATCCTAAGTATTTACATTAAAAAAAACTTACATCTTCAAAGTAATTGGTGTAAAAGTCATTAGTATAAAAGCATTTGTAAGAATTTGTTTTTTTTTTTCAATACTGCCGAGAGCATTTATTGCTCACACGAGTATAAAACAAGCAGATATTTAGTATGAATTATAAATCACTATTAGTGAAGCATAAAATAAAACGTTCTTCGGTTTAAGTATAAAACGTAGTTCAAATTTAAAAGTCAAGTTATTGCACTTACAAAGAAAATATCACATGAAGTAAAATAAATATTTTATTTTTGACTCAATTGAATTAAATGCTCAAGTACACATTTTACATATTTTTTGCTAAAGTGAAGAATGTCACATAAACTAAACAAGAAAGCAGAAACATAATACAATCGACCATTCATTGACCCATAGAGCTTCACTAAAGTGCTACGTCAAAAGTGTCATGAGTATCATCCTGCTGTTTTGTTTGTAAACAATTAATAAAAAAACTTCAAATGCTGCACGTTGCTAAATTTGTTTTATAAAATTTTGCATTCCGTTCCATTCATTACACTTTCAGTGCTTCTGAATTCAAAAAATGTTTTATTGCAACTATATAAATATTTTTTTGTATTTATTTTTGTTTTCAGAAGCGAGTAAGAATTTAAATATTATAAACAAAAACAGATCAACAAATGAATATTGCATTATACGATAACATGCTGCAAGTCATGGACATGTTTTTTTTTTATACTCCCTTTCAATACATAAATTTATAAGCAAACTAGAGTTTCCAAATCCTGGATTTTTTTGATAATAATTCAATTTTTTTAGCAGGTGAACTTAAAATGATAATACAAGACAGAAATTTTGTTGGAATGAAATTTTTGTTATTATAATCTGGTGAATCAATTTTGACAACTTTGTTTAATAAATCTGGCCACATGTCAATGTTTATTTTAATATTGGCTTCCAATGCTTTAAAAAGTGCTGTGTATCGGTATAACCCAATGACTTAACATAGTACAGTATCATAAAAAGTAATCCAGAGCCATTAAGTCGTACGAACGAGGAGCCAGTGAACAGGAATGCTAATATTATAAAACGCACATCACACATTTGTTGTTATAGCTGCCTTTTCTGAAGAGTAGTTTAGCACTGCAACACTCAGAATGCACCTCCATCTAATTTTCAAGACGCTATGTGTGCGTTCAATCAAATTGCCTGAAAATATGTCACTTAGAAAAATGTATCTCCAAAAAATTTAAAAAATAAAGAGAATGACTGTCAAACTTTCATCAGTATTTCTCACAGTTTCATTAAATATTGTGTTTGTGACGATACCACTCGTGGTCTTTTATAAAAATATTTTACGTGTCGTAAGACTTCTATAATCGTGTACAACCGCCTTTTAGTGCTTTCGCTGGGCGAAAGGGTTCGCTGTGATATATACTAACAGGAGTAGAAAAACTAATAAATATCAGAATAAATTAATGTTGACGGTGATAGGCGAGGCTGGGACACGTCTATCATCGTCAACAAGTTGAGTCGACGTGCTAACTACCTAAACTGCAGCACCCATTTACTTTGATATAATAATATCTATATGCTAATAACATTCCTTATTCTTGCACGCAATTCCCCTGGAATTCCAAAAACAGCATTCGAAAGACGCACTGGGAGGGTAGGCATCAACCTACTGAATCTTAAGCTCATGATTACAGACGATTTTAAAAAAATATTTCTATTTTTTTTTTGTTAATAATTACGTTTTATATCTCATATTTCCAAAAATTATTTGCAAATTTTTAGTCACAACAAAACGGCAGAAGGGAAACAGCTGGCTTAGAATATTTAAGAGTCTCTACGCCTTGTTACTCCATTCACCACTGTTTAGATTAAAAGGTTTTTTTTTCCAGGAGAACTCGTTTCCCTGGAAGTATTTACAATTGTGGTGACAGTCTCAATTACCAAATTGATTAACTCTTTATAGTTTATTTTATGTGCTATTTTAATTATCATACTATTATTATTAATAATAATAGTATGCACACAGTGTAATTTTGTACTTTTTGATAAAATAATAAATTATTTTGGATGACTAAATAAATGTCAAACACTTGAAAATCACTATTTATAAAATTTGCATCTGGTAATTTTTTTGAAAAAGATTTTGATATTTTATAACGAGTATTTTGGAAAAAAAATTTGTCTATCATGTTTAAAAACCCTAACATAAGCAAAAGCTTATTTGTGTACGAATATAAAATTGTAAGCATGTGTAGGAGTCCTCTTAAACAAAAAAAAAAACATAAAAGAAGATCATGGAGCTTTTTATTTTCGACTTAAAGTTTTTTTTTTAAATATTTTTTTAATGCAAAAGACACTTTCTGAGAATAACTTATGGATAACCCCGTAGATTCTTCGGAAACCATAAAGTGAAACTTAATTCGTTGGAATTAAATATGAAAAGTGAGTCTCTTGTATGATAAATTATTAATATGCATCTTAAAAATCTACACAAAAAAACGTAGAAACATTTAAAAAGTTGCAAGTTGTGGCTGCTTCCAAACTTTAAGTTTCTAGAAATTATTTTACAATTTTCAGAAGATTTTTACGAGGAAGTAATCTCTTCAAAGAAATGTATTACTATTTCTTAACTTGTACGAAAGTTCTTAGTTAAGGAGGAAGTACATCCATTATCAAAAATATAAAAAACCGCACTTAAGAATATATTCATTCCAATTGTCCTTTTTAGCTCATAATTTTTGTTTTGTTCCATTTCTTCTTCTTATTTTGAAATATTGCGTCTGCAATAAAAGCCTAAGAGGAAGCTTTCATTAGAAAGTAATCCAAACTATTAATTTTATTCGTTCTTCAACCGTTTTGTGTGTAGCTTAATTCGAAAAAATGTCTTGCTTTATTTAGATTTTAACACAGTTAATCAAATTAGTTGCTACTGCAGTTTCTAATTCAAATGTATACTGTGGGATTCCCGTGGTACCAGACGTCTAGACCCTGCTAGTGTCAGGACTTGTATCCCTATACCCACCGTTAGCATTGGCTTCGATTTCTGCCAAAGACTCTGGGTGTTTTCTGCCAAGACAAGCCAAGAGCTTAGTGTTGTGTTTTAAACAAACATAAAATACTTTGGAGAAGTGGTAACCAAACTCACACGATTTCTTGTATGCTTGCATAAGATAAGCAATACTTTTGCTGTTTGTTTGTGAATGCTGTGCGTTCGTGAACACCATTACGTTGGAGCAGAGGCACCCAATTGTTTTAAAATGAGTATGTATTGTTTTTTTTGCACTGAAAAAATCTATGAATTTTATATGGGGAAATTTCTTGTTTTATAACTTAATTATATTTAAGAATAATTAATATGTATATATATTAATATTAATATGTAAAGATGAGCATGAAATGATGTTTAAAATGCATTGTATTTTAATTAAAAAAATGTTTACTATAGTTTAAGAAATTTTTCTTTTTTAGTGTAATAATAATAAATTCTGTGATAAAAAGAAACAAAATTAGTTGCGCCAAAAAAATTATAGAGTGAGCCATCTCGTAAAACAATGCAACACAAACCTACGAAATATAAAATTATTATTATAAATATTAATTTAACTATTTTCTTTTAAGCTTTAGGTCTTTAAATAATTTTATTTTTATTTTTTCGATATTTCGCTACTCCTTTGTGTAGCATCATCAGGAAAAATTAACAAATTAACGTTATGAAAATTACAATTAAGTATTGAAAAAATTTTCTTCAATACTTAATTGTAATTTTCATAACGTTAATTTGTTAATTTTTCCTGATGATGCTACACAAAGGAGTAGCGAAATATCGAAAAAATAAAAATAAAATTATTTAAAGACCTAAAGCTTAAAAGAAAATAGTTAAATTAATATTAATAAAAAGGTCAAATAAACTATATAAAATATTATTATAAATTTTATAATAATTATTATAAAATTTTTATATAAAAACTTTAATAATTTAATTTAAAAAATTTATTACTTTACAAATATTTACTTCTATCTCACTTTTATGTATTGATTTTTCGCCGTCTAATTGAATTTTATTCCGCTTTTTTATTTAAAAATACTTTTAGCATAACCAAATTAATTTCGTTTAATAACATTTTGTCATGATTTCTTATTTTTTAATAACATTAAAAGAACAATAGTATAAGTATATATCATGAAGGATGTATGCTTGTATGAATGTGTGTATTTTCTTAATGCAAAATTAATTTCAATTAAAAGTTGATTTTTCGTTCATTTAAGATCAATTACATTCATTACAATCATTGTTTTAATTTTGGCACTTTATACAATTAAGTTTGTGTTTGTTCTACATTAAAACAGAAAAGTATTGCAAATATTACAAAGAAGTGCGTACTCATACATACATGAGTATTTAGTTATTCATATATACCAGGTGGTTCAAATACAAGAGACTTAAAAAAAAACTAAGTAAAAAGCCAATACTCAATTTTTTAATGGACTTTACTGAAGGTCTTTAGATCTATCTCACGAGTAGCTCAGATGATGGATCTTTTCTAGATTATTCGCACAGCATCAATCTTTAGCGTCCAATGGACATCGCGGACAGCACGATTACCGAAGTAAGTAAGCTATGTCCTCCTGCTGAAACCAAAAATTATTTATTTCTATTTCAGTTCATAAAAATCTTGGTTCTTGGTTTAAAATAATATATGATTTAAAAAGATACCTGCATTACGACCACCCTTTATATTCATAGTTCCTTTTTAAAACTCAGTATAAAGGCAGAGATTTTACAAGCAGTTTATGTGTAGGCGGATGTCTGGATGGCTGGCAAGTACATACATAATCTGCAACCGAACAATCTTGTCTTTAGTACTTCTTTTCGTTCTTTTAACTGTGTTTCTTTTTTCCTTTTATGTATGTGTATTTGTGTATGCTTATTTGTGTTGGTTTCTATCAACGAAGCCGTCGTTGTTAGCAAACAAAAGCCTCAAGTTTATGAAACGTTAATAATTGTTAAAGTTCTTATGAAAAAAATGCTTTTGTTTAATTATGTAAAAATTCACGTTGGCTAATATTGACACAATGATGAAGACTAGACGACACGAAACTCCAGAAACAGCTGACGGCCATAGCACAGAATGACAAGACAAGTAACAAGTTTATAAGGGCACACGTGTAAACGAAAGTGTGTAGGCACCACACAGAAGTTATTCACCATTTTTTATTGATTTTAATAATATTTTAAAATTCTGTTAGCAATCATAATACCAATGTGGTAGTGTTCAAAACATTTCAAACCAAGGGGCATACTACAGTAAAACTTGGTTATAATGAACTCCAAGGATGAGGAAAAATTATTTGTTGTAATAACGGGTCGTAATAATCGTAGTAATATTCGAAACAAAGCAAAAATTGGCAAATATTCTCGCTTCACTTTTCGATACTTTTAATTTTTTTATTTTAATTTTTACGTATTTTGACACATGTAGATATATAAGATTTCTTACACATATGTATTGACATTTTCATACGCACTAACATATTTTACTTAGATTAAGTTAGGTCAACCATAAAATGCTCATAAAAATGACACTACACTCTGAGACCAAGAGTGCCCATTTTGATTCCCTTTAGATAGCTAAACTAAACAGAAAAACTAACTTCATTCTCATCTTATCCGGAGGTTTTGTAATACCTGGCAGTGAATTAATATGTGCTAAATATTGTCTATTTTCTGTTAGCATCCGAATTTTCTACAGAAATCTCTAGTGCGTGAGGTGGCCAAACATGTAAGCATCTCATTTTGCATGAATTTTTTAACATGAAAAATAATTTTGGCCGATTTATGTTGTGAGATCAACTGTAAGATCATTTCAAAGCAGTATCTTGTGATATTCAAGCGCAGAACGAACGTGCTTTTGTACCGCTGACACTAAATAACGATCGAAAAGAAAGTTTCTGCGAGTAAACATGCAACAAAGAAGCCTAAGTAGGGTCTATCGGCCCACTAAGTTATCCTTATTTGTAATGCACGCAGTGTTATTCACATCGATTACATTTTAAAAGATAAACGAAGAAAAAATTGTTGTTTCCTTAACACAATACACGGGTGTATACGTGTATAATCAATATAGCAAAAATCCATGATTTAGGCCACGAACTGCTAACCCAATGCATTTATATTCTGCTTTCTTTGAAGAGAAACAAAGAGATCATCGTCGAAACATACACCTATTTCGAGGGTCTTGTGAAATCATATTATTTAGAGGGAATAAACACGTAGAAAAACGCTCTTGTTGTAGTGAAACACCGAGAGTCTTTGGTGGGATTTAAATACACAACCCCCAGAATGATACGCTAGCACACCCAAAATTATATAACTACCCTCATACTCAATCTCAATCACTTTATCTCAGCTATAATATTTCATTGAGGGATTTCTTTATCTCATATTTAATCAAAGAAGTGCTCAGCTTACACACCGACTCAGTTCAATTAAATTCAATTTGTTAATTTAAAAATTAACGAAGTCTGAAAAATTAATAAATTTAAAACCATTCGGTTTCCAGTCATTTTTTAAAGTTTACTTTGAAATCTTAAAGTTAATTTTTAGAAAAAATATTTATTTTAAAATTATTCGACTTGATTAGTATAACATTGTTGTACGTTAGCAATCTAATTAATTTGTTCACATTATAACAAATAAAAAAATATTTCAACTCAAAAAAAAATGACTTTCAATACTAAAATTGGTTACTCCTGCTTCCATCTTCAATTAAAATCCAGTTTCAAAATTAATTATATTAATCATTTCATTTTTCCTTTCTTTGTTAAACCATTAACTCATGTCTGACGGCAAGGCAAGACAAGCAGATAAAAAAAAAATAAAGTTTTTCTTCGTACAAAGATCATAAAAAAATTGTATTGAAATAAAGAAATAAAATGTAATAAAAAACAAACGTTTCAAAATGAAATCACTAAGATTTCTTTGAACGAAACATACAAAAGATGTATAAACAAAAAATTGAGAGAAAAAAGTATATCGTTGCTAAAAAGCATTAGATACGAATCTTAAAGAACCATCAAACAATTTACTTTCATTTGTATTCAATTGTAATCAAATTGTATTTTCTTTTTCTTCCTTCGTCGTCGTCTTCGACGTCGTCATCGTTGTCGCCGTTTAACATCAGAATTGCTTCTTTTCATTTATTCCTTACTTTAACTTCCTTTCCAACCTTTGTTTTCGCTTAATTTCAAAAATATAGAATATACAGTTAGACAGGCTTCTGGTTGAGGATTTATTTCTTATTTGGCAATAGTATGGTTAAATTGCATAAAGGGTGTGCCAAAATTTAAGCAAGATTTGAATGAAATAGACAATTGTACTTTTTTAGATTAGTGTTTTTTATCGCATCATAAATAACAAAAGAAAAAAGAGCAGAGATTAAGAATAAAAGCGTAAAATAAGGCTCTTCTAATCATCCAAATGAAAAAGGTAATGATCGGAGAATGTTTCTTTTTTTTAGGAGCTGTGTTGTATGGTGCACCATTTCATTGCAACCACATATCGTCTACAACTTTTACATATAATAAATTTGGGCAGAACAGTCACGGCTTGAACAGTCTCATTTGCAAAGAAGTATGGTTCAGTGCCCGAAATCTACACTAACAGTGATCCATTGTGGATGTATTTGCTTTTAAACACTAAAATGTGAGTTATTTCAACCCCTCTCAATGCCTCAATTTTAACGAATAACAAAGACAAACTTTTAATATTTTTAATAAATTTTTTACAAACGAATACTGTCAACCGTCAAATTGTGTCAACAACAATTGTCAACAATTTTATGGCACAAAAAAGGGAAAACCTCAAATCTTGTATGTATTTTGAAAAACCCTTTATATATGCAACTTAACCCATGAGGAACCTAAATTAGAACTCGCTTTCAGGAATATGTTTTAAAATAATGAAATATAAAACTCTTCTAGTTTTGTGATCCGAGAATTTTTAAACCATTAAAATCGAAAAGTTTGTCAAAGGGAAATTAGAAATAATCGTTTTTATTGAATTACGCAAGGTAACAAATTAAATTGATTTTTTACGATTGATGCTAAACGGAATACTTAAGTTCATGGTGAATTAAAGCACGGATTTTATATATTTTGGGAAAAAATTCAATATCGAAAAAAATTTGGTCAATAGCTGCCCATACAAATACAACAAAATTGTAAATCAATGCCTGCTATGTGGTGTGGAGTCTTGCTGAACTGATCTTTTTGAATAAGCTTCTTCCTTTTCTTTATCCGTATATTTGTCTGTATATTTGTATGAATGGATTTAAGCCTCTTCTCTAAAAGAGAACGAAAAAAAAATGCAAAAATGTCTACGTATAGTTAGGATGTAGCAAATACCCTCGAATATTATGACGCTTAAACCGTAATCTTTCTGCCATGTTTGTGGTATAGTAGAATGTCTAAAAAACCCAAACAATTCGTGTTATTCTCAATCAGATAATTCCCCATGTTGAATCAAATTAATATAATAATAAAAAGAAATGCTCTGCGAAATTTTGCTATAAACTATTAAAATTGCATTGCTTAACGAGTTAAGCTTGTTACTATCCTAACAGCACAAAGAAATAATAAAAGAATTCCCCAGAATAAGTCTTAGTATTTACTTGCAAGGTTGTTATGACGCGCCAGCAAATGCTTAGAAACGTATTCTTAGTAAACGTCAGGATAATGAAAAAATCAAGTGCAACGATTGTTGTTAAATTCACCGTGGCTGCTACTAACCTTATGTTTTTTATAGTGTTGGTAAAAAAACTATATGTATGGGTTTATATTTACCACTGAGACATTGTATGCTAAGCAGTAAGCTTTTTAGACATCTAAAGAAATTTAATATTACTTAATTATAGAAAATGCAGAATATTTTTCCTTTGATTAAGTTAATGATATAACAAGACCTTTACTTTTGTAATTCTATTAAACTCAAACATACTTCTATTAAACTCTTAACTATTCCTTATCTCAGTATCAGCATATTGTGAACGTGTTGCAAGACATATTTTAATTGTATTCAGATTATAAATAAATGTCTGCAATAAGTGTTAGTCATATGAACCTAATTACTAGGAGGTGGCTAAAGAGATAAATATGTTCATCTCAAATACACTTCTATAACAGGCAATCATTTATAAACTAAACACACTCACACTCACTTAAACCCACACATTGCCGTACGTAAAAACACATATTGCAAAATATACGTTCAAATTGTACATATTATATGTACGTATTTATAACCTTGATTAATATACTATAATACTAAGGCTGAAATTATAATATCAGAGATGGAAAATACATAACATTTAACTTTATTTAATAAATGTTAAATTTACTATTTACATTGAAAGTAAAAAATTTTGTTATGAAACAATTAAATATAGTGAAATATATATTTATAAAAATATACCTTATTTGTTTATATAAGCATAATTTATAATAAAACTCACCATTTATTACTTTATTTTTTAAGCATTCGAAAAAATTCATTATTTTTAATTTTTTTAAGATAAACTCGTAAAGTTAGATTCTAATAACATTAAAAAACTAAACACTAGAATTCAAAAAAACTAAACATTGTTTGCTTCTAGTCATACTGTGGTTACATTTTTCTACTTTTTCACTTCAATTTTTTATTATTTAAAAAAATTTCGTAGGTTTAAGTAAAAGTACTGTGATGATTCTTTTAATACTAACTACAGAGAGAAAATTTAATTTTTCTATGTGAATACCCTTAATATAATTTAATATGAAAACAAATGTTGCTCAGCCTACTTCATTTTATTAGAATATATTTGTATTGAAAACTGAAATATGTGTGCCTGCCTGCGTCATAAGAACTGTAACTAAGATACCAAATGACTCTTATATTTCAAACTACAAGTTATTTCAAATTATAAAAAAGTTTTGAGAAATCAAGAAGCACTTATTTTCAATAAGATTTCCTTATGCTTAGATCATTTTCGGTTTAGCCCATTTGGTACAATAAAAGTGTAGCAAATGACAATAGTTTTGGATAAAGGAACTTTTTTTCGAACACATAAAACCGCAATTCAGTTTTCTTATTTTAAAAATGAGATAATTTATCTTGTTGGTTGTTGGTAAGTTATAAAATCGATTTATTAAAAGAAGCTGGCATAACAACTGGGGTATATTAGGAGCCATTTTTCTAACGAATTAAACGAAAATGAAGAAAAATCATAATACGTAATAATTATTCAATTATTTTATTTCATTTCATTTCCTTCTTGTGTGTATAAAAATTTACTATTATTTCTAAAAAATGTTAACATAAATTTGATTGACATAAAAACATTTTATTTTACTTTACAAATATATGTTTTAAAAACCTTTACAGTTTAATGAACTTGATTTTTTAATAAAAGCCTTTATTTAGCTCTATTGAGTAAATGGAAAATAATGGAAACTTTAGTTTGATTTTCAATAAAAAAAGGCCACCTACTTCACGTGCAGACTTCACATAAAATTATTCATTTACCCATAATATCAATGCTTGTATTAGAACGAGAGCATCAGTCATGGAATGATGCTGTAGAGAATACTCTATGCTGGTGCTATTTTCAGTAATGAACAACTTTATATAAAATTAAGACTATCGGAAACTTTATAAAACTATTGACTTCACTACAGTTTTACAAGCTCTACCTAATAGACTACATAGAGGGCCAACTCTCATTATGTCAGTAATGGAATTTTCATTCACTTCAGAAGCCATGTTAATTCAACAATCATGGGGAATTCAATTACAGCACCTTACAAAACAATGCCTTATTTTTGCTAAAAATTTTAACAAAACCACCTGAATTTTATAATTTTTACAATAAAATAATAATTTATTTCCTGGACATTTTTTAGGGAAAATTACCAGCGAGTTTTGCTTGTAATCAAAATTAGTTGTCTAAAGAAACTTCACTAATTGTTCCTAAATATTTAGAATGTACCATTTTCATAAAAGAAAACGACATGAATCCAATTTGTTGAAAGCTCAGTTCAGTTGGGTCTCCATGAATTATATGCTCTTTCCAGTTCGTTATTGTAGTTTATTCCTTTTATTTTTATTTTTGTTTTTCATTTTTGGTTACTTTGTTGCATTTGTCAGCACTTGCTGGTTTTGTCAAAGTTGCATGAAGCTTAAACGAATTAATTTTGTTTAATGAAATTTTTGCTTTAACTTATTTATTAAAACTTCTCTTTCACATGGAACGATAAGTTTTGTGTGCAAGAGATGTCTGTCTAAAAGTCCCCTGTAGTACTTATAACTGCAATGTATCTGTTTTCAATATAAATGTCCACTGTATTGATTTCGCTTGACTGGCACGTTATTTCCCGTGGACAAAAGTACACTCTGCCTATTGTATTTCACTAGATACACGATAATACGAGTAGTTTTTCACTTTTGCTTAAGTATTAATTTTTTTTTTCATTTGTTGCATTAAAGAAAAATGTAACAAGTAAGTGTGCTATATTCGGCCATAACGAATCTTATATACCCTTCACAAAGTAATGTTAAATATTCCCTTACTCTATTCAGTTTCCCAATTTCACAATAATATATATTCGGTTTTTACTTTTATGATTTTCAACTTCATTATTACAAAAATAATTTTTTTATCGAAATTTCTTTTTGTAAAATTTTTATCGAAAATCTATTGCAAAAATTATATAGAAATTTTTTTTTTGACAAATTTTATCGAAAATTTTTTGCTAATATATTATCGAAAATTTTTTGTAAAAATTACATATATCGAAAATTTTTTAGAAAAATTTTTGTAAAAATTTTATAGAAAATATTTTGCTAAAATTAAGCGCCCCCATTGTGTAGTATAACAACACTTTACGATTGCCACCAATCGATTTTTGTGTGTGATACAGTCACAATGAGTAGCAATTTATATCATATGGCAAGCTTTTCCAAGGCAAGCCTAGATCCATATTATAACCTCTTGCTTAGGGGTTTGGAGACTATCCAAACTCCGTCTGTTGAGAGTGCAATAGCACACTTGATCGACCTTGTACCTTACCTACTTAATCGATCTTAAACCACAACCACCACGTGTCCCCCCGTAGGGGACCTCACCATTAACCGGTCTCAGAGAGGATAGGCTCTCTGTGGGGCCACCGATTCCCGTGGTACCAGTCCTTTGGGCACTGGTCGGGCCTCGAAGAGGACCCGTGTTATAAAACAACAGACCTTTTCTTCCAGATTTAGGCTCTAGGAACCCTAGCGTCTGGTGCCCCTATTTTCCCCGAGTGAACCGCGTCAAAGCATTTGCCATATTCCTGCAGTGACAGTTGGAACCCCCGGGGGAACTGTATGACATCTGGGGGAGTTCTATTGTGAAACATGTTTTTAGTAAATATTTCATCCAATAGAGAGCCAAAAAAATTGGTTTAAATTCTATATCGCTCGCCGTTGACTCGTTTTGAAAAAAGTGGGTACCTACTTTTTTCAAAACTAACCAAATACTAAATTTTTGTGGTACCTGAAGAATCATTAGTGGATATTTTTCTCTTCAAATGTGGTAAATTTTCCTTATTGATATATGCTTTGCCCAAAAATGATGTTATTGTTAATGTTTATCATTTTAAGACTAAGGTGGACTGGGGATAACTTACGCCATGAAATTGTTTCATTTTTCAATTTCAATATCAATTTTCTTCAATTCTCATTTGTACCTTCTTGTTTTTAGTTGCCTCTCTACACCTCTTGCAAACAAGAAAAAAGGTTTCATGCAAATCATCATGTAATTTAGCTACAAGATTTCTTAACGTTTCTCTACGAAAACAATAACAAATGAGTTGTCAGACCTAACAACCATATGCCAGACTAAATTCAAATTTGAACCATATTACAGATTAAAACGGTATATACCTTTTATTTGCTACGTATTATTTGACATTTCGTTTCCACCAACCAAGTGAGCCATCAGTTAAAATATGTTTTATTATTTGCTTGCAGCACTGTATTACTGCATACAAATTATACTTTCTCCTGTCCGTTTGTCTATAATTTTCTATTCATATATTATTTGTCGATGTGTTCATAAGGGATTGCATTGAATTGATTTGAGTAGAGTTGAAATGAAATGAATTGAATTGGATTTTAAAAGAATCAATGAACCAAAGTTCAATTTACATGAGTGGCTCCCAGCCGTATGTTAAGGACATATTCATATTTACTTACAAACAAAACTCTCAAATATCGTTACAAACACACAAGTACAGACACTTTATTAAATAAAAATTAGTTTGTCTTTTTTAAGCCATCAACTTGTGTCTTGTAAATTTATAACTAATAGACCAGGGGAGAAAAAATTTTGTTTTTGGTTTAAATTTTATAAATGTTTTAATATTCAACTTTAAATCTCAGCTTCTTTTGAAACATTTTTACTTGCTTGCAGATTTTCCCAAGAACCTTTACCCGTTTTTAAAGTAAATTCAACATAATTGGCCTAGTGAGCAAGCAATACGTGCAGTTGTTGATCGTTTTTGAATTAATTTTACTCGTCTGCATTCAAAACCATTAAAATATACTGTTTGGTGTGGTTTACACTCTGACGGAATCAACGATTCTTATTTCTTTTGTAATGAGTATAGAGCTGCGGATACGGTGAATGGCGAGCGCTATTAAGTCATGCTGACTGACTAAGATAATCAGATAGACATTTGGTCCCAAGAAGACAGCGCAACTTGCGATACAGCGCGTTTAACCACAGATTTATTTCCAAATCAACTTGGTGACAAATTTATTACCAGTACTTTTTATGGAGCAATTTTAAGTCAGCATTATTAAGGGCGGGTCAATTTTGGAAACTAAGCAAAAGGCAATAAAAATCATTCTTTTTGGCAAGTTACAGCATCAAGCCGCATATAAAAATATTCGTCCTTTAACTTTTGACGGCCAAATTAGAGACAACTGCCTTAGTGGAAATCAGCCAACATCCGGCTAGACGGTACCACTCATACAACTCTTTGAAGCAAACTAAAATCATTGACGTGGTAATAATAATAAGCGCAATGCCCCTTCCATGCTATCCGATTTCATACCCCCTATCCACGACTTTTAAAAAATTGTACTATATATTTATTTTCAGAATATTATTTTCCCATCAAAATGGTCTTTCCTCCTCTAGAAATATGTCCTACTACTCCAATGACCAAAATTTAACATTTTCAATGACTATTAAAAGTTAACCTATTATCAATGACATCCTCTTTCTCTGACAACGTAAGTTTATTAAGAAATCACACAAAAAAGTGTTGAAGGGATCGCTGTTGTTCCTTTCATGGTTTAAAATTACAAGCCAAACAAATACCTTTTAACCTTGTCAACAGTCAGTGTTATAGTACAGTGTGCGATAGTAAGGTCAAGATAATATTAAAGTAAAATGCAAACAGAATATAAAGTTATTTGACTTCTGTGAAACTTTGGACATATGCATACGTATGGATGCAGATTTGTATTTATATTTCAACGAAAAGGTCTTAAATTGAAGAAACAAGAAGAACTAAAAGGCACCATATCCTGGATTTGCCGTTTAGAAACTTACCATTTTACTTGTTCTTTGAATAAAGACTAGTTTTTATCTTTTTTATAATCTCTATTTAAGTGGATGTATTATCCAATTGTAATACATAACATAATTTTTGTCATATGTTGTTCTTAATGAAGTTCAACATAATATTGTTATATTTATCACCATATCAAATTTAGTTATTATCCTTGATTGAATAGATTGTAAATAAAGAATTACAAAAAAAATTAAATTCTCTGACAAATTTCATGCCTCATAAGAGCCCCCACGCAAACTCCTAAGGGTCTGTAAGCACATACACAATCTCAACCAGAATCTCACAAAGAGAACAAAACATGTAAAAATTATAAACTGGTAGCATACCAGCTTTCAAAAATGTAGGTTTGTGTCACTTTGCTAAATATTTAGCAAACCAATGCATTTTTATTTTAACCCCTTTTTTCGGTTGGGGGCCTTTGCTCATAAGCAATTTTGTTTTTTTATTGCTACAATATTATACAGCATAAGAAAAGATATTTTAACATGTATATGTATGGGTGTATGGGTAGATACATAAATGTTTATACATATTAAAGCTTATGAATTATTGTAACCATTAATTTTAAGAGATATAATCCAGCGGTTTAAAAATATAGCTATGGATAACTTTTTACCCCACAATTCTTTAAGAGTGTCCCAAAATTAAAGCCAGATTTTGATTAAAAGAAAAATCCATTTTTTTCTTTAAATTGTTTTTTTTATTAAATCACAAGCTGTGCCCTCCACTTCGTCAGCCTCCTTCAATATTTTTTTCGATTTTGCTTTGAAAGCAATGCACATCAAAGACCCTTACGATTGTAGTTTTTTTTAAGTAAAGTAACATTCAGGCTATAAATGTCTACATTAACTGTGTTACTTCCTTTAGGAAGGGATAGTAGTAGATAAGACAGATGGTTAGTGCGATAGTAAAGCTTCTTAAGCGCTTCTGGTGTTCTTTAGGCGAATTAGTTTGAAGCTAGCATAGCCAATTACAATTATTTTATTTCGCCGGCGAATTAGTGCTATGTGGTAATACCTGCGTATTTAGTTCCGCCTTAAGATTTGCTACGTATCAGTTTATGTATTTTTTTACATAATAAAAAGTAAAGTATTCATATCCGTTTAGTTCAATTGCTTATTTTCCCTGCTTTTCCTCCACTTTCTAAGATATTTTAGCGGAAAAAAAGTATCCTATATTGGGACCAGGATACTTAGATACCTCCTAACAAAATTTTGTTAAAATCCATCCAGTAGTTTTTTCGTGATACGAACGTCAATGAAAAGCAGACAGACAGGCAGACAGACGGTGAGTTACTATTTTATTATATGTATAGATATAGATATTTTGTGCCAAAATATTTTTTTGGCACAATTGCATTCTTTTGTCTAAATTTCGTTATTGCCGCATTGAACTTCCTCGTTCGTTACACGAGTTATTGTGAGCTTATTGGAATACATCTCTTAGTTCAACCAACTCAATGGTGTTACTTTTACACGAACTAGATAGCTTATGGTGCCGGCAACGTTAGAGTAGTGGCTACCAAGTATTTGATCTTCTTTTTGAGTACTCAATACTCAAAAGTAGTTACTCGACAGTTTTAGCGTTATATTTTTAGAAACAGATTAAATAAAATATTTGGGTTTCTATTACGTAAACAGATGGTCATCAGCGTAACCATTTGTACGGAAACTGAATTTGTTTAATTGAGCAAGTAGATCGGCGATGTTTTAGGACCAAAAAAAGGCAATAAGCTGCCACCTTGTAGACATCTCTAAATACAATCATTTCGACTCAATCAGTCCTGGCATATAAGCAACAAATGGTTAGCCAATTCAAATAATAAACAAAAAAAGTTTGAGTTACTTTTCTATTATAGCTCTAGATAAAATATGCTTCGAAATATTTATATCATCTGCATAAGAAGTGTAATTAATGATATTATCAACTGAAAAATCTCAATTACCTTAATAGCACAACTTCATTATGTTGAGTATCATTTATTAATGTTACCAAAACAAGATGAATTGTCGGTATTTCATTGAGTTGAACAATTAAATTAATGTAATTTATCAAAACTTCATTTTTCGCTACTCCCTTTATTTATTCTTCATTACATTTACGTATTTCCTCTGTACTTCCACAAATTTCCAACTTTTCAAATCTTAAATAATTGAAATTGTCAATCACACATTTCATTCAATTAAAATATTCCTTTTTTCAACAAAATGTACAGAAAGCCAAATAGAAACCACCACCCAACACCACAATATTTCACTGATTTATTCTGGTTACTATAGATAGGATGGGATATGGAAGGAAAGGGAAAAGAAGAGTGAACAAAGTGAAATTAACATAAAATGTATACATATAAATAAAACAAAGTACACAATTTATAAACAAACCCAAAGTACAAATATATAAAATAATGCTGCATGATCACGAATAAGTTTAAGCAAAAATCAATACATATAAATTTTAGAGAATAGAGACAAAGACCTTTTGCCAACAACGACCTACTTACACAAAACAACAACAAGAATTGAAATATCAAAGTAAACAAAAACATGATCATTTTCTTATACTTGCAGTACCCACGACGTCTTCAAGGTCCTACCAATATTTTGTTCGAATTCGCCTTTTATTTTGAAAGTAAACCACTCCAAATTATTTACAGCTGGAAAAATTGTTTTATAAACTTTTATATAATTATTAAAAAATGTTCTCTTCTTTAATAAAAGTTACAATGAAAATCATCTTTTTACATACTGAAATACATACTGTATCAAATACTACCGCTTTCTACTGTAGAAATTGCATTACTTCAATCAACACGCTCTTAATGTCATAATCAAATAGTAAAAATAACGTAATCGTTAGTACTTGAACCAAATCTATTGTCATTGCTGTCATTGCTGTCATCACTATTTTACTGTAACTAACTCAATTTACATTTCTAATTCCCAACTTAAAGTTCTTAGTCAGAAAATCGTTGTTGGTCTGAAGTCAATCAGCTGTCATACTTGTCAATTCTTAAATGATATTGACTTTATTTTAGATGTTGCTGTTGTTGGCTGTAAAATTTGTTTCCTTTATTGTTATATGACGCGTACGTAATACAAAGAACATGTATTCAAAATAAATCTATTTATCTATATATGTATGTGGGCACAGCTAGGCCCACGCAGTAAGTAATTCATATTTTGTTATTATTTTAAAACAGCGCCATCTGTTTCAAATATTCCGTTTTCAAAAATAAAAGTCAATACAAATGAAGTTAAAAGTAGTCCAACTAAACTGGCTTATTGGCAGAAACTCTACCCTCAGTTTAGATAGCAAACTTCTACTGAACAAATCGATCCTTAAATCAATTTAGTGTTATGGAATTCAATTATGGGGTACCAAAATAAAAAATAAAAAAAAGGACCGAAATAAGATTCTACGAATGATCATAGTTACTCCCTGGTATCTCAAAACCTGTAATATCCACAAAGATCTAAACGTGCCAACAGTTAAATCAGAAATAGCGAAACATGCGGTAATGTATTTGAAGAAGCTTGAAACTCATCTAAATCCTTTGGCGCGTAACATTCTTAATGCTCCGGGTTACATTCGACTAAAAAGAAGATATACTGATTTTCTTAGCCATACATGACCTTAATTTGATTTCAACAATCGTTAAAAATACATTATTTTTGTCTAGCACTGGCTGGACTTTTTAGACTTAATTATTGAGTAATTATTGTTAGAAAATGAAAAAAAAATAAAAGTTGCCTTAAAATATGCAGTATCGGTAAATCAGTAAAAAATCGGCGTATTTTTACTGCTTTTTCTCCACTTTCTCCTGGAAATAAGATATTCTTGCGGAAAAAAGTATCCTATATTGGAGTCATGACACTAAGGTAGGTAAATCATAAAATCATAAAAGCACAGTCAGAAAGACAGAAATTCACTCAGGAAATGAGTTACTGTTTTATTATATATATTCATGTATATGTAAATTTTATATGTATTAATATTATTTCATTGATACGATACTATAATATGTTTTTGCTAAATCTCTTGAATTTATAATTTGCTGTATTGATTTAGAAAATCATTCATTCTTAAAAAAATATTCCATCTTCCAAGTAGAGGCTGTTTAAATAATGTTTTGAAGAAAATGCTATAAATCGATTAGCCTAGTTGTCGAGAAAACAATATTTTTAGACGAAGAGCATACTCGTATTGAAAAATACTTTTTCTTTGTCTTGTTGTTATTAAAGTTTAGTTTAGTCTGGATAATTTTTTCTTTGTCTCTAATTTTGTATGAGTGTGTGTGGCAAAAATGCTTCTCCCATCATTAAATAATAAAAATCTCATATAAAATTAATTTGAGGAATACTAAAAAATATGGACATAAAGATACATTTAAAGCTTAGTTGAATACTGCATATAAGATATTTTATTTAGATACTTTTTCCATTGGCAACAACTCTATTCAACAGTGAGATGTTGCAAAAACTCAACAAATCAACGCTTAGCAACAAATGTTGCTAGGATGTTTTTTTAATAATGATAAATTACTTAACTTGCAATCTGTTCTTGTGGTATTTAGAAATTTAGTTTATAAAATTAATAAAAAAATATTTTGGTATTGAAAAAAGCTGAAAATTAAATAAGTGTAAAATGAAATACATATAAATGAATGGGCCAAGTACAAGTCAAACATGCGAGGGGTTACTTACCACCATAAATAAGGTGATTATTCTCCAAACATTTCTAGATAGTTTGTAGAAAGTTGAAAAGCAAGAAAAAAAAACATGCAGTAGAAAAAAATACCAGTACAAAACATCAATCCAGTTGTAAAATTGAAAGTAAGGCATATTTATGTATGTTACACGTTGACAGAGGTACAAATACAACAAATTAACAACAGGCAGTTTTGTTTGTGTAATGAGCAAGAGAATGCCATAAAACTTTTAATATAAAATAAAGACACAGAAAACAAATACAAAACAAAAATGTTTGAAACCAAAAAGGTGTATTTTTAAAATCAATCCTTAATAGGTGATTCATTTTATAGAAATTCACTATAGAAAAGTTTCACTGTATAAATTAGTTTTTGACATTCTCTGGCGCAAATATAAGTCGAACAAAACATAGTCAGCAACCATAGTAATGCCACCTGGTTAAATGCGCCTTGCGTAAAAGTATCTTGCTCATTTCAGGAGTACTAAAAGGCCTGTTTAGACCTTCTTTGGATATGATTTTAATTTTCAATTTATCAGAGATTATCTGCTATACATTCCTACTTCCCTTATTTTAAAAATGATGTTCATCTATCTTTAGATTTCGCATTATGAATGACAAAAATTAAAGAAAGTAGAAACCATTTAAGATTAAATTTTAGATGGACACAAAGATTTTCTAATTGTGGAACGGAAGCTTTTCAAGATATTTTGCGACTTTTTAATATGTCTTCAACAACACCTCTACCATGGGTTTTTATAGCTCATTTTAAAAGAAAGCCTTCTTTTTAAAATACATTTAAATTCTTTTCGAAGATATTTGTTAATTGAACTTCAATTTAAAACTATTAAAACCTTTCTTGTATTGGTGCAACATTGTTTTTTTCTGAGTAGAAATATATACATGAATGTGTTTTTTTTTTAATTCCAGCAATAAACGAAATGTTGATAACTTTGTCAAATGTATCACAACTTTCCAGACACAAGGTCAACACTATTTTGTATAGCAGCATGTTTACTGGCAGCAACTGCAAGTAAAACTCTTTTTGCTTCTTTCCTGCTCAATTGCTAATATCTTAAGTATGAGAAACGCGGCGAGCATGACTTGTCGAAATTTTAAAAAATGAAACGAAACAAAACGTTTTTCATTTCTCATTGCCCTGAGTTTGCGACTTTAGTTCGATTTAATTTGCCATAGACAATGGTTGGGTACTTTAAATTGTTGAGAAATCTATCGAACAAAATGTATTTAAAGTTAGATGCAAAATAAAAAAAAAAAGAAATAAATAAAAAAGATGTAGTTGAAAACAAAATCTATAAGATAAAAACAGAAAACGAAATTAATCATCCATAGCAAATAAAATCTATATAAAAATACAAAATACACACCAACATACACACTTACCACAATATAAAAAGAAAAAATATCAGGATACGGTTGAAAGAACTTTAAATCCAATATGGCATAAATTAATTAAAATTGCGTAATGAAGAAAATCTGTGTTTTTGTGTGCAAGAAATTAAATTAGTGTGAGCTAGAAGGCGTGCGAGCATGTGTGCGTGTGTGTTACTGATGAGTATTTAAGAAAATCTTAAAAGTAGTTGGTTGTATTTAATGTTCAAAAGAATTCATAAACACACATACTAATACTGAAACGAATGTGTTAAAAATTATACGAAAAATGAAGAATTTAATTAAAAAACATAAATGAAAAATTTTGTTAATTTCAAATGTTTAAATGATAGTTTATAAAACAAAATGATTAAAATGTATAAAAAAAATATTATTTACACAAAATCAGAATTTGCATAAGTCTAAAAGAATCTAAAATAACAAATTCTAAAGCGAAATATAGATTGTGGCCATACAAATTGCAACAAAAACAATATATAATAAATGACCAAAATTCTAAAAATGACACTTTTAATTCATTTCCCAGTTTTGCATTTAACATCAGTTCTACTCAATTCGTCACATTATGGTCGTGCTCAGAAAGTTAAACATTATGCTGACAGCTCAACATATCACCATCCCATAGATGCTAATTAACATCTCACCGACATAAGTCTGCAACACTCTGCAAGCGCACGGCAACTCAAAGGCGAACATATAGATAATGCTAGCAGTTATCTTTATGCCATGATTGATACTCCCTTTATTTCTAGGAAGTACTTGAATCCCTTTCATGACCAACAGCTGCAACAACAGGCAGATAATACTCAGATAGTCAATCATCAGCAAATGAGTACACGACAGACGGTGTGTGACTGCAAATGGAAGGGTCGCAAGCTAATTCTGGTATGTATAGATCAAATCATACAAAGAATTCCCGATAATATTGATCCATCTACACAGGTTTTGAATATGTCGGGCAAAAGGCTGCAAACTCTGCTTAATGAACAGTTTGTTAGATAAAATCTTTTGCATTTGCGCAACTATAGAACATTTTGAACCACAAACTTTTAACGGCTGAGAAATCTGGTCGAATTAGACTTGTCGCAAAATCTTTAATGCCGGTACCTTCAGTGACTCTGAGCTTTATGTCGTCATTGCGTGGCTTGACTGTAGCTTCCAATTGCATACAAAAAGTTGAACCCAGTGCCTTTGCCAATTCATCATTTCATCAATTCATTGCACAAATTGGATTTATCACATTGCGATATATAGATGATAGCTATCCAAAGATTTGGGGTTTTAGAGGGCCTCACACTATTGCGTTTGAATGGCAATTAAATAAGCAAGTTGGTGCTCAAGACCATTGAAACCCTAAGACGATTACATTGCATTGAGCTGCATTATAATCCCTGGATTTGCGATTGTAGACTGCGTGATGCCAAGCTATGGTTAATACCGGATAAGGTATATTATCCGGCAGCACCGGTGTGTGCTGGAAGTCCCAAAAGAGTTTTAGATCAAACTTTTTCTGAACTCAGCATAGATGATTTTGCCTGTAATCCGGAAATTTTACCTTCCAATCATTATGTCGAGGCTACCAAGAGCAAGAATGCTTCCATATTGTGCATAGCAAAAGTCATACCAACTCCCTCACTCAACTCAACTGGAATAGTCACTCAACTCAACTTAAGTTCTCACTGACTGCAAGACTGCATATTTTGGAAAATAGTAATTATAAATATAGTAGTCCACTAAATAGTAGTAGTCCACCATTTACAACACAAACGCTACCACGACAAAAACCCACAACCAGCTTCGATGCCAACAGTTCAAGGAGCTCACCAGTTCGCAACAATGTCTAAACAAACCAAGCAGCTGTCAATGCCAATACGATAAGAGTGAGGCAAAAAGGTATAGTATCTGCCACCTGTGACCGCCATCAAAAGAGCCTCAATCAGCACGAGTCGTAACTCTCCCGATGAAGGCTACCACGAGGGATGTGACGCTGATGTGTAAATAACTATATTTCAATTTTCCTACTATACAACTTATGAATAAATTTAAATATCAACACAAATATTTGTAAAGAAATTAAAATAAAAAATAAAAAAATGCATTCTAAATGTAAAAAGTAGAAATTTTCGCTGCATTTTTAATTGTATCTACATCATCGCCGATTACGTTATACTTGTATAAGCAAAAATCTATTAATATAAGAATCATTGTCATCATCGTCATTATTGTCATCATCGTCGTCTTCATTATAATCATCGCCATTGTGTCTAACGTCATTAAGTTTCATTTATCAACGTCATTATATCAGATTGAGGACTTACGAAGAAACAAAATAAAGTAAGATACGCTTTTGTTGCGTGTCAACAGGGTTGTTATAGCGCATGCCTAAATGTATAGATAATAATTTTGTATAAAAGAAAACAAAAAAAAAATTAATTAATAAAAAAATATGAGAATTTAAGGCAACTAATTTAATTTAATAAACAAGAGAATTTAATTAATTTTGAAATATGGAACGGCTCCCAAAATTAAAAGAAAAAGAAAATTTTAAATATTCATGCGGTATAAAGTTTAATAATTTATTTAAAATATAAAAATAATTCATATCTGTGTAGGTAAATTTATCTTTTTTAGGGTTCCGCTACAATGTCTGTCTGTCTGTCTGTCTGTCTGTCCGTCTGTCGCGCCTTTTATCTCTGGAACCGTAATAGGTAGGCTCTTAAAATTTTCACAAAACATGTATAACTATTGCTGCTATAACAACAAATAGACACGAGTTATTCACATATATGTGAATATATGTCGGAGGCATACACTTAAAATTTGCAAACAGTAATTAAAACTTAGTTCGCTATATAAACAAGTTAAAGAAATAAACCTAAAAATTAAAGACTGTACCGATATTGACGTGATTTGCATGTATATGGCCTAAGTTTTGAACCATAATAGGTAGACTCTTGAAATGTTCACAGAAGGTGTATAATTGTGGCCACTAAAGCAATAAATACTATAATGTATGGGTTGTTCCGAAAGTGCCGTGTGATTTACGTTTATGTCCTTATTTCTTGAGCTATAGGAGGCAACCACTTGTTCGCTTTATAATCAAGTATACAAAATTAAACCTAAAAATTTAAACGTTTTCCGATAGTGACGTGATTTGTATATGACCTAAGTTTTGAACAGTAACACAGCAGGTGTATTTCTAAGACCAATATAACAAATAGCAAAAATTAAGGGGTGGCCGGCAGTGACGTTATTTACATGAATATGGCCTAAGTTTTTAAACATAATAGGTAGACTCTTGATATTTTATGTTACTATGACCTCTATAAAAAATAGTAAAAACTAAAGGGTTTACCGATAGTGACGTGATTTGCATGTACATATGTATAACGCCTTATTTTTAGCCGTAAAATGTAAAATGGAAATTTTTACAGAAGATGTTGTACTTCGGCCGCTATAACGATTACTAGTATCTATAGGGTGTTCCAACATTGACAGGTTGTTCACGTATAGTACCTTATTTTTTATAGATAGTGTATTACCATGGCATGCGGTTCCATTAGCAATGAAATTTTCGTGAATATGAAAATAATTTTAAAATTAAAGGGTGACCCATAAGGCATGAAAATATTAACAACTTGAAAGTTGTACTAAATATAGTATTGAACCCTACGTGTGTCATGTGCTGTTTATCTAACCTATTTGAACAAAACGTCTAGAAAATTTGTATAGAAATAACTCAAAAAATTGAGTGCTTTTCATACAAATTTCCTAGACGATTTACTCAATTGGGTTACATAAACCGCACATTAGTCTTATTTATTTATTTTTGAATTTGAATATTGTAAGTAATAATAATTGCTCATTATTGAATTTAAAATAAGTTATTTGTAAATAATCATCCAGTGCTAAATATGGCATTAACATACAAACTAAAGTGGTTGAAAAGCATTAAGGGAGAATTAGTCTTTACTTTTCGTGACGTTGCTAAATAGAAAATGTGTATGTAACGGTATTTCTGCCGTAAAGACTTTCCGTTGCAATTGAAACTGATAATCTCTTTAAAAAATTAATTTACTTTTATTATTAAGTTTTAACGCTCTAGGTCTTTTTTTATATATAAAAATATTGTAATTTATTTTTATATTCGATATTTCGCTACACGAAGCATCCCAATGCATCATCCTGACGATGCTACCCAATGGTGTAGCGAAATATCGAATATAAAAATAAATTACAATATTTTTATATAAAAAAAGACCTAGAGCGTTAAAACTTAATAATACAATTATTCAAAATGTCAAAAATTACAATAATTGTTTATTAATTTACTTTTGTTCAACGGTTTAAATAATTTATTTGTAGATTATAAATGAATATAAACTGTGTTTTTTCGACTTAGGAACCATACATGGACCAAAAAACGTCATCTAACGGGAAAATATTCACATGGCGTAATATTGTCTTCTATCATTCTTGGTACCACCTCTCACTTAGCACTCGACACATTAAATTTTTGTGAGAAACATTTTGCAAGCCAATAATTTCAAGAAACGGACTGGCCACTTCATTCATGTGATTTGAAGCCATTCGGGTATTTTCTATGGGAATATGTAAAGTCCTAAGGCAATGCAGATAAACCAGAGATCTAGCACTTGCAAGCGAATATTCGACGCGTTATTTTCTGAATTGTGATGGTTAAAACTGCATCTCTAGGCTAAGACAAGTGCGTGCTAGACTCGGCGGCCACATGACCGATATCATAAGTATATATGTACTCAAACATAAAGGCCATAAAATTATCTGATTAAAAAGACAATTGGATGGATATTAAAAATGTTTTTCTCTATTTTATTTAAATTTACAGTTTTTTGTCTCTTTAAAAAACACCTTTTATATAAGAAAAAAACATACAATGAACAACAAAAAAACTCGACATTTTTCTTTAAAGGTAAGATAAGAATAGAATAGTAGTAGTCCTCATCATGGTATCATGGTTCTGGAAAGTTTTCATATTCTATAATAAAATTGTATAGTAATTTTGAATTGTATTCCGGGTCATATTAGGATGGTTATTAATGACAAATGGCTTAACTTGGCAAGGCCATGTTCGCACTAGGTTTTTGTTCCACAAAAAAGAACGTAATATCAGAGGCATGCTCTCCTATTCGCATAAATTACCAAATGATACAGCAGATTTTAAAATGGGTATACATCTTGATCGGGGCCTTATTTGGAAAAGAAATATTAAGTTAACACAAATGAAATTAAAAGCAGTACAACTAAATTGGCTTATTGGCAGAAACTCTACCCTGAGTTTAGATTGTAAACTTCTACTGTAGAAGCCGGTTCTCAAACTAAAAAATCCAAAGGCACCGAAATAAGATTCTGTGTGATTTCAGAACAACAACAAAGATTTAAACATACCTTCAGTCAAAGCAGAAATAGCGAAACATGCTGTAACGTATCCAAAGATAATACCAGCTGTTTAATCAAAAAGGTTAACTGGAACGCCAGAGCTACAGTGTAAACACTTCTGTAAAGTTTGTTTTACAAATTGTCTAGACATGTTTACGCCATATTAGAGTATCCACTGCTTTAGATACAAAAAATAGTGTCAAAAGAGCTAAAAATAAAGAAAACCCAGTTCAGTGGCAAAGTTAAGTGAAGAATACTGTACAAAAAGTATACTTTACTACTTTCAAAACTTTTAATAAGACACAAATGATAATATACATACATTCATATGTATGTATGTATGTATGTATGTATATGTACATAAAAACACAACCATGCCAAAATACTTGTACAATATAGAGTGCTATTACATTTGATATGTTAGTGAAATATAATCATCTGTTTTAAATATACAGAAGTATCTTACAACTCCACCAAATGTACTTGTATACATACATCCATCCATTTATTAATTTATCCATTCACAAACATACATTCACCTAAATATGCCACAAAGACAAACATCTAAGATTCATTCATTCAAACATCATCATTCTTAATCCATGCATGACATTGTACGGCTACAAATTTTTTGTGCTAAAACACTCGTGTATAGTATGTTGGCAGGCCCCGCACAATACAGTTTTATCTTTTAAATCAAACGTTTGAAGTTTATCAAACCGTAAACACATTGTAACTGACTTAATTTGTAACCCAAAATGTATGATGGCATGTGAAAGTTTTCTATTTAAAAACGACATTTTTTATTTCTTTTACTATTTGTTTTTAGGGCCTTTTTAAATTATTTTATTTCGTTGTAATTTTATTTTGACATGTCTTTTGCATTAATGGACCAATTTTTTAACTAAGACTTTTTCAAGGGTGCAAAAAAAACTGAAACTCTTAAAACACTTCCTTTAATAAAGTTATGCACGACAAGCTTTTGCTATTAAATACACACATTCACATATTTATTCGCATGTATGTGTTATTTCAAGTGTAGCTTAATTGTGGAAAAATGTTTTAACTTAGGATGCCTATAAATGTTGCCTGAACAAGCATTATTTTATTTCCTTAGTGCGGGTTCAGTTACGCCAACATTTCTTGCGGCATTATTTTTTTTTTTTTGCACACAAAACTATTTTAAACATTTCCTGTTTTGATTGCTTAGAATTTATATTTGTTTAAGTTAACGCATTACAAAACGGAAAAAAATTTCAAGTACATTCAAGTCTGTATCAGTGAACTTTTAAACTTTACATGTAAACAAGTAAGAGTGCTATATTCGGCCATGCCGAATCTTATATACCCTTCACAATAGTAATGTTAAATATTCCCTTACTTTATGTTTCCAAATTTCAATATGTACATTCGGTTTTTATTTTTTAAAAATTTTATCGAAAACTTATTCTAACAATTTTGTCGAAAATTTATTCTAAAAATTTTATGAAATTTTTTTTTCTAAAAAGTCTTTTGAAAATTTTTTCTAAAAATGTTATCAAATTTTTTTAAAATATTTTATTGAAAATTCGTTGTTAAAATGTTATCAAAATTTTTTGTAAAATTTTCATAGATTTTTTGGTAAAAATGTATGCATATGGCCTTTAACACAAAATTAAAGCAGAACCCCCTTGCAGGGGGTTATTGATCCCCCAAGATCTGTATATACATCAAATTATCTGTGGCCCATCCTATTGTTAAGGTCAGCCAAAAATTTAAGAATCAGTATTCCTTAGCTGATTTTCTCCCAAACTAAAAGAGTTTACCCAGACATATAGATATTTCTAAGGGATATGTATCTATATTAAAAAAATCTTAACAGAGTTATAAGTAACATTTGTATGGCATTTAAAAAAAAATACATGCCCGAGGTGCCTAACTTTGGTGCCCATACACACAAGCTCCCCTTACACACAAGCTCCCCATTTGCTTTTAAAATCTACTGTCGCAGGTATTTTGGTCAATTAAAAATAAACAGCCAATTAAAAAAGTTTGCATCCTCTTGGTTTTAAGAATACATCTATCTTCACTTTTTTAACTTGCTTTTAATTTATACGATTTTTTTTTAATTTGCAGAAGTAATTAAAAAAAATATTGTAAATGTGTTAGAAGTACCAAAAATGAATTTTTTATGTAAATTAATTGTGTTCAGCACTTCATGCTCAAATTATTTGTGTAATGTGAAATTAAAAATTCTAATTAACTGCCTTTGCCAACAAAACAAATATTGGTAATTAATTTTAAAAAGCTTCTTTAAATGACATGACATTTTTGAAAAAAAAGTTTTCTGCTACAAAAAGTTAAATGTTCAACGAAATTATTATGCTAGAATAAATAATTAGGGCTAAGGAGTACATAGTGTGAGTGTTGTCGAATTAAAAAAAAAAATAGAATTTAATTATTTGATACCTGGTTAAACAGATTAAATGAATTTAAAGAATTTTCAAGGTCATTGTCATTTTTATTTTAAATGTTTAAAGTTGATTTCATGTAAATATTGACCGCGGCTATGCCTCAAATGGTTCATACACTGGGTCTAATTTTGACTCGAATAAATTCGTCAATATTGACTCCAAGTGCGTCAACCGTTGTGGGCTTGTTCTTAGAGACATTAGCCATAACATAACTCCACAATAAATACCTTTAAGGCATTAAATTCCACAATCGCACCAACGCACAAAGCCGATCGACCACTGACCGCAGCCGATTATTTACATTTATAATAAATTTTCATTAAACAGGACTAACAAAATAATAGAGTAAAATTGAAGTTTTTTTTCAATCAAATATAAACCATTAGATATCATAAAACCAGAAATATGGGCCTTCGACCACTTTAAAAGTTATTGGCACATACACATCTCCCGAAATTTTATACAACATTTATACCTACATATAACTCTTTCATTGCATCAGTTATTCATGTATCCAAATAAATCTATAACTTTTACAAGTTAGGGCTGAATTAGAATTTGTGGTGACTTCTAGGGAACACCTTTTCATGTTTATAAATTTATCACTTTTGTTATAGTAGATATTATAAGACATATTCTGTGTAAATTTAAAGTGTCTGCCAATTACGATTCAAAAATAAGACGTCACTATCGAAAAACCCTTTAATTACGGACATAATTTTATATGCTCTGTGTTTATTAATATCTGCTTCTTACAGTTCAGAAAATAAAACCATATACTTGAAAGCATCATTATTAGAACACCCTTTAACTTTTAGTAATTTTTATTACAGTGGCCTTAGTATAATGCCATCTATGAAAATTTCAAAAGTCTCCCTATTACGGTTCAAAAATAAGGCAATTTACGTGAAAATCTCGTCACTTTCGGAACACCCTTTAATTCTTAGTATACTTTTTTATAATTAATAAATTAAAACGTTTAAATTAAGATAGTTTTCTTTCACTTTATTTAGAAGATTTTATTCAATATTATCAAAACTTATTATTGACGTTCATTAAAAAAAAACACTTGAGAAGTTGTGTTTTCTCAAGTCGATATCAACTATTATTCTCAAGTCATTCTCTAACATAATTATGTTTTTATATTCAAAAATATTTTTTAAATGGATAATTTATCGACAAATGGCGGGAATTAATAAAAAAATATTTATTATATTTCTATAGAAAATAAAATAACATCATATGAGAAAAGTTTATAATGATTTTTAAAATTATTTTATTGAATGTTTCAATTTGTAAATAATTAAACAAATAAAAAAAACACACATTTATTTTTACAACTGCTACTGCCGCTATGGCCTGTTGGGGTTAATAATGAAGAAAAAAATTAAACATTATTTAGGGTTAATTAATGAAATTATTCCAATCATAAAATATCTATGAATATGGCAAAGTGAGAGAAGGTGTAGAAAAAATAAATGACCAAAATATCGTATAAATTTTCGTTTGCAATTAAAACTCTGACAAATTTATAGCAAATGGTATTTTATTTAACATATTTAATTTAAAAAGAAATTTATGCAAATTAATATTTTTTTTCAAATCATTATTGTTGTTATATTAACATAAATTAATTTTGTGTAAGTACACTAGACAGTATGCAAATTTCTTGCCCTACACATGGCATTTACAAAAGTTTTATTCGCTCAGTTTTATGTTTAAAGGTGGCATAATGTTAAATCGTTTGGTAAATTACTTTAGAGAGGAAGGGACATTTAATGAAACAAACATTGAAATAAAATAGAGGAAAGAGAATTATTTATTTGCGAGTGAAGTTTGTTTTATTTAGCAGAGCTTTATTTAAATTAATACATATTAATATGTTCAAATTTATTTGCTCATAATAGTCTTAAAGTTAGTTAATATATGCAATAATTTTAAATGGCAATAAATTTGTTTTAACTTTAATAAATGAGAAGTTTTTAATATTGTGCATATGGTACAGACGAGATATTGTTTCTGGCGCGCCATGCAATGCTATTTAAAATTTTTACACACATATGCATATGATAAATATTTAAACAAACGTTCATGAAGAAAAATATTTTTAATAATTTTTAAACGCGTGATCAACAAAAATCAGGGTTCAGAATTTTCTGCTTATGACCGTTGAAATTTAAACATTTATAATATTTCTCATAACAATGCTTAACCTACGGTCGTGAATTAGTGTAACTATTTGATTTTTTTTTTTTTTTGAAAGACAAAGAAAATCCGTTTTGTTCATATGTGGGAAGTGTTGAATTATAATTAAAACAAGTCGTTAATGCACACGCCAGTAGTTGGGTGATTTTTTTGAGGTTAGGATTTTCATGCATTAGTATTTGACAGATCACGTGAGATTTCAGACATGGTGCCAAAGAGAAAGATGCTCAGTATGCTTTGACATTTCATCATGAATAGACTTACTAACGAGCAACGCTTGCAAATCATTGAATTTTATTACCAAAATCAGTGTTCGGTTCGAAATGTGTTTTATCGACAAATTTTGTTCAGCGATGAGGCTCATTTCTGGTTGAATGGCTACGTAAATAAGCAAAATTGCCGCATTTGGAGTGAAGAGCAACCAGAAGCCGTTCAAGAACTGCCCATGCATCCCGAAAAATGCACTGTTTGGTGTGGTTTGTACGCTGGTGGAATCATTGGACCGTATTTTTTCAAAGATGCTGTTGGACGCAACGTTACGGTGAATGGCGATCGCTATCGTTCGATGCTAACAAACTTTTTGTTGCCAAAAATGGAACAACTGAACTTGGTTGACATGTGGTTTCAACAAGATGGCGCTACATGCCACACAGCTCGCGATTCTATGGCCATTTTGAGGGAAAACTTCGGAGAACAATTCATCTCAAGAAATGGACCGGTAAGTTGGCCACCAAGATCATGCGATTTGACGCCTTTAGACTATTTTTTGTGGGGCTACGTCAAGTCTAAAGTCTACAGAAATAAGCCAGCAACTATTCCAGCTTTCGAAGACAACATTTCCGAAGAAATTCGGGCTATTCCGGCCGAAATGCTCGAAAAAGTTGCCCAAAATTGGACTTTCCGAATGGACCACCTAAGACGCAGCCGCGGTCAACATTTAAATGAAATTATCTTCAAAAAGTAAATGTCATGGACCAATCTAACGTTTCAAATAAAGAGTAAAGAATTTTATGCGTTTTTTTTTTAAAAAAAGTTCTCAAGCTCTTAAAAAATCACTCGTTATGTACACACATACATAAGTTTATGCGAATGCTTATGCGAACGTTTTACTACGATCTTTTATTTATGAAAAATTAACAAAATTGTAAATTCTCATATACGAGCACTTGTGTGAGAAACAAAATATTTTTTCCTTTATTTACTTTTCAGGAGAAAGGAAAAAAATAAATTATCTCACTCATAAATGAACAAACCCAAAATATTTTCTAGTCTCTTGCACATATGTATGCAAAGAAGCAGTAATAAAGCTAAATTGTACACACATTATTGAGCAGTGAGTGAAAGTTTCGGTATTCTGGCGAAAATAGAGAATTATGAAAATTTGTTGTTTTAAAATTTGTGAATTTTTACAATTGTTTGCTAGTCATTTATCATTGGTCCACGATGCACAGTGGTTTGAAAACTTCTTATTTTGGAAATATTTGGGTAGCGTGATCCACTAATGATATCTTAATGAAATTTTACAGAGGCAAAGTAGAGATGTTTCTGATTATAGCTGTAAAAGATCGACTCCTTAAGGCGAAGGCGGGGTACCTAAAGTTGGGTACGTATGTATTTTTTTTTTTTTAAATTTCATCAAAAGTTTATTTATAACTTAAACATATTTAGATTTTCTAAACTTAGAAACTTTAAAATAAGTAAAAAAAATGTGCCAACTATCTGCTTTATTTCTTAGAGTTTGAAAGTTATTTTTCTAATTGAATATAATTTCTAAACTGTTATTTTAGAAAACAATATTCAATATTTTTGTGGTGCGAATGGAAACAATTTTTATGTTTCATTATTTATATAATAGTATGCATGAAACCGGTTAAAAAAGAAAACAACTGAAACCAGGTTACAAAAATGTAAATTTTTTTTAATTAAAAAAAGAGTTTTCTCATATTTGTTATTTGTGGCAAACAATGACCAGCATGGTTTTTAATACAAAATTTAATTATATATTTTAAATATTATTTTAGGGATTAAAATTCTGTAATTAAATTTACATGATTAAATTTTTGAATAATAAAGATATTAAACTTAACTTGTCTAAACTTGTTTTATTGACATCAAAAAGACAAAAATTATGGGGAGCAAGTATATATGTGTGTGTAAACATAACCTAAAATTTACACAAAAACATATGCGATGTGTGTTAAGGAAAATTAAGAATATTTAAAATTTTTCGGACTCTGCAAGTTTTTTTTATTGGGAATTTTTTTGCTCTTAAAAAAAGGAAAGAAAAAAATTCAACTGTTAGCTAATAAAATAAAACTGGAGTGGCCTACACTCAACTTTACAATACCCAATGGAAACAGATATTTTTATGGATATATTGCATATAGAATAAAAATTCAAATTATATTCGAATCAACAAATTAATTATTTTCGATTTGGGGTGTTAAGTAAACTATCCCTTGCCCCTTCTTGATTAAGCTTAAAATTTATACAGCTCTTCAACTCCAGATACCAAAGGAACATGATAAATTTCGTTTTAATATGTCATACAGTATGACCTGTAGAGCGTTCACAAAATTTGGGGGTAAGGAAATTACCCTTTGCCCCCTCCCGATTACGATAGACCGCGACAACTAGATCCCATGGAGTGTATTCAAATCTTCGTTGATCAGTATCCACCTGCGAGGGGTGATTTTTTTTGTTTGTTTTTTGCTGGTATGGGTTTTCTTCCTTGATTTATATTAAAGGCCTTTATAGAAAGTGGTACTCATAGAGGTAGGCGATAGACCTACAGGGTGCCCACTGGTAAACAAGAGCAGTTAAAGGCACAGGATTTTTTGTTTATTATTTAGTCTGACCATTCTAACTCAATATAGGTTGCAGGAAGATCCTTTTTGTGAAAAAAAATTAATTAAAAATTATCGAATTTTTCAAATGCAAATGTATACTGCTGTACTGTGTTACCTATAAGTTCTTTCGAATTTTATCTATTTTAATCTGAATTGAAGTTCTGACTTCCGCTTTTTTAGACTCTAACTAATAAGAGAATTGTCAAATGCTATAACTCGCTAATATCATGCTTCGATGACAAAAAAAACACTTGTTTTGTTCGCTGAATTATAGTTTCGAATCATACCGCTTACACGATTTAAAGAAGCTTCCTTTTTAATTGGAATTTATAATTTGTTTCACGTGTTTTTAAATCACAAAATTTTAACTTATTTATATATGTTTTTTTAAATTTATATTGATGCATTTTATTAATGCATTTACATTTATATTTTTTTTCTTTTGATGCCAACAGACACAGTAAGAAATTTTTTATGTTTCGCAAATAAAATCAAACCAAATTCTCTTAAGATGCTTCGCTCTCAAGATTTTATGTGGCGAGGAACGTTGATTCATATTGGACTCCCTAGAAACTCTGTACAGACGGTTGTCAGAATTTACAATATTGTCAGACCTAACATTGTGCTGACACAAGATTGTCACATATTTGTCATTATTATTGAGTTTGAAGTCTGAAAATCCTTTTTCCGACAATATTTCCAGACAACAATTGTAAGTACACACGATTCTTAGAAGTTTTCTGTTTATTTTTATGACAATATTGTTAGATCTGACAACCGTCTGTACAGTGCTTAAGCATAATTGTAAGAGATAAGTAGCACTTGGAAGTATATGAAAGGTTTAATGGGAGCTGGTTGATTCTAAACGCGAATACATTTTTGCTATGCCTGTTAAATAATTTAGATTAAACGCTCAAGCCGTTTAAAAATAGCAGATTTATATCCAAAATATTTTTGCCTAATCCAGCGAATTCGCTACAATAATCCCTCCTTGATAAAAATTTGATACCCAAGCTGACGTTAAGCTTAAAGGAAATAACGAAATGCAAGTGAAGATTTAAATTTCAAGTAATTGTTAAAGTGTTCTTAAAATAGAAAAAAAGTGATGTATAAAATAAACTTATCTCATATTTTTTTACCACACCTCGTGTAAGGATATACGTTTCATGCATGTAAGTAGTACATAGTAAACAGAAATCACCTACTGTAGTAAAAAGCACAGTCTCTCATAGGTATAATTACACTCATTAGGCATTACAAGTCTTATCAAAAGTATACACACATATACAGCCATGCTTACCTAAATAAACTCATGCAGACATACAATACTTATTAGTTGGCTTAGTAGACTTGCCTTGGGCTTTAACACAACACATTTTCAAAAGAAGTTGTTTTAGTTCATGGAAATGTTTCTGTTACTCTATTCTATTGATATAATTTACGCATATGTATGAATATCTTTTGCTGTTTAGGTTATTAGTTTTAATTTTTAAATTTCTTTTGTGAATAGTGACATGTTTAAAAATTAAATATTAGAATTGTTAATTTATTTTGCATAGAGATTTTAGATTTGAGTTCGAAATTTGCTGATAAATTTGCTGATAAATGTGCAGATCAAATAGATTTTTTCTCAACTTTCTTCGTTAATTTATAAAGAATAAATTGAGTTTAGTGGCAATTTTTCTAAAAATAGGCTCAAATAAGCCGGAAATGAAGACGGTATGAATGATATATAAAGCCTAGTACTCTATTCGAATTTGTGAAAACTGTTGAGCAACATTTATTATTTCACAAGGAAAATTTGACATTTATATGTGGTGTCTATCTTGCGATTTGGAAGAATTTTACGATTTTATTGCTTTTAAGTATACCACATTGTTTTACAAATGTTAACAAAAGCTAGGTGATCAGCTGTTGTTTGAAAAATTCCGCATGAAATAATGCCCATTTGCTTTATTTCACAGCTTTGATAAAATGTTGCCAGAAACATTTTAATGTTTTTCCACAGCAAAAACAGAGTACTACTTCAGCAAAATTTTTTCATGACTTTTTCATACAAATTTTTTATGTATGTAGTTTGACAGCATTCCGCATGAAAAACTGAACAGAGTACCAGGCTTAAGACAGGAACAACGCTATGTTTAATTTTCAAAACATGTTTAAATATTCGAATTTATTTTCGAATTTTCGAAATATTAAAAATAATTTATTTAAAAGTCCAATTAACAACAAAAGTTAATTGATTTTATAAGGAAATTTCGAATTTCAAAAAAAAAAAAAATATTAGTTTAAAAATCTGAAATATACAAAACCTTGTGTTTTAGGCAAAATTAATAATTTTTTTAAATGTAAAGAGGAACCAATTATTGATTTAAGAAAATATAAAATATTTTAAGTGACATTTTTATTCTACTTGAAACCTGAAAAATATATATGTATGTTGCTGCTATGTTATAGAAATTGTCGCTCTTATTATTTTTTAAGTCTCCTGAATACACTCACATGCATACATACAAAAAAACATATTCACACACTTCACATACACTTCATCATAGTTCAATAATAATTAATAATTCGAACTGAAATTTTTTTTACATTATTAAATAAGTTAATTATAAGTAATTACAATTATATGTACGTTCAAGTATTCTGTAAAATGTTTAAGGCATCAACAAAATAAATTGAATTAAATTAAAACAAAAAAAAAAAAAAAAAAAAGAAAAGAAAATAAAATAAAAAATGAAAAACTAAAGAAATGTAAATGTAAGAGTGAATGTACAGCAGAACTAAGGCAAATTTAAATATAACTGCATACAAGTATATGTATATGTATTATTTAATAGATGAAAAAGTGTATTTGTATTTAATTATTTGTATTTTGTTATTTATTAAAATATAATTAAACAAAAGAAAACAAATCCAATAAAAAATAAATTATTAAAATATAAAATTATTAAAATATTAATTATGCAAATGATGTTAAAGGATCGTAAGTAAAAAAACAATACCAATACTGGAATTAACTATTAAGGGTGATGTCTTAATTAAGTATATGAATACTGATGAATGCAATAAAAAATGGGAGTTAATCTCTTTTATATTTGGGATCGATTAAAATTTTCTTTTAGAAAAAGTGCTCTTGACAAGTTTGATGTAAGTTTTTGATACCCATTGCATTACTCGAAGTAGAAAGCTATGATTATAGAGAATAAGCTCATATCTTAAAAATGCAGTACAGTATTTTATCTATTGTCTTTACACCATGAATAAAGTGCTTGTTTAAATCTTCCTATAGGTCTTTAGATAGTTATCAACACTTATTTTCCTACCCACATAAAGCTAAAGAGCAAAAAAATAATTCTTCCCAACAATTATTTTTAAAGTAAAATTGCGTACTTTTACTGCATTTTCTCCACTTTCTCTTGGAAATAAGATATTTAAAAAAAAGTTACCTATATTTCAATCCAGATACTTAGTCACACAATTTTATTTAAAACCATCCAGTAGTTTTTACGTGATGCGAACACAGACTGACAGGAAACAAATTACTGTTTTATTATATGTATAGGTGTATAGAATTTTTCTTGATTAAATGGTTTTTTGAAGCTTTATTTATTTTAGAAAATTTGAATTTTTTTCGACATTTAATCCTTAAATTGCATGTGTATACGTGTCTAAAAATAACAAATTGTCTGTTTATTAAGAAAACTACTAATTTCAAATTAATCTGTCAAATTTAATTAAGTTGTGATTTTTTTGTTTATAACAAATGTTAACAATAGACAGAAAAATATAAATATAAAAATATAAAGTTAAAATCGGATAAAAATTCCAAAAAATCTCTAAGTCTATTTTCTCCCAAAATAATAGAGATGTAAATTGTAGAAAGGGCTCTAAGACATGTAAATTGTAGAAAGGGCTCTATCTAAAAAGCTTAACTTTTGAATTATTACTAAACACAGACTTTTTTTTCTCCACCAACTAAAGGTTTTAATTAGTTTTAAATTAAAGTTCAATTAATTTTTTCACTGATGCCAATATATATTTTTTTGAAACATAAAAAAATCCTAATTTAACAAATGATTGAATCAATTAGTTTTGCAATTTAATTTTAATCCGAAACCAATTGAAATCTTTAATTGGTTGAAATATTTTTTCTATAAACTTTTGTTGACATTTAAAAAACGTCTGTTGTCTGTATATCCTCCGCTTAATTGTATTTTTGCTATTTAAACCTTCCTTCCTTCCTTATTCGAAACCATTCTCTACAACTCCTCTTGCTATTCTCTTTTTACAATTCTTTTTCTACCTATCAGATAACATAAAGGTACCAACACCCTTTTGAGCTGTGCAAAAACAGCTACCTGCCTAACCTTACCTTACCTATGGGCACACCGTGTAATTTTTAATGTAATAACTTTGTTTTCGAAATGCGACTAAATCTAAATCGGCTAAGAAATCATGGAGTTCTGAAGCAACAGAGTCGGTTAAAAAAATTTTAAATAAGTTTTTGGAATCAAACGTTTATGATATCGATGAACCGATATCTTTTTTATAGGAAATGCAAATTTTTAAATCTGTCTAGTTTAATATGGAACACCCCATATATTTGTAGCTACATTCTTCACGATATCTATTTGGTAAATAAGAAAACATACATGTCGTAGAATTAGGCAAATTGTGATTGTATTTTTTAGCTCATGTAATTATCATTTTGTATGTCAAATATAAATATGAAGACTTCTTCTCTTTGCTTGCCTTCTGATTCCTAATATTTATTATAAAATTATTTATTTCAATTTAAATAAACATAATAAAAGGTAACTCAATTTGGGCTTCCTTATTGATTTATTTATAAAAACCTAGTTTTTACAAACAAATTGTTTTATTTTTTCAATGCATTACAATAGTGAGAAAAAGATTATATCGGTCAAATAAATGCCTAGACCAAGGAAAGCTGTAAAGGGAATGTGTTAACTTTCAATAACATTTCTGCAAAGCGCTTGTTCTCTGTTTCATATCTATTGCATCAGTTCCACAATCGTCATCGATTAGGACTTGCAGACTTAACCTTCAAAGAAGAATTTGGCAAGTGTGAAATCAAACGGTCTTGAAGATCGAAAAATATATTAACCAATGATACGGCTTGGAAATTTGGAATTCATTAGAGCGATTGCTACTGTTGATGTAAGGCAGCGGGTCCATCTTCTTGAAACCAGAGTTTCCCGATGTCGACATTTTCTGTACTATACAAAAAAAGTCCATACAACAATTTAAAGTGCTAATTACCTTCAAATACAACCTTAATTAAATTTTTAATTAATTAAATTATTTATTTAATTAGAATAATATTTTAGTCTGTCTTAATTAAATATATATTTGAATCAATTAAAAATTTATTTTGAGTTAAGTCTTAAACTAATTATAACCTTTAATTGGAGCAACAATTTTTTTTTTTAATTACAAAAGTTTAATCAAATAAATAATTGTTAAAATTTTAAAAAAATTCTGATTGTCTTTTGCAAAACGATTTTTTTTCAGAAATTTCATTTTTGATTTTTATGTATGTTTTTCTCATAATTTTATAAAGTCTTATTGACTTTTCCTCGTAGTCTTTACAAAAACTAAGCTTTGAATGGGAGGATTTTAATAAAATAATTTTGTTTTTAAAAAGTCCTTTGATGATTTTACCTAAAGAGTAATTAATTTCTTACTGATGAGGTATTTCTGAACTACTAAAAAACTAAGTAAATAAAATAGATGGAATTAAAACAACTTCCGTCTTTAAGCATTCACATTAAGTGTAGGAGTATCTAATATCTCATGTAAATAGCACACGTGTAGTTGAATAGATTTAAAATTTTTGATTTAAATATTTATTAAATCGTTAACATTTAATGGCTATGATTATTATGTTGCATAGATATCAGTGTAGATATGAACTGAAAAAAAAAATATTCCTTAAGATTGAAACCTGTTCGCACGTGTAGATTTGTGATTTTAAATTTCAATGTTTTCTATTATTTAATGGCACAACCAGCAGCACCTATGGTAACTGAATATTTTTCGACACAATAACCAAAACATTTTCTAGCATATAAAATAATTTAAATGGAAATTTTTAATTTAATTTAATTTTACTTTATAATTTAATAAATTTTGCTAAATCTAAATTTTCGTTAGATTTAATTGGAAATTCCAAGTTTCCTTTCTAGTGTTTTTTCTCCTTCTTCCTTTTTCGTTTTATATTTTTAGCAGAGGAAGCGTGAACATGCTCTGCTGAAATATACATTTCAGCATAGTTGTGTAAAGGACATAATTTATTTTTAAGTTGGTTGGCAATAGCAACAGCAACAGAAAAAAAAGAAGTAAAAAAGGATGCCATAGAAATTGAATAATTTTTTTTGCCTCCAGCTGCATTTTAAATATTTTGTGTTAATAATCGACATTAAAAAATGTTATAAGCAAAAAATGAACAATATTGTTTAATCCTTGGAATTTAATACATACGACAAGTGCTTGGAAAAAAAGCAAACAATGAAAAAATAAAATTAAGGAAACAAAAGGGATGAGAACAAAAGTATAAATGCCAAGAAAAGTTGAAATTAAACAAGGATGGTTCAGTTATTAAAATAATGGGATAATGTTAAAGAAATTATAATAATTTATAATTACTTTAGAGAGAATTTTTTTTTTAACAAATCACAGTTTGCATCTTCCTGAAATTTTTACTCGAACTGAAGTAGGTAGAGATCTGCACAAGTACCCTTATATTAATATGCATAGTCTGGCAAAAAACAGTGTTTTGCTTAGTAGTTGTATAGAACTTTTGGATAAGGCTTACAGCGTTTTTTTTGCACTATTGGTTTTTTGTATCTCTTAAGAAATGAAGACCTTAAAACAAACGTAAGTAACGTTCTTAAAAAATTATGTGTTTCTTGTTTGGACACTCGAACTGTATTCGTGTTCACCTAATAATCATACAACTACTTGAACCCACTCAATTCCATCAACATTTACTCATACTTATTCAAACTTGGTTATGGAAACTCTGCAAAATCATCGCTTTTAGCTCTCTGGTCTTCGGTGTTTATTATTGTCCACCCGTGTGCAATGAAGAGACATGAATTCAATGAAATAAAATAATGAGCGTCTTATAAGCTCCGTTTTTGTGCTCATGGAGTGCTTTAGTGCGTATTTGAGTTAAATCTTGTCCCTATATTTACTGACAAATTTTAATATTATATTTTAGTGATGACAGTAGCGAAGCCCTTCGAGGATCCCTAATATAATTTAAATAATTTTTTGAATTCTGCCTTCTCAAGAACTGCATATCTACTCCATTGAGAATAAAAGAAATGTTATTCATTTAATTTTTTATATTGACTACCTACTATACATACTACGGTTTAAAAAAATGTAAATTAAATCTTTTTAAAAATGAATTTAATCACTAACTATTTTTTTATAAACAAACTAACAATTAACAAGACAAACTTCTTAAATTAAAAATTTAAATATTTTTCTTTAACAAAAATTGTTTCTTAAATCCATTAAATTTTATATAAAAGCATCATCTCTCTTATGCTGATTGTATTATTTATGAATTGAGATATAATCTCTGTGCCTTTGTGCATCTACTACTTATATTTAATATATTGAAATTTTACTCACTTTTTTCTATTTTTTCATTTTCACATTTTTCTCTGTTGGCCGCCTCTTCCACTACTCATTCCTTGTTAATTTCCCCCTTGACTTTAGGTGAGCAGTAATAAATTTTCCAGCATTTGTGTATAAATGCTTATGAGAGTTGTTTGTCTGTCTGTTTGTTTGCTTGTTGTTTCACGGCACTGGGGGAATATAAACCTTTGACCTATGTTGGTTAACTGTTTTGTTGTGTGCCACATAACAATGTGGCAGATAACAGCATTTTGTATTCAAATATGTTTATAAGATCTCCAACTATTGCTGTTGTCGGTAAAAGCGACAAATAACACAACAATGAAGTTGATTAGAAAAAAAGTTAAAAATCAAAAGAATTACAAAGAATAAGTATGAGAACAACAACTACATTAAGTGTACGAGGGAGGTGCCAGAACTAGGCACATATTGTGTGTAAAAAGTAAAACTTAGTATTAAACACTTTTTCGATCATTTATATTTCGGCTTTGGTTTGTTCACACAAAAAAATCACGGTTTTTATTCATTGATTAACTGACTGATAAAACAAATTATATTTAAAATCATATTTTGCTTGATTTTATCATACAAAAAAAAAATTCTTATTCATATTTAATCATCAAACAATACTCAGTGGTGAATAAAATCACCACCGTGCAACAAAATCAACATCAGATTGGTGCACGTGGATTTTCGTGATAGAACATGTTTTATTCACATTTAATCACTCATCGAAACCCAGCAATGGATGAAATCCACATCGAGTTGGTGAACGTTAATTTTATGTAGTTGTGAGCTTAGTGATCGAACATGTTAAGTTTGGTGATTGAACATGCTTCATTCACATTTAATCACCCATCATAGAATAAAATCTCAACGTCGAGTTAAAGAAAGTTGATTTGGTTCAGTTGCATGTGCAGTGATAGAGCAAGTTTTATTAACATTTAGTAACTCAAGAAAACCCATCATAGGATAAATCCACATCGGGTTGGTGAACGCAGATTTTCTTTAATTGCGAGTATCGTGGTCGAACATGTTTTATTCTTATTTAATCACTCAATAAAACCCAGCATAGTATAAAATCAACATCATATTGGTGATCGTTAATTTTGCTTAGTTGCGATTATCGTGATCAAACATGTTTTATTCACTCAACAAAACCATCAACAAAAAATCAACGTCGGGTTGATGAAAGTTTGTTTTGTTTAGTTGCGAGTCCCGTAAAGAAACATGTTTTATTCACATTTAATCACTCAACAACACCCATCATAGGACAATATCAACATCGGTTCGGTGAACATTAATTTTGTTTAGTTGCACGTGTGGTGAATATTTTTTATTCATATCTGTGAACAACGACCACTAGCAAGGAGTAAACAGAAACGATGGACATATCCGGTGTTAAACCTCTCTTAAGGGACAAATGACATCAAAAGACCTGTATGTTTTAAATAGGGAAAACTACGTCATCTAATGGGTAATTATTTGGATGGCTAATACTCAATATTGTTTTAAAACATATAAGCAAGAAAACACTTTTCCGCCTTAAAAAAACATTGCCAGACAAATGAAGTTCTGAACTGAAGAGCTGACTGAACTAGTGAGGTGAAGTTAACTAGTAGGCTGAAGTGACCTGAGGAAGTGAACTGAACTAAGGAGTTGCAGTACCTAAGGAGCTGAGCTGAACTAAGTATATAAGCTTAGTGTAGTGATCAGCTACTTAGGTCAGTTGAGCGATTAGTTCAATTGAACAAGGTCGTTCATGAACTACACAACTATAACTTTTTATAGTGTAAATTTCAAATATCAGTACATAATCGTTAGAAAGGTAACACGGTTTATGTCAAGAACTTCTTCAATGGGGCCACACTTTACTTTATTATATTATTTTTTATACACACTCCGTGTAAATTTCAAGCGTCTGTCTGTTACGGACTTAAAGATAAAAATAAGTACTTAAAAATCTTGCCTGATGTATGTGAGGCACCCTTTAATTTTTAATTCCACGTTTTTCTACTTGTTGAAGCGAACATATAAGTCCTTATTTGACGTAAATTTTAAACGGTTCAAAAGCCATATGCGTCTAAAATCACACCCCTTAGCTTTTAACGTAATCCTATTATTTTTAATATATTTATGTGAAATTTCAAGTGTATAGCTACGACGTTTTAAGAGATAAAGGCCTATTACAGAAGTATATTTCTTTAAGACAACAATACCTGAAAAGCTTTACTCTTGTCTACATAAAACACCCAGAATATTTGGTGGGAATTGTACCCGCAACCCCCAGACTGATAGACTAGCACTATATAGAGATCATTCTATTGAGGTACTCATGGATAGTCATCAGAGCAATACTAATAGGATTACGTTTGTACCCTTTTCTTACGGAATCTAAAAATACAGAGACCTTTTCCCCTGAATCATCGTATCATTTTACTACTGACCTCATTTAAGCAAAAAGAAAATGTTTATTATGAAACAACAGAAGAGAAGGAAAAACTTAAAGGAAAATCAAAAGAAAAATCTAAACTTTTTGTGTTTACAACAAGTTACGAATCGAAAAAGTTTTTCTTTTCTCTCAACGTCGTTATAATTGGTAATTTTGTATTTTCTATACTCGATGGCAATTTTGTTGCTGTTATTGCTGCTGCTGATACTGCTTTTTACATTCTTTTGTAAAACTGCAGTGCGACAAGTGTTTCGAAAGTAAAAGAAAAGTAGTTGTTGTCTGTCTGTCTTCCATTTATTTGGTTGGCTGGTTTGTAGTTAGTTTCTTGCTTGGTTGCTTCGATGGTGTGAGGACTTGAGGGATGCTCAAGTCAAGCCAGCAAGTAAGCAAAAGAGTAGTGGAACAATTGAGATCTGTTTGGACATAACCAGTGCAACTAATATGACATTAAAACTTGCTTACACTTAACCCAAGATATTGTATTACAATTTACACCAAAAACTTGATGTTGTTTATCCCAAGTGTTTCACTTGTAAAACTTTAACTTTTCATTCTTTATATTTTTCTTTTATTTGTTTAATATTTTTTTAAGTATTAAGTAGCTTGCTGTTGTTGTTTTTTGATTTTCTATTATTATTTTTGTATGTTTTGTGCCATCTTTTGCAATTGACAATACTCATACGCAAAGTGGTACTTCACTGCAACTTACTAACAATAAGTTTTGAAAAGTACTTTACAACAACTATGTTGATGTTGATTTTTCTGTTGCTGTCGTAAATGCTGTTGCAGCCGCTGATATATTTTTTGTTTTGTTATGTTCTATTCTGTTTATATTTGCTGTTGGTTTGTTTTACTTCTAAACAACTTATTTCTATTATTTTTATTTGGAAATCATCACGTTTCTAAAGTATGGTTATGTTTCAGCGATTATACTAAAAATTGTCAAGAGCCATGATGACAACAACGACAACAACAACCACAATAAAAACAAAATCAAAAACTAAATACTAGTTATGTTTAAAACTCTTGTATTTCTTCTTACCTACAAACATTTTGTTATAAACGAAGCGGAATAATGTCTTTAAGCGAAATGAAGAAAATATTACAAGAACTAAGGATCGTACAGTGAAGTACTAAATAAAATTTGGCATATTGAAAACACTTTTTTTGAAAAAAGGAATTATTTAAAATATTATCTAATGAAAGTACTATTTGAGAGAAGTTTTATAAAACTAGAAATTTTTTGTAAAACTAAAAATTTTTTGTAAAACTAGAAATTTTTTTGTTCAACTTTCGAGAAAAAAAAAAGAATTTTCTGGGAAAAAAGTAAAAGATTCTTTTTGTACAAAAGTACTTTTTGACATTTCTAATAAAGGTACTTTTTGTAAGAGCTTGTTTGTAAGCAAGTTTGTCGAATTTGTTCTTGAGAAAAAAATATTTTTAGCAAATAATGTATTTTTTGAAAAAAAGGTATTTTCTTGGAAAAAGTTAATTTTTGATAAAAAGGTAGTTTTTGTAAAAATGTTCTCTTTGTAAATAGGTTTTTTTTAAAGCTACTATTTGTATAAAGGTAGTTGTTGCAAAAAAGCAACCTTTTTGAAGAAAAATTTTACCTTTTTTTTTAAAAAAGGTAGTTTTTGTGGAACAAACTACTGTGAAAAAAATTTATTTTTGTGAAAAAAAGAAACTTTTTGTAAAAATTGTACAGGTTATATAAAATATTAAAAGGGTTATGAAAAGGAATGCTACTTTTGGTTGACATACATATATAAAATAAAACTTTTTGCGTTTGTTTAACAATATTTAGAATAAACTAGAGAGGAAAACAATTGAAGCCGGATTTCCCCAAAGCAGTATATTGGGGGCCGTTATATACTTATTGTATTATTCAGACACGTAACATGTAACAGACTAGTAATGGAATGGTGCCATACTCTCCACCAACTTCTGTACATTTTCTCTTGGAATATTCTTCCATTCGACGAGCTGCCAAAGCTCGTCCAAATTGGTAGGGACTGATTGGTACTGTTCCAAACGTCTCTTCACGATTGACCACAAATTCTCAATCGGATTGAAGTCGGAAATTATTTTGGCCACTGTATTAAATGAAAATTGAGTCTTCAAAATCCTCAAAGAGTCTTCTTTCTTCATTATATTATCAACTTTTTGCAGTGGTCCAAGGTCCCACCACGTAAAGCAATGCCATACCATGTCGTTTCCTCCACAGTGCTTCACAGTTTACTTCACATGGCGCCTTTGAATTTTTTCACCAGGGAGGCGGCAGCAATATTGTTTACCGTCGGATTTTAAACGAATGTATTTGGATTCGACTGACCAGATCACACGTTTCTAGTCGTCCAGTCGTCCACTGTCCAAGTTTTGTGCTCTTTGGCAAATTTAAACCATGCCTTTACATTTTTTTCTACAATGCAGGTAAAAAATTACTGCTGCAATATAACGGGTCCACCAACTAACGGGTTTTTCGATTGCTAACAAAGCATCTTTTGGTGTTAAAAACTTATCTCTTTTTATTTCTCTTATCATTAGACGTGCGTCCGCATTAGTTAGAATTTTTTACGACCTCTAATTTGAGGCTTTAAGTTATTTTGCAATTTCCCGGGTAGAAAAGCCTCTTTCAGTCATGGCCCAGATGCTCTCCTCTGTGGAATTTGGAAGTTTCTTCATTATTTATTATTGTTAGGTACTTATTTGATTTTTGTTCAAAAATTTGAACAATGCTTTTACCACACGCGATGTAAATAATGTCGAGCTTATGTATTCTTAAAAAAAAACTAATAAAAAGTAAAAAGATTGAAAAATAAGTGTACTTTTTCATTTCTTTTCTTCAAATTCTTCATAAAAGGCAGAGGTGCAAAATTTAGTACATAAGAGACATTTTGTTTTTTTTTCGTTTTTTCTTGGCGGTTGATGCATTTTGTAACAAATTTTATATAATTTTATTAAGTACTAGATACTTAATAAACGACAATAAAAATTTTTGGATTTGCTTTATTACTTTTATATTTATGAAACAAAAAGTGCTCTAAGTACAAACATGTACTCATTTTTACACCTCACTGTATATATCTTGTATATTATATTTAAGAGTATATAAGTATTCGCCATTTAAATACTGGCTTTGCAATATCTGAACTAACCTTTAGAAGGTTTTCGTTGCGTAAGTTGAAGTCTTTATATAAATTTGAGCAGATTCGATTCACCCGCTTTTTCACTGAATTTAGCTTTTTATTAGACGATGTTGCCCCGTTGTCATTTATCCTCGACACCAATCTCCTAATTTCGTTACTGGAAGTTGTGACATAGATTTATATTTAATAATTGTAGGTTTTTTTTCTTGGTTCATTCTTAGGTTTCTGGAGTTTTTTTATTCCTTACTGTAGAGAATTTTTTTCATGATATAGTTCTTTAACTCGTTTTAGAACATTATAACATACATAAAAGATAGAGTCATATACACATCTAAACATACACACACAGCAAGAGCAAAAAATCATAATTCCTAAATTATTAACCGAAAAATTCACACACAAGTGGAGGATAATATTTGAGCATAAAAACTTCATTAGAATTTTTATTACACTTCACTTCCTGTATTTGTTCTTAAATTATGTGTTGTCGCAGTAGAAATAACCTTAAAACAAAAGGAAAAAATTATAAAAGATTTAAGTAATGAAAAACCTAAACACATTTAAAACAAGTAGAGGAGAACAAAGAAATTGAGTAAAGTGAGTTTATTATTTCTGCCGGCTGTATTAATAATGATGGCCATAAACCAAACAAAAAACAAAAACCAACCAAAAACTAAACTTAGTCGTAACTTGAAGTTAAGTGAAGGGGGGAAAGAAAAAAGAAAATAATGAAAAAGTGCTTTTCGTTCTTTCTTAAGTTTTCTGTTTGTGGTTTTTTGTGTGTCAACTTTACCTATTTATTATAATTTTCCACTGTTGAGTATTTTTTTTTACATTCAGAAGCCCCTGTTAAGCTTTTAATAATATCGTAGATGTTTGTCGCTGTTGCTGATTTAAAATTTTCTTTAAGGACTCCATAAATTAAAGTCTTTTGTTTCACTCCTGTAGTTAGGAAAAAAAGGATTATGATTGTATTACTATTGGGCCTTTATAATATTTAAGTCCCAAAGAGTATTATTATTTTCTAACCCTAACACTCGCCGCTACATATAAGGTAAAGCAATATTTAGGTTTATTGCAAACATTTCCTGTCACTTAGCAGTACGAATATGTTTTATGTATGACGTACTTATTCTGCTGGTGCTGTTGCTGCTTCTCGTTTACCTCAAGTGCCTGCCCATAACTTAATTTCCGCCGTTAGTGTAAAGTGTTTGCTGAACTTTTGGTTGTTTTTTTATTATTTGAACGTTTCTTGCTTTAATTTACATTAAAAATGAGTGACAAGAAGAATTATTAACTGCATAGTTTTCTTAAACTTTTTACTCAGAGTTTTTTTTTAATTTCATGGTATCTAGAAGACAGCAAATAATCGTCGCGTAAAAAAGTTGAAATGGATGATGAAAAAGCATGATTTAGTAAAAGATGACGATTATTAATTAACTGTAATGACCTGTAGATTTAAATTACTGCTTGGATTTACATTTATTGAGTTCGGAAATGATGCATTTAAAAACTGGTTTGCATACGAATGAATATCAGAGTGTATTAGTGTCACTAGAGCAAGAGTATGTTAATGTAAAGAAGTTGCGGAAAGGAAGAAAATATCTAGGAATACAACGGAACATTGTAATAAGTTATCGCTTTATAAATTAACACAAGATAAAATGTTGCAAACAAAAAATTATAAAAGTTTGACTGCTTACAGTAAGTTCAGGGGCCTAAACAACGCATTCGATATCGAGTAAACTATCGTATCGAATAACAAATTCGATACAAGTCAAGTAAGCTAATTATGCCATTCGATATGTATTGAATCGTTGTTTATATCAAATTGTAATAGATTAATAATAAGTCAAAAAGTGAATAAGAAAACACGGATTAAAAACATTTCCTTTCGAATCAAATTACGACACTTTTTATTCGATATCGAGTTTGATGATACCAAAATGAAAAATTACGAGAGATTTTACTCGATATCGAATGCTGCGATTAGACCCCAGGTTTTAATAAGCTATAGGTTCAGAGAAGGATTTAAAACTGGGTAAATGAATTTAAACTGGGTGTACATTTACAAATGCGTAGCCTCGTTCATAGTGTCTAGTTGAGACCGTTGCTCTGAAAATTATCAACAGATACCAGATTATAAATTTGAGTGCCCGAAAAGTTAAAATGCTCCAAAAATTGATCGTACGCACATATCCTATATGATTGCAATTTTATGGTAATATTAGGTTATGAAAAATCTATGGCAAACTTTAACCGAACATTGTGATCCTAAAGAATTCCTTCACCATTTATTAGTTTCAGAATTAAATTAATTAATTTTTTAATAAATTTAATTATACATTTTATTAAAAAATGACAAAAAATTTTGTTTTGATAAATATTGAGAATAACCGCAATCATCGGAACTTAAATAGAATTAGTAAATCTCAAAAAAAAAAATTAGTTAAAGGAAAAAATTCAGCCAAATTTTTGTAAAATGCCCATCAAGAATTTCAAAAACAGTAAATTGTGTTTATGACATAAAACGACATTTTAAACACACCCTAATTTATATATTGTAAAACCAAAAATTTTAAAATCATTTGAATAATTTATACTTATGTAAGAATGAATACCGAAGCCCGGCCAATATCTTTATGGGTTCCTTTTTGAATCACTTCGTTCCTCGACTATAGTGATTGCAAACTGTCGACTGATAAATGTCAACATTTTTCTCATCACAGATTCTCTCGTAATTGTTAACATTTCCTAAACGATAAGGTGTCCCATAACATCAATATTTAATATATTTCTGTTTGTGGCTCATAGTGGGATGCTGACCAGTGTTGGACATTACAATATGTAACCTCAACATCTTTCAAGCACAGCCTGCAAATGTCGAAGTTGAAGTTTCCATGACCTCAAGCTTAAGGAACTCTGGTAAGATGAAAGCAGATCTTTTATCTCAGGAGTACCTTTAGAGGTTAACCCTTCTAACTCTTGCTGGTCTTTTCCGGATTACCGTAGCTCTTCTAGAGACCATCCTTTTTACCTTTAAATGCTGAGTGGGCAAGAAAATCCCTGCCGAATTTTGTTAAATTTTTAATTAAAAAACAGAGAGCTCTCAATGGGCAGAGCTAAGTCCGGAGTTCGGTAGATTTAATTATGACAGCCTTCTAACAGTAATAAGATTTAACTAGAAGATTGTTACACAATCGATATACTGACTCTACACTCAGTTACGGCGTACTATAACCTTGAATCTTCCAACCGATGGCCCTAAAAAAAACTAACCTGAGTAATATTTGCTAGCTTTGGAAATATGCTAGCAATATAGAGACTCCGTGATGAGAAAAAAGGCCGACAGTTTCCAGTAGACAGTTTGAAATCACTAATATCCAGAGAAAGGCTGGTGGTACCGTGTGACTCAATGAAGGTAAGGTTGTCTATAATCATTAAGAACATTAATAATAAAATTTTTCGTCATCTTTGAAAAACATATGCCGAATAACCTGGTAAATTTTGTTTACATAATTAATTTAATAAAATTGTTTTCTTTTTAATCCTAATGAAATATAATAAAAATGTAACCATATAATAAAGAGCTAACCAGAATCTTAAGTAATAAATATCAGAAATATTCTTCTAATAAAATCATCAAATATTGTGTGTTTATGGTATTTATGGTATTCTTGCATGTATTTGTGCCATCCTTTATAGGATACGCACTCTACATTCTCCCCCAACAACTAAGCTTCGCTGAATAATTGCCTAAAGGCAACTCTTTAATCAGATTTACAATCCATGAAATTCTTAGAACAGATTTGTTATGAAATGCAGGTGTACTAATTAATTTATTTATTCACTTGAGTAAAAGGACAATTTCAGGAAGGAAGGAAGATTGTGTTGGTTAATTAAATTAACACAACATTATAAACTCAATTACAGTTAAATATACTAATCGAACGGAACATTTGTGTTTGTGAAACACAGAAAAATATTTGTGTGTGTGGGTGTACGTTCCACACTAATTCGTGTTAGTAGGGCGAAGTAAACAAATATTTATCAATAATTTTATGTTTACATTTTTTGTAATTTTCGGACTATTTTAATAAAATCAAATAAATAAAAGTTTAATTCAAGCTTCTGTCATTTTTGGGGGTACCATGCTAAAAGGGTAAACACGAAACACTATTATTATTGTTATGATGTCCGTCTGTCAGTCTGTCTCAGAGCTTTATCTCTAGAACTGTAGTAGCCAGACACTTAAATTTTTTTAAAACAGATGTATTACTATATCCACTCTAACAACAAATAAAAATTTAAGTTTCATAAAATTGAGAAAAAACTCTAATGATTATGTTGATGAATTTTTATTACGACAAATAAGTAGCTTAATTTTACAATGAACAGAAAATAAGACCTTTAAAGACATACAAAATTTGAAGAACCAAAACTCTTAATGCAGTTGACAAGCTCTAAAAATATATAAACATAAACATAGGAAAACAGAACAAAAGAAAATAAAAACCCTCTAAGATAATAAAATATTATTAAGATAATAAAATGAGGTTATGGCATATTGTTTTTCGTGTTTTCGTGTTTTTTTGCATGTAGCGAAGTGTATTTTTCGTGTTTTTTTTTGCATGTAGCGAAGTGCAGTCATATTTTCGTTTTTATATTGCACTAAAATTTTATACATGTTACCAGTAAGAACTAAATTTTAGAGTTTTCTGTTTTCTTGGCTTTTAACATTAGGTGCATACGAAAATAAGTGTTGTTAACTACATAAAAGACAATAGAAAAATTTTTATTATTTAGGAAATTTACTGATGGTATTTTCATGAAAAGTGAAATATTTTACAGTGGTACGAGTGTTTTGTGTTTGATTTATGTTTTAGTAATCAAGTATTTTTTTTAATATGATATTTGTGTAGAGGTTAATTATTATTAGAAATTAGATACATATGCGCTTTGTAGTCAAGTCAAGCTTAAGTTCGTTTTATTCTCTCTAAGAAAGAATAATTTACTGGCGTTTTCTTTTCTGAAAAATTCTGCCACCCAATCCTTGCAAAGTGTGACTTTTTTATATTTTCAAAAGAACACAAAATAAAACCCGATTTCAAATTTAACATTTATGTCTATGTGACGTATAAAATAATATAAATATAAAAATTTAAATTTAAAATAAAATATTTGATTTTATTAAAAAAAAATATTCATTAAAAAAGGCAATATCTCACCCTGAGTAAAAGTTGAGTGTAAAAAGTTTAGCATATTTACATGGTTTTGGAAAAAAGAACACAAAAATTTAATAATTTTTCAGGTGATAATATTAAAGTAGTGGTAGCCTTCGTTCTCACCAAGTGACGATTGAAGATTGAGTGTGATTTTTCTTGTATTCCTTTTTCTGAGTTTGTTTGTTTAAATAGCTGATCTTTACAACTTAAAACTACCCAAAGTTGATAGATACAAAGAGTGCTGATGACGGACGTACATAGCTATCTAGAAAATGTGCATTCCGCTCTGCTGGTGACTAAAAATTAAATTTTCCTAATTTTTCTTCAAGCTTCCCTCTTGTTGAATATGTTTACTTAATTATACTTACTGCCTTATATTTGTTGTTGCTTCAGATAACCTCCGGTTAGCAATGAAAGCTACTTTTGTTTATTTGTTTTCTTCAAACATTCGTTTTTAGTTGATGAAATGACAAAAATACCTTTTCCAGCTTTCAAAATTTGATACTTTTATGCTTTTTACTACAAAATTAACAGCCAGATGCTTTTACTCCATCCGTGTGCCGACAAACAAGCATTTTATTAGCCGGCCAACCGAAATGGTCATGCCCTAAAAGGTTAAGAAGTCCAAGAAAAATAAGTTGGATGACAGGCGATTAAAAAGTAAAAGACAGTGGCATTATAAAAACGCTGTGCCATTGCAACTTAAACTTCTGTGGTCTGCTGTACCATTTACTAAAAATACCAAATAAGGAACTTGGGAACGGAAGGATGGATTTACATCGAATCTCAAATAAAAATGTGCAAAGTCCTTACAAAAAAAAAAAAAACAAACCATATATACATATGAATGCCAAAATCACGACTTCTATTTGCCCACTATATATATTTTTAATTTGATTTTATGAATTGTTGTTATAGCGGCTTTAGTATTACTCACCCTGTTTACGTTTCTAGTATCCACCATATAACTTAATGATTTAGTTATCAAGGAACAAACATAAAATGAATAATAATATAGAGACGATAAGTTTTTTTTTTAAATCGGTTGAGAATCATCGGAACTGGAATTATTCTTGTTATTTTTGTTATTCTCCCATCTTGCCGACAGATTAATTATATAAAATTTGTATTCAAAATTAAAATCACTGAATCAAGATGGACTTTTTGTCTCGTCTCTCACTCAAAAGCAATTCGTGGATTCTAGCGATAATATATAACAATAAGGAGTGTTGTGTTCGGCCTTTTTCTTAATCAATTTAAAGGAAGAAATAGTCAAGCTTGGCCTCAAGCTTGACTATTTCTTCCTTTAAAAAGATAATATATAACTTTTATTTAGATCAAGGTTCATCATTTGTACAGATTTGGCCACGTTAACTAACATGTATTCGTTTGCTAATAAGTAGGTATACTTGAGTATTGGTGCAGATAAGACATAATCTTTTTTCTTCAATTTTCCGGCAATCCTTTAAAACATGCCTTTTTTCGGAAACCTAGTTTTTTTAGCAGTGCTTCTCTTTTGACTTTGTACGGACTTATTGATATTTCTTTTATTAAAAACTAAAATAATTGTTTTTTAATTGCTTGAGTTTTCTTTACTAGTGATGGGATATTATCGATAGTACTATCGATAAATGTAATACAGATTTATGTCCGTGCCTAACGTATTGCCTTACCCTTACTATATTACTGGCAGGGCCATGGTCATACCTCTTGTTTAGGAGTTGGAGGCTATTTAAACTCCTGTCAGGCAATTGGTAGCTATATTGAAGTGCCAAACCAAACCAGATTAAACATACGTTTTACCTATTTAATAAATATTTGTATCATTGCCAGTTTTCCATTTAAACTGTTAATAATTATTATCGATATATTGTCAAATATAGAAAAGTATCGATTATAACCACTATCGACAGTTTGCCATCACTAAATGAAAATTTCCTAGCAATAGATTTTTAATTATAAAGTTACAAATAAAAATAATTACAATTTCAATTGTACTTAATTAAGTTGTCAAATAAATTGTTATCAATTTTGTTGAAATGTTGACTTGACTGACCTGCATTTGTATTGTTCTGAATAAACTTTCGTTAAAATAAAAAGTATTTAAGACTTAAGCGCATATAAGCTGTTTAATACAGATAGTGAAATCTCAGCAATTGCTAGTTTTATAGCTAAAGGTTAGCTGTGATTCTATCAATCAAAATTTCTTTACAACTTAAACAAACAACAGACGATTGTGTTTTTCCATAGTGGCCCATAAAAGAGATAACATGTTCGCACACTGAATGACAAACACATGAGACATTGTATAGTTTCCATATGGCTTTTGTTTTTGCGATTAAAATGTGAGCACAATCCACTAAAACTTTAAGGTGTACAAATTAATACTTTTAGACATTGTGGTGGAAAAAAAAAAACTAAAGTAATCGTTTTTTACGGTCATAATATCATTAGTTCATTTATGATTTGCGTGTCTTTAGGATATTAAAAATGAAAATGAGATTAGTTTATATTTATACCCGACCGCCACGTTTAAAAATTCACAACACAAAGTCAGTTGCAGCAAGGAGACGACTCGACTAGTTTGCACAGAAATATTTTTATATTTCTGTGATTTTTCCCCGTAGCACCTGCTAATATTTTTTTTATTTTATTTTAGTGAAAAAAAAAAAAACACATTTACATGTAGACATCACTGATTTTTGTGTTAATGTAGGTAAGTACGAGCAGTATTCTTTCGTTTTTGTCTTGTGAAATTGTATGTTGAATGTTAAAATTTTAGTAATTTATTGTTTTGATACAATTTTAAGTACTATTTTAGTCAGCTTGGCTGACTATCTGGCTGTCTATTAGTGTATTAGTTTTTGCCTATATTCCTAAAAAGAATTCTCAATTTTAAGGTGCTCCATTTGTTAAGTTAAACTTTTCTTTTTAACTTTGATTTAATGTTCGTTCACAGCCATTGAAAATGTTAAACATTAGTTGGGTAATTTTTTCTTCTTTTTCCTAACAAAATTGAATTATTCTTTAACAACTTTTTTGTACACCCACCAAAACTTGAAGAATATTACATACATATGTATATGTACATACGTGAACAATAAATTAAACCCATTTGTACTCGTAAGCATTCCCAGCAAACAAATATTTATATGTTTGAATTTTTCTCCTTTTGATATACTTATATTATGCTAGATACAGACAAGGGAATGTTTCTTGTATAAATTCATGTTACATCACAGGTTACCTGAAATACTATTTTTTTAGATTTCATACTTCCTAACTCTCGTCTGTATCCGTGTTTACAGTTTCTACTGTATTAATTGATTGAAAGCAGTCGTGCTGTGACACTTTTTTAATAGATTAATGATAAATATTGTGAATAATTTGAGAAATTATTAAATTTTGTTGTTGCCTTAATCAAACTGCAAGAGATGCATATGTACATGCATATGTAGTTATGTCGATTATAATTACTCGTAGAATAATTATAATTCAGGGGTGGCAAACAAACAAAGAAAAAAAGATAATGGGTTAATTGTATCTTTATTTCTTAGACTTAAAGGGTTTTGGGATAAAGGATGCTCACCTGGTAATGTTGACCAATAAATGGGTTTTTATAATTTCCTTTTAGCTCGTTTTACGTACATATGTAAGTTTCCTTCTTCAAACAAATTAATAAAAGATAAGTTTCTTCGTATATTGATAGTTTTATTAACTCTTTCAGGTGAGTATATGGAGTGATTTTAACACTTTTAGATAAAATTTTAAATATTCTTAACGGTTGAACTGTGAGGGTGACAATCAAAAGGTAAGTGAGCTTCTTTATTAATTTAGTTGCCAGGAAAACTAAAGTGGGCATTATTTGTTTAAACGAATTCATTGCAGTGTTTCAACTTGCGCATTTTTGAGATCTTTTTTTTCAATACCTTATTTCAGTATAACAGTTTAAATTACATTTAACGGAATTCTTAATTTAAATTTTAATACAAATTGCGTTTCTTTTATATTTCAAATTCATTATTTTAAATTCATTATTTAATAAAAAAAAGAAAAGATTAATTTTGTATAAATGAAGTTTATACATGGCGCCGACCTTGCCCTTGGACAACAGAAGGTGCCCGGTCGGTGACGCAAAGAACATTGGCCAATGATTTAATAGCCTCTACAATTATTTTTGTGTTTGTTGTGGTTGATACAGACGGCTCCGGATTTTTCTTTTCCTGGTGTTGTGATGACGTTTGAAGTTGACGTTGGTGCAACCGGTTGTTAGCACTAGTTTTGGGAGCCCTAGGTCGTTGTTGTTTTGGATGGAGTAATGTGTGGTGAAACCTGTCACATTTTTTGCAAGTATCCATCGATGTGCACGCCCTGAGATCATGGCTACGAGCGAGGCAGTTAATACAATAACCATGCTGATCGATCAATTCCTCTCGCCTTTTATTAGTCATCTTCAAGAACTTCTTACAAAATCTCAAGGCGTGATACCTTTTACATAAAACACATTTGTAGACGTCAGCGTCCCGTAAACGAGTACTATGTGCACTGCGGGTTTTGTTTTGGCGAGTTGCTATCAGACGTCGATTGTTTCTAGGGGAAATTAAACAATTAGCAATTAAGAAAGGAAATTTATAAACGAGTGGGTATTTTTATGATATGATATGTATGTATGTTAAGCTTAGAGAACTTTGTATAGAGATTGATTTAGAATGATGTTGTAAAAATTTAAATTCGGCTAGTGGTGGCAAGCTTTTATTGCTTCTAATGAGTTATATTATGATATTTGGGAAATTTCTGCATAAAGTGATACACTGAATGCAATTGGTTCGAGTTATAATTTTCTTACTGTTGCGAGATGCTACCCTTTGGGGAGCCCCCGTCTCCAAAGAAGTCTGAGTTTGCAGCTTGGAACGCCGCTGAAAATAGGTTTCGTAACGTTGTTTACTTTGAAATCGATGACAACCATTGCATTTGTCGGGGGGTAAACGAGCTTTTGGCAAATGGGGATCATTTGCAGCAATTGCTAAATGTGATCGTGTAGACTTAAATGCTTTATATGGCTGAGGTAAAGAAGAAGCATTTTCTCCCCGTGTACAAATTTCGGTATGAGAAAATTTAAGCTTATTTGAAGGACTGAGTATATCTTTTAATTTAGTATTTTTAAATTCTAAACGAATAACTGCATGAGTTGGCAAGTGTTTCAATTTGCATTTGGCTTGTGACGTGCCTGCATGCAACAAAAATTCATCTGTGTGGCTAGTCCAGCAACTGTTTTGGCTGGCTGGTACTGTGGCAGTAGTTTAAAAACTTTAAGTGGATTTACGGTATGTATACTAGCATACTGAGATGAGTCAGTAACGACTTTCTCGGGATATTCTATGCTGAATGGCAATCTTACGACTTTTGTATCATTCGTTTGTCGAGTAGTTGTCTCACCTGATCTAAGGTGAGTAATGAATGGGTCACAGAAATTTTCCAGGCGATTAGTTGAATTTGTCACACGATTCTTGGATAGAGCTTGGGATGAGATTAAGCTTTGGACTGTTGCCTTAAATTCATATACGTTAGATGTATATAATGATTTTATTGAGTCTAGAATTTGGGAAGAACTCAGATAATATGCGTCTTCGCACGCATAGAAATCTGTCTGAGCTAGTTCTTTAAATTCAGATTTTACCATGTCGCCTTGTGCTAGCATAACATTTTTGTAGGAAACTTCTACTTTTCGCCATCTTGCTTCTAAGTCATTCAATTTGACTTCAAGTGTTGATTTATTTCGGTTTTCAACCAGGTTTATGTTAAACCTTTGACAGAAGTGAAACAAGTGGTTGCAATGAAAAGCAAAGTGCTTTACTAGGGAAGGAGTAAAATCATTGTGAGGCATTGAAGTCATATTTAAGAGCTATCTTTACGTTTGAATATGATTTAAGCGATTTAAATGTAAGAATTAGTTTTTCTTTTTATTGAGTAACGTAGAGATAAGTATTTATTTTATCCACTTTAAATGCTTTGAGATACGTAGCAATTTGATTAATAGGGGGCTTCAGAGTAGAACCAGTAGATGTGAGTATCTACGTGGATATTGGTTAATGGGTTTTGGAATGTTTACTTCCGTTAAGAGCTTTTACTGTTTATTATTTTAACTCTATCTATATTATTATTTAAGGGTTAAGGGGCTATAGGGTAATAGCACTAGATATGTTATCTAGTATAAATCGTAAAAGTAATAAGATAGATCATCGAATTGAAAGGGTTTAAGGGTTAAAGAAAAAATATTTTATCATGTTTGGTGTTAACAAATAAATTATAAATACATATTAGAGTAACTAAATTTTAAGTTGAAAAGTTTTTTGGAATAAAGGATTAAAGCTATAAGTTCAAATATGAGTCTAGAGAATCGAGTTAGAAATTTCGTAACGTTGTTTATATTCCGTAGATAGGGGCTATAGAGTAATAGCACTAGAAAAACTTCTAGTTATAAAATGAATATAAAATCGTTTAAATACGAAATTTCAAGTCTTTTCTTCTCTACAGGTATTATATTTGATATAAGACTCAATAAAGAGTAGCGAACATCATTACTTTCGCTTCTGGTTAAAATATTTTAGAGTTTACGGGGAAAACAAAGTGTTATAAAAATACCAAAACTAATGTGAGATCAAATATTTCCCCAAGAAAATTTTAATTTTCTTTTTTTTTATGTTTTTAATTCAAAGGAAAATCTTTTAAATTTTGTTTGAGTTTAGAGGCACAAATTAATCTTAAACATAGGATACGTTTGTTTTATTTTTACCGACGGTATTTCTTGAGATAATTACGTAAATACAGATTAAGGAAATTTTTTTTGGGTGTATCAAATTGTTGGAAGAGTTCGATCATTTTAAGAGATTATGAGAATATACGTACGCGTATGTAGGTACATATGTACTCATTAGGAAGTGATGTATGTGCTTAAGATTTTCACCACCTTTTACAAGAGTTAATTTCTTTTTGTTTTTAAAAAAATGTTTTATCTACAATATAGTGAGATGTAGTTTATTATCAACTCTTAAAAGAATAATAAACCAATTTTTTTTATTTTAGGAATTACAAAATATAAAAAAAAATTTTTTTAAAAAAAGTTTTTTCTTTAATTTCCCTTAATTTGTTGGATTTATTTGGGATTAATGTGGCATAATATTCTTTTTCCTTCGGTTATTTAAAAAATGGACTGTCTTTGTTTTTTCTTTAAAGATTTAAAGACATGCACTTATATAAATGATATAAATAAAAAATGCTGAATGTTGAGATGAGATTAGTTTAGGGGAAAAAAAATTTTTTTTCTTTTTGTTTTTATTTAATTAATTTTTAAATTTCCTCTTTTTCTTTTGAAAATTGCCGAAAAAAATTATTTCGTAATCACTAAAAAAAATTATTTAAGGGATTTTATTTCATAAATTTTAATTTTAGGGGTTTTATTTTTAATTTTAGAGAAAAGAGAAAAAATTATCTGGCAATCGTGCACGCAGACTATTTACACTTATTAAGAGAACTCAAGGTAAATTTTTTATTTTCTTCTCTTTCAAAAAATTCTCTGTATCATAAAAAGTAAAGGGAACACACTTTAAATTCAACTTTCAGCAACATTTATATTTTCTAAAAAAGAGAATGTGAGTAAATGCAACTGGGTGTAAATAAATAGTATATTTCCAGCTATTTGTTTGTGTTATATTGGTTTGTTTTTATTAATAAACGTTACTATTATTATGTAAACTGTAAATAGTTTAATGCAGTAAGCTAAAATAGACACTATTGTTAATCAGTGTTACTGTTTGAAAGGATTTAAATTAGTTTTTAGTTATTTTGAGATGTAAATTTTTAAATTTTTGAGAAAAGTAAAAAAAAAAATTATGGTAACACTGTTATTAATGTAAATTTTAAGAGTTATCACTTTGGTTTTATGTAGTAAGTAAGCATTGACCATTAAGAGGTTACACAAGAAATGCAGTATGTGAATGTGTAAGAGTGAAGAATTAAACTAAGAAGCTTTTTGTTAAATGCTTTTGCTTTTTTTTTTTCAATTTTAAAATTTAAGAGAAACAGTATTCACCACTGTGTAAAATTTCCAGAAGAACACACAAAGTAAATACAATTTTAAATCGTTTACTTACTTTTATATGGTTCTAAATTACGTTAAAATTTATAATAAATTTTAATATTCCAAATTTTGTTTATATTTTATATTCGAATAAAAAAGAGAAATTTTATTTAAATACCTTAGGTATATAATATATCCAAAATGTTAAATAATTTGCTGAGTAATGGTTCGCTCTCTTAATTTAAATAGGGGAAACAGTTGAGATATGTACGTATGTGTAAAATCCACTTATGTATGTATGCGCGCGTGCGTCTTTATGTAAAAAGTATTTTATACCGTTGACTTTGTATTTATGTATTTGCACATATTTTTTATATATATATTTTTTATGTATATAAACGGTAAAAACAAACGGTATTTTGAGACTAAAAATTCTGTTTTTTTTTAACTTTTTCTTCAAATTTAGGGTTAGCACATTAAAATATGTACATATGTATGTAAGTATGTACGTAAGTACATATGAATTTTTTCTAGAATTTTTTTTTTTTAAGACTTTTTTTCTTCTTCGCTTTGATATTTCTGACAAGAATTTTTCCGTTTTTATGAACTTTATTCTTTTTCACTATTTTATACAGACATATAGAGAATTTTCTCTATACCTTTTAGAAATCATTTAACTTTTCCTTCTTTTTACAATTTATAATTGATTTGATCGTTTTCACTGTATTTTATTATATAAAAAGTAATTATGTTAATAGGTATTAAAAGAACGACTTACTTATACCGGCAATTTCACTTAACTGATGCCTTTTTTATTTACATAGATGATGTGTGTGTCAATCATTTACCTCATGTTTTTGGTGGTGGGTTTTATTTGGTTTCTTTCCTTTGTTTTAAGAGACTGGTAATGCCGAATCAAATGGACCATGAATAATTTGAGAAATTATTAAATTTTGTTGTTGCCTTAATCAAACTGCAAGAGATGCATATGTACATGCATATGTAGTTATGTCGATTATAATTACTCGTAGAATAATTATAATTCAGGGGTGGCAAACAAACAAAGAAAAAAAGATAATGGGTTAATTGTATCTTTATTTCTTAGACTTAAAGGGTTTTGGGATAAAGGATGCTCACCTGGTAATGTTGACCAATAAATGGGTTTTTATAATTTCCTTTTAGCTCGTTTTACGTACATATGTAAGTTTCCTTCTTCAAACAAATTAATAAAAGATAAGTTTCTTCGTATATTGATAGTTTTATTAACTCTTTCAGGTGAGTATATGGAGTGATTTTAACACTTTTAGATAAAATTTTAAATATTCTTAACGGTTGAACTGTGAGGGTGACAATCAAAAGGTAAGTGAGCTTCTTTATTAATTTAGTTGCCAGGAAAACTAAAGTGGACATTATTTGTTTAAACGAATTCATTGCAGTGTTTCAACTTGCGCATTTTTGAGATCTTTTTTTTCAATACCTTATTTCAGTATAACAGTTTAAATTACATTTAACGGAATTCTTAATTTAAATTTTAATACAAATTGCGTTTCTTTTATATTTCAAATTCATTATTTTAAATTCATTATTTAATAAAAAAAAGAAAAGATTAATTTTGTATAAATGAAGTTTATACATGGCGCCGACCTTGCCCTTGGACAACAGAAGGTGCCCGGTCGGTGACGCAAAGAACATTGGCCAATGATTTAATAGCCTCTACAATTATTTTTGTGTTTGTTGTGGTTGATACAGACGGCTCCGGATTTTTCTTTTCCTGGTGTTGTGATGACGTTTGAAGTTGACGTTGGTGCAACCGGTTGTTAGCACTAGTTTTGGGAGCCCTAGGTCGTTGTTGTTTTGGATGGAGTAATGTGTGGTGAAACCTGTCACATTTTTTGCAAGTATCCATCGATGTGCACGCCCTGAGATCATGGCTACGAGCGAGGCAGTTAATACAATAACCATGCTGATCGATCAATTCCTCTCGCCTTTTATTAGTCATCTTCAAGAACTTCTTACAAAATCTCAAGGCGTGATACCTTTTACATAAAACACATTTGTAGACGTCAGCGTCCCGTAAACGAGTACTATGTGCACTGCGGGTTTTGTTTTGGCGAGTTGCTATCAGACGTCGATTGTTTCTAGGGGAAATTAAACAATTAGCAATTAAGAAAGGAAATTTATAAACGAGTGGGTATTTTTATGATATGATATGTATGTATGTTAAGCTTAGAGAACTTTGTATAGAGATTGATTTAGAATGATGTTGTAAAAATTTAAATTCGGCTAGTGGTGGCAAGCTTTTATTGCTTCTAATGAGTTATATTATGATATTTGGGAAATTTCTGCATAAAGTGATACACTGAATGCAATTGGTTCGAGTTATAATTTTCTTACTGTTGCGAGATGCTACCCTTTGGGGAGCCCCCGTCTCCAAAGAAGTCTGAGTTTGCAGCTTGGAACGCCGCTGAAAATAGGTTTCGTAACGTTGTTTACTTTGAAATCGATGACAACCATTGCATTTGTCGGGGGGTAAACGAGCTTTTGGCAAATGGGGATCATTTGCAGCAATTGCTAAATGTGATCGTGTAGACTTAAATGCTTTATATGGCTGAGGTAAAGAAGAAGCATTTTCTCCCCGTGTACAAATTTCGGTATGAGAAAATTTAGGCTTATTTGAAGGACTGAGTATATCTTTTAATTTAGTATTTTTAAATTCTAAACGAATAACTGCATGAGTTGGCAAGTGTTTCAATTTGCATTTGGCTTGTGACGTGCCTGCATGCAACAAAAATTCATCTGTGTGGCTAGTCCAGCAACTGTTTTTGGCTGGCTGGTACTGTGGCAGTAGTTTAAAAACTTTAAGTGGATTTACGGTATGTATACTAGCATACTGAGATGAGTCAGTAACGACTTTCTCGGGATATTCTATGCTGAATGGCAATCTTACGACTTTTGTATCATTCGTTTGTCGAGTAGTTGTCTCACCTGATCTAAGGTGAGTAATGAATGGGTCACAGAAATTTTCCAGGCGATTAGTTGAATTTGTCACACGATTCTTGGATAGAGCTTGGGATGAGATTAAGCTTTGGACTGTTGCCTTAAATTCATATACGTTAGATGTATATAATGATTTTATTGAGTCTAGAATTTGGGAAGAACTCAGATAATATGCGTCTTCGCACGCATAGAAATCTGTCTGAGCTAGTTCTTTAAATTCAGATTTTACCATGTCGCCTTGTGCTAGCATAACATTTTTGTAGGAAACTTCTACTTTTCGCCATCTTGCTTCTAAGTCATTCAATTTGACTTCAAGTGTTGATTTATTTCGGTTTTCAACCAGGTTTATGTTAAACCTTTGACAGAAGTGAAACAAGTGGTTGCAATGAAAAGCAAAGTGCTTTACTAGGGAAGGAGTAAAATCATTGTGAGGCATTGAAGTCATATTTAAGAGCTATCTTTACGTTTGAATATGATTTAAGCGATTTAAATGTAAGAATTAGTTTTTCTTTTTATTGAGTAACGTAGAGATAAGTATTTATTTTATCCACTTTAAATGCTTTGAGATACGTAGCAATTTGATTAATAGGGGGCTTCAGAGTAGAACCAGTAGATGTGAGTATCTACGTGGATATTGGTTAATGGGTTTTGGAATGTTTACTTCCGTTAAGAGCTTTTACTGTTTATTATTTTAACTCTATCTATATTATTATTTAAGGGTTAAGGGGCTATAGGGTAATAGCACTAGATATGTTATCTAGTATAAATCGTAAAAGTAATAAGATAGATCATCGAATTGAAAGGGTTTAAGGGTTAAAGAAAAAATATTTTATCATGTTTGGTGTTAACAAATAAATTATAAATACATATTAGAGTAACTAAATTTTAAGTTGAAAAGTTTTTTGGAATAAAGGATTAAAGCTATAAGTTCAAATATGAGTCTAGAGAATCGAGTTAGAAATTTCGTAACGTTGTTTATATTCCGTAGATAGGGGCTATAGAGTAATAGCACTAGAAAAACTTCTAGTTATAAAATGAATATAAAATCGTTTAAATACGAAATTTCAAGTCTTTTCTTCTCTACAGGTATTATATTTGATATAAGACTCAATAAAGAGTAGCGAACATCATTACTTTCGCTTCTGGTTAAAATATTTTAGAGTTTACGGGGAAAACAAAGTGTTATAAAAATACCAAAACTAATGTGAGATCAAATATTTCCCCAAGAAAATTTTAATTTTCTTTTTTTTTATGTTTTTAATTCAAAGGAAAATCTTTTAAATTTTGTTTGAGTTTAGAGGCACAAATTAATCTTAAACATAGGATACGTTTGTTTTATTTTTACCGACGGTATTTCTTGAGATAATTACGTAAATACAGATTAAGGAAATTTTTTTTGGGTGTATCAAATTGTTGGAAGAGTTCGATCATTTTAAGAGATTATGAGAATATACGTACGCGTATGTAGGTACATATGTACTCATTAGGAAGTGATGTATGTGCTTAAGATTTTCACCACCTTTTACAAGAGTTAATTTCTTTTTGTTTTTAAAAAAATGTTTTATCTACAATATAGTGAGATGTAGTTTATTATCAACTCTTAAAAGAATAATAAACCAATTTTTTTTATTTTAGGAATTACAAAATATAAAAAAAATTTTTTTTAAAAAAAGTTTTTTCTTTAATTTCCCTTAATTTGTTGGATTTATTTGGGATTAATGTGGCATAATATTCTTTTTCCTTCGGTTATTTAAAAAATGGACTGTCTTTGTTTTTTCTTTAAAGATTTAAAGACATGCACTTATATAAATGATATAAATAAAAAATGCTGAATGTTGAGATGAGATTAGTTTAGGGGAAAAAAAATTTTTTTTCTTTTTGTTTTTATTTAATTAATTTTTAAATTTCCTCTTTTTCTTTTGAAAATTGCCGAAAAAAATTATTTCGTAATCACTAAAAAAAATTATTTAAGGGATTTTATTTCATAAATTTTAATTTTAGGGGTTTTATTTTTAATTTTAGAGAAAAGAGAAAAAATTATCTGGCAATCGTGCACGCAGACTATTTACACTTATTAAGAGAACTCAAGGTAAATTTTTTATTTTCTTCTCTTTCAAAAAATTCTCTGTATCATAAAAAGTAAAGGGAACACACTTTAAATTCAACTTTCAGCAACATTTATATTTTCTAAAAAAGAGAATGTGAGTAAATGCAACTGGGTGTAAATAAATAGTATATTTCCAGCTATTTGTTTGTGTTATATTGGTTTGTTTTTATTAATAAACGTTACTATTATTATGTAAACTGTAAATAGTTTAATGCAGTAAGCTAAAATAGACACTATTGTTAATCAGTGTTACTGTTTGAAAGGATTTAAATTAGTTTTTAGTTATTTTGAGATGTAAATTTTTAAATTTTTGAGAAAAGTAAAAAAAAAAATTATGGTAACACTGTTATTAATGTAAATTTTAAGAGTTATCACTTTGGTTTTATGTAGTAAGTAAGCATTGACCATTAAGAGGTTACACAAGAAATGCAGTATGTGAATGTGTAAGAGTGAAGAATTAAACTAAGAAGCTTTTTGTTAAATGCTTTTGCTTTTTTTTTTTCAATTTTAAAATTTAAGAGAAACAGTATTCACCACTGTGTAAAATTTCCAGAAGAACACACAAAGTAAATACAATTTTAAATCGTTTACTTACTTTTATATGGTTCTAAATTACGTTAAAATTTATAATAAATTTTAATATTCCAAATTTTGTTTATATTTTATATTCGAATAAAAAAGAGAAATTTTATTTAAATACCTTAGGTATATAATATATCCAAAATGTTAAATAATTTGCTGAGTAATGGTTCGCTCTCTTAATTTAAATAGGGGAAACAGTTGAGATATGTACGTATGTGTAAAATCCACTTATGTATGTATGCGCGCGTGCGTCTTTATGTAAAAAGTATTTTATACCGTTGACTTTGTATTTATGTATTTGCACATATTTTTTATATATATATTTTTTATGTATATAAACGGTAAAAACAAACGGTATTTTGAGACTAAAAATTCTGTTTTTTTTTAACTTTTTCTTCAAATTTAGGGTTAGCACATTAAAATATGTACATATGTATGTAAGTATGTACGTAAGTACATATGAATTTTTTCTAGAATTTTTTTTTTTTAAGACTTTTTTTCTTCTTCGCTTTGATATTTCTGACAAGAATTTTTCCGTTTTTATGAACTTTATTCTTTTTCACTATTTTATACAGACATATAGAGAATTTTCTCTATACCTTTTAGAAATCATTTAACTTTTCCTTCTTTTTACAATTTATAATTGATTTGATCGTTTTCACTGTATTTTATTATATAAAAAGTAATTATGTTAATAGGTATTAAAAGAACGACTTACTTATACCGGCAATTTCACTTAACTGATGCCTTTTTTATTTACATAGATGATGTGTGTGTCAATCATTTACCTCATGTTTTTGGTGGTGGGTTTTATTTGGTTTCTTTCCTTTGTTTTAAGAGACTGGTAATGCCGAATCAAATGGACCATGAATAATTTGAGAAATTATTAAATTTTGTTGTTGCCTTAATCAAACTGCAAGAGATGCATATGTACATGCATATGTAGTTATGTCGATTATAATTACTCGTAGAATAATTATAATTCAGGGGTGGCAAACAAACAAAGAAAAAAAGATAATGGGTTAATTGTATCTTTATTTCTTAGACTTAAAGGGTTTTGGGATAAAGGATGCTCACCTGGTAATGTTGACCAATAAATGGGTTTTTATAATTTCCTTTTAGCTCGTTTTACGTACATATGTAAGTTTCCTTCTTCAAACAAATTAATAAAAGATAAGTTTCTTCGTATATTGATAGTTTTATTAACTCTTTCAGGTGAGTATATGGAGTGATTTTAACACTTTTAGATAAAATTTTAAATATTCTTAACGGTTGAACTGTGAGGGTGACAATCAAAAGGTAAGTGAGCTTCTTTATTAATTTAGTTGCCAGGAAAACTAAAGTGGGCATTATTTGTTTAAACGAATTCATTGCAGTGTTTCAACTTGCGCATTTTTGAGATCTTTTTTTTCAATACCTTATTTCAGTATAACAGTTTAAATTACATTTAACGGAATTCTTAATTTAAATTTTAATACAAATTGCGTTTCTTTTATATTTCAAATTCATTATTTTAAATTCATTATTTAATAAAAAAAAGAAAAGATTAATTTTGTATAAATGAAGTTTATACATGGCGCCGACCTTGCCCTTGGACATGTTCTGTTTTATCTAGTTAGCACATAAAAAATATTTTCACCAATTAAAGGTTTTAAATGGTTTCAGATTAAAATTTTATTAAATTCCGCTATTCTCTAGTTGGGGAGCAAACTGTCTCAATCAATGACTTCTAACGGATTCTATTGTGGGTTGTTCTTAATGCCTCGTTCCATTAAATTTCCATTGAATACCGTCTGGTTCTTCAATGTTTATTATTGACAAGACATCGTCTAGGACAAAGAGGAAAAGAAGGGGTGATAGAACACAACTCTGGCGTAGTCCCACATTGACAGTGAAGGTCTCAGATGTTTGACACTTCTAAAGCACCTGCTCTTGAGTGTTTGAGTACATATGTTATTATGTTCTCCAATGTAGTAATTAATTGTTTTAATTATTTGTTTAATTAAGAAATATGTTTCTGTTTTAAAGAAATAAATATTTGAATTGATGGCGATACAAAGTGATGCCGGCTCAAAAGTGACGATGATATTGCCAACTCCAAATACTATAGAAGTGATTGTTTCATGTTCAAGGTTATAGTTAGCAAGATATGATCATTTTTGAACCGAGAAGGGAACTATTATCGATTTTTTTCATTTTCCTTATTTAAGGGGTGGTCCAAATCACTTTAAAAATTTAATAGTTACCCAATTTATTCTATTCTTCTATTGTAGTTTTGCTAGAAATAACAAAAATTTCCCATTGTTTATGGTTCTATCTCACGAATAGGTCAGGTGATATTTGCCTTAGGGCTGTGTATTGTTTGTGGAATATTCCCATAATGAAAAAACTAAAGAACTCAAATAGCGTCTGATAACACGATTACCGAATTTATTGGGATAAAATGTATTGTTTAATCGGCTGTGGTCATGTTGCGCAATCCTGCTGAAACCGAAATTTATTCTCAGCAATGACGTGAAGGTTTTCTGCAGCGATGAAAATTAGTCTGATCAGAAAAGATAATTTTTTTGCCAAATTCGATGTTCGATTGGATCTTCTGTAAGGCCTAAATTAAGGAAGTATAATGAAGTGGATGGTCGTTTTTTTTTTTAAGAGAAGTAACAGGCAATTATAATTAACTATATTAATGGATAGAGTAGAGATGAGACAGGTTGTAAAATATTTCGGTAGCTTATGAACCACTACAGGTATCTAAATGAAATTTCACAGAGACTTAGCCGAGGAATTTTTGAATGGAGCTGCAAATGGCTACAAACAAACTCTCTCCTAACTATCACACAGAAGAGACTAAGAAGTGCCATCTATAAATAAAAAGCATAAAAATGTTGTGAGGGTGCAAGTCTGTACTGTAGATATAAATGTAATTATGCTTGTAACAAAACTTTATCCCTGTGTTTTCAACAAATACTCTCACTTATGTTGATACATATGCCTGTATGTATGTGTGTGTGTGTTTAAATGTTTGTACGGCAGTGTAAACGTCATGTTAGTTGCTGTGGTAGAAATGCTAATTATCTGCAAATACCAACATGTTTGTACAAAAAATGTTTCGTGTTAAACTACCAGTATGTACCAATTTTTATTTAAAGTTTTGTTGTTTTTTTTTTCTTTTTATTGTATCGACCCACATACACATACACGTATGTACAGTGTGTCTTTTAAGTGTGAGTTTGTATAAACACACGTAAAAGTAAATATGTAAATGCTAAAGTGCATATGCCACATACAAATTGTATATTAGGGCGGTCCCTTAAAGTTTTAATTATTTTAAAAAGTAAATATTTAATAGGGACATAAAATTTACTTTAAATTTATTTGTGCGCGATTTTCTTCTGTTTTTAGATATTTTTTAAATTACTCATATCCGATGGGAGTGTTAGAATAGACACATAATGTATATCACTGTTGGTGGGGCAAATCCCCTACAAAACAATTACTTTGTTTCTTAAAACTTAGGTTAAGCAGGCAGCTCCAATACAGCTCACTTGGGTCCAAGTATTGGTCCCTTTGTTCTTAAAACTTAAAGCATTTAGATTTCTCATACTGGATAAAAAATATTCTGTTCTTAGGTAGCATAATCTAACAGAATGAGTCAAACTGTCCACTAAGATCCACGTGTTTATCCCGAGAATTATAAGTGAGAGGGCCTTCTAAGTTTGTGGATGTTATTAAACTAAATTTCTATTAATTTAAATAAAATGAAATGGGACTACCGTTTAGGGGATGATTCCCTAATCGTCCTCTGGATAAGGCTTAAATTTTAATATGAAACAATCATAGATGATGTAATGTTTTTGGACATGTGGCTGAAAACCTTCTTCATTAAAAATGAAGGTTCTTTTAACATTCGACCTGTATGATTAATAAACTAATTTCCTTCTACCCTCTACCCTTCGGTGGTTCGCTGGTCAATCGACCAAAAATTTATGATTCCTTAATTAAGAAAGTTTACGAAAATGCGAACACCCAAAATCAACCACCTTAATCCTCAGAATGATAGACTACCACTCTACCAATCAGTATATGAAGGGACCCATACTGATAAATCACCAATCAGTCCACGTGTACCTCCATATGGTATCTGAGACTATGGAAGCATCTATGGACTTATTGGAATAATAAGAAAGCATTGCAAACGGCGATTTGATTTGGTCTTTTACATTAGTTTTTGAAAAACGTAATTTTTATAAAAAAAAAAAAAATATCCGAAAATCTTTTTATTTAATTTATTATCTACAGAATTGGAATGACAGTACCAACCGCATTAGGTATTGCAATTTTTCGTTATCTTTTGTTTTAGCTCTGCAACTGCGATCATAGTGGCCTTTTAGAACTACGAATTTTAATTTGGGGATGTTGTTGACCAGTATCCGAGCAGAGTCGGCTAGTTTTTAATATTGTTATAGGCCAAAATATATGCAAAATCTTTCTTATGTATTTATTTACTAAAACTTATGAAATGTGTATCGGTGCTAACTTCCATGTCTCGGATCCGTATAAGTATTCAACTCGAATGGATTTTCCATTTCGAGTTGAATATCTTTAGCCTTGTCCTTCTATATTACTATACTGACTTAAGTTGGCAGAGAGCTTGCTCGCCTTTATTTATTAGGCTAGAGATGTTGGCTTTGAGTCCACCGCTTTGGTTCAATATACTTTCAATGTAATCGAATGATTCTACTTCATCAAGTGGCAATGCACTTTTTTTTAATATTATGTTTATTGGAAACTCAACTAGTATCACCCTTTAGTAACGACGAAACATACCACACATTGTGCCAAAGCTCGAAGGAGTCAATATGTAGACACTACAGTCTTCGAAGAGCATCTCTAGCCTTTCCTATATGTGGTCAAGTAGCTCTAAAAAACTTCAAGGCACCAGCGCATTAGAATGGTTTTCCATTTTCGGTAGGAAATAGGTTGTATCAATCGAACTGTAATTTCACTTAAGTTAGAAGAAGTTTGTAAAAGTGGAAAATAAGACAACATTATTTTCCACTTTTACAAACAAGGCCATCCTAATGTACACATTCACATACATTATTGCATGCGATCCTTCTAATAGAATATAAAAAATACTGAACATGCACACCTAAAATACCTATACAGTCCGTGCGTTACAAATTACAACCCATTATAGGGAATAAAACAACACTTGTATTACTTGGTTAGTTTCGCTAATTTTGTGTTGTGGCCAATATTGTTATCTTCGGAACTAAATTAAGGAAGCAGTTAATGAGACAGCATTCGAATTTCCAAAAGACTTATATAAAATATTTGGGTGGAAAATCGCAATCAGCCATTTTTAACGAGGTTTGATATTAATTTTAAAACAAAAAAATTGTTTTAAGGACTTTTATTCGTAAGAGATTTTGGATTTGATTAAAAAAATACATAAAATAAGATGATTTCCTGTATATGTTGACCACGGCTACTAAAGTTTAATACGCTGGGTCCACTTAAAAAAAAAAACTCTTTCCAGCGTATCTCATGAATAAATCTTTCAATATTGGCTTACAGTACGTCAACCGTTACGGGCTTGTCCCTATAGACATAAGCCTTAGCAAAGTTCCACAAAAAATAGCTTAAAGTCGTTAAATCGTCCGATATAGGTGACCAACTGGACGGCCCCAAAGGTAAAATATACTGTTCACCGAACTCGCCTTTCATTTTGGCCATTGTTTCGAGTTCTGCGTGGCATGTTGGACGATCTTGTTAAAACCATATGTTAGCCACCTTAGCGACCTTTTCCATTTTGGGCAAACAAAATTTGTAATCAGTGCAAGGTAGCGTTCGCCATTCATTGTAAAGTTCCTGCCTTCGTCATCTTTGAAAAGTACGGATCAATGATACCATCAAACCCCACAGTGCGTTTTTCAGTCAGTATCAGAACAAAGTGAGTTTGTGCAAATAGCGGCTACCTAATACACTCATGGTCCCTGTCGTTGTACGGTGCGTGTCGACGAAAATATGGCTGCTATGGCCGAAAGTGAACAACTCAATCAAAGAGTGTCGATGGATATCAATAAATCGGCGTTTCGCGCAGCAGCATGACGAGAATTTTTGTATTGGATTATTCGCTTACCAAGTCCAATTGACCATCCTCTTCGTTTCGGCTTTTTAGTTTGGGGTTTACCAAAGCTCTAATCGGTCATCTACTTTGGTCGAAAAGTCATATTTTTTGAAAAGACAATGCATCCGCAGAGACTGATAGTTTGGTGTGGACTTTCGAGTGCTGGCATTGCTATTCTGTTTTCTTCTAAAATGCTGCTGGAAGCGCGATTGTTTTCAACGGAGTTTTTATGGCCTTAAATGGAAGATATGAACTTGAATTATCTTTGCTTTGTCCCAACGGCTCATCAAACAAAAGTTCTGTTGGGCACTAATTTCTGCAATCATGTTATCATTCGTATTGGCGGAGCTTTGAGCCTTTTAGATTTTTTCTTGTGCGGCGCAACGATCCAAACTCTTAAAGCAAATATATTTTGAGGCATTGGTAAGATAGGAAAATTGGACTGACAGGATAAGCTACTGCAAAGCTAGCCGCGATAGTCACATGAATGAAATCATGCTCCATAAATAATAGGAATAATTGTTATTTCTAATAAAATATACTTGTACGTTGTATCCCGGCCTAAAACCCAACTAGGTTTTTCATATATTCTATTTTAGTGGTCAAAGCCCAAAAATGAGACAAAACGATGAATCCTCATGGGGCTTCATTCGATTACCGCGTGAATCCATCTCGGATAGACTGGACGCTATTATCCACGCTAGGTGATTAAAATATTTTTCTTAGAATATACAAGGTTTTGTTAACGATAATCAACTCTTTAAATAAAAAAATAAAAATTTTAAAATTTATAATTGGTACCAAATCCAGTGGCGACCTCTGTATAACATCGTTTATTTTTAATTTTTTATACGAATATACAACACTTAAATTCAAACCTCACACTTGTGTATAAAATTATATAAAAAAGTAAAGAAATACTATATTTATAGGATTTTGTTCTCGTTTCTTAACACGCCCGACCGACGACCCGTGCTACGAATATTTAAAAATTTTATATTTGAAAACTAGAAGAGGAAATCCTTTCACTACATATCGATGCAATTAGCAGCACGCAAGTTGTTACAAAACAAAACATGTAATGGAGAATGCTTTGTGGTCATATTTTCAAGTATCGATTTTTATTTTGTAAGCTTCAGCCTTAAATTTCTTACACGCATTCAATTAAAGTTTCTTTGGGATAAAATGGCAACTCAACCACACAACTTAAATATTCAAGTTTAGGAATTTAAAAGTCATTAAAATTATATGAAACAACACACAATTTCAAAATTAAGGTTGCTTAACAGAAGGTTTGTTGTGTCTATATTTTTTTTGATAGTTTCCTTTTTGATTCGTGACATATGCCAACGTTAAGTCATACCAACTGAACAACAACAAGGAGATCTTGATTCAATATTGCTGCTATGAAATTATTCTGTCTATTAAAAAAAAGTACATCTTAGAGAAAAATTCAACCGCAATTGGACAATTTTTACATTATTTTAAAATACTTGGAAAGGTGCAGAGATTGCCCTCATTGAAAATGATTTTTTAGTTATTTATATAAAAAAATTTAACTTTTCAATAAAAAATCGATTTTTATGAATTTTATAAGAGATCACAGATTTTTCTCCTTTTGCCCGTAGGACGCTTAGTTTAGCTAGAAAATAAGTTTTTACTTAAAAAAATAAAATAAAATAAAATTTTTCAATAAAAAAAAATTTTTGGTTTTTAAGTTTTTAATATAAAAAAATTTATTTTTTTTAATAAAAAAAACGAAATTTTATAAGCGATCACAGATTTTCATCCGTTTGCCTGTTGGACGCTTAGTTTAGCTAGAAAATTAGTTTTTCGTATATAAAAAAAAAATTCAATAAAAAATCCAATTTTATAAATTTTATAAGTGATCACAGTGATCCTTTTGTCCGTAGGACGCTTAGTTAAGATAGAAAATGAGTTTTAAGTTTTCTATATAAAAAATAAAATTTTTCAATAAAAAATCGATTTTTATGAATTTTATAAGTGCTCACAGATTTTCATCCGTTTGCCTGTTGGACGCTTAGTTAAGCTAGAAAATGAGTTTTTGTTTTTTATATAAAAAAATAGATTTTTTCAATAAAAAACGATTTTTATGAATTATATAAGTGATCACAGATTTTCATCCCTTTGCCCGCAGGACGTTTAGTTTAGAAAATGAGTTTTTCGTTTTATATACAAAAAAAAATTTTCAATAAAAAATCGATTTTTATAAATTTTATAAGTGATCACAGACTTTCGTCCTTTTGCCCGTAGGACGCTTAGTTTAGCTAGAAAATGAGTTTTTGTTTTTTATATAAAAAATAATATTTTTAAATAAAAGATCGATATTTATGAATTTTTAAGTGTTCAAAGATTTTCTTCCTTTAGCCCGCCTAGTTTCGTTGGAATATTATAATAAATATTTATTTTCTTTTCTCTTTTGCGACTGCTTATTTAAGAAACTACGACTAATTAAATAAAAGCTTGGTTTCGCTCTCTTCCAATTGGAAGAACCTCGAGGCATATTACCATATGTAGACCTTGTTTATGGTGGGTTTATATGAGGAGACAAAAGTATGCTTGTGGTTAACTACTTGGGCTAGAGCAACAACATGTTTTGTGATTTACTATTTTTTCCTCCAATCTAACGCTTGCTATCACTTATAGCTCAGCTGTACCAAGTAAGGCTTGTTGTGTTAGTTTCTTGTTTTTTACCACCCTGTATATGAAAGTGTTTTCCTTATTACACATTTAAGTTGTTTAATACCTGTGCAATTTTTTCACCAAATTAAATTTTACAATTAAAATTAAATTTAAATTATTTAAATGTCCTTAAACGTCCTTAATTGCATCAACTTCTTCTTTAGCATGTCTTAACAGATTTCAATTGCATCCACTGCAGTTTCCTTAATTGAAAAGTAATAAGGTAAAAGAGATTAATAGGAGAAGAAAAAAAAGGAAAAGGCTGATTATCAACAACTGATAATTAAATTAAGTATTTAAAGATAAATGTTGATACATAAAGTTACACAGCATTAAACGCCTTCACTTCCACCTCCCCTCCACCTATAAAAGCGCACTTGAGCTGTATCGTGTATCGAGATTGTGTATTAAAAACTAATTAGATTCTTTAAAGTATCAACGACAGCAACAACTTTAGTTGATCGTTTGGTTGTGTAAGGAAGAGAGGGAATGGGTTGTTTTATATAAATAGTAGATTTAAAATTGTCTGTAAAAGAAATTCAATTAAAATGCTGGCTAACAACTGGGTTTTGTTGCTAATTCTGTAGTTTTTTATCTCTTTTTTCTAATCTGTATGTGTTTGAGATTTTGTGGTTGTTGGCGTTGTTCTTTTGGTAAGGGATATGTTTAAATATCCTTGCGGGTAGAGAAAATAGCAATAAATTACACTTTGACGCTGTTTGAAGAAGAAGGCCTTTTACTCGAAAATGCCTGTCAGTGTATCTGTTGTATTGGTTGGTTGGTGTGTTTGGCAGTTTTATTCTTTTTTTGTAGCACAGATAGTTTAGATACAACAAATGCCAGAGATGGTTAAAATTGGCATTATGTTGACTTGCCAAATTGGTTATACAGCTGGATTTTGCTCACTGCCACACTTATACGCGGTGGGTTCACAAAAATAAGGGGAACTTTTCTTAAAGAAATATAATTAATTCTCCTTTTTTACTACGTTTCTGCTTTAAAAGTAATCTACACCAGATTTTACGACTCTTATTTTTATAGTGCTACAGTTATGTTTTGTTCATTTTCTTTATATAGAGGTACCTATCCCTGGGCAATTACTCAGGATGTTAAAATTAGACTTTATATAAAATTTTATAAAATTCTAAGATTTATATAAATTTCGAAAACTATTCTAGAGTTCTGTAAATAGTGTTTTAAATTTATCGATTAAAAAACTGAAAGGTGCTGCCATGTTTTCAGTACTATTAAATCGGTAAAATTGTGTACTTTTACTATTTGATAGCATTTTTATTATCAAATTACCAATTAGTAATTAAAAATTTAAGATTTTTCGTTAAATTTTTATTTTTGTGATCTTTACAACAAAACAAAAAATAATGGAAATTATTAACTCATTTATTAGTGCTGCCAGAGTGGAGATACCTAAACGGGAAAAAATATTTTTTTCGAAATTTGCCTAAATCTACAGTTTATTTCGTGATATGAAAAAAACCTTGGTTGTGTGCTTTTGTTATTGACCTAATAAATATTTTCTAGTTGGCAATTTGACGTGAAAAATGTAAAAAAATGTGTCGTGTATTAGGAACTTTAGTGATTAAATTTTTATCTCGTTAAATTTGCTAGAACATGATCCTTTTCAACTTCGCTGCTGTGCTGCGACTAGACAGAAGTCAAAAAAGTCCTATTTTGACGAATGCTTTGTGTTTTTATTTTTGTAAATAAATTAATTGTAACTAAAAAGCCCATTATTTTGTGAACACACCCCGTACTCAATCTCTTAGTTTCTTACACAAAGGACCGGTGGTAAAGTTAAACGAAATAACATAAAGTAGATTTAGAAGTTCATTAAGTATCGTTAAATGGCGATTTAATTGAAATGAAAATCAAAGATTCTTTTCCTATCCACAATAGCAGCAACCATGTCTGTTTGACCTTTTTTCTGCCTATACATCTGAATGCCTTTATATTGGATTTTACATTTATACATTCATACATACATACATACATACATACATAAATACATACATACCATATTTATCTATTAAAGTACTTCTGTAGTTTTTAGTTGTATTATGTTGGAAAAAATCGAATAAAAAAATTAAAAAAATTTTGGCAAAACCACAAGAGGGTTTTCTTTGCACTACATACACATTTTAACTTGTTTTATATACGTTAGAAAAATAGTTTAAAACGTTTCTATTGTTGTTTATTTATTTATAAAAACTTACAGAAATAAAAATAAAATTGTTAGACAGATGCGAGCTGAAGTAAAATAAAATAAATTTAGTTCAGCAGCAGAACTCTATAATTTAGGTTTTTTTGTAGCTCGACCTTCTTTTTTACACAGATTCCGTGCATTTTTTAGTCTAAGGTTTGCATACACGATGATTATTTTTCTGTCTGCCATCTAGTTTTGTACATTAACAACGTATGCTGCTGTATGTATGCTTCATCGAGTTTCATATCGGCTAGGCGATATTTAAGGAAAACCTGAACAGCCATCAACTTATCAATTTATCTAGCTGAGGGTTCTCCAATTATATCGAAATAATAATTTTTATTTTTTTGCCACAGCGTTTTTGAGCCAGTAACTCCGGTATATTTTCTAGATCCTAATCATTGCAAAACCTCAACTCCTACTAGAACAAAATTTAGGGCCAGTTGGGAATTCAGGCCGGCAGAAAGCATCTGCAAATATATGCTGCTTTAACTCTATACAATATTTTTTTTAATTGTTATTTATAATCAAATTGAGTTCCACAGTAACAATATTTTTCCAACTAAAGGAGACAGAGATACAAACGAAATTTTCGTGGTCCTTAGATATTTAATCTGCGAACCGGTTTATGAAAAAAAAAGATTTTTAAAAAATTGACAGATATGACTGTTTAGGCTTTAGTGGGCTATATGTACATACACATACAATCTCACCTGTGACAATCTATAAAAATTTTAAGCAGTCAGCATTATTTCGCGTATTTTTATGTTTGTTTGTCGGTGTTGGTTGTAGTGCAGTGTAGTGTGTCATTTGCAGGATATGTTATAAATAAGCCTTAAAATTTTATTCTTTATTATTATTTGGAAAGAAAATAAAAAAAGACATAAATAGAAAAAATTCAAATAGAAAAAGTAAAAAACTATTGCGGTGCTGTGGTGGAATATGTTTAGCGCTTAGTAGTAGATGAAGTAGTTAAAATCTCACTCTTATTTTTTTTTTTGTGGCAATTGAGACTAACCAACAATACCACAACCTGCAAACTAACTAGAGAAACACTTCTGTACAGAAGCCCAACTAAGATGAAGTGGGCAACTAGCCACTACCACTCTTGGCATCTACGCTACTTAAAAATGTATTTTTTTTTAAATTTTTTTCTTTTTATAAAAAAACAACATTTTAACACGAATATTAAACAACGTAACACAAAATAAAAACATCGCATAAAAACAAGTCTAAGTTTTTATGACACTTGAGCAACAGCAGGCGACATTAAACAGGAAAAATACTCAAGACGAAATGAGAGAAGTAAACAAAAAAAAAAGGCAAAAAAAACTATGCAAGGACATCTAAACAGCTACTATCTGCCACATACTTCAGCTACACTACTGCTAAAAAATATATTCTGGGTTCGAGGAAATAAAAATGAACAAAAATGAAAGAATAACAATAGAATTTTACCAACTTTGCTGACTGAGGTTCTTCAAAAACTAAAGTAAAAGTAGCAGAAATAAAAAGAGCGAGAAAAAAAATTAACAACAAGAAACAACTCAAAAAATTTCTACAAAGACATAAAACTAGTATAAAAATCACACCATGTTAAAATTAAAAAAGCATAAAATACAAATACATTTTGACAAACACGAATCAACCAAGACGTATGAACAAGCCTGTTGCTAGACAAATGGATTTCATAACTTTTCTTACCAATTATTCCTTTTTTCTTTGTAGTTTGTTGGTTCATTTTGAAGGCTTTAATTGAAATCACCACCAGTTGTGAAATCCATTCTAGTAGGCATGTGGTGTTAACACCACAAATACAGCAAAAATAACGATGTAAGAAGGTGCAAATAGAGTGACATTATGCACCACCATTCAGCTAGTGCCATAAAGAAAATTGCTAATATCTACAATTTCATATCGGAAATAAGTTAAGTTTTTAAAAATTGGCTTACGAATTGTTTAACACTTTATTGTGTTAATAAAGCTACACTGAAAACAATTTTTTTAATTCAAATTTATTTAAATACAGATAAAAAAGTTTAATATTAAATCAGAGTACCGAAATGCTCACTCACTGCTCAGTTATGTGTGAGTATATACATTTCAGGGTTTTTTTCTGCTTCAATTCATACATAATCTTATAAATAAGTGAGATTATTTTCTTTTCTTTCTATTGAAAAGTGAATAAATGAAAAAAAATATTTTGTCTTTCACGGAAGTGCTCATATATGAGAATTTACAATTTTTTTAATTTTCCATAAAAGATAATATCGTAGAAAAATGTGCACATTAAGTATTTGCATAGAATTTGTGACAAAGTGTTTTAGAAATCTCATATTTGTGATATTTCATAAATGAAAATGTAAAAGAGCATTAATGAAAATTAGCTAATCATTACTTATCACATATGAATATTTCGCATATTCTTCATTTTTCACCGTTCGTATATGTATATTAAAAGTAACAGTTACACTCTTCATGTGTGATCGTCGGTAGACCATTTATTGTTGTTCATTTATGACCGTGAAAAAAGAATATACAATTTTAGAAATCTCATTTATAAGAAATATCATAATTGTTAAAATTTCCTTCAACCTGAGAAACTGCAGACGCTCTGCAGCTTCACTAAAAAAATCCATTTGAATTGCCTCTATAAAATTTCATTATGATTTCTTCAGTGGTTCATGAGCTACTGATTTATTTCCAAAATAAAGAGATTTTATACCACTGTGTGCCGTTAAAGCCTGATGCTATAAGAATAATCCAGAAATGATTTTTAACCTTGAGGCTAATTTGACACCGCCGTTGGTGAGATAGAAACATAAAGATTCAACGTAAATTAGAGCAACACTAGTAGTCAACAAAGTAGTCAGTCGATATAGAATACAAATCAGAAATTTTTAGAATTTTTGTCTGTCTATCTGTGTTCGCATCACGCAAAAACTACTAAATGCATTTTATTAAAATCTTGTTATCAATATACGATAATTTGCCATATAAAAATATCTCATTTCAAAGAAAAATTGCAATTAAATTTTCTAATGATACAAATATATATTTGTTTAAAACAAATAAATAAATAATTGAATCAATTATTTACTTAATTAAATTTAAATCTGAAACCAATTAATACCTTTAATTGGTGAAAATATTTATATATTTTATTATATATTTTATATATAATAAGCCATATCTGCTGTACTATAAAATCTAAAATTCGGTTTGGATTACTTTCAAAGCAAAATCGAACAAACTATTATCAGTACTGTCGACGAGGTGAGGAGACTGCTAGTTTCTATTAAAGCCGCAATATGACAAAAGAAATTAAGTTCAGTTTGTGTTATTTTATTTTTAAAAATATACTTGTTATTGAACCACCCTTTTTAGGATGTCTTGCGCCAATTAAAGGTTTTTATTAGTTATATATTAAAGTCCAATTAATATTTTAATTGATTCAATTATATATTTGTTTAAAAGAGGACCAAACCACATGCACGTGCATTCACTAATAAATTTTAATTAACACAAACCCACACTCACCCACACAAACCCACACTCACCCACACAAACACACACATGCACAAACACTCCTGAAACCTCAGAAACATCAAAAGGGCCAAATAACATTGTGGCGAGGACAAGAAATCCAACATTTAAAGATCAAATGAGCAAATGAACAACCAACAAACACTTTTTATATTTTTAATGTCCTCATTCAATTAAAAACATTTCTACAAAAACTTTCAATTGCCTGTCAGGCTGATGTTGGAGTTATATCTTTATAAACAGATCGACATGAAAAATGCCAGAGAAAATAAATAATTGTATTAATCAATTTATTTAGTCTGCTTTCGAAAACATATATAAAGTTTAATCAATTTACAAAGTTTTCATCAGCTGCCTTCTGCACAGTAACGAGGCAGAGCTGCTTTCGTCGTCATCAACTTAATTTAAGAGGACGTAACGAAATGCCACTTCGTGTTGGCACTAAAACCTAATTTAATCATGTTGGCAAAATAATTGAAGGAGTTCTTGCACATTAAAATTGTTTATTTGCACACAAAAGCAATTGAAAGAACATACAAAACAATAAAAAGGAATTAGAAATTAACAAGACTTGGGACAAAATAAAATTACACGAAACAAAACGAAAAAAGGAAATAATAAAATCATTGAATCTTTTAATTAGTGCTTAACTTATGGTCGACTTTTATTGTGTTAGTTGTTGGAAAAAAAGTTGATGACACAAAATCTACACAATCAAGTTGTTTCGATTAAAGAAGGTTATTAACGACTTTCAAAGAAGAGTGTTGAAGATTTTAGATCAGAGAATTTCTATTGTTTTCAAAATTTAAGAGAATGACTTACTGAACTATTGTTATCAAACAACGTCAAACTACAAGCTATCTTTATTTTAGTATTCTTAGGAGTATTTCAGTCAAGTTAAAAATTTTGCTACAGCTACATTTACTTCTATATGTTGTATCACATACATCTCGATGCTTTATCGACTGTACTTTTGTAGGGCACAACAAAATTCGATATTCTTATGCCATGACCCTTCTTTTATTTGTACTATGGAGCAAATCTCCTTTTCTCTTAAAAGATTAACATTACATTGAGCTGATTATCACAAAATGTTTATGGGAACTACAATGTAAACATTTGAATAGTTTTCTCTTGTCTGTATTTTAATTGTTTCAAATATATAGACAACAACTCTTCGTTAAATTTATATCCTGATACATTTTTCTAATTAATATCAGTTGTAAGGTTGTATCTTTTTTTGATTTTACTTTATTTAAAGTAATAAAATTTTTTATCTCTTCAAAAATAAAATAGAAAAATTTAAGCAAACAGTCAATTATGTAGCAGTATCAGGTTCACCTTCTGTTTGCTACACGTTGACTTTGTTTTCGTTTTTTTTTTTTTTATATATTGCAAGTGTAATTGAAATGGAAAAACTGAAATCTAAAAAGAAAACAGAAAAAAGTAACAAGATCATTCTGGCACTTTTACGAAAAGAAGGCATGTGACAAAGTACAAATATTTCAGGCAGGACTAAAAAATAAAAATATTGTTGACGTTATGCATTTTATGATAAAATATGCAGCAAATCCAACATTATTGGAATTGTTTAAGTGCGAAAAATGTATGGAAAAGACTTTGCAGAAAGATTTTTATGTTCAACACAAAAACATTCTTTTGCACACTTACACACACTATTCCATACATGAATTAATATTCTATGAAATACATATTGTTAGCCTTTTGTGTGCGTTCATGTTTGAGGGCAGGCAGTCCCATAATTATTTAATCTAGAAAGAAAATTCTAAATAAAACTAATTTAATTTATAAATTATATTCACTATTTTAATTTTAATTTAATTTATAAATGAGATGTTTGGGGTCATCTGCAATGTTTCCAATGACGAGAAAAATTTGTTGATAAAAATCGTCAAAAGGAATCGTCAAATCTGAACTGCTTGCTTCAATTCTCCAGAAATAAAAGAAAATGTTCCACTTTTGTTTCTATTAAATCGTGACAAGAAAAAAGTATTTTATTTTATATTTTTTTTCCAAAACATGTTAGCGTTGCCTCATGTCAGTTAGTTCGATAACTGCCCTAGCATACTCATATGAATATGAATTCATGTATGTGTTACTATTTGAAAAAATTTTTTTTTTATTTTGCTCTTTTGATATCAGTTGACTTTGACAATACACTTACACAAAAACGAGTACAATCTTATGTTTGCACATTCATAGATTTTGTGTTCTTTTAGGTTGTCTTTACATTGACAGCAACATGAACATTGAATACCAATTAATACCGATGGCTATAAAAAAAAACAAATCTAACCATACAAACACATATTTATACATATGAATGCAACAAGGCACCCACAATGGCACATGTTTGTTTTCTTTGTAAAGCAAATGAATGAGTTAATTCAAGGCAAAATTTACTCGTAAAACAACAATGTTTTTCCTGCTACGACTCTGTGAGTGTATTCATTTGCATGTTTTTGTATTGACTTTTCTATATTTTTATGTTACAAAAGAATATTACAAAAACTAAACAACAATTAAGATTTGACCACAACTTATTTGTTGTTTTTTGTTTTTTAGTTTGATGCAAAAATTAAAAAAAAAAATTTTCTTTTTTCGGTAAAATTCGAAATCAAATTAAAATCTTCATTTACAGGAAATACTGATTTTATATCATCTTTTTTGCAGCAGCAGGTCTTCACTGGATTAGAAAATTTTTGCAAGATTGTTATTTTCGCTTATATTATTTATATATTTATTTTAAATGAGAATGAAAATTTTTTGGAATGTTTTTGATACTGTAGTTGAGTATGAATACCTGTACACACATGTATGAATATATAAAAATTTTTTTTTTATATAAACATTGCAAACAACTTTAATAAGGAAAAAACTTTTTTAAGTAAAAATGTTTGTAGAGAGGAATTTGAGATTGCTAATAAGAAATCGAATGTATAAAAAAATACAAAATTTAAAAATTATATATGAGTAGAAAACTCCAAAAGTTGGACAAACTTTAATTACTAAAGAGATTGAATAACTGAAAAGTAATGAGTGTTGACATCAAAAAAAGGTATTAATACATTTAAGTCAAACGTAAAAACTTCACATAAAATCGTAATTTGCCATCATCGAAAAAGTAATATTTTCACTAATAAGTCGCTTTTTCACCTGAATATTTCTGCTTTATCCTAAAAGCTTTTTTCATCAAAAGTATTTCAGAAAATTAAATTTTCTCACAAACGTTAAGTTTTTATTCAAAAGTAGTTTTTCTCTCAGAAATCACTCCTTTACTAAAAAGATCACTTTTGCACAGATATGTTACTTTTTGCCTATAGGTTAATTTTTGCCGATAACACTATTTTTCCAAAAGGGGTTTTTTCACCAAAAAGCTGGGTTTTCATTAAAACACATTTTTTTCCAAAAAATTACATTCCTATAAAAAGGTAATGTCAGTAACTAAACCAGCAAAATATTCCGATATTGTCTAAGTCTGACAATTCTGGCAAAAATTGCTGTTGGTGAGGGGTGTGCAGGTAAATTAAAAATAAAAAAAAGTTGTGAAAGAAAAATACGGCTTTAAAATGTTCAAATAATTAATATTTATTGTTTTTTAAGTAAAATCGTTCCCTCTGGTTTTGAAGGTTGATCGGTGAAAAACTTTTCGTTTTATTGGTTGTTCAATTCATTTATACATATGAAATAAATTTACATTTTTTTGTCTTAAAACTAGGGTGACCAGCATCGACTGTGGTTATTTTCAGGCACTTTGTACGGATTTCTATCGGACATGTCAGGGAAATTGATTTGCGGGAACAAGTCTGATCGCTTTCTGTTAAATTTCAAATTGATTTCCCACTGCAGGTCTGTTAGATTTGATACTTCATAAATTTTTGGGACGGAATTCGTATAGGTATTTTTCATCGAAAATACGTATTAGTGAAAAAATTAGTGAAAAGCAAATATTTAGTAACAAATACTGGTATTTTGTAAAAAAAACATTTTCATAAAAAACAAGTTTTGTGAAGTGAATTTTTGGAGAAAAAATTGCGTTATGATAAACAAGTGACTTTCGGAGAAAAAAGTGACTGTTTTAAAAAACAATCAAACTTTCGCCAAATAATTATGTTTTATCCAAAACCGAACTTTTTCAACTGAAAGACAATTAAAAAAAAAAAAAACAAAAATATCTTTTAAACAAAAAAGTCACTTTTTCATCCAGAAATTCACTTTTTCCACCCCAAAAGTAATCATTCCATCAAATGTAAATGTTTATAAACAAGTGAAATTTTTACCGCAAAATTGTCACAACAGTCTCCGTCGTTACCATTATTACAGCTGTAACCGTCTTCATCACTATCGTCAAAGGGGACCATCCTAACGCTGGTTTCTATAGATAGGTCTGCACGTTTTGGTTGAAGAAAGATGATTTAACTCGCATCGTCGTCACTATCGTCACCTTAGATTGGTTTATAGATAGATCTGTTGGTTTCTATAGATAGGTATACACTTTTTGGCTGAAGAAAATTTATTGAACTCGCATCATCGTCACCATCGGCATCTAATTTTGTTTTAAGTTTTTTCTTTGACTAAAGTTGTTTTTTTGTATCAAAAACTCGCTTTTCCATAGAAATATCACTTTTTTACCCAAACTTCACTTTTTTCCAAAAATATTTTCTTCACAAAAATCTTACTTTATTTACCAAAAAAATATTCTTTCATCCGACAACCAAATCAACTCAGCATGAATTCACGCTTCTTTTAATTGAAAGATATAACTCAAAAAGTCTATACATATTTTAAAAAGGTACCTTTATAAATTTTCTTAGAATAATTCACAAAATAAATTTTATATTTTTTTTTATTTATTTATTTATTTATTTGTTATCCCATACAACAAGACATTAAGGCCCATTATTAAAACTTGCCTTTAGTTAAAGTGAGGATTTTGTTGGAGCGATAAGTAGTTTTTCGTTATAATAATGAGGATAATGCTCATTATCTAACTTGTCCTTATATTACGTGATAGTTAAAAGTGGTTTTTAGCTTACTTTTAATATCGAACTACTATTTATCGCTGCAACAAAATCCTAACTTTAGCTAAAGGCAAGTTATAATAATGGGCCTAAATCTTATAAATTACAGTATAGGATTAGTTAAAGTAATTAGTATTTTGTAAAAGCAAAATATAAAAAATTATTATATAATAAAAAAATATGTAGAAAAAAGGTTAAATTAAAGTTTAGGAACAATAAATATAACATTAAACATAAAAAAAAAATGATGACGTTATTGAAAAAAACAATGTATAGCCCCTTTAAAATGCATTGCGTTATTTATAAATTGTATTTCTGGGGGTAACGAGTTCCAAAGACGAATAGAATTGGTATAAAATTGCCATGATGATGTTAATGTGCGGTATCTAACATGAAGTATGTTATTAGACCTTTAAGATCTAGTGAATGAAAGACGCCTATAGAGATACATAGGTAAATGTGTGTAAATAATTTTGTGCAACATCATCAGTGATCGTATTTTCAATAAGTTAGTAAATGTAACTTCGTATAAATTTCTTTGAAATGGTGTAACATGGTCAAATCTCTTTAAGCCATGCACATATCTAATAATAGCATTAAAGCTAGTTTCGATCTTTCTGAGCTCGTGGAATCACTACTTCCAAATATCTCACAACCGTATAGCAGGGTTGGCATTATATACGTCTTTGCAAGCAGTATACGTATTCTAAAGGGTGTAAAATTTTGTGTTTTCCACAATGTTCGCAAAATAGCATATACTCTACCAGAAGCTGCATTAATTTGATCATTCCAGGTTAGGGTATTGTTAAATATTAAGCCAAGATTCTTCGCTTTTTTTACATAACTGCATAAAAAATTCCTTTATTTTTTTGTATTAAGTCATTATGCTTTAAAGTCCCAAAAATTCCTTCCCTTGTTTATATGACTCGCATTGTGATTTATTTACAATAACAAAAAAAAAAATTGTGTTTTTATGTTATTGTTGTTGTTGAATATAAGAAGAAAAGCTTGTTATTCCAAATATTGTGCAATATTTTATTATTTAGAAATAAAACATAATAAAAATAATAAAATTGCAAAAGAAAGATACTGCATCAAAAATAAATCTCTTTTTCACTCGATTCAAGTTGTACACATGCATTTGTGGAGACACAAATACAGAAACACATTCACATTAATACAAAAAGAAACATACTCGTATACAAAAAATACTAAACGAAAATATAAATTCTGCTTATGAAACAACAACAGCAACAAAAAGACAATTTTATATTTATGAAGAAAACTTTAAGAAAAAAACGAAAATACGATAAGCACAAGAATTTATATTTTTACCATATTTTACCTTGCAAGTGTACTTAACCACCATTTATTCCTGACTTGAAGACATGCATTTAAAGTATAAATTAAAACAGTTTGCTCCAAAATAAGGACGAAATTTTTATTTGAATTGATTTTCTGTTGAGACGATCGATCATTTTTTCTTTTCAATAGTGTCGACGATGCTATAAATATTTGTTTTCAATATATGACTTTTTCTTGAATTTGTGCAAACATGCAATTGCTTTGTGTGTAAATTTTTTTATATATAAATATATTTAAAAAAATTCCTTTCAAAGCTTTTCGTTATAAATATAAGTACAATTTTCAATTTCCTGATGTTTTGTATAAATATTTTGATCTTGTAGAAAATGAAATGTGAATCACTTTAAATAAAATCATTATGGAAACATTTTTTGCTTCTGTTTAATGAAGCAGATAAAGTGTTTTCCTTATGTCAAATAGTTTAGGAACAGGCACAGTAGGGCGCAAAAAAGAAAAGGTTTTAAAATGCACCACTGCACATTAATGTAAATAACACTATTGATATTTTTTTTTGTGAAAGAGATAATGAAATTTTACATTTTAGACTGTCTTATTATAAAAAAAAATGTTAAACACCTTAACTCTGGGAAAATGAGAATTAAACTTTATATAATATATTTAAAACAAAAATAATTTAACAAAGCAAGATAAGAAAATAATATTTTGCTTAGTGGTATATTATTTGAAACGATAAATTAAAGTCGGCAAGGATCGATTATTTGTTTATATGAACTCCAGCAGGTATCAGTAATAGTTCAAATCCAAATATTCGAATAATAAAGTTTATTCGTTGAATTTATCCGAAATGATAAATGAAATCTATTACTCAAACAAAAAAAACTGGAATAATTAATAATCCCTTTAGTCAACCAACCAGGAACCTATGGAGAATTTTGGTGATCTATTTACAAGCAGTGCAACAACTAACGTCTGCTAACCATCTGTCGCCTGTGAATTGCTGTAGAGCCATTAGCAATCTCAACAATTAAGAGGATGATTTTGAATCGAAAATTATCATAAGCGACGCATTTTCATTTAAGCAGTTGTGTCTATAAATAAAATCCATTAATTTAGGCAGTAAAATTCCGAATGTGATGCACGAACGAAATGTTCGCAAATATTTTATTTAAGGACGTGAGTTTATGCCCACAAATTCAATACAATCACAGCCCTTAAGTAGAATAATATTAGTATCTCAGAAGGAAGTTCAAAAAATTAGATTAAGGTTTGAGCTGTTTTCTTTTAACAAAACTATATGCCAAGCTCTTAGCTTGTCCACAGAAAACACTTAGATTATTTTAAACTCAGCCCGAATAAATTTTTTTTAATTGATTAACCACTTTATTGCCCTTAAGTAATCAAGCGTGTTATAAGTTCGCATTTCAATACCCTGCCTTTTTTTCTTATACGTTATGAATGAAGAACCTACTTGGCCAAACTGTTAAGTTCATTGCATCACCCCAAATGCCCTTAGACTTTCAGGTGCCACACTTGTTCCTCTAAAATCATTCTCGAATGCAGTTACCTATACATACAATGAAAAACATAATATTTTTTGAAAAAATTAACATTCAAGCATTCGTTCAATCATCATTCTATCATTCATTCTTTTCAATATGTAAATACAAATAATTCTAGGTGGTGTTGTCAACAACATGGATTTCCTTCTTATGCTGGCATTTTGACATCATTTTATATATTGAAAGCTGTACAAAAATTCTTTACAAGAAGCTTAAATGAAATTTAAGGAAAAAAATTTAAACATATTGTCGCTGTAATTAGAAAAAGAGGCATGCAGCTTTTAAAATTATCTAGAATAACTTTATTTTTAATATAATATTTTATCTAAATGAAATATTTTAAAGGGTTTAGGATGTAAAATTATTTAATTGAAAATGTTCAAAAAAAAGCTCCTTTTAAAATCTCAGCAACGATATGTAGAGGACTATACAATAACTGAAAAAAAAAAAAATAAAAAAATACTGACTTTGTAGTATTCATATTTTAAAAGATTTGGCAGGCGATATGATTTTGGATGCAATGAAATTCCAATGTGTATATTGTAAAATTTAAATGTGATTTGTAGATCCTGCACAAACGATTGTAGTGTAAAGTAAAAAGTCTTTTTAAATACAGGAAAATTTGTATCGTTGGATAAATGGATTTATTTTATGCATTTTGTTATCAATATTTATTTATTGGATTTTATTCGGTTTTTAAACAATGTGTATATGTGGGTGTGTTTTACAAAGGATTTTATTTGTATGTAGTTTGGCTGTTATTTTAGTGTCTCAAGATGGAGTCGGGTCAGACGAGGCAAATATTTTAGGAAAGAAAAATGTTGGCTACATTACTACAGAAACACTGCAAGACAAGTTCAGATTTTTACCAACACCGCCAGCAATTTGTGACACGTAGGATGAGCTGCAAAAATATATTAGGCAATTTTCTTCATACAGTAATAGCCAATAATACAATTCATTTAAAAAATATTTGCAAAAATATTGGTTAAGCATATAACGTCAAATATTTGTTACACCTGACCTTACTACGGTATAAATAAGTTTCCACTATCATACAATTTATTGTTCAAAAATATTTTCTCATGCTTTAGAACTAAATATTACAAGAATAAAAGAACTGCATATTTTCCTTTTGTTCCCTTTGTGGTTATAAGCATTTTTGCGACAACTAGCGTTGCCAGATGTCCTGATTTAGATGAAAAATTGAAACAATAATAATTTTTTTTTTTATATAATTTTGTTTAATGAAGCATTACTACAAACAAACAAATTCATATTTTTTTTTCCAGATTCGTTAAAATAAACTTTTAACATTAATTAAAATTGCACTGAGAAGTTCCAGTAGAGACTTTAGAACTTATACAGTTAATAACGGCCATATTGTTGAACTTACGACTGTAGAATTGGCACTCATTTATTCACTATGTGTTACCTATTCACTATGGAAGCATATAACAGTCAACAACAAAGTTCGACGCTTTTTTGCTGAAACACCAAACGATGGTCACGTTGGTAATGAGAGGGCAGACCGTTTAGACAGTTTTAACAATTTGAAAATTTATTGGTAAATAAAATGTAGAAAATTAAAACAAAAACATTTTCAGAAAACTACTTTTTTTTTAAAAATCAAAAATATTTGATACAGATAAATATAGGATGGCATACAAAACATATAATACATTAAATAGATTATTTAGCAAACCAAAAGATAAAATAAAAAAGTTAGATATGTCTAATTTAGTTTATAAAATACCTTGTAAGGGTAATGACAACGAGAATTGTAATAAAGTTTATGTAGGTACTACAAAGAATAAATTGAAAGTCAGAATAGCTGGACATAAATCAGACCAAAGATACAGAGACAATATCAGTTTGCAAAAAACAGCTTTATCTTCACACTGTTCGAAAAGTAATCATTATCCTAACTTTGAAAATGTATCAATTTTAAATTTGGAAAATAATTATAAACGTCGTTATATGTTAGAAATGCTACAAATAATTAAAGTTCCACTTGAAAAAAGAATAAATTTTAAAGCAGATACAGAAAATGTTGCACAAAATTATAGGCATTTAGTGCATAAAAAATAACATGGATTTGAATCAATTTTTATAAAAGAAACATTAATTTTTTGTAACATTTCCGGTTAAATTTATGTATATAAATTTAAAATTTATTGTGTTTTCTCTTATAATGTTTATATGTTTTTGAATATCAAAATTTTCTGTATATGTATATGTAAGAATTTTTTCTATTTTAATTTTTATTTGCTTTTGAAATGTTGTTATTTGAATGTATTGAAATGTTAGAATTTTTTAAATTGATTGACAAATTTTTTCATTCATTTAAATTTTATTCAATCATTTAAAATTTTTTAAAAAAACTATTATTATTTTTATTTCCTGAAGATGCTACCCAATGGTGTAGCGAAATATTGAGAAAATAAAAATTATTATAACATTTTTATAAAAAGACCTAGTGCTTATTAATAAAATAGAATTCAAAAATATATAAAGGTCAAAAACTACAATAATTATTTAATATTAAAAAGAGCACGCAAAAATAAAGTGATGTATAGAAGGTTTAAGAAGAATCAAGAAGTTTCGAGATGGATCAACAGATTCAAATCAGTAAGGGAGAAAATCATAAAAACAAAAGCAGCAATAACTTTTCTTATTCGATGCAGAAATAGTGGCATAACTCCAAAATTTATTTCAAATTCAACAAAGAATGTTTTAAATATATTTAACATGAAAAAAGTGAACACAATACAACAAATAATCAAAAAATATACGCAAGACCTGCAAAACAAAATTTTAAAATTATCTTTAAAAGAAAAACACGAAATATTGAAACATTTTCAAAGTGAGATAATAGTGATTAAAAGAAATTTAAGTAAATTATTAACAGAAGAAGAAATGGAAGAATTTTTATGGTGTGAAGATAAATTAGCAGATTCTTTAAGAGAAAAGGTAACAAAGACACACATTAAGAAATTTAATAATTTATATGATATACAAAAAAAGGAATTTGGGGTTCAATTTAACAAAAAATGGTTTGTTAATAAGACTGACTTTGATATTCCAACAGACGTAAAATGGATTCTTTCATTAGGACATAAACACGCTTTACCAACTAAAAAAGAAGAATTTCCGATTTTAAAGATGATTACAGACGGAGAAGATTTTATACAGACACTTCAAAGAAAGGAAGAACAAGAAATAGCCCGAACAAAATTAACCACAATTATAGATAATCATTTAAACAAAATGAAATTAACAAATAGAGATAGGTTTGTTTTGGAGAAAGTTAAAGAAACAGAAAAGTTTTTAAAAAAGAATAATGAGATTCTCATTTTAAAGGCAGATAAAGGTAACACTACTGTAGCATTAAATAAAAAGGATTATGAAACACGAATTAATAATATTGTAGAAGATAATACAAAATATAACTTAGTAAATAAGGATCCTACTAACAAATTACAGAAGACCAATAATGATTTAGTGGAAGAACTTTTTAAACTTAAAATTATTACCACTGTTGAGAAGAATAAACTTAAAACAAATATAGCTACTGCACCTAGGTTATACGGACTACCAAAAATTCACAAAGAAGATTTTCCCTTACGACCAATTTGTTCTTTTGTTAATTCTCCATCTTATGATTTATGTAAATATTTGACGAATATATTAAAAAGGATTACTGAAGATTCGAGATATAATATAAGAGACTCACTTGAATTTAAAAATAAAATAGGTAATATACATATAAAAGATGACGAAAAATTAATATCATTTGATGTAGTATCACTATTTCCAAGTATACCTGTGGACTTAGCAATTAATACAATAGAAGAAAAATGGGATATTATAGAAAAATTTACAAAAATAGAAAAATCCTTATTTTTAAGAATTCTTAAGTTTTGTATAGAAGATAATAGATATTTTCAATATAATGAGAAAATATACATACAGCAAAAGGGACTTCCAATGGGATCACCTGCTTCTCCAATTGTAGCGGATATAGTTATGGAGAAATTGCTAGATACTTGTATTGAAAAATTAAATATAAAACCAAGTATAATAACCAAATATGTAGATGATTTGTTCTGTGTTATTTCCGAATCAGCAGTTAACGATATGTTAAAAACATTGAATGAATTTGATAATTCCATCAAATTTACAATAGAGAAAGAATGCGATTCAAAACTTCCTTATTTAGATACTTTAGTAATTAGAAAAAATAAGAAATTGGTAATGGATTGGTACCAAAAACCCACAGCTTCGGGTAGAATTATTAATTATTTTTCTAAACAAAATAAACATATAATTATAAATACAGCCAGAAATTTAATAGAAAAAGTACTAACCATTAGTGACAAGGAGTTTCACAAAAAGAATATAGAAAAGATAAAAAATATATTAAGCGAAAATAATTTTCCAATTCAACTGATTAATAAATTAATAAATCAACATAAAAATAATAGAAAACAAAATAGAAAAAATGATACGGAACCAAAAATTTATAAATCAATTACTTATGTACCAGATTTATCAGAACGGTTAGAAAAATCAAAAATATTTGATACAGATAAATATAGGATGGCATACAAAACATATAATACATTAAATAGATTATTTAGCAAACCAAAAGATAAAATAAAAAAGTTAGATATGTCTAATTTAGTTTATAAAATACCTTGTAAGGGTAATGACAACGAGAATTGTAATAAAGTTTATGTAGGTACTACAAAGAATAAATTGAAAGTCAGAATAGCTGGACATAAATCAGACCAAAGATACAGAGACAATATCAGTTTGCAAAAAACAGCTTTATCTTCACACTGTTCGAAAAGTAATCATTATCCTAACTTTGAAAATGTATCAATTTTAAATTTGGAAAATAATTATAAACGTCGTTATATGTTAGAAATGCTACAAATAATTAAAGTTCCACTTGAAAAAAGAATAAATTTTAAAGCAGATACAGAAAATGTTGCACAAAATTATAGGCATTTAGTGCATAAAAAATAACATGGATTTGAATCAATTTTTATAAAAGAAACATTAATTTTTTGTAACATTTCCGGTTAAATTTATGTATATAAATTTAAAATTTATTGTGTTTTCTCTTATAATGTTTATATGTTTTTGAATATCAAAATTTTCTGTATATGTATATGTAAGAATTTTTTCTATTTTAATTTTTATTTGCTTTTGAAATGTTGTTATTTGAATGTATTGAAATGTTAGAATTTTTTAAATTGATTGACAAATTTTTTCATTCATTTAAATTTTATTCAATCATTTAAAATTTTTTAAAAAAACTATTATTATTTTTATTTCCTGAAGATGCTACCCAATGGTGTAGCGAAATATTGAGAAAATAAAAATTATTATAACATTTTTATAAAAAGACCTAGTGCTTATTAATAAAATAGAATTCTACTTTTTCTACGAAATAAAAAACATATAAAAAATAAATACTAAAACTGAATTATTTTGCAGATAAAAGTTCTAAAATTTTTTATTATTTATTTCCCAAATAAAAATGAATTATAGTTTCTCTTTTCAATTGCTAAATTCTTGAGTACAAAATACACGTATTATACTTATAAGATTTTTATTGCATATGAAAATTTTAGAAATATTTCCTCACAACATACCATTAAATTGAAATCATAAAATAAATTATGATTTTATATATTCGCAAAACACATTTCACACATCATTTATTTGCTTTATTTTTTAATAAAAAAATAATAAAAAAAAAAAAAATAACTTCATTATAGTTATCTCAGAGACAAAAAAAAAAATTTAATCTCATGTGATAAACTATGAATAAAATATACTTCGTATTTTGTTTTTTCTATTTTATTAAAAATTTTTTATTTTTATTTTTGCATTTTAAATGCTCCAATTGAAAGTTTTTAACAAATTTGTCACACAAAATAGATAGTCAGAAAACAATCAAAAGTTGCTCATATACATATATACATTTTCATCTTGGTAGCCACAAAAATTTACTCGGGATAAAGCACCATACCAAATAGCTCATTATATAATATGCCTATTGCACACTAATTTAAGTAACCATCTATGAGCCGCCTTCGCGATGTAAATTGGCCGCCTGGGAGATTTAATCACAATAATTATTTAATATTATGCTAATTACCCATAACGTTTTATAATAAAAATGCAATTTATTTGTTGGGGGAAAGAGCTAGTCCCTATACGTATTTCACTGGTTGCTCAGGCCAGATCATCAGGAAACCTTTTTCCTAATTTTAGAGAAGCCAAAAATACTCCATAAGAAATAAAATTCTACAAAACACAATGAGAATTATGCATGTTAATAGAATAATATTACAGAATATTAAAGCTTCAACAAAACACCAACAAACAAACCACGTTTTTATTTTTCCTTACTGTCCTTCTACAATTGGATAGTTTTTTGCCATCACTGAATGCAGACGTAAGGTGTGATGGAAAGCATACACAAGTTAATTTTGTTCTCGCAAGAGAATCGAAAAAAAAAACAAGTGTTGCCAAGGTTTGCACAATCAGTTGCATATTTAGTTATTAATAAAATTTTTGGGAATTCAAATATTAATTATTTCATATTATGCTAATTACCCATAACGTTTTATAATAAAAATGCAATTTATAAAATTAGGAAAAAGGTTTCCTGATGATCTGGCCTGAGCAACCAGTGAAATACGTATAGGGACTAGCTATTTTCCCCAACAAATTAATTGCATTATTATTATAAAACGTTATGGGTAATTAGCATAATATTAAATAATTAATATTTGAATTCCCAAAAATTTTATTAATAATCACAATGTAATTTTCATATATTTCATTTTGTATTTTTTTTTTTTCTTGTAACTTTTTGGCAAAGCATTAGATTTAACAAGAAGATTTTTTTGAGATAAACAGATTATCTTTTTTTTGCATACCGATAGTCAAATTTTGTAATATAAATTTAAAATATTTTGAATTTCTAGCCATTATTATTCAGTAAGCTCAACAAATGGATATACACTGAAGATGTTAATTTCAAATCCAAATCATCCAAATCATTCACTTTTGACTTGTCTGCAGAAACCGCAACCCATTGATTGATAGACTAGCGCACTACCAATCAGTCTATGAAGGCATTATAAAATACATTCAATACATTCCTTGACTACACAGAAAAAATATTTTCACCAATTAAAGGTTTTAAATGGTTTCAGATTAAAATTTGATTCAATTAATTGTTTAATTAAGATTTTTTGTTCTGTTTTACACAAATATATATTTGAATCAATCAAAGAATTAATTGAACATTTAAAACTGATTAAAACCTTTTATTGGTGAACAATGTTTTTTCTGTGTAATAACTTGTTTACTAAAAATTTCATTCTGTAATTACAGGGTAATAAAATTTATCTTTTATAATAAATCCTCGATTCGTGATATATTTTCGTAGTATGTTTAAATGTAAGCGAGTGTAAGTACGTGTGTGTAAATGTATGTGTGTGACACTATCGAATATTCAATGTTTATTTCGTGCTCAAGGTGTTCAAACTGCAATTCATTCAAGCACGTGAAAAATGTCTGCACTTACAACTTAAACAAACATAAATAGTGGTTTAAGCGAAATTGTTTATTTACAAAGAAATAAAATTGCTAACAAATGGAAAACTAAGCAAACTCCTTTAGACAGATTCTGGTTAAGTTGAATTGGGAAATCGGGGTTTGCATTCTTCTTTTTTTTATATTTTTAATTATAAACAATTACAATCGTTTGATAGAATTAGGGCATATTCAAATTAAATTAATCATGCAGTATTAAACATTAAGAAAGAATTTTGCTATAAATACTTTTTTTTGAAATACAAAGTTTTTCACGGGAAAAGCCCACCAGTTTTCAATGTCTATACTTTTATTTTAGTTACCAAAGGCGTAATTTAGGCCTTATTAAACCATGCTTTTTTGGTTTATTAAGTTTTGCGTAGGGTAAAATATTTAAAAAATTATTAAAAAAGATTTTTTCAAATAAAACAAAAGGGTGTATTTTTTACGCTTAATTTAGTAAATGGATTTTCAAATGGAGAATTTTTTTTTGGGGTGTAAATGGATTTTTTAAAGTTAATAGATAACATGTGGTAGGTTTTAGAATACCAATATGTCGGATAAAGTTTCGAAATTAAAAAAACACAAGAAATAAATAGAAATAAAAATAATGTGGGTAATAAATAAAGACAAGACATAAAAGGGAAAAAATGTATTAACAAACTGATGATTGCAATAAAGTTTATAGTATTCAGGTTGATAGATTTTGGATAGATAAACAAATGCATATGTTTCATTTTATTTTTCTGTTAATGCCTTTTTTTTCATCAATTAATTTTAAATTAAACTACTTATCGGTCAATAATCAGATATAATATAAGTACCTGAAGCTTGATTACTTCGTTAGTGGCAGGTCACGGATATTTCAAGTATCATCTAGCGAAGATGAAACTTGAAGAAGGTGATATTTGTAAACTTTTTCTGGAAGAGGCTGAGACTGTAGTGCGAAGGTGGCTAGCATAAGACTTGGGACCAGGGAAAGAAACTTGTTAAATATGGATGCCATAGGGGAACTAAGTCTACGACAAATGCTAGTAATTACCAGAGACTCCGTGATGAGGAAGAATTCCGACAGTTATTAGTTGGCAGTCTGAAACCAGTAAAGTAAAGATTAAAGACTGATGGTAGCAACTGACGCAATGAAAGTAAGATTGCCATAAATTACAAGGCGGTTGCCTATAATCATTGAGAACGAAAGGGGGTCGAAGAAAGGGACCCACTAAGGAATTGGTTTTTTTGGATATTCCACCTATACTTGCACAGTCTGCAAGTATGAAGTTTATTTTTTTTCTAGATAATACTTAAAGTTTCCCTGACTTGTCACCAACGCAGTTAGCTAGCTTAAGGTACTCCTATTATATTTGAGCTCATTACTGGCCTTCCTGTCCATGGGCTATTTCAGCACCATTCGAGACTGAATCTTTTCAGGTTTAATGAGTTCACCCGTTGCAGGCTACTGTGGATTCTGGTTCACAGAAATTCACAGCAGATCCCCCTTTTGCTAGTTGGTTCGCTGTTTCATTCCTAGTTGTGTCTATGTGTTCTTTAACCCACATCAGTGTTACCTCATTACCCAAGGCATATGTGTTAAGTTTTAAAACACATTCTAGCAGTAGTTTGTAGTATGTACACGTTCACCTGCTTCATGCGTTTTAAATTCGACTGTTTGCAAGTGCAATAAAAACCTTTTTTACATGCACCCGACTTTCCAGCAGATAATTCCACGCATTCAGCAGCTAAAGCAATTCCGCATGGTAAAAGGAGTCGTAGTCCTGACTACAGGGTATTTCAGCTCAGCTAAGTATATATATTCTCCTTCTCTGACGTCCATAACAGAACCATCAGTAGGTCTCCATACACTCTGTGTGTATAACGCATTATGCAATGGGTATGCGATGTAATCTTTCGACTATTCCAATTCTACTCCTACGTTCCATCGGCATTCGAGCTTCCCTAACTTCCCTTGACAGACATTTTGCATACAAAGAAAATTTTTATTGCACCAATTAAAGATTTTAATTAGTTTAAATTAAAGTTCAATTAATTTTTTATTGATACAAATACATATATATTTATTTAAAACAGAACAAAAATCCTAATTAAACAAATATTTGAATCAATTAAGTATTAATTAAATTATAATCAAAACCAATTAAAACCTTTATTTAGTAAAAATATTTTGTTCTGTGTATGATTCATAAATAATAAACAACTCCATAATCCGTTAAAAACTTAATTTCAACTTTCCAATCTGTAAAGACTTACCCAACCTATACAGACAAAGAATATGTATGATTTATGTGGTCATAAATCGTTGCTTTGTAATGATGTGGCGAACAAACGAAAATTGTTTTCTTAATTCTTTGGACTAAAATTTAGTTTTTATTAAAAGAATATTTCAGCGACTAATGCATTGACCTCCACTCTATTTGTCTCTTTTTTCCTCTGGTAACAAAGCAAGTAATCAAATTTCCACTTACTTTAAGCCTTTTGTAAAATATTAGGCAGGCCTTAAAGCGATTGTTAGAATAGTTTTACTGTAGAGCTGAAAAAAAACTTTAACAAACCCCAGATGAAGGCTCTTTAAAATAGCTTAAAGCAAATTGAAATGTAAAGCGAAAACAAAAATGTTCAAAAAAGTTTAGTTTATTTATTGAAATGTAAAGCGAAAACAAAAATAATCAAAAAAGTTTAGTTTATTGGCGGCACGGCGTGCGACAAAAAAGTTTTAATAAAAAAAGTGTATGAAATCACAACAATCTAGTCGCAGACACATATCCACTGGCAGCAAGAATGAATGAATGACAGAATGAGTGTGGGTCATCTAATATGATGTTTGGCTGTTCAACATGAAAAGAGAAGAGTGCAATGACCAAAGAATTACAATAGAACAACTCAATACATGCCATTTTAACGGAGTCGATTAAAATGGCTAAAATATTTGTATGTGTGTATTAATGTGAATGGAAATGTGAATGTATGAATACGTACGTGTGAATGTGAGTAAGTAGAAAGTGTATTTCGTTGTTGTTTAATGCATATAGAATAACAACAATAGCAAGAATGCCATGAGCAGTAACAAGAGCAATGGCAACAATAGCTACAAAAGTATTTGAAGATTATTCAACACTGTTTGCTTTCAGCAATAGCAACAGTACCAGCAACAACAACAACAGCCATAAAATCAAATCAGTCGATATTGAAACATTAAAACCATTGATACACGTACATACATACGTTCACTGCTACAAGTAAAGAGATGGTAAAATAGAAAAAAAGTTAAGAAATGCTGAGGGTAAAAATTAAATTGGAGAGAGGGTGTGAGGGTGCGAACTGATTGAAAAACGTTAAAGAAAGGAAATAATTAAAAAAGTTGCAATATTAAAAACTCAGAGTTGGATAATGACGATTGCAACATTGCCAACATTGCAACACATTCATATTTCAGCAGCAATTTGTATTTGGTCCTTGTACAAATGTTTATAAGTGTGTATGTGTGTTTGGCTGGTTGTACGTATTTGGCTGAATATTACTATTGTTGTTGTTGCTACTGATGATGCTAAAGGCACTCTTCATTCTGGTATTGAGGCCAAAAGTGTCATTGTTGCTTTTAATATTACTACAGTTTTTGTTTGTATTTATGTTGGTGAAGTTGAATTCGAAATTGTTTATTATTATTGTAGGACTTCTATCTGTATGAATGTATATAAAAACTCGTATGTATAGTTTAATGTGTGTGCGAGCGTTTGAGAGTTTTATATGAATGGCACATAAAATATATCAATATACGTACTTCAACAATACAATACAATGTTATTAAAAACAAGTAAAAGTAAAAAATTTTTATTCAAAAAACCTTAAGTCAAAATATTTGATATTTTGAACACTTCTATGAGTTCAGGGTAACTTGTTAGATAAGCTGTTTGTGCCCTTGTTTATCAGTCTAAATCTTTTATGTTGAGTATTATGTGAGAACTTTTCGAACCTGCAAATCTTTTTGCTTGTGTGCAGAAACACCCTGAGTCTTTGGCACGAATTAAACTCGCAACTCGCAGGCTGATAGACTAGCGCACAGCCAATCAAACTATCGAGGCTCTCAAAAAGGTGTTGAATAGACACCACCATCGTGTAGGAAAACACATTGACTGTAACTCATGACATGTGTTAAGTATATTTTGGCCTTTTGAGCATGAAAGCTTTCGTGTAAACGAGTTGGCCTCTCAATATTCCAGGAACGGTTCGAAACTGGTTCGAGATGTGCACAGAGGGACATCAATACCCCCTGGCCGCTACGGGAATGGTCGCTAAAGGATGCGGATGAGTCAGTTCATACCTTATCTGCGACTGCCCGGTTCTGCAATAACACGGTCTCAAAAATTTGGATACAAGAAAGAATCGGAATCTGGAATCTGAATCTAAGTAGCCTGATAGCTTTGGTAAAAGCTTTAGGTGGTTCCCATGAACTGGAGATACTGGAGTTCTATAGAGAACTGTTTGGTTAGATGGTCAATGGGGCATCTCAACGGACTTTAATGGCCTCCGAGTGAAATCGCATTTTGCGTGCGATCCGCTTAACCCATAAATTTGTGTCTCCAAATCTGTCAGTATCATACTTTCATTACAGATTACAGTCAATATTTCGGACATAAAAATAACATAAATCATAAATAATCAAAATAACATAAAAGATACTTGTATTGTTGCACAAATAAATTGAACAAACTTCAACATGACAGTAACATTATTTCATTAAAATTCTTAAGTCGCTATTTAAATATGCCAACACACCCCAGTACTCAAATCAATGGGCATGAAATCTCTTGTTGTTTTATTTAGTTTGACAAACTGCTTGTGTCGTATATTTCATTCTAAAATCTTACATACGAAATATTAAACTTACAAACACCAAAAGTCTTTAATCCGCTAAATAGTCATTAGTTCTTTTGCTTTATTATTAAAGAGCCTTTCTGTTTTCAATTATAAATGTCTTTAGAAAGTTAAGGGTTTAAATACATTTGGGGGCCCTTTTAGTTTTGCATTTCCAGTCCATTCTTAACCGAATATTTGCTTTATTCATATTCAGTTCAATTGAGATTTCATTTCATTCGATTGGCAATGGTGTGCAATATTCTTTTAGTATTTGTTTGACTTTTATGCTTGAAGCAAATATATTCATATATTGGCACACAGGCAGATAGGCAAACAGACGGACGGATGGATAAACATACTTACAACAAACCATCGACTAAACTTGATTCTGATTCTGATGATGATGAGTGATGTTTGCCATCCAATCCATTTTCATGCGCTTCTCGCTCTCAAATATAAAAACATTTATTATGAATACCAAACAGACAGACACACATAAACATACATTTATATATATGTGCTGTACATATGTATTCCTTCATTGCATTGTCAGTAGAAAATTATGGTTGTAAGGAAACAAAGAAGGGAAAAAACAAAAAAAAAAAAAGGATTGGTGGCATATAGTTGATACAAATTCTTTTCGGTGGTTCGATGGCATTAGTAATGCTGTAGGTAAAAGTCTTAGTATAGAACTCATTGTGGGCGAATTTAGTTAGTGTTTGCCTTTTTTGGCCCTTGGCAACTCATCAAATCATCCTTGCACGATTTATAACATTCTTAGCCTCTTACAAACTATGAGTACAATAAACAAACATACACACGCATACACTCACACAATAACTTATCTACTTATTCTCTTTCCATATATCATAGATTTTTACATTTGTATTTTTATGTTTGTAAAGTATGAATGTAATTTTGGGTCCAGTACATTCATTATGTAAGTTCCAATTTTTATTTTGTATTAAATTTTCGGCATTTTCTATTTGAAGGCTACCCAACAGAAAACATTCTTAATTTATAAATGTAGATGGAATGGACTCTTTATATGTGCTTGTCTTATATTCATATTAATACATTTGCTTAAATCTCTGTAAGGGAGTAATTTATTTATTGGTTTGTTTTCCTTGGGTTGATTTTATAAAGAACCAAATAAACAAAAAGAAAAAAAAACAGTCCATATATTTTTATTATTGATGTTTGCCTACTACATGAACATACTCGTACATGCAATTGTTAAAATATACCGACAAAATGTGGGCTATAAATTGATACATTAGACTACTCCTGTACCTTGTTTCTCTAAATATTGGAATGTTCCAATTTACAGCTGAGAAACGAAAAACAAAAAATTAAAAAAATCTCTTTAGAAAAGAAATAAATGAATCCAATTCGTAAGAGAAACATAATGGACTGACCAACAACTCACCTAATATGGCATATTTTTAAAGGCGGATATGTCTTCTTCTCTTTATCTTCCTGCCAGAGTTTTGCTTAGCTTACGATTGACATCGATTAGTTGTAGCGAGTCATTTTATTTTGGTGGGTTTATTAACCAGTTGTCGTACTTTAAGTTATCTATTCTGTGGAGTACCGTATACAACTCAGTTGCATGTTTGACGATTTTAAATGAATGCTGTGCAAACCACATACAATTGATATTTAACTTTTATAATGCAAAAGATAGGTTTTTTATATTTTAAATGATGGAGCCAGTGGTGGAGTACCATTAAACTCATAAGTATAAAAGAAATTGGTGCGAAGATTGTGTAAGCAAGATATTGTAACCTCAATTATATGATATCTGATGAAAGCATTCTGGGAGAGTAATTAGAAGAATTTACTTTCTGTAAATAGAAACATGTTATTTCGAAAAAGGCTTCGATATTTTTTTACAACCTGTCAGTATAACCTTATGTGAGCCATTTTTTATTTTAACTAAAAAAATAAAAGAATTAAAAAGTAAAGTAATAATTGCAAAACTAGTCCTCTAGCAAATACCAAACTAGTGGTCGGTCTTATAATCCACCGGTTTCGGAAATTCCTTTTATTTTCGAAATTAAAATAAACAAACAAAATTTTTACACAGAAAAAATTTTTTGCTTGAATTAAAAGAATTAATTACTTCCAGATACAAACTTAATAAAATTTTTCTTTTATTCAATTACTTATTTGTTTGTAACTAAATTCTGCTTTTTTATTGGCCAATGAACAGAATACCTCGCAAAAGCGTTAATCCCTAAAGGGACTCTTGAGGTAAAGGACATTGGCAGGAGCTCAAGAAAGTCGCTTGAATATAGTCGAGGTATCTTAAGCTGGATATGTTATACGTATTTATTAAATTTTTTATTCGATTTGTTTCTAAAAACAATACCATTAGTTTCGATTACTGCTTTTGAGCATTGATTACTCGAAAAATTTTCAAATATTTGATACTCGGTACTCACTACTTAATACCTTGCCAGCTACTGTTTTAATTAATTTAGCAACAGTTTAATGGATTTCGAGTAGTCATTTGACAATAAAAATATTACACAATTTTATGATGCCGTGCCCAAATGCTGACACAACTTCAGCTCTTGGTTTTAATGAAACCAGTTTACCATTTTTAATTGCCATAACAGTCGGCAAAATCGTTCTCACCAACTGACTATTGATGATTGAATACAGTTTTCTCGTATTCCTTTATCTGACTTCGGTTGGTTAAATATATGATGTTTACAGCTAAGACACTACTCAAAGTTGATAGATACAAAGAGTGCTGATGACGGACGTAACTGTCTAGAAAATGTGCATTCCGCTCTGCTGGTGTCTAAAAATTAAAAAAAGCTTGACTACAAATTTTATTGTATGCAATATAAATAGTTCGACTAATAAAATTGGAAATTTTCAAAATCGATAATAACCGTTATTCACCATCTAACGACAGCAAGTGAAAAACTGTTAAATTAAACCATATTGCTTTTTGAGCTTTCATTATTGTTGAGGGAATCTTTGGCCTATCATTCCAGCGATTAATTAAAACTAAACGGCAGGAATGCGACATCCAGGGATGTTAAGTGCGACAATAACTCGATACTACTCAATAATTTTCAACTGAGTACTCAATACTACCGTTTACGTAATAGTACTGGAAATTTATCGTCGTAGTCATCGAATATTCTATATATTCTATTAATTTTTTTTAATTTCTTTCTAAAAATACTAACCTAAAAGTATCGAGTATTGGGTACTAAAAAATATATCACATATTAGGTACTCGCTACCCACTACTCAATATATTGGCAGCAGTAGTCTTGAGTCATAATGATATTCAAAAGACGTATAAATTTCAGTCTCAAAACACCGTAAAAATATGTGAATTTATATACACACATACATACATACATACATACATACATACATACATACATACATACATACATACATACATACATACATACATACATACATACATACATACATACATACATACACTTGTGCGAATGCCACCATCTTTTGATTTATGAAAAATTAACAAAATTGTAAATTCTCATATAAAAACAAAATATCTTCTCAATTAATCACTTTTGAATAGAAAGGAAAAAAAATAAATCTTCTGACTCATAAATGAACAAACACAAAATATTTTCTAGTCTCTCACACATGTACGAAAAAAATCATCAAAAAAATAGTTACACATGATTGAGCAGTAAGTGAGCATTTTCGAACCTTGCTATAAGGGTAATTTATGCCCGTCAAGGGCTCTTTAGTAATACGTGAGGTATAAAACAAAGAGTGAATATGGTGTTGTTGCCGAGAATACAACAGGTCTATTTGATAAAGTGTATCGTGTAATTTTTGTCTTCGTCGTTTCCCAAGTGTTAATCTATACCACCTACACCCTGAGTGCAATTCATCAAGTGGTTAGTAAGTTGAATATTAAAGCATGATCACGAGTTCAATACTCAACTGTGGCAAGATTAACTTTTCTGATATGTATTAATTCTCTTTAATACATACCGGAAATACCCTTCTTCGCCGGTATTACTACATAGCTCTAAATCGCCGGCGAAGTAAAATAATTATAAGTTGGCTATGCTAGCTTCAAAATTGAGGCATTGTTCTAAAAATAATCATAACGTGCAAGTGCAGTGTTGACTTAAGTGAAGATCACACTAACCATCTGTCTTATCTACTCCTATCCCTTTCCAAAGGAAGTAACACAGTTAATATAGGCATTATTCGCATGAGTGTTTAAGAAGTGTACTTAGAATGCCAGGAATTTCGCCAATAAAGGAAAGGAAACTTGTCGGATAACCGGCTGCGAAGTTGAATGGCTACTACTTAATGTGCTATTTTTTTAAGCAACAGCTTCAATAGCAATAAAACTTGTAACTATTGCTCATCCTTTTCATGTGCCCTACTAATGTACAGCATCACAAAGGGCCTACTAGTAAAACTCGCTGTGTGCGGGCTGTCCGTTTAACCTCACATGCGGGCATAAAAATGTTCATACAATTCATACATTTATGCATATGAGTCGTATGTTTGTATCTGTAAGCAGTTTTTGTTACAAGAAACAAAACTAATCCATTTTTCAATATTTTGTTTTTTTTTTCTGGCATCATATTTAATGTTCATGTTAGTTTGAGTTGAAGTTTCTATGAATGTATTTATATAAGTCTCTTAGTGTGGGGTGTATGTGTGTGTGTGAGTATGTTATAAGGAAATCTATTTGTGCCACGTATGCTGCACATACCACTTCTAGGACTCTACGGAACAGCAATTATTGCTTTTAAAAGCTCTTGCATGTTTTTTCTTTTAGTTTTTTCGGAAAGTGGTAAAACTGCACAGAGTAAACAAGGACGAAATAGTAGAAATACTCGTAATAGCATACCTATATGTAAAATATTTCCCATTTGATTTTTGGTCGAGAAAAATTTAACTTCTCCCTTGCATAACTAATGCAAAAATCCAATTCCTTATGGAAACATAAAATCTCACTTTTTTGAGTTTTTCATTTTTTTTTAAACTTTTTCTTACATCATAACACTCCTTTGAGTTTAATATACTTATACGAGTATGTATGTGTGTGTGTGTGTGTGTTTGTGTTTAGCTAAATGTTCAGAAATTAAAAAAAAACTTATAAAAGAAAATGAAATCAGGCCAAACAAACCATAAAATCATTCATCATTTCTTGTTTGTTTAAATACATATAAAAACACTTTCAACACAAACGTATCACATACACTCAAAAAGCGAGGCCAATTCAAGAAGTCTTTGCAAAATCATATAAGATGTAATAAGTAAGAATTTAAATTACTTTTTGTTATTTTTGACAAATCGAAAAATTTTAATATCTTGCAGCTATCAATTACTTTTAACTGAAAGCCAATAGATCTAAAGAAATCAAAGATGGGTAAAACGAAATTCATGGCACATCTGCATGAGCAAGAAATTTTAAATAACGAAACTTTTTTTAAATTTTTATCATTCAAATTTTTGTTGAAGAAATGTCCCGAAATTCCCAAAAATATTAAATAATAAATAAAATATTAAAATGTCGAGGACTTCTTGGGTGAAGAAAAATCATTTAACTTACGTCAACGTCACCTAAAGCAGGTTTCTGTAGGTATGTGGTTTGTGACCGCTAAACTCAGTAATTTTTGGACCAATTTTAAAAATTTCTTCTTTATTAGAAATGTTGTTAAAAAAAATAATGATTTTAAAAATTAAAGGGTACCCCCCATACAACATATATATTTTTTCGTGTATTATGAACACGAGCCCTCACGTAAACCCCTAAGGGTCTGTGAGCACATACACAATCTTAACCAGAATCTCACAGAGAGAACAAAACATGTAAAAATTTTAAATCAGTAGCATACCAGCTTTCAAAAAGGTAGGTTTGTGTCACTTTGCTAAATATTTAGCAAACCAATGCATTTTCATTTTAACCACTTTTTTTTGTTGAGGGCTTTTGATTATGAACGGTATAGGGCACCGTTTAAAAATCTTAAAAAAGTGCATATCACTATAGCTTCCAATAATAAAAACAAATTCAAACCTAAATTTCAAAATTAAAGGATGTCCACATAGGTTACGTGATTAGACCTATACGGCCCCATCTTTTGAATCGTTAGAGATAAACTCTTAAAAATTGGACAAAATGCCCACTACTATGCCCGTTGTAATAATAAGAAAAAAAATATTTGAAATTAGAAATTAAACGGTTAAATTTGATGTATATAACCATTATAGACAGACGGTTGAAATTTACAAAAGAACCTGTATTGCTAAGTTCGCTACAACAAGTACAAAATTTTGATTTGAAACATAAAGGGTGACCCCGTAGTTAATATATATTGTTTTATATGGCTAAACTTTTGAACACTTATAGACGGACACGTAAAATTTACAAAAAACCTGTATTGCTAAGTCCGCTAAAATAACAAGTGTTAAATTTGAATTTGGAAATCAAAGGGTGTCCCCGTAATTGATATAATTTGACCTATATGGACCTATCTTTGAAACCGTTATTAGACAAATACTTGAAAGTTAGACGGAATTTCTACTACCATGTTCGGTATAAAAACAAATCAATGTGAAGTACAATCGAACAAACTCACAGGTTAGTGAGAGTAGTTAAAAAGACCTTTGAAGAAAGAAAATACTGCTCTGTGCTTTTTAGCGACGTTTCTCAAGCATTCGATAAGTATGGCATGCTGGCCTAATTTACACGTTAAAACTGAATTTGCCCTACAAATTCAGCTGTTAGGTAATTATATAACCGATCGAAAATTCATTGAGAATTTTGTAAGCTCACCTGAGCCAATTGAAGCCGGAGTTCCGCAGGGCAGTATATTGGGGCCCATTTTATATTTGCTGTACACTTCAGATATGCCAACTAGTGACCGAGTTCACACATCGGCATTTGCCGACGACACAGCTTTCTTAAGAATTCACAAAAGTCCCGAAGTAGCATCACGATATTTACAAGACGACATATTAAATTTAGAAAAATGGTTAAAGAAATAGAAAATAATGGTGAATGAACAAAAATGTAAATGAAAATCATGCCCGCCGTATTCGTATAAATAAGCAAACAATACCTCAGCTTTCAGACGCAAAATATCTCGGCATACATCTCGACCGGCGCCTTACTTGGAAACGCCACATAGAATCAAATTTAACAAAAATGAAGTTAAAAGCAGTCCAACTAAACTGGTTTATTGGCAGAAATTCTACTCTCGTTTTAGATTGCAAACTTTTATTGCACAAGTCAATTCTAAAACCAATTTGGTGTTATGGCATTCAATTATGGGATTCTTCGTATGATAACATCTGCTCCTTGGTATATACAAAACTCAAACATCCACAAAGATCTAAACGATCCGCCATCAGTTAATGCAGAAATAGCGAAATATGCTGTTACGTATTTAAAGAAGCTTGAAACACATCCAAATCCGCTGGACCGCAACATACTTAATGAACCTGGTTACATTCGTACATCAGATGGGTGACCCGCAAATAACAGTAACCGTGAAACATACAATTTTTTTGTCCAGCACTTGCTGGACTTAACAAATTTATTTATTTGAATAACTTTCGCAATAATAATTTGCTAATGCTTAAAAAATAGAAGGATCATTGGCTGAAGTATGAAGTATGATGAATTAATCCGTTCAGAAAATTAGTTTTTCCTGTTTTTGTAAAGACTTATGGGCTTCTCCTCGTACATATAGTTGTGAGTACAAGTCAATACAGAAGTTTACATAAATTTAGAATTACAGCCACAGAATCCATCATATACGCGCATTTTACACAGCTGAACAGTTTGTAAGTGAAATATTTGCATGATGTATATATGTGTGTGTGTTTGTTTGCAAATGTATGGCCTTTAACAAGAAATTTTTTTGGTATAGATTTCGAGTTTTTAGATTTAGTAGATCCTTTTTAATGCAAACACTACTAATACATTGGGTATATATGCAAGACAAACACAAACGCAAATACAAACATCAACACTAACATTAGTACAACCACAAATCAAATAATAGCAATAAGAACAACAAAACGATATGTTCGCATGTTAAAACAAAAGTTCTTGTTATTGTCTTCTTCTCGACTATAAATCGATACTACCCAGCGGGGAAATTTAAAGGTGTTCGCAGGCAATCACTTCCCTTCTAAAAGTTAAGTTGTCATTTAAATGGCTTTCGAAATGCTCTAAGCTTTAGAGGAGATACGCTAACAACTACAAAAAGACTTTGTGGTTAGAAAGAATGTCGACAATTATTATTTGAGCGTCAGAAACCACTACAGTCGAAAAGATGCTATGGTTAGTACAAGGATATTCGAAAGTAGGGTTGTTACCAATCGTCTGCCTGAAATCATTGAGTACCGATAGTGATCGAAATCGGACCCATAAAGATTGTAGACTGCTTCGATATCCCCCAGCATTAATTTATTAGCCCAGAATAATATACACTGTTTCCTCTTTGTCCTGTAACAGGTAGCTGCGATAATGCCTACTATGCGGAGGTCTCAGTCTACTAGCATTTTTACCGATCAGCCAATAATCCAATAGTACAACCAGGAACATTGATATGTGTTTCGCGTTTTTATATATTAATTGTACCGAATACTTGTCGTTATAGCACTGCCACAATTTTTCAGTTTTCGTCTACTTGCCTTATCTCTCTGAAGGTAATACCTGAAAAAAATATGTTCACTAATTAAAGGTTTTAATTGGTTTCAGATTACAATTGTATTATATAGTTAATTGATTCAATTAGAAGCATAGCTTTACAGAGCTATGCTGAGATCAATTACAGGGGCCTATTTGCTATTTACAATTCCTGCTAGGTACGCACTCCAATACGCCTAAATAATCTTAGCTTTTTGCTCATCCTTCTCTATCTGTAGCCCGAATATCTTGACTTTGTGTCTAGATGAGTGTGTATGAGAGTGTATGCGTATTTGCCGAAAGGACATACATTTATGTGGAAATTTCTGGTTATAGGAATGAGTTTGTGTTGTGTAAGTTAGTCATTTAACTTATTGCATGTATAATAATTCTTTTCATTTGAAAATTTATGCGTCTTTGACAATGTGTGCTGTGCGTTTGTTTATGTATTTATTGAAACCTTTTGATAACGATTATTTTTTGTTATCAAATGTGGTCGTAGTTATGTGTTGGACAACTATAATTATAAATTGAGTTTTTGTAATTCTGTAATTTTGTCAATTTTAATTTTTTTATTATTAAAAATTTTGCACAATGTTTAAAACTTCATTACTATTTGTTGTTATATTTTGTAAACTTGCACAGTAGTTCACTTTTCTGATATGCGGCAATTGAACTTTTACATTGAATTGTGAGCTTTGAGTCTCGAGATGAGGAAAACATTTTTAGTTACCAGTCGAAACACATATTTTGCCAATCTAGCCGGACATTACTTTTTTTTAGATTATATTGGCTCTAAAAATGTGCTGAGTGTCCCTAGGTTAATGAAACTTTGCAGAAAAAAACTGTTATGGTCATATGCTGTCAAACCTAGAAAATAGGAAAAATCGGACCAAGGAGCAAAAAGTTCCCCTTGGAAGAACTAATACTATCTCTGAAAAATGCAAGTTTTTTAAATTTTCCCGTCATTTTGTTTAGCAATTACAACTTTTAAGGTCAAAGAATATTCAAAAACTTAAAGTTGGACTCAAGAGATTCTTAAATGGCATTTTTAGCCCAGCCCCTTTTGTGGGCGGTTAAATAAAATATTATTTGAAAAAATAATGCAATTATTCAAAGAAATAGATTTTATACTTCTTAAAACCATAATAATTTATTTTTATCGGCAGGGGGAGGTATTCCTCCAATCCCACCCCCAAAACGTCCCTGTGAAAAAAAAAATTTTTTTTTTACTTTTTTGCCAATTTCCTAAAAATATTCATTTTTAAGATTTCCAATGCCTAACCAATCCCCGCCTCCCAAGAATATTATTAAAAAAATATTTTTGTAATTGGTTACTTTATAGTATTTTATTTATCGGAAAATAATTAGTTTATTCATAGTAATAACTTATTTATGATTGTAACGATAAATTTTATTTAAAATTATAACAATTAATTTATTTAAAACAACTTCTCCTTTGCACTAAGATGATGATGAGTGCAATGGTTCGTCTTCGTCTGATTCTTCAAAGACCTCTTCCGAATCTGAATCCTCTTCAGCGTTAAGTGCTGGTGGAAGCATGAAATAAATTGCTTTTTTCGTAAAAGGTAATGACCTTTTTATTTGGAGTGGGTCTTATACTAGTAATTATTGGGTCAGAACTTAGCAAAAGCCTATTAATAATATCTAAGTTACACTGAACCCTTGAAAACTTTTTAGCAAAATTCTGCCTGTAAAGCCGGAAATGCTTGTTTCGTGCCTCAGCAGCTTCTTCTGATAACAGCCCAATAGGCAACAATGCCTCATTCATAACAGTTACACCATGTATTAAAATCCAGGAATAACGTCATTTACAACGCTGCTGCACAGGTATGTATGTATATATGGCTATGGGGGTGGGTAAAATTACTGTTTTACGCTTTTGCTCGTTTTTTTACAGGTAATAACAGTGTAAGATGAAATGATTTAAATAAAAAACATCTACCTTCAGTTATTAAAAACCAAAACATTTTATAAATATACAAGGATTTTTTACTCGTATTTACCTATGCAAGAGAAGAAAAAACAGAAAAAGGAGTATTTTTTAAAAAATCGCAAAAAAAATGGCGCAAATATGCGCAAGGTTTTTTTTACAGTATATATAGTGATATATAAAATTTTTAGGATCGGGATGGAGATCACTCTTAAAAAGCTTTTCACTTTTTTTTACAAAAAATGTTACAAAAAAAAAACTTTTTTTAATTTTGAACGAAATTTTTTATCATTAAAATTAAAAAAAATTCTAAAAATTAACATAAGTAGCTACTAATAAACCCTTTCACAGAAAAAAAATTCAATATCTTTATTCGTTTAGTCACCAACAAATATATTGCAAACCTCTCAAAATCTTTTAAAATCAATAAAAACGTATGCGATTTACTCAACTTTCCTGATTTTAACAGTGTCCCAGAATGACAAATCTCAAGCAAAAGCCTTGAAAATTCACTATACGATGCAGAATTTTGTTGTCTGTCGAGCTGCGTACTTAAATTTTTACATTTCTCAAAATTAATTTTTTGCTTAATGTCCGGCTAGATTGGCAAAATACCCCTCTGTGCGACAGTTAAAAGTTGACAGTCTGAAATCACTACAGTCAATTGCAAAAGACTGTGTCTGCACCAGTCTCAATGAAAGTACGGTTGTCGTAAATTACAGATCGGCTGTCTGAAATAATTGTGGTCCGAAGGAGGTCAAAAAGAGGTCTTTTATATCCCCCTACATCAATATAAAGACCAAGCAAGGTTGATCCAAGCACTATAAACTATAAACCGTATGGAAATGTTTTAAATCTGATCAAAAATAAGAAATTTCCAATTATTTCAGTTTTTGAAAGACTATCTCCATAAGTACTATAAGATACAAATTCAAAGCTTAAGCTTAACTGTACCTCCACTATGCTTTGGGTAAACGATATGAGGATTATGAACCGAATTCCTCTGAAAAGATACTAAAACTCAACTAACAGATCATATTTTACTCGCCAGTCTATATCTAAATTTAAAATTATAATTTTATAAGTTATATTTTATGAAGTGTTATTTTTTGGCATTAAAATTTTATACTTCAGCCAAGTAGGGTTCAATATTTTATATTCGTTTGTGCATGAAAGGTCAAAGAAAAAAATTCAAAACAATAAAATCTTTAATATTTTCTTTTTTGTCGGCTTGCATGTGGCTATTTTTATGGTTGTTGTTTATACAAGGAAATTTATGTCTTTCAGTTTATGGTGTTTCTCAAAACAATATAAACTTAAATCCAAGTCTTTAATGTGATTTTCAATGAGATATTGTACAACTGATTTTGTATGCTATAATATTTCGAATGTAGATATATTGTATTAGAACATTTAATTTTAATGTTCATTTTGATATTGGGAAAAATGCTGACCAAACTTCTTGGGGATTTAAGTTGCCTTTTTGTTATTCTTGTTGTGTTGTGTTTGTTGGCGTTGAGTATAACAGAGATTTACGTTTTAAAACAAACAAAAAAGAAACTAAAAATGAGCAAAAAAGAAAAAAAGATATTCAAGCAAACAAGAACTGAAAAGAGTTGATGATTTGAAGCCAGAAGGCTGGAAAAAAGCCAAGACATGAGCAATAAAAAGTAAAGGTTTAAATTACAAATCATTCACACATACACGCAATAAGCCTTTCGGGCTTTTGCTAGTGTAAAAGGCATATCGTTGATAACATTTTATATGGGATAATGTATCCAATCACTATAAACACACATGGATTTTCACAAATATTTTCATGCTACGGACATACTATTTTCCAAAGTAAAACGGCTTTATGGCGAACTTGCGTTTTCCTTTTTTTCGATTTCGTTTTTTTATTTTGCTTTTTATTTTTATTTTATTTACATAAAAATAGAAAACAACTGCTAATCTATAATCACAGATACTAAATAAAAACACAGAATAACTTTTAGAAAGTGAATAAATAACTAAATGACCATTTGAAAAGCGAACTAACTAACATGTATTCAACTGACTGTGTGTGTATTTACATATTAAAATAATCTGACAGAAATGGCTTACACTAAATACTACTGACTAGTTTTTTACACATACTTTCATACAAACAATTACAGTGGATTTTAAACGTGTGCTTCAAAAAAGTTTTCTTACACTTCAATTCAACTGCATAGAATTAAGGTAAGATTAGAAAATTTTGATCTTATCGAAAAATATTTATATCCTTCTCACCATGGTTTGTTTTGATATAACCTTATAGCCTTTTTTGATATAACCTTATAGCCATTTTAATATTAAGTATGTTAATATTAAAATTTTTTGTGGTAGAAAAATCATTTATTCCATGTTTTGGTAATTCTAAAATTGTAAATTAAGAGTTTTTGAGAGATTTAGATTTTATGATAATTTTTTAGTTAAATTTTATTTTGTAAAAATGTGGGGACGAAAAGGAACACAAGCACTAGCAATAAAAAATTAAACACAAAAAGTTTAATGTTTTCCAATACAAAAAAGGCAAAGTGACAAATTAACTTTCCTTTAGTTTTTTTAAAAGCACAGGTTAACAAAATAATCTATAAAATTACAAATTTTCAATGTTCGCGAACTACAACGATTTTGTTCCGATGAAAAAACGAACTTGAAACATTAGAATTTAAAAAGATTGCCAACGATATGGCAAAAAACAACCAAAAGATTTAGAAAATTACGGCCAACGATATGGCGCAAGTAATTTATTAAACGAAATATACAAATAATTAAATTAAATTAAAAAAAGTGCGACTTCCACCACTATAAAAAGTATAAAGCCCAGGATGAAGAATAAGCGGCAATTGAAGATAGACGTCAAAAAACTTTTACCAACTTTGGCACCACTTTCAACCATCAAACAGAGATGAAAAATTTGCAAGGCTTCATTTTTCGTTACCCTTATCCTTGTTCCCCTAGTCTACATTAAAATAGAAGAGAATATTGAAAACTATTTTACGCCTTGATTTTAATTATTTTTCTTTAATATTGATAATTTTATATAGAGAGCTTTGGTCCCTCCACCTAATTATTTCCCAGACTACACAGGCGTCTGCTTGCGTTGACTTTTACGAAGAGCTAAATAGCATATATTAGCTTATGACCAGAATAGTAGCTAAGTTTTATCCAGGAATTACTGATGCATCTCAAAACCTAAAACGTTATTTTTTTTTTTTTTCTCTTTAAGGAGGATGGCTACACAATTTTCTTTCCACACTGAATTCTAGTTGCTACACATGCAATTATTAAAAACACTACAAAGAGATAATTTCCATAAATTAGACTTGATGGACATTTGGAGGCGGTTCTACAGCGTTTTATACTAGCGCTGATATAATCAAGTTCGCCTTGTAGCAGATTTGAAAAGGCAACATCAGATTGTGATGTTAAAATTTCATTTGCAATAGAAATCAAAACAAATTGGAAAAATTATATCGTTAAGATCGTATTTACACTATAAACTACCAGTTAGTTATGGCTGTAAATACATTTTTAAATTTTGAATTAATTTCAGAGCGAATCAATTTGTTTTAAATACTTGTTCCTCCCAAATTAATTTCAAATCTCTTCATTATTTATTGAAGTCTATGAAAAAAATACTTTAATCTAACTTAAATAATTGTTCATTGAAAAAGCCCTTAATTAATGTTTTAATGAATCGCATTGAAAGTCACTGCATCTCTATTCAATAGAACGACTATAAAATAAATGTGTATAATTTAAAAGCCTTTGGAATTCTGGAATGCTCGTAAATCATTATTTAAATAAAAATCAAAGAAAATACAAATTTTATTACAACACTCCACTGTCTGTCTGTTTGTCTATCAGGTTGTTTCTTGCCGTCTTTTACTGCCAGGCTTTTTTAGGCAATGGAATTTATCGTTTTTTCTTTTTCTTCAATTCATTATATTTGTGGTATAAATACTTTAGAGAATGATTCGTTTTACTTGTAGCAATCTTTGTTGCGCTTCAGCCGGTTGTTTTATATTTGAGTTGGTGTTAAATCATAAAATGGAATGGTAAGGGGTTTAATGATGAGTGCAGGCTCTTCCTGTGGTGTGAGGCTTTTTGAATAAAATTTAAGAAATAAAGGCGATTAGCATAAATTTATTTGTTTATTTGTATGATTTCTTTGATACGGGATTTTCATGTTCAACTTTGATGTTATCATCTTTACTGAAACCTGGCTTAATGATAACGTTTTTAATGCTGAAGTTCTTTGTAATAAATATCAAATATACAGATACAATCGTAATGGACGAAGAGGTGGTGGAGTTCTAATCGCTGTTTCTTGTTTCTATCCATCCGAAGTTGTTCCAACTGATTCCAGTAATATCGAATTTGTTGCTGTTGTTGTTAAACTGAAAAGCAAAAAAATTTATTTGACTTGTTCATATGTTCCACCAGAATCCGATTGTTCCCTTTATTCTAAACATATTGAAGCCATTAAGACCGTTGCTTTACTTATTGATACCAAAGACTCAATTTTTGTTCTTGGTGATTTCAACCTACCATCAATTGTATGGAAGCATATACCTGATACCCCATATTTGGTCCCCGTGAATAATAAATACTGTCATGATGATTTCTTAAATGAAATTTTTGGATTATCGTTACATCAAATGAATGGCGTCTGCAATGAATTCGGGAAACTACTTGATTTAGTGTTTACTAATGAAGTTGATGATTGCACAATTAGTCGCTCGGAACCTATTACATTGCCTGAAGATAGATATCATCCGACTATTGAAATCAGTTCTTCTGTTTTATCTGGAGTTAAATTAAACACATCTAAAGTTGATAAAGTTTTTTCTTTCAAACGAACAGATTATAATCTATTAAATAATTTAATAAGAAACACCAACTGGAATGAATTTTTGTCTATTCCCAAAAACAATAATAATTCTGACATTGATAAAATTGTTACGATCTTTTATAAGAAAATCTACTCCTTTTTTGAAACTTGTGTTCCTAAACAACCTGTTAAAACTGCATTTGGACCACCATGGAATTCTAAAAATCTCTCACGGCTGAAAAACCTTAAAAACAAAAATTATAAAAAATATAAAAGATCTGTTTCATCCGGTGTACCACAAGGCAGTCATCTTGGACCACTTTTATTTTCGCTATTTATAAACGATCTTCCTACCGTTATTAACCACACAAATATATTAATGTACGCTGACGATGTGAAAATTTTTTACTCTTTTAATCGCTTTATTGATCACGTTCATCTTCAGAATGATCTTAATAACTTCTTTTTATGGTGTAACATCAACTTGATGGAGCTGAATTTAAAAAAATGTAAATGCATGCGTTTTTCCAGAAATAATTACATTTCCGCAAACTATTCTTTGGGAGGCCATCAACTGGAGTTGGTTGATTCATTTATTGATCTTGGAATATTACTAGATCCAAATTAAACTTCGTTTCTCATATTACTATGGCTGTAAACAAAGCTAGAAGTACTCTTGCCTTCATAAAACGTTGGGCTAAAGAGTTTTCGGATCCATACATTACGAAGCAACTCTACATGTCTCTAGTTCGACCTATTTTAGAATATGGATCAGTTATATGGGATCCTTATTATAACATTCACAATGCTCGTATTGAATCTGTGCAAAAGCAATTCTTATTGTTCTGTTTACGTGGTTTTCATTGGAATTACACTACAAATTTCCCTTCTTATTCAAGTAGATTAGCATTAATAAAACTGCCTACTCTTAAAAGTCGTCGTACAATGTTAAATGTTTCTTTCATGTTGAACCTTATCAATGGTAATATTAGCTGTGATTTCCTATTAAGTTCTTTTAACTTTAATATTCCTTGTCGTAATACACGTCATTATTATCCTATTTTTATTAAATTGTGTAGAGCTAATTATTCTTTTTCTGACCCTTTTACGAGGTTATGTCGTACATATAATTGTTTGTTTCAATTTATCGATTTTTCTTTAAATATAAATGTAATAAAGCATAAAATTATCGTATTTCTTAATTCATAATAAACTCATTTATTCCATTAATTTTAAGAATTATTGTAACTAGTCTGTAAGGATTATATTCTATTGACTAATAATAATAATAAATAATAATAACTTGGTATCAAATCGCATTGAAGAATTTTATTTTTTATTTCCTTTTTTCATTTCATTTGATTTTATTTTTATTCTTAAAATAAAAAAAGAAATAAACGAGTATTAGACATAAAATGGCTTTTATTTTAGTAAAGCCGTTGAAATTATATGATGGATTTTATGTTCGAAACTTAAATAGATTATTTTTTCTAAACTACTTAATAAAGCAGTTAAAGCTTCTTATTTGATTTTGAATAAGGTTATTTAAATGATATTGACTTTTTATACCCTTAACCACAGGTGAAAAGGGTTATATAAATAAAATTCTCATATCTTATATTATTTTTAGTAAATAAATTAATTTGTAAGTCCAATTTATTGCCTGGAAATGCTGAAATGCTGTTACCGAAGACCTCTAAGTTATGGAGACATAAGTTGGAAACCCATAAAATTGTTATACAAACAACTAACATATAAGCTTCAACCTGAGATGTTTTAATTTTTATTTATTTTATTCTTTTTGTAGCGTCATTAGGAAAGATTGATGGTTTTTTAAAGAAGAACAAAATTTAAAAAAAAATTAAAACTCAAACATTGAATTTAAAATAAACAAAAGACCTTTCTATTCGGCATACGTTACTAAGGTGTTTTTCAACAAGGGACGCTAAAAAAGTAGAGCGACAGGGACAGCAGACGACGCCATATTTCTTGCCGCTCTTTTGACATTTGTCTTCATTAAGGTTTGCCATTTCATGATGGAAAGATATATGAGCCAACAACGACTCGAAGATTTACTACCGATATTCGGAGTCAGTGGCCTCAACTTTAAGAGCGCTACGTCCATTTTATGGCCGTCATAATAGTCCTAGCAGATCAACAATTGAGCGTCTAGTACAAAATGTTCCCGTGCCAGTGAGACAAAGAAGTGCCCATAGTGTCGCGAATATTGCTGCCTCTGAGGCTTCAGTTAAAGAAAGCCCAAATGTGTCTCTCACAAGTCCTTCTCAAGTGTTGGGCATCATTGTGACGTCGTTGTGGCGAATTTTGCCAAAATATCTTGGCCTACATCCTTACAAGATCAAATTGACGCAAGAACTGAAGCCGCTTGAAGACCATAAGCGTCGTATGTTAGTGAATTGTGCGCTTTGTAGCGCTCTTATTGACAAACCCTTTATTTTCCAATAAATGTTTTAAATAATGATTATTTGAATAACTTACAAAATCAACAAGTAACAATCAGCATTATTTCCATTTATTTTGCTCTTAACTCTCGGAGCGTATGATTTATATTTAAATTTTGTTCAAACCAATAACACTCATACTCCAGTCAGCACTTGAAACTTGCTGTTGTTTTTCTCTATATTTTATTTTAATAAACATTGAATATTTATGTAAATATTTTTAGTGAACAATCTACAGCAATTATCAGTAGAAATAATTTATGAAAGAATGAAATATTAGTCAGACTTTTTGCAAAAACAATTTTTTAGCAAGGAATATTAATTACAACTGAACTACAGGATGTTGTTAGTTGTTGATACAACACCCAGTATCAAAAAGATGGGGATATAGTAAGTTTTTATTTATTTTTTAATATATAAAGTTGATAAAGTGTTTGTACTATAAGTTCTTATATAATATTATTGCTAAATGGATATGCCCACTGGAATCACTTAAGTGGGAAAAGCTAAAGAAAAAATTTTTAAAGCAACTTACTTTTTCACATACGATATAGTTATCATTTATGTGACAAAATCTATATATATAAAAAGAAGGGTACACTTTGATATCACCACTAACTGCGAAATTGGATCGAATGATTTTAGCCAACATTTCATGGTATTTTGGGGATGGTCTGTAGATGGTTTGAGTGAAGTTTGCACTAAGTCGGCCCAGTGGTTCTGGACATTTATATTTTCCTATATATTCGCATACAAATATCAACAAAATGTCCTCAATTTTTAATATTATGATTTTTTGTTGTCACTTGAAGAGTTACCAAACCATGTATCGTAATGTCTTATGTGTATAATAACATTCGGTCTTTCTAATTGAAATGTTGAGCTGAATCTTTTCAGTCGTTGCTTCGATCGTCATTTAATTTGTGCGCTGACAATTCGATTTTTCACTTGCTATACACCTGCATTGTATCATAGGTATGTGCTCCTTTTTTCTTTGCATTTCCTTAATCACTCCTCGTTTGGTTGAACCCGATATGTCATACTGTTGTTGAGATGTATGCAAATGCTTTGTCGCGAAACTATAATTGTTTCTCCTTTGTTGAGAGTGAACCCACAGGGTGGACAATACCGAAAAACGTTAATCATTTCGCAAGCACTTAGAAGGGCTCTAAGGGTGGACCCAAGCAACGCCGGTTAAAATACACTAGTCATTTATATATATGAAGACACCAAAAATGTATACTTAAATTACAAATTAATTAAATATCGCTTAAATATTTTAATATTTTTTTGAGTCTGTCCTAAAGCTTAAGCCTAGTTTGCGGTTTATACTGCTGTAAAGAAAACTTTAGAAATGTAGTTAAATAACATCCAATCCAAAAATACTTGAAAGGGGTCTAAAAAAGTTCCAATAGGGTAGTTTAAGCCGGTAGCTGGTAGGATTTCCAACTTTAGTATTAAATATGAGCTAAAAAATGATGTCCTTCTTATTTTGTTCTCTGCGGGCCGGTGTATACATGAGATGCGAAATGACCGCTTGTAACACTCTTAATAATAATTATTAATTTATCAGTTTTTAGTTTTCAGTTACCAAATTGGAAACTTTGTCCTTCTACATTTATCCATTTTCATTAAAAACACCTTTTAAATTTATACTTACAGTTAAAAACGACCATAAAGAAGACTAGTCGTCTAACGATAGAAGCGAAAACTAAAAAAAAAAATTAAATATGAAAGTAATTGTATATAAATATTTATGTTGTGGTTTTAAAACTCTATTAAAGTGTAATAATTTATTTTAATAACTGTTATAGCTTTTTTCTATCGACTGACTGTTGCAACTGTTAGCTGAGTTAAGTGGGTTTAGTTTTGTGTTTGCATTCATTCATTCATTTATTTGTTTTTTTTTTTTTTTTTTTTTTTTTTTTTTGATATGCATAAAGCACATACAATTTTTTTTATAAATATTTATTTTGTTGTGAGAGCACTTACACTCACACAAAGCCATACACATAAAAACAAATTCAAATACTAAATAATTTATTTTTATGTATTTATATTCTTTATTGTTGACTGACTATTATTTTATTGCTGTTTTAGTCGAAACAGTTGCTATCGCTATTTTTGTTGTTGTTATTTTTTGTTAATCAATTCTCACTGTGTGTGTGATGGTCAATAAATATAAATGCTCATGGCTTCATTATGATGATCATCAGTCTTCAACTATTTAGCTGCAGTTGTAGTTATTACTTTTGTTGCTGTTGCCGGTGTTGACAGCTATTAAGTTCTGGGTGACTATTGTTGTTATTGTTGTTTCTGATGAATTTTGTTGACACTAGTGTGTATAGGGAAGCGTCTCTAGTATTATAAATCTTACATTAAATTGCTAACAGCACAACATAACATTTGCATTAACAAGCAACCCCACAGTTTATGTGTGTGTGTTTGTAATGTTTGAGTGCTACAAACAACATTCATGCAACTCAATTTAAATTGTCTACTTATAGAGTTACACAATTGTAGTAACTAACTAACTGCAATTTTGTATAAAATGTTTTTCTCGTTGTTATTTTTTTGTTCGTTATTTTTTGCTGTTTTAACACCAAAACAAATAAAAAACGGAAATAATAAAGTATGGTAGTTCTGTTAAAAAAAATTATATGGAAAACAAAGAATGAAAAAAAAAACGAGAATGAAAAACGTAAAAGCTCAAATACTAGACGAGTATTAAGAGTCTCCTCTCCAACTCCCATTATAAGATATTCAAATTAACATTTAGTCCAGGCAATCTATGAAGCAATCCAAAAAATGAAAAACTAAACACACATGTGTGTTTGCAAACATGCAGCCAACCAATCACATCATACTATTCATATAATGGACTAATGTATACAAACACATAGTTGTCGGATTTAAAACTGGAAAAAATGAGAAAAAATGGAATAAAACTAAATTGCAATGAGATCAAAAAAAGAAAGAAAAAACACACACATACCCATACTGTATTCAATTGTATATGTATGTAAAGCAAACCGGATGTGGCATGCAATTTGAAACTTCCGTTTGCATTTTATTGTGCTTCGCGCAACTTTTTTTTTTAATTTGTACGTACTCATAAGCACACACCCTTACATATATACATGTACACATACACTTATCCACACAAATTTGTATTCACGTGTCCATTTAGACAATTGCATGTGTGGGAGCTTGGGACATATTTATTTGTTGATTTCATTTTCAATTAATTTTTAGTGTTAAAAAAAACAAACAAAAAAAATATTTTGAATAGTGTTATATTGGCAACGTGGTATTGAACTTTTTGTTTAATATAATTATTGAAAGCAAACAAAATTTTATTAACAAAAAAATTATTAATATTTTTCATTAAATTTTCCATTTAGTTGCGCATTTTATTTCTAACCAGCAAAAAAAAAACAATATCAATTTTACCTCACATTGGTCGTTGAGCATTTTTCACACATTTCTATGTGTCAGAAATACTACTACATATCAGATTATTGGAAATATTATACAAATATTAACTAATTAGAAAATGAAATCATAATAAAAATTAAACAAATAATAGCAGGTTGTTTAAAAAAATATGCAAGTTTTTTTTCTGTATTAATTTTTGTAATTACCAATGTTTGGATAGTAAAATGTTAAGTTGAGCCAAAATATTATATGCCAAATTTCCACTTTAGTTGAGTTGCCACGCATAGCTGTTGAAGAAGTAATCTCCCTTATATTCCACTTACAAGAAGTTTAAAGGGCAATTGCAAGTTTGAACCCCAAGAAGGCCTATGGGTTAGACAAAACAAGTAACAAGATAATAATGGAACTTTAGTAGGCAGCAGCTAGGATAATCCTATTCACTTTTAAGGCCATCATACGCCTTAAGTATTTTCCCTCAGACTGTAAGGTTTCTTTTATTACTATGATACCTAAGCCAGAAAAAGATCACACAAAGGTAGAATAGTACAGGCCAATATATCTGTTATCTAACATGTCAAAACTGTTTGAGAAAATATTAATCACTAAAAACGGAACAAATTCGGTTATAGAAGACAGCACAGCACAGATTATTCACAGATTAGTGAATATAGTAAATAACAATTTCAGGGAAAGAAAATAATATGCGATTCTCATAGACGTTTTTGACAAAGTATGGCATGAACTCCTAGATTATATAAAGTAAAATTTGCCCACTTATTGTTATAAGCACATAGTACACATCCGATATGCCAATTATCAATCAAGTTCACGCATCATATATGTGCTGACAAAACTGCTTTTCTAACCATTAATGAAAGCCCCCATTAATTTGGGATTTTGGTTAAAAAATGGAGAATAAAAATGTACTCACAAATATTTTACATTACGTAGAAACTCCTGTACTCCAATTCAAATCAATAACCAGACCATATCTCAACACATAGAGGTCGAAAACCTCGGCATGCATCTCGATAGACGCTTAACCTGGAGTTATACTGAAGCAAAATTGACACAAATGAAGTTAAAAGCAATGAAAATAAATTGGATAATTGGCAGAATCACAACCTAAGCTTAGATTGAAAACTTTTACTTTATAATTCAATCTTTAAACCATTGTGGGGTTATGACACTCAAGGTATTGCCTCAGCTTCAAATTTAAAATAACTCAGAGGCGCCAAAAAAGATTTTACGAATAATACAGTGGCAACCTGGTATATTAAAAACGCGAGCATACACTAAGATCTAAATCTCGTCTAACACTGACTGGACTTAAGTCTATATATTTTTAATTTTACTTTTAGTCCTAAGATTTGAGCACGTATTGTTATTATATATTTTGAAGATAAAATAAATTATATGGAAAGAGATAAAAAAATTAAAAATAAATGTGACGTGAATGTAGAATCTTCGTTGCAAATATTTTGCAGACATTATTCAGTTTGTTAATTTAGTTTGGAATTTATTCACCATCTGCATCCTTAGAGAAAGTACAACGTTTATTTTTTTATTCAAACCTTTTTTACTTTTTTTATTTTACTGGAATCTCTTGGCAATTGCAGTTGTTTAAAATCAATAAAGACACTTTCAAAGAAAACAAAAACAGACAAAAAGTTCTTGTAATTAATCGTTACTGTACGAGTATGTGTGTCAATGAAAAATAAAATCATTGCGATGATGGAAATTAAGCTGCAGAAATAAAAACAATAAGCAAAGTTGGGTAGCTCTTTTCAAAATAAAATGTTTCTAAACCACTGTGCGATGTATTAGGAAACAAAATATCCATAGGAGTAGTGCTACTAAAGGAAATTGTAGTGGTACCTCATATAAATGAAAAGCGTAGTACTTCTATAAACCAGCATAAATCTGAATTAAATTATAATTTGTATTTGGATTGAATTGATGTAAATTGACTTAAAAAGCAGAATGAAGTGAATAATAAAGAATATTTCCTTGGGATGTTAGCAAATAAAAGACACGGGTTTTCGAGAAGATGTCTGATATATCAGAAATAAATCTAAAGTGCAATGAAAGGTAAATAAAAAAATAACACAGTATGTAAAAATGCAGTTTCAATGATTGCAACTAAAGTTAGCTATGTTGAATGAAGGGAGTCATTGCTATGAATTTATCCTAAAGCTTTTAAGAATTTGTAGTTTTTGTCAACTCAAACAGTACCATTTGAATCCGACAGGTTTGAAGAAGGTAGCCTCACAAGTGGTTTTTATTAGCCGAAAGAGATGGACACAAATACCTTGCAAGAGATCAACGGGTTAATCTCAAGTTGCACTTTTGAGGAAATAGCCTCTCGAAAAGGAAGTCAAAAAAGTTGCTTGGAAATAACTTAGAATGAATCGCAATTTTTGTTTTTTGAAAACACATACATAGATGTGTATCTCTTTTTAGCTTAACGATAACGCAAATATTTAGAGATATACTTTGAGATATATTTGTTTCCGATTAAACCTGAACTTAAGATCTCTTTTGTGAATGGAATAATATTTTAACTGGTAATATTATTTTAACTGGTACGAACCATTTTGCTTTCAGAAAAACAAAACAAACTATATTATTTTAAATTTTTATAGAATTTTTTGTTTTACTTTAATTTATTGATTCCAACAGCTTTATTATAATAATTCGATATTATATTATAATAATTCGAATTCTCCAGATTCCAACATCTTGAACTAAACATTTTGTGGTCCTTCGAACCGGACACATTGAACAGCACGAATATGTACCGCAATTATCATGTAGGCAGTACATAATTAATGATGGCTTTTAGCAGGACGAGAACTGTTATCGGATTCTTTAAAGGAATTAAGTTTAAACATTGAAATCTTTAAGAAAATAAATAACTTATTTTAAAGGAATAAAGAAATTACGAAGCTTTAGGTAAAAGTTTTAGCGATTGGTCGTGTGGTAATCCCTCGTTGAGTTAAAACATCTTGTTTTTCAGAGTTTGCGTAGGTTCTCTATATTTTGCCAAACCGCCAAGAATTTGGAAGGAGATTTTTCCAATCTAGTGTATTTTCTTGAAGATTGTTTATTTTCTTCTTTTGAGAAGTTCCCTAAGATATTCAAAGCCTTTACTTGCAGACAATGTCTGTAATAGGCTGGGACGATTAAGCACAGTGTGTGTCAAGGTATAGAACTAACTAGCATTAAGCTAAGTCACATATTCAATGTTACAAAATATGACACGAAATACTCTGTGATGAGGCAAAATGTCAAGAATGGCAACGCCAGCACAATGAAAGTAAAGTAGTAAATTACCAATCACTACCTTAATAAGGGAATCACCGGTATACTTGTGTAATGCTTGTGATTCCTTAAAGGAAGATGCAGGAATTCTCTTTAGGATAAATTAATTTCTTCTTTAAGTATCACAGGTTCTGAAGAATTTTTCATCATTAAAATAAATATAAAAATTGACATGTTTACAAAAAATATGTTTTTAGTGATTAAAAATGCTGCCCCGTTCTCTTCAACTACAAAACTTTTGTAGAAGTCATTGTAAGAATGATTTAATGTCCTATCTTATGTTTCAATGATAAAATCTAGGTCAGCACTGCTAACAATGTTTCCAGTTTTCTAGTTTCTTACTGAGACCCCAACTATCTTGTCTATCTCTGGCAATGTATGTGGGCTCTTGATCTCATGAATTTGCCTATTAAAATATCTTTGGGAACATCAGCAAGTTCCTCTGCCCTGGGCTCTTGATCTCATGAATTTGCCTATTAAAATATCTTTGGGAACATCAGCAAGTTCCTCTGCCCAAACGAGTTCCAACCTATTCTTGTCCTGTGGAGACATACCCGGCATTCAATACCCACCCCAGCTGTCAGACAACCTATATGAAATGTATCCTAGCTTTTGAGTCAAAATAATATCACGCATTATCTCCATAACCTATTTAACTCAACCTGAAAATAATTCTTTAGATCTTCAAACACATAAATGCAAGACTTGAACCGCAACTTTGTTGCTTGGCTACTTTGTTGACCTATTTACTTACACGCTTAAAGTAGAATAAAATACGTGTAGACTAAAATTAGAGTCAAAGAAAATGCAAAGCTTAATTGCTTAAATGTTTTTAAAAAAATGGCTTCCGTTATATGAGACAACAACTTTATTTGAGACCGACGTAAAATGGCCTATATTTTATTAACTCGACTATAGTCAATTTATTTGTTATTCTAGTCTTTAGTTTTGGTCGTAATTTTTTGTTCTTTTTTCTTTTTCCTTGTTTTTTGTTAGGCAAACAAACCTCAACTTGCGTGTCCACAATATTACCCAGATATATTGACATTTGCTCCTATTACTCAAGTGGCTATGAATGGAATAAAGAAATAAAAATAATAAATAAAAAAAATGCAAATGAAAAAATAAAAGAAAATGCGAGACACAAGTCATTGGGATTGAAAGAGTAAAAGTTCGTTATAAGAAGAAAAAAAAAAAGACATGAAACAAAAGAAAAATTACGGAGTAGAAATAAACAAATAACAAAAATTCTGAAAGAAAAATAAAACACAAAAACCATTTAAACAACAATAATCAAATTGAGTTTGAAAATTTTTCGAAGCAATCAAGCGAGTAACAACTTTTTTTGTTCACATTATTGCTGTTGTTGTTGTTGGCCAGTGTTTAAATGTTTTGTTTTCATTTTTTCATTTGCAAATGACCATTTTTGTGTAGAGTTCATTTGGCAAACAAAAAAAAAAAAATACAAACTCTTTCCCAAGTTTTTGGAAATTACTTCTAAACAGGGATGGTAAATGGAATTTAAAAATGAAGTAAACTCGCTTCTTTAATTGAATGAAACACATTTTCTTTCTGATTCTATTTTATTGAGTAAAAACTAAGAAACAGTTCTAATACAATGGTGTCGAATCTCAGGTCGCCTTCCTTGTAAGGATTTAATGTTTTTGTATTTCATTTGTCTCCATTATTTATCAATTTTTTCTTTGGTTTCGGTGACAATTTTGCACAAGTTATAATGTTCATAGTCTGGCAAACAAGGATTGGATTGGAGAAATAGCCATAATACCTCCCATATAAATTGAATAACTTTTATCGTGTAACTTTTGAACTGTTACACGTAGAGTGCTGAAATTGTACGAATAATCCTTGAATTGATTTTCGTAGTAGAGAAAAAATTATGAATAGATACATTGGGCATGGTACCTCCCATACAAAGTAAATATAATCATAGTATAAGTTGGAAATAGGTAATCTTATAATTTAACACGACCGGATCTTAAACAATGTAAATATTTATAGTATATACCTGTCTGCCTCTATTTTTTTTTCTTTTTTGAATCGACGGTCAGTGCGGGATGACACCTTTTCTCAATTAGTAGGAATATTCTAATTCAAAATTTTGACAAAATCAAACAGGATCTTGAATATCCAAAAGCGATTGACAAGGAAGCTACTCAAGATGTGAATAAGACAGTCTCGAAAGGTAACCAGTTTTTAATGGCAGCAAGAAATGTACACGAATGCCTCTTAAGATGCAAACGGACTAATCTCTGAAGATACTTCTGAGAATAGCCTCTCGATACTAAGTATAATTGTGTAGTCCATGAACGACCTAGTTCGGTTCTACTAATTACTCAACTGACGTAAGTAATCACCACATTGAGCACATATTAGCTTCTTAGTTCAGTTCAGCTCAATAGTGCAGTTCAGCTCCTAAGTTCCCATTAGTACATAATTATTTTTAGATCATGTATATACGAAGTATGACAGTAAGAGTACCCGGAAAATTTTTTTGTTATAGAATAGCGATTACTTTTTAGATGAGCCTGTTTTAAATTTCCCACAATTTGTATTGCACCACCTTTCAATTGATAATGCTTAACCAATTTCAGGAGTTTATAAAAATTAATCTTAGAAAGTAAGAAATATTATTTTTAGGGCTCCGTACCCGAAGGGTAAAAGCATAACCTATTGTTTACGGTGTAATGGCTGCCCATGAACCGTAATAGTTAGAATTTTAATTTTCACAGAAGCTATATTGCTACGGCCTTTACAACAACAAGTATTAAAGGGTGTTTCGATAGTGAAGAGATTTTAACGTAGATGGTGTTATTTTTTAACCGCAGTAGGCAGAGTCTTGAAATTTACACAGATCATTTTAAACAGTGTTCGCTATATATAAACCAGGTTAAAAATAAAACTAAAAATAAAGGGTGTTCCTACAGTGTAATGTATATGTATTTTCAAACCATGATATGTAGACTCTTGAAATTTTTAGCAAATGAACTAAAGAACTAAAAGACCGACCTAGTCCAGTAATGTGGTGTGTAAATGCGTGAATGTCCAGCACTAAAACCGAAAACCACGAGCAGATATATGTTAAAAATATGGATGCAATATGGTATCTAAGCCTAAGATAAAGTCTAGCAAATACAAAAGACTACGTGATGAGGATTACTATGCATGATGATTGGAACGAGACCCAACGAAACTACCTGAATGTAATTATTAACGACCGAAGGGTATCGCAAAAAGGTCCCTAAAGTCAGTGGTTTGCTTCGATAACCTCCGTACAATAATAATAAAATATATGTCCCTCTAACTCTTTAGGTTCGTATTGTACCATAAAAATACAACTTTACCAACTTTGCTATCCCTGCATCTAAGTCTTCTCTCTCAAACTCTTTAAAATTCTTTTTATATTTGTTTAGACTGTTTTAGACTTTTTTTTTTTTCACTTGTATTTGCATTTGTTTTGTTGTGAATGTATTTGTGCATATTTCGCTCTTTAACAACTAACTCCATCAAAATGTTAAAACAACTGTTTGCATTAACAGTTGTGATCGAAGTAGTTACAGCTGCAATTAAAAAATACTTTGTTACATTTTTTAGTCACAAACAGCATGATTTTCCTCGATTGGTTTTTACTTCAGTCAGCACTAAGGCGATGATCTGAACTGGCTTGGGTGTTGGCAAAATGGCTAAGGGAAAAAGATAGGGTGAGGGTGTCTGTAAGCATTCGATTAAAACTTTCACACATTAAAAGTGATAAGAAAGACCTCTGTGGGAAGTTTATTATATAAATGAATGAAACGTCTTATAAACGAATCTTCTTTGTAGTTTGTTTTCGGATACACAAATCGATGCGTTCTCTACGAAAACCAACTGAGACGCGTGGGTTTTGGGACCATCTATCTATCTATCTTTTTTTGAGTGGGAAGTTGTTGTGGAATGCTAAACGTTTAACGATAATTCAGTTTATGGAACCCGGAATCGTCATTGTACTTGAAAAATCATGCGCTGCATAGTGGGGTAAAATTAAAAATATTTTATGAAATAATTCATCCATTTGTAAAGTGCTATTCAGATTGATCTAAAGGAGTATCTGAGCGCTAAGCATTATTCAGCTACCATCTTAAAATTTTTTAAGGGATTGAAATTTTCTTCATTTTCTGTTAAAGTTCTAGTTAAGTTCTACAAATTAATGTTTATATCTATAAACTATGTCTGAAAATGAACGAGAGTTTAAATCAACGAGTATTTAAAAAATAAAATTTTTGAAATTTTCAGTCAAGTTTTTTTTTAATATTGAGTAGAGTTTAAAAAAAATCTCTTGTAATAAAAAGGTATAATTACAAATATTGTAGAAAAATTCCAATTTGACCAATTGTAAATCCCAAAGCTGAGATCTTTAAAAGAAGAGTGCTATTGAGTCTTATTTCATATGTTTATTTTATGGGCAAAAGACTTAAAAATTCCAATTTTGGGATTTTTGTTCTTTATTTTGCGATTTGTGGGATTTTATTTACTTTAATGTTGAGAAATTTTATACCTTCCATTTACAGAAAATTTTTACATGTAAAAATATTGTTGAATATTTAATATTTTTACCTTACTTTCCGTAGTACAATAAATGGAGAAATGCCAAGCTTTGAAGAAATTTTAAGTTGCGAGGTCCCCAACTTTGATGCCACATAGCGCCACCTCTGGTAAGTGAACGGTGGCAGCATCAGAACTTGGGCTTAGATACTCCTATGCTATACCCATGTAAAATTTTCGATCAACACTTTACAAATGGCTGAATTATTTCAAAATTTTCTTGATTCTGTCCCAGTGTGCAGCGCACGATGCGACAATTTTTTCATGATATTGAAAAAATGGTTGTAAGTTTCTTTCTTATAATATTTTTTATAATATATTCAAATTCCAGTTACATATTTATTGGCTGTTACTAGGTTCCTAATCTTTTGAGCGCTACTGTAGAAGTGCTCGGGTTTAACAAATTGAATGAAGTGTATAGGTGGTTATGATAATGGTGGGTATTTGATTGTTCGAGCTGTAAAAATCATATAATAAAATGTATATTTGTATAGGTGTTTGATTTTTTACCTACACATTAAAAGCTGACATATATGTGTGTATGTGTCTTAAAATTTTGTTTAAATATTTTTTTTTTTCAATGGTTATTCTTCCGTCTATTTAACTAATAAATCAAATAAATATGTAATTTTCGCGGCAAATGAAAGGAAGAAATAAAGGAACGTCAAATGGAGGCACCAAAAAAAAAATAGCAAAAAATAACCAATAGAAGTGAAAAATTTTAACAACAACGTTTACATTATGTTCTGCAGTGTCCTCGTTAGGCTTTCAAAAATTTGCACAATAATGTTTTCATTTTTAAATTTTCAATTTTTTCTTTAACGGTTACAGAAAAATTTTCTTCTTCAGAATGAGTGTTTTTTGTAGCTTTTATTATTTTTTTTTGTTTTAGTTTTTGCTACGAGTGAGTATTTTTGTGTAGTTTGGTTTTTTATTTTTTACAATATTGTTTTCTTTTAATACCGTTTTTTAGTTGCCTACAATGTTTTGACACTTTGCACGCTTTTATCGTCTAACATTGTGTAGCCAGTATTGTGTAGCCAACACTGTTGTCTTTTAGCTCTCTTTTCTCCCCCGCCCGTTCCAGCTCACAGTAGCAGTAATCATATATTTGACAACAATTCGTTTCGTTCATTGTGCGATTTATGGCATATTTACGACTTTTTGGCGTTTTACTATAAAATTTCTGTTTTATTTGTTGTTATTCTATTTTATTTTTTTAAAGTTGCTATACATGTTTGTATAAATGAATGAGGTATTGTACGAGTATTAAGCTTTTTGGGGTGTTTGTTCTCATACATATTCTATTGCGGCCCTACCACAAGACAGAAGACCGTAGTATGGTCTCGTTAGTTTTTTTGTTTGAATTACAGTAGCCTCTATGGAAAACTGGCCTAAAAAATCAAAAAAAAAAAATAATATTTTGGAAATAAATCGCATAGGAAAAGTATTAATATTGCTTAGTAGCCGTTTAATGTTCCAATTCAACGAAAAAAGCTCATCTTTGTTTGACTTCCCCGATAAACCACTGTTTCCCTTGAACATCTTCAACAGTTTAATAGGCTTTATTATGAGCTCTTTATGTCTCTTATAGAAGGCAGTTAGTTTGGTTGTTGTCATTTCTTTGTTTTTTTATTTTTGGCCAAACAACAGTTTTTCCTTCGTTATTAGTTTTTTCTTACATTTTCTCCGCATGTTGTTTATTTATTTCCTTAGTTTTTTTTGTGGATGTTGTTGTTGTTTTTTACCTTTAATTAAATATGAGGGACCATTATTTTCAAAAATTTATTATTGTTTAATGTAATATTTTTATTATTTTTTAATTATTTTGTCGTTTTATTTTTTTATTCTTTGTTTTTGTTGCTGCATTTCTTTTGCTAACGAAATGAATATGATTTTTTTTCGGTAAATTCCTTCACCAATTTTATTTTTGGATGTGAGTTGGCATATGCATGAATACAAAAGTTGTTCGTTTGAAATCCAGATGCTCTAAGTTTTAAATAACTTTTGATTCAAGAGACTGAAGCATTCGGTCTTTAGAAATGTGTATAGAGCAATAACTTTTTCTTTCATAATAAGTTTCTCTACCGATAAGTAACTGTTAGGAAAACATAAATCCTAAGATTAAATATGTATAAAAATACACACATGAAAAAAAGCAAAAAACAGAGCATTTTTCATCGTCATCATTGGACCAACTATGCGCTTGAACAAAAAGGGGCCCAATTTCTTGAAAAAATATTTTCCATTTTGGGATTTTTACGAAATCGAGTGGCAATCTTTTAGCAAAAGCCAATAATCATTGAATGAAATTTTCACTTCAAATAGGAATAAACTTTTCATGGGAATAAATACATTCAAGGGATAAATAAATTAATTATAAAATTTTGTAAATATCTACAATTTTATACGCCAAAATATGTACGGTCAAGATGAGATTAGTAACAATTTTGTGGATTTCGGACGTTTCACCTTTAGTCTCTAATGTAAAAGGAGACACGCGATAATACTGCGCAAAAGTTATAGAGGTTACCCCTCTTTAGGATGTACGAGTATATCAGCTTAATTGATGAATTTTCCCTAGGAGGCGTAGGGATGTTAAGTCCTACAATGGGAAACCCTACTAGCGACAGGGATGAAGGGAGGAAATATCTCCTATCTATACAGATGAAAGGACTGCCAAAGACTTTTAAGGGGGTAACTTTTCAGAAACTTACAGAAATTTAAAAGTTCTTAAGTTGAGAGTCATAGCAGCGGATCATCACTCTGGTATTGTACGATTTTTTATTGTTTGGTTTCTATAAACGTAAAAAGGTGATAACGCAGTAGTATCAGTTTACCTCCTTCTACGCCATGTGCTAAGATGACAGGACCTACTTAAGAACAAGTCATGTGACAAGTCAAGGAAAAAAGATAAGGGAAAGGTTACTATATGCAATTAAAGTACACAGAAAAAAATATTTGTAGTAATTAAGGGTTTTAATTAGTTTCATTAGTTCAATTAAATAATTAGCTGATATTTAATTAAGAGTTTTTTTTTGTTTTAAATAAATATGTATGTAAGTATCAAATAAGAAAAAATTTTTTCTGTGTACCCTTCGAAGGTTAACTGCTCTCACGACAAAACACGGCAACTTTGCACATAATCTAAGCAATATCAAATGTATATGCATATGTATAATGTTGTGTAAGGATAAGCAGTACTTGCTTCCATGAAATTAAGGATTATAGCCAAACACATACTGAGTATTAATGTACAAATTCTCTTAAAGAATAAATATTACACGGTTTGACTGGTAGTGACTAGAGACACTCACAAATCAGTAAACCTACATGGAGTTCTTTTAAAAGAAAGCAGCTTCTATGCATTCTAAGGTGAATTTTGTTAAAGATTGTCGAATCTAGTAATTATTTTTATAATTTTTTTTCAGTTTGATTTGTCATTCTCAGTAGTATAATACCAATAAAACAAGACTTGCAAATTGTACAATTTTATTTATTAGTTTAGGAATATTTTATTACAATAATAAGCAAAACTGTCGCATTTTGGAGTAAGAATTATCCATAAGTTATTCTCAACGGACTCATGTTTTTATTATTTTTTTTTTTTTTGTTTGTTTGTAAAGTGCTATTTCCGATGGTAGTAAAATATTAGTTTCGACAAAAGATTTAAGAATTTATGTCCAAATAAAAACAGAAATTTATGTGTTTTTTTATTTTCAGTTTATTTTTCTAATTCAACCGAAATACAATAGAAACAGCCAAACACACGTAAGTATCTGCATTGAATTATAAAATCAATCACTAAAGAAAATATATTTTTATCAATTAAACTCCCATTTTAAGTACCGTTATAAAAATAAGCTAACAATTTGTTATGGTTAAAGTGCCGTTACCGAAATTAATAATTAAAACTGGCTTAATTGTTGCCCCTTAACCAATTGGAAGCGATAGAAATCCTTGAAAATTTCATTTGAGGCGATAGACATCCTTGATAAATTCATTATTTAGGGACATTAGCGGTTTAGCGTAATAAAGAGTCTCTAGTCAAAACATTTTTTCAAACAATACAAACTTGCAATTGTGTAATGTCCCTTAAACGTCGATTACACAAGCATTTTGTTATTGTTTTATACACGTGCTTGTGCGTGTGTAAGTTTATTGGTTGTAATTATTCCCCGAGCAACTCTTAGAAAGAATTTCTCATTTAGTTTTGCTACGTTTTAAAGGTACACCTAAACTGATTGTTATTTTACAAATTTATTTATTCCTAAAATTAGCTTGTTGATTGGCTGGCCTGGCTGGTTAGTTGGAACACAGATTTAAGTTTGATCGTACAAATGTTGAAGGTTTGAAACAGAGATGGTGAATTAAATTTTAAAATTGTACCAACCGGCTGTCTTAATTGTAGATTTTACAATTATTATCATCAATTAGTTTTCCACTGGATTTTGTAGATTATGAAACACTTACTATATTCTTACGAATATAGTAAAGGATTCTTCATATGTGTTGAATGCCGAAAAAAGGATAGAAAATGAGATCAATAAAGTAATGTGTAACGGCAACATCTTGCGGAACAGCAGCAATATTATTTTTGGTACTCCTATTTCTTTAAAATTTTTGATGGTTTTAAATCGAGATGAGAAAAATTAGGGCGAAACGATCAACAATCATACGAATTGCTTGCTAACTACGCTGATTGTATTACTGTAAAATGGATGAGGTGCTCTAAGAACTTCGTGAACAGGTTTATGTTTTTCCAATTAAATTACCACATTTAGAAAGCGTTTTTTTTTGGCATTAAACGATTCATGTATCATGCAGTATTAATCAAATATTAAAAAGTAAAATAAGTGTTTTTTTCTAGAGATTCATTGGTTCATTCATTGATTCATGAAAAAAATTGGTAAATTTTTTAAATTGATTGACACAAATATTTTCATTAATTTGAATTTTTCAATCATTTAAATTTTATAACTTTCATGAAGGTGCTACCCAATGGTGTAGCGAAATATTGAGAATAAAAATTAATAAAACTTTTTTATAAAAAATACCTTGTGCTTACTAAAAAATTAAATTGAAATATAAAAAATTTTAATTTTTGTAAAAATTATTTCGTAATTTTTTTGATTTTTTTTTAATTTCTTATGTTTTTTCCTAATTTTTGCATTTTTTTAAATTTCTTTGAAAATTTGTTGAAATTTTTTATAACATTTTTTGTTGTAAAAATTATAACCTTCCTACATTCTATATTGTGTTAGAATGGTCAGACTAATGTAGAAAATCCTTTAAAAAGAATTTATTCATATTGACCCCCCAATGGGCCTATTAAATGCTCCTGGTTATCACTCGGCACCCTGTGGGTCTATTGGCTACCTCTATATGTATTGACTTCTATAAAGGCCTTTAATGCAAATCAAAGCAGAAAAATCTTACCAACCAAATATAAACACAAAATCGGTCCTCGTTGGGGGTTATTGATCCCCAGAGATCTCTAATCTGCCTGCCGCGGTCTAATATTTATTTAACCAAAAAAGGTAAAAGAGAATCATTAAAACCGAAAAAATGAAAGCAACGTGTAAAATATAGGTGGGCGTGGCTTTTTGCCCGCAGCCTCCAATGGGAAAGTTATTTTTGGAAACTATTTCTGCCAGATTGGTGTGCTGTACCTCTACCTCGTCTGGAGCCTAGGCAAATGACATTTCAACCCGAACACGTACATACAAAAATACGGACAGACGGTCAGAAGGACATGGCTTAATCAACTGGATCCAAAATCTATACTTTATGGGGTCGGAAATTAATATTGTAGAAATTACACACGGAATGACAAACTTATATAACTTAAACTTATGTATACCTTTACCAAAGTATATTATACTAAGCTTACCATCCCTGATTTGAATGCACGCACTTCTTAACTTATAATTTCAGCCGTTTTGGCCCAATTAATTACAACTGAATTTTTAATATTTTAACATTTGTTTGCTTTTATTTTTTCTATTTGCTCTTTGTTATTGTTATTGTATGTTAATTTTTCTTTTTCGGTTCTGTTATTTAAATATTTTTTTTTGTATTTTTGTTATTATTGTTATGTTTCAACACAAATCTAACTGAATGTATATTTTTGTTTGTAATTCCATTTGTAGCCAACAGCAGCGAATTCCCATTGCGAGCAGAGTGTTACTGCCAACTGACCTTACCACTAATTGACTTGTGTGTGTTCGTACGAAGTGCAAACAGCCATATTAAACAATTTCATTATAAATGAGTGTGTATGGGTGGGTGGGTTTAAATTGTATAAGATTAACATGAAGTTTTTCCTTCTCTCATTTTTTTCTGTTATGTTTTTTGTTGGTCGTTTTTTGTGATATATAATTTTTGCTATTGCTATTTTTTGTTTAACTGTTGTACTAAATATAAGCACGTGTGTGTAAGTGAGTGTGTTTGCAACACGCTAATTTCCAACGTGGCTTAATGTGATGATGGCGTGAAAAGTGCCAGGAGCTAGTATTTTAATTAGTGCTGAATTCTGTGTATTTTTCGTTATTATTATTTTTTTCCTACTTTAACGTGGCACAAGTAATCATTTGGTCGTAAATGGGGTTAAATTTTCAATAAAGTGAAAAAAGAGAAAAATTTATAAAAATAAAATAAAAAATATATGAACTTGTTTTCAGCCATTTCATTTCACTTAAAAATGCAAACAGAATTGTATTACATTGATTAAATGTTGGCAAGTTGAAAAATATACAGTAAATAAATGCAGGGGTTACGTACATATAAATTAAATAATATTAATTCCTGTGTACACATGTAACAGTTATGTACAGTTAATGCACTTAAGTGCTTCCACTTTAATTATTTAAAACTTACTTTTAGTGTTATTTTAAATACTTTATTTATATTTCTTTGAAAAAAAAAAAAATAATAAATAAATGAATAAAAACAATTTAAGATTAACTATTTGTCCGCAAAACTGTCCCATAAGAATAAATCCTTCTTGTATAGCTCAATTGGTAGTGTGCTACTCCATCAGTGTGCAGGTTACCATTACGCTTCTGCTCTACTGAACTCTTGGCCTTTATTACAAAACACAATATTTTTTTTAAATGTATTATAATAAATTATTTTAATTAAATAATAAAAATAAGTTTTATTTCTTCGTAAACCATTAATACAAACATAAGCTAGACTGAAAATCAATATATTTAATTATATACATATTTGATAAATTTGGTTCACGAATAGCCTGCCGCCACTTACTAACCTCACGTGGGTTAACGCAGTCCATCCCATTGTATAGTAGTTAAGTCGTGTTGGTTGATAATGAATGCCATAACAAACCGTACTAGTAACTGTGCTTAAAAGTACTCGTATGAATTGTGAAGTTGGGCACTAAATCCCTTTGCTACCACCACTAGATCTAATTAGTTCACATCCACCTAAAGAAAATGTTGTCAATGAGACAGGAATGTCTCTGCCAAGATAACTGTAAATGAAGAAGGTACAGCAAAAAGATGCAACTTCTGATGCTTCGGACTACTTTCATCAAGTCTCTAGGCCACAATCAAGGTAAACGGTATGACTAACTAACATTTGGATAAACGGTATGACTATCCAACATTTTGCCTGAAAGCGAAAAAATAGATAGAATTGAACATATATAGAAAAGACAGCTGAAGTTAAAAGATAAAAAAGGATTATAAAGTTGAGTGTAGTGAGCAAAAAATCAGACAAAGACAACGTTAATTAAAAAAATGTTAAAAAAATAAGAGGGCTATGTACACTGGTCTGCAAAAAAATTGATCTTTGAACATAAATTTGTGGAATATAATTAGTGATCTCAAATCGTTAAATTGAAATCCGCTTCCAGTTTCGCGTATCACGTACGGGTTTTTTTTTTCTGGGCATGGATAATATTTTTCCCTAATCCAATCGCTTTCGATGTGTGTACATTGTATCAAGCCACGTCTGGGATAGAGCTTGACAGTTAGTATTACTTGTCATAGTTACCCACAGGGGATATTTTATTATCTTTTTGAGTTCTTACACCTTGACGCAAATGCTTCCGGGGTATATGCACACAGTATTGCCGCAATGCTAGCGGATAAGGCGTTTAAATGAAGGTCTATTGGATTTAGATATAGTATCACATTCAGAGCCTCTGAAGGACTAGTACGTAAACAGCCCGTAAAATAATTACAAACAGATATTTGGACCCTATACAGTTGGCCAACTACATATTTGCTGTTTGTAGCTGTTGACCATACCACGATGCACATGTACGTATCGTATACAACCATTTTAGCAATTTAGCGTTTAGACCCTATTTTGAACCAAACATCGTGCTACTGGTGTTGCTTTTTTTATTGCGTCGTTTGCCTTCCACCATAATTTATTGTCCAGGATAAGACCTAGATATTTGGCGCTATCAGATAAAGGCAATTCATGGTCCTGTAGCAATGGTAGATTAAAGCTGGTCTTTCTGGTATACAGTACCATTTTGATTCTCTTTATAATTTTTAAAACAAAATTATGGAAATTATAGATATTATATTTGAAAAGCTTCTAAGGTTTCCGAAATTTCACTTCAATTTCCGTGGAAGAACAAACAAGTTAAATCTGCATTTAACTTTAAGCATGAGGAATATAAAATTGGGATATATTGCAAAAATGCAGTGCAAAAATTGCAAGTGATATAGCACTTTGTTTTAATATTTATTCCGCCTGGGGTGCGGTAAAACCACGAATGCTTGAATTACATCAGAAGCAATAAATTTTTGATTTATGCTTTTACATTTTATTGGCAATGTAAACATGAACGCAGTACATGTATTTAACATGATTAAAGTAGTGTGTCACCCATCACATATACACTCAAACACACACACACACGCTAACGAACAATGCCATGTAATCCGACATTCATTCATCATGTTGTTGTGCTGTTCAAATGTTATGCAAAATCAAAACTAAAACTGAAATTGAATTGCGTTGATCGATCATATTTAGAAGGTCAAGTCCAAACTGAATACTCGTACATGAAAAACAATGTAAAACTATAATTTTTTCACAAACAACAAAAAATTCACTCTGATTACTGTTTTTATTTATTACGTTAAAGTCAGCAGGGAATACGTGTATGTGTGTGTGTGCGTGTATGTGTGTAAATTTATAAATTGGAAACCATTGTCAGTGTACGCTTTGCATAAAATTCACAATCCTTAATTTAAATTTGTTTTTTTTTTGCTTATCCTCCCTTTCTTATTCCGAGTTTCGTAAATAAACAGCATCAAAGTCTGTAAACCGTATAGCCACAAGAAAACATAAGGAATCTGAAACCGAAAATAAATTTAAAGAAATTACTCACAAAACTCACACACAATCTTACTAATACACCTCCTTCGCTTACCTTTTGCTTACTACCATCATTTGTTTACTTACACACACCCGCGCACGCATCACGGGCAAGGACACACACAAACAGAAATATTGTATATAAATGTATAAACTTAAGCGATAAAGTAAACTGAATAATAAATTCATTTGATGAAATATAGCAACTGGAAATGGGTGAATAAACAGATTGTAAAAGAATTGCCAATGGTGGGGGAATCGTGTTGATTGTGAGTGGTAGTGCTGATGATGGTGGTACAGTTGGTACAAGAATATTTTATTTCCTGACATATAGTTTTCCCTCTTGATGGCAATAAAAAGTTAAATAAGCTGCTTGGTTGGCTGACTGGTATGACTGAATAACTAACTGACAATGACTGATAAGTGCCACACTAAATTGATATAAAGTCATAACTCAACATCACAACAACACATCTAAAACGCAAACCTCTTCCTTCAATGTAACTTCGATTTAACACAAACTAACGAACACTTAAACACATTGACACTGTTACAAATTAAATCATGTATAAGTGCAAGTGCATATATGTAACACTACATTTTTGTTTGTGTTAGTGTTTATGCATGTTTGGGTTTGGTTTCTAGCAATTTTACCATCTATAATGTAAAGCTCTTTCTTCTTGAGCTAAACAGAATTTCATGTCAGCTTGACACTGTTTAACTTCTTTCATTATTTTATTTTGCTTGCCATGTTACTAAGCTTCAAGATTCGGTTTTATCGACCGGCAATCATTCTTTCTCTTTCCATATTTCTCTGCTTTTTTGACTTTGTGGTTCTTTTTTTCCGTAAGAAAAATTGCAACAGTTGAAAACATCAAACAGCTATTTTGCGGATATACTTACACTCAGAATTGAAAATAATAGCATAAACCCAGTAGAAAAAAATATGTAAAAAGTTTCGCCAGTATACCTCTGCAAAGCCTATTCTATTCCATTTAATGCAAGTAAAATAGCTTATTAAAATATTGCCACTACAATTAATTGAAAAGTGTAATTTTCTATTAATTTTAGTGGCGATTTTGTAATTTAAAATATTCTATTACATCTATCTTTTAGATCTCTTTTTAAATGAGCAAAATGTGCTGCAACTACAAAGTGTGCAAATATTGCTAAATATATTTTATATCCAAAGTATTTTGTTTAAAATTCGACGTGGAGTGATAAAAGCAAATTGAATCCCCTAAAAAAACAATTGTTTAATTTTAGTTTAATGTGTTTCCGTTTCCTCTCAAAATGGCAATATTTCATATTCATTCCAAATGGGCCACGTTTTTCAATTAAACGTCACACAATGGGAGAATTTTTCAAAATATTGCCTAAAAATTTTAAGTTTTTAAATAGTTGATACGATTATATGTAAACCTTATGTTACCATATCATAAGTGTAGTCGGTTTGATCCTTGTTAGCTTGAGGGTTGGTATTTAATTTTACAAATGTTATATTTTTGTTTTGTAAAAACTCTTCTTTAAATTATTAAATAATTAATGCCTTTTTGGGTGAAGATCGCAATGACTTAATTTTATTGAAATTGACTTCTAAGTCACATGAAAACAAAGGTTTAGATCTCATGCTGCAATTATATAGTGGATTAATTCTAGGACAAACAGAACTCCTCTAATTCAAATAATACTGTATTGTGTCAAATGCTAAGTTAGTGTCATACAACCGAATGTTCCACAACAACAACAACAACCCTCAAGTTGTTGAAGTCTTTGCCAAGGCACCAGATAAAATACAGAAAATTTAAGTCCACCAATCTGCCAGGCATAGTTTCGAAAATTTCGCTAATGCAATTCAGCAACATCAGACCATTCCATTCGAGGCTGTGGGCAAAAGAATACCCACCTATATTTTTTCACATTGTTTTTATTTATTGGGTCGTTATGATTTTCGTTTTTTGTTTGGTGCGGACAATATGATCAATCCAATGTGCTGTAGTCTAGCCATTCTAACGCAATTAATAATGCAGGAAGGTCCTAACTTTCGATAAAATTTTACAAGAAATTTTCGATATAACTTTTGAAAAAACATTTCAATAAAATTATACAAAAAAGATTTTCGATAAAATTTTTACAAAAAAATTTTCTATAAAAGTTTTACAAAAACTTTTCGATACAATTTTTACAAAAACTTTCCGATAACTTAAAAAAAAAAATTTCTGATAAAATTTTTAATTAAAATTTCGATAAAATCTTTATGGATAACTTTGATAAAGTTTTTACAAAAAATTCGATAAAACTTTAAACAAATTTAGCAAAATTTTTAACAAAAAAACTTCCGATAAAATTTTAACAAAAAATTTCGGATAAAATTTTTACAAAAAAATTTTCTATATCTTTATATTATATTTGTAATATTGAAGTTGAAATTTATATCAATGTGTATTATTAATAGAGTAAGGGAAAATTTAACATTACTATGGTGAAAGGTATATAAGGTTCGGTATGGCCGAATATATCACTCTTACTTCTTTTCTATTTTGTTAGACTGAAATCAATTAAAATTTTAAAGTCCTTTTTAAATGACACCAGATTTCTCAAAGAAAAGTTGTAAAGATATAAAACTTAACAGTTCCTGTAGCATTGCAAAGTGTTAATATTGTTATTAAAATCATAATTAATTTGCAATTTTTTTTTTTCGAAAATACCTTACTGTGCATCATCCCTTTTTAACTTTTCTCAACTCATTTCGGTAAACATTTCGCATTAACTTACACTAACACTTGGAATTGATTTTTCTAATATAAATTTTTGTTGTTATTATTATTGTTACTTGTACATAGTTATAAAAATAACATTTCAAACATGCATACGCAGTCAAACATTAAAGTATATTTAAGGTATTTTTCGTTGTTGTTATTTTTGGCCAAGTTGGTTTTCGGGGTTAAAAAAGCTTTTTGTTATGCCAACGTTAAGAAGAAATTGTTGGTTTTTTTTTATATACAAAATGCATTTAAATACGCTTTGCTCTTATAACAGCTCTTGCAACTGGCCCTGCTGCACGTTTTACTTTACTTTTCTTTTTATTTTGTTTTTGTTTTCACCAAGACGGAAACATGTACAAAAAGAGTTGAATGCGAAAAATGATTTTAAAATAAAAATGGTTTTTGAAATAAATATGTTTGGGTTTTTTCTATATTTCTGTGATATTTCAGATGTGTATAAATGTGAATGAGTGTATATGTATATGAAAGTATGTGTGTGAGTGTGTGCGTGTTTGTTAAATTCTTTTATACTGTATAAACGTGCTTTTATGTTTGAAACTGTGGCGCGCAGAAAGCACAAAAAACAACAAGAAAAATTAAGTAAGAAAAATCAACCAAAAGTCGTAACATTTTGTTACGTAGTTAACATTACAATACATGTGCAAAGCAAGCGGATTTTGGAGCAACCTCTTTTTATTTTATAGTTTCTATTTATATATTTTTCCTATTTTATTTATATAAATAAATATATTTTGTATAATGAAATGTTTATAGTATTTATTTATCGCTAAATAAAAGCGTAGATTATGTTTAAATGTATGAATTTAAGTGTATGTTTATATGTGTACGTGTGAATATATGTATGTATGTGTGTGTGTGTGTGTGTGTGTGTGTGTGTGATTTTATTATATTTTAAAACCAGTTTTTTTCTTTAAGTTCAAATTGAAATACCAACTACCGTATGTGCCGTATTTTAGCATTCACTGTGTTAGTTCACTCTACAGGACACCAAGCAAGGAGTACAAGAAATGCTTAACAATGGATGTTGGGTTGGTTAAATTACTTCATTTAAAGTTAATGGTGAAATATAAAACTAAATTTTAAACTAAATGTAGTTTTTTACAAAAAATTTACACATAGAATACCTTTAGCAATCATTGGGAGCACATATAGCTTTATTACAGCAGTCTTCTTTTTTCGATCCTAACTTTGGGATTATAGAACATATAGGCTAAGGCTAAATTAAACAACCTCTATCTTCTACAAGGATGATAAATTTTACAAGAAACTTAGTTTAAACATTCGCATTTATAGCCAGCTTACACAAAAATTTAAAATTTTTATTTTTTTTTTTTTTATTAAAAAAATTAATTTGATTGCCCTTTAGGCTAAAACACAGAAAAATACAATAATTTTGGAATTTTTAATTGAAAATCGTTTATTTTTAACAAAGATAATATACATATAATCTTGAAATCCACAATATTTTAAATTTGGCTCGCTAACTACGACAAAAATGTTCAGAAAATTGGGCTCAATATTTTGAAAAACTAACCCAGGGTACAGAAAAATCAAAAATTTTAAATTGCTTATAACTCGATCATTTCAGAACATAATTTATAGATTAAAGCATAATTTTGTAGGTATCAACTAGACCTTTAAGACCATGTACAAAATCAAATTTAAGAAATGCCAAGCTCAAAAGAATTTGCGGTGCGAAGCACCAAATTTTGAAAGCCCGGCTAATGGATGATGCCCAGCGTTAAAATATAAGCTCAGATATTTTATCAATCGTCAAAATCAAAATGGCTGATTTGTAGGTATCAACTAGACCTTTAAGACCATGTACAAAATCAAATTAAAAAAATGCCAAGCTCAAAAGAATTTGCGGTGCGAGGTACCCAATTTTGAAATCCCAGTTAATGGATGATGCCCAGCGTTAATGGTTAAACTGGCTGATTTATTTCCAAAATATTTTGATTTTCCCTCACTGTGCACTGGTTCATATAATTTCATAAATAACTTAGACTTAGACTTACTAGTCTATAAAACGGGGGACTGAAAAATACTAGTCTTCTTAAATTTCAGTCCCCCGGAAGGGTCGAAGAGTTTGATCTCTGATCTGGAAATTACAATTACTGCAGAAAATTAGAAATTAGTGTGAACGTGTACGGTTACAATGCGAGTGTCAGTTAGCTTAAATTGAGCTCAAGGAGCTTTTAATCATGAGGTAGAAAATCCTAGTGCTAAGAACTATGCAGGTGACGGAACGTAGATTTAAATTTTATTTGAGCGAGATGGGAATGTGTTTTTATGTCAGTACCTTATACGTAAACTCTTTTTGTGTGCAAAAATTGATGTAAATATCTTTTCTCGGCTGGAAGAGTATGGAACAGTAGCACATTTTTATTTGCACAATTCTATTACTGGCTGTCATAAGAATGATGAGCAAACTCTAGGTGTGGATACCAAGATGAACCTCAGCCTAAATAATAAGGTTATGCATACAAGTGGATGGGAGGGCTCTCTTCAGCAAGTGATTAGTTAAGCCGAAAGCAAACGTAACAGAGTCATTGGCGTTAAACGAAAAAGAGGGAAAATGCGCCAAAACGTAGTATTTTCTCTGAACGATTATTATAAACGCATAGTGGGCGTGTAAGTTACTAAATAATGTGTAAATAATGTTGGAGTTTTAAAATATGGTCAATAATTGTTATAGAAAAATTCCACATATGAGTTTTTATATATAAATTTTTATTTATTTATATCTTGTGTATATGTATGTGTGATTTGTGTATGCGTGTGTCCATTATATTATAAAATATTTGGTAGATTGCGTGCAAACAAACCCCCTTCTGATTTACTTTATACACAAATTCGTATTTGTCACTGTAATCGACGCTACGTGCTGGCATGTATTAATGGCCAACAATGTACAGATTGACAAAGTGATTAATCATTATTTAAGATACTTTTGACATGATTTAATTTAATTCAATCCTGTACAAACGTTCCAAATCTATTTAAGTTTGATTTATTACCTTGACTTCTATGAAAGCAAGTTTTAGGTAAAAGCAAAATCGAAAGCGAATGCAACACCTTACTTAGTTAAAATAAAATCCCTGATAAATAAAGTCGTAATTTCTGATTGAGAGGTTGGCAGAAAATAAAGAGCTTGTCAAACATTTGTGTTTGATTTTTTCTATTTTGTCAATGAATTTTACCAATCGTTTGATAAATATTTGTATTTGTCTATAAAAATTATACAAATGTCTATGCTAAAGTGTGTGATAGCGCAAGCTGTTTGCGATAAGACAAATATTGCAATGTTTGAGAACATTAAATAGCAACAACAGCCATTGCTGAAACAATTCCTATTTAAAGTTAAATCAATGTGGTGGTAAATTAATTGTTTTAAATCTAAAACAGTTACAATTAATGACAATGTTGCTACAAATTTATTTTCGTTAAAAATCACATCTATTTACCACCACACTCCCACTTTAGTGGCCCATAACAGTTAATTGTTAGAGCAAGCGAACTCCATATCTTGCCACAATTCATACGAATCCAATATATATTTTGTCATTTTGCTTTGAGTACGTGCTTCTACTTTAAAAAGGAAAAAACGGCATCATTTAAATAAATAAATTTATTTATTTTTTAACAGAAGACGGATACTGAATGCTTCCTCTGGGAAATACTTCATTATTGTCAGACTTACATACAAAGTATTATCAGTGATGCTGTTGTTGGCTGGTTGGTACTTGTATTGGCAATGAATGACTTTTAGAGCAAATGCTGGCAACAGCCTTTCTCTGGCTTAAGATTTACTCTTAAGGGGGGTTAGAAAAAGATAAAATATAACGAAGTTTACAAATCTGTATGTGTTTAGATGTATGGATGTATGTTTTTATAATGTAACAAGAGAAATAAAATAATGTCAATTGTCAATTTCATAAGAAACGAAATAAAAATAAACATCCGTCGATTTATTTTTAAAATCGTCATCAACATGATATTCTTTTGATTGTAACAAGTAACAGCATTGCCAGCATTCAAAACGTTTATGGATAAATAATAGCAAAACGCGATTACTGACAAATACCATCAAACGTTTTTATACTCACTCAACGTTTTATAGGCGATTGAAACATTAAAACAATTGAAATCGTTGTTGACAAAACACATCCTAAGCGACAGCGACGGTAAATGGATTAAAATAAGTAACCAGCAGACAGCTGGCAGGTACAAGGATAGGACTTGCCTTGACAGAGTAGACTGTTTTATATACCCTAATAGTGGCGGTCGGTAACACGCTCCTGGTCCTGTTTTTTCTAGGAAGATAAAATTAAATCTAGCGAACTCTGAATATTTTCTTGTCCGCATATGTAGGACTTCCCGCCTTCGAAATTCTCAACTCCTTGACGCTAAGGCATCAGTGATAAAGGGAGTTATCATTCCCCGAGCCTTGAACGAGACCTTAAACTTTTAGAACGACTGGTACCGCGGGAACCAGTAGCCTTACGGTGACATCCGACTGTCCATGTGACAGGTTATTCGTGAAGACCTTTGGGAAGTAAGGTGGTAGCTGAGGTTTGGACCTTAATAGCAGGAAAAGCGATTCAGCGGGGGGCATGCTTTTACACTCCAACAGAAGCCACTAAGGGTATTGTGGGAGTTTATATGGACTTAAATTCCAAAACAAGGGTATGACCATACTCCCGCCAGCCATGTCCTAAAATTACTACTGCAAAACAAGGGCATTAGTAGACTTATCATTTTCAAAGATTAGTATTAAGAAAAGTTAAGCTGGACACTGACGTAAATGTGCATCAAAATCTGTGCATATGGTGATATGTGTAGCTGGAATGATGATTCTTCATTACGAAGAATTTTATGAATTCCAATTATATTAAAACCATTGCAATCTGAGAGGGAGGAACAAGTAAGCCTGCCAAGAGGAGAGTTTTCTCTGAAGAAAATCTGCTTTTTATTGGCCGAAAGAGGTGGAACAGCATGTATTATCTCTTAAGGCACTGATGAAGCAATAGATTCTAGAAAGTTGATTGGATATAATTGAGGAACCTTTAGCTGGTTGCATGCATTAGTAACAGGTCATAAAAACTTTAAGTATCATGTGGGCAAGTAGAAAATCGAAAAAGCGATACATGTAGATTGTGTACCGGCTTAAGGCGGAGACATTAGCGCACAGTGGGAAAATCCAACACTGGATATTACTAGACTACTACTACGGGCGGACACAAACTAAATTTGGATGCTTTGCCTTAGAAAAATCCTAACAATTACAAGAGACTCTGCAAAGAAGGTTGGACGACAGTTATGAAACGATTGTCGGGAATCACTACAGTCAAGAGTAAGCGCTATTCATACCACGAGACTTAATAGCAGTAGGAAATTACCAATCGGATACCAAAAACTGCTGAGGAATGAAAGGAACCCATGAAACAAATTCCAAAAGACATTAAAAAAAGAAGTTTAAAAAAAGGCACAAAAAAATATTGTAGTTGTGGTTTCTATTGTAATTAGACAGTTAAATGAATTTGCAATGAACACCAAAAATATATACTCGTAGTAGGATTCCACTCTTAATGCCAGTGTATATTAATCATCTGCAGCTTCCTAAATAAGATCATGAAGTTTTAAACACAATAAATACAAAAGAAGAGTCAAAAATATTTTTTTGTATGGAGCTACAAATACACCAAAATTTAAAACACAGACAAACAAAGAACGAAAAAAAAAATGGTTTAAAACTTAAAAAAATACGTGGCTTGGCAGCCTGTTTGGTTGAATTTGAGTGGATTTCGCGCAACTGTAATTGTCGGCATTAAGTATAAATGGATGTTTTATTATGTTGCTGCTTTGGTTTATGTCGCTTAATGTCGTTTTATTTAGTAAAATTCTCCCTAGAATTTTCATACATTTTAATGAATTTTTGTTTAAAAGCCATAAGTTCACACGCATACAAAAATACATGGATTTACAAATAATTATATGTATGTTCATATACATATACATATTTATGATATATGTACGTCTAGAAAGCAATACACATACATGTTTATAAATTAAGATAAATACATAGCCATTCATACATATACATATGTATGTATGTATTTAGTTGAGTATCGTAAAATTTCGAATATCGCCATGTGTTGAGTATCGTAAAAAGTTTATGCGTTTAATAAAAATTTAAAATAATTTTACTTTTTCTACTCCGTCAAACATTTCCTATTCCAATTTGTTATTTTTATTTTTTGGATTTTAGTTTAAAATGACCAACACAAATGTGTTATATTGCCAGGGTCTATCAACATGTACGAGCTTTCCTCGGGAAAATCCAGCTGACCTGTAGCTTTGCACAGGAAGTAGGTTACCAGAGTGGACTCCTGGAGTATCATTCTTAGTTTTTTTGCTGGTACTGCAACACGTCAAAAAAGTGAAACTTACATGCAAGTTTTAATTTATTTGTTTCTCAACCAGAATATTCCATCCAATTTAGTAATCGCATCTTATGTTACTTAATATCAAGTAATTTTAAGTTTTTATTTGGTCTTCACCAGTAGTATATTTGTGTACCTTCGGTGACACTTTTTTCATACAAACCAATGCTCCAAGGGCGTGGCATATTTTGCTCCCGTCCACTTTTTGTATTAACCAATCAGAAGAGAGCAATTGTCATTTATTTTCTATGTTAGTCAATCAAAGGAGAGAGAGATACAGATAGAGAGAGGAAGAGAGAGAGACAGATAGTGAGAGGAAGAGAGAGAGAGGAAGAAACAGGCTCTAGAGCTCCGCCCACTTTTATGAGAGATCATCAACAATTTTTGATAATTATGTTTCTTTATGTGTTTTTTGTAGTTTTGAGGGTTGATTTTGTATGTATGTATATGAGAAAATTCCAATTGGAATTTTTTGTGTGTTAAACACCTGCATTGGGAAATTGTGTATGATTTTAGGTAATAAGAATGATCGTTGACAATGGATATTTTTGTGGGTGTGTGTTTTAAGTTTTGAAGGTTGTTCAGGCTCTAGAGCTCCGCCCACTTTTATGAGAGATCATCAACAATTTTTGATAATTATGTTTCTTTATGTGTTTTTTGTAGTTTTGAGGGTTGATTTTGTATGTATGTATATGAGAAAATTCCAATTGGAATTTGTTGTGTGTTAAACACCTACATTGGGAAATTGTGTATGATTTTAGGTAATGAGAATGATCGTTGACAATGGATATTTTTGTGGGTGTGTGTTTTAAGTTTTGAAGGTTGTTTTTGGTTATAGTTAGAAGATTTTCTTTGTTTTTGGGGTTTTATACTACCTGGTTGTTTAAATTGATTAGTTTGGTGTGTGTGTTTTTAAGACGTGATTAATATTAATGTAGCTGATTGCTTTTAGTTTTAGGGGTGGATTTAGTTTTTGATATTTGTATATTGTTAAAACTAAAATGAAGTTTGTGTCCCTTTTTTTTTTTTTTTCTTTTCTAAAAGGTGATTGGTGATGAGTAGTGGGTAGGGAAAATAATTATCATATATTTTATATTAGTGTGTATTAAAATTTGATTTTTCTGTTGCTTTCTATTTTACTTTGCTTTCTGAATGGGATTTTCTAATTGGAAAATAACTGATGTTAAAAAATATATTTTAAATTGGTTTTTGAAATATATTTACAAGATTTTTAAATTGGAAAATAATTGGTATTCCAAATGGTTTCTATATTCTTTTTATAATCAAATATGTCTCTCTTGAGATTACTAAGTACTTTTGAGTTTACAGTGTTTGCTTAAGGTGTTTTACTACCAATTTTTTAGTCAAACTAAATGTGCATTTATAATCTTTCAAGGACAATTTTTATGAGTAACAATAATTTTTCCAATGCTCAAAACACACCTTAGAAAAATTTAAGATTTCTCTGTAGGCAATAAGATAGTTAAAAAAAAAAGTACAAATCCAAAAATGATGACCACCTACTTATTTCCTAAAAGAAAAAAAAAACATGAAACTATTTAAAATAGAAAGAAAAAAGATACACATAATTGATATTTATATATTTTTGTATTTCATTTATTATCCATTCGTAAATATAACCTATGGATTTTTACATCAGTCTTAATTTTATCTTTCGCCAATTGTAATTTGATATGTAAATAAAAAATATTGTTTTACTGTAAGTTTATTAATTTATTTTTTACTATTAATAGGAAGTTTTTTTTTTTGTTTTTAATATATATTTTATTTATTTAACTTTAGTTATAAGAAATAGCATTAAGCACATGATATGTAAATATTCTATTTATAAGTTCATTATTTCTTATAATATACAAATAAAAACCTTTATATATATATATATATATATATATATGTATATGCTTATAAATAAAAATATGTATATTTTACAAACAAATAAAGGACATGTGTTTTTATTTTAATGTAAATTTTCTTTTTTCAAGTAAAAGAGCATTCCTTAAAGCACAAACACCATAGCTGTGATAACTGCAATAATGATATTCTGGATAATTTAATGCCATCTGTTTGAAGCTTTTACACCCAGTATCTTCAATATTAAAAACTCTTTTTTGTAGCATTTTTTCTAACCACTTTCTTTTTTCTTCACCCTTAATATAGATTTTCGAATATTTTACATTATCTTTTAGAAATTTGCATACACTCCCGAAAGATACTGATCCATCATTCCAATTCAGATGATGGTAATTTCTTATTAACCAATTCGCTTCTTGCTGCTTTTTTGCTGATAAGTATTTAAAATCGAATGGTGATTTTATGATGAAATTGTTGTGTTCCTTAGAATTGAAAACAATTGCTATTTCCTTTGCAATGAATCTATTATAGTTATCCTTAAAACCTTGCAAGTCGACGAAAATTATATTATCTCTCATATTTTACAATTTACAAAACTTTACGAACTTGTCCTTTTAATGGTATATATTCTATTATGCGATCGTGAATGAGAATACAGTAAGCTGATGTATTAGCAGGAATGTTAGTAGCGGTTTCAAATTCAATTTTTATATCAATAGGTCCGCTACCGATAGATTCGTTTTGATAACTGACATCTATTACTATTATTGGTGCTTGGTTTTTGAACTCTTGTGATGTGAGAAGTGGTTGGGGTTCCTTAAAGTAGTAGTTTTGTTGAAATCTTAGATACATATCATATAAAACAGCATAACGTTCATTTTTAAATTTTATATTTAGATCATCGTAAGGATATGATTCTGAATTTAAATGCACTTTCAAATTAGTTAAATCACAATGTACAAATTTATTTTCATGTTGAAAAGCAATTAGAATGAAACGGGGGCGTTCTCTATTTGCAGCCATTTTAACATTCCAAATATGACTATTTCCTACATTGAGTTGTGGATTAATATGACAATCCCAACTACGAAATGCCATGGGTATAGAAGCACCAGCATTAATTAATTTAATCATATTCAATTTACTTAGATCGGATAGTTGTACATGGGGAATTCTCCATGAAATATTTGAAATTCTCAATTTGGCTTTGTCAGTGGAAACACTTGAATACAAAAGATCTCCATCATTCTTGTTGCGCAAAAGAATTAACTCATGTTTACCATTTAATATGATTTTATTATAGTCTTCAGCAAATCCTAGAAGAATTTTAAGAGGCACATAGAAATTAAAATAACCATTTATAAGGTTAACATTATCAATTTTGTTCCATCCAGCATTGTGCATGCCAATGCTTTCTGTTGGTGATAAAGAAACTAAATTTTTTATTGTACTTGAAGTCCCCAAATGCCTTGTATGATCAATTTCAATACCATTAAGTTCATATCGAATTTCATCAAAGAGATATGCAACAAAATTATTTTTAACCTTAAAATTGGATGAAGAAGATTCAAATTTTTTATTGTTATCATCTACAATACAGCCTTCTACGTATATAAAACTTTCACTAGGTAGAATATATAAATCTTGATTTTGTATTGAAATGCGGATTTCATCATTATTATTATAAGATTGTAGGTATGGTGTATATGTGTGGTAATCCTTTTTAATTATACTTTCATCCGATAAGGGTTTATCAAGAACATCTAATATTGAAGACATTATTTTTTCAATATAAATTTCAGAGACCTAAGAAAATTTTTATTCGCTTGAGATAGATTGCTTCGTTGTAATGACCTCTTTAATTGAGATTTAGGTTGCAAGAATATTTTAGGTGCGTATGTTATTTTGTTTTTGTATATTATCATTATTTAGTCGCCCTTAAATGTATTCGAATTGTGATTTGCTCTTTTCGGAAATTAATTAAATCTCCGTGCTGATCAACTACACGTAAAGTTAGTGAGCTTATCTCTCGGCAGTTCACTGGTAAATAAATAAGATTTCTCGGATTCTCATCAATTTTATACCCTGGTGGTACGTTAATCCCAAACTCATGTAGTGTATGTGATGGACAAGTATTCATATAAGTATTTGCTACTATATTACACTCAATTCGCAAGAGATTGACTTTGAATATGTTAACTGGAAGATCTGAGTAGTGATCCTCATTAGCATGTAAAACTTTTTTATTGAATCCTAAAAGTTTTCCAATAGTATTGCTCTTATTAAAATATATATGCTCTTTCGAGCTTCTAATTCTAACTTGCATCGTGGTGTTTTTAGCTTCTATATCAATTTCATTTTCTGAACTATGACTTTTGTATTGTTCTTTAATGTAATCAGCTATATCATTTAACTCATAAGATCCAATTGGTATTTCAATTAGATGATCACCTATATGAAAATGATTGTTATATATGTCCACATTTGGAATACTGTTGTAGGAATGAAAGTCAGTTAAAGCACACTCATAATCCCCATTCAAACAAATTGGAGGAAAGTAATTAGCTGTTAGCTCCGATGACGTAGAGTTCAAACTTAACGTTATTGACATTATGACATTTAAAATGTAAATAAAGAAAACTTGGCACAATACTGGTTTATTTATTCGTTTTATTTTTTCTATTTTGGATATAAAAACTTACTAAATACATTTTTTTTTTTTTTATTTTTCTTAAAATTACAATATTTCATTTTTATTAATCCAAGAATTGTGTTGATTTGAAAATCCCAACCATTTTACATATGCTTTCTCTCCTCTAGTTTTAAGAACTTTTTCAACTAGAAATATATCGGAAAATTGAGTTTTGGTAAGTTCTTCATCATAGAATCCACCTTTAATAGGATTTCCTCGATAGTCTTCCAATAGGTATGTTGTTGGATATGTATTTTTAACTGTTTTAATTTTAAAAATTTCGGTTGTCCAATTTGGGGTATACCCCTTTTCAAAAATGTGTTTATATTTACTAATGCGTACATAATCTCCTACATTAAATTTAGATACTTTGTAAATTTTTATGTGGTTGTAGGCTGTATTTAATAATTTATATTCATTTGTAGAATTGACTTTAATTGGGGGCATTTTAATAGTGCTGTGTACTTTTCTATTATATGTATCGATTAAATCCTTGTAGATACCAAGCCAATAATATGAACCATTAAAACTAAATTCTTTCCACATCATTCCTTTTAATGTTCGATTAAATCGTTCTACTATTGACGCTTTCATTCTACTAAACGTTGAGTAGTGATTAATATTATATTCATTCATAAGATTTGCAAAATGTTTATTGAAAAATTCTTTGCCATCATCGGTCTGCAAGTTTTTCGGTATCCGACCCAATTTGAAGATTCCTCTCATAACTTGCGTCACCTCTAGTGCAGTTTTATTTTTAAGTGGTGCAGCCCAAGCATATTTTGAGAATGTATCAATTACAGTTAGCAGATATCTATAATTTTTATTATATAAGGCATAGTTCCCCATTTCAACTAAATCTGCTTGCCAAAGATCATCTATACCCTTCATCACAACTCTTCGACGTCTAAAATTTTTTCTTGCTTGTTTATGTAGCTCATTTACTAAGTCTCTTTTTAAGCTTGTCATTATTTTCGAATTGGATTGTTTTCAGTTGATACATTTAAAGCAACTGATATAACCATATCCCTAGGAATTTATATTCTTCTCATTAGTATTTTATATAGATTCGTATTCGTAATTCTTCAAGGTATTATTTATTTCTTCACTTTCGTTCATTGATATGAATGTATGATTTTGTACTTCATAAATTTGTTTACTTAACTTTTCAATTTGTTTATCAAAAAGTAATTTTATATCATTAATTTTCTCATGAATTTCATCAATAACTCCTTTTAAATGTATAACTATTTCTTCTCCAGATTTTGTAATTTGAGATTGCAAAAACATTTTATTGATAGCGTCACTGTCTTCCAAAGCATTCGCCACATTTTTAATCCTCTTGCTTTGTACGTCAATGTTGTTAGTTGTATCCATAAAAAACCCCAACACTTTAGATACATTTTTCATTGAAATATTATCGCTTGTATCATTGAGGTAGTGTCCGAATTTATCGATGGACATGATTCTATTAGACTATTTTTCAATTATATTTGCTTCATACAATTCTTCAATAATTGATACAATCTCGTTGTTATGATTAGTGTGGCCTGCACCTTGCGATGCGAGTAATAGTCTAAGTCGATCTACCAACTCATTTGGATCATCCCAATATATATAGTTTGGTTTATGAGAGTTTAGGTTCATCAAACCATTTCCCGTGTAATTACCCTTTCTTGAAATTGGTGATGGTATTGCCAAACTACTCTCGCTTTTTTCTTTAAACAATTTTCCAATAATATGTTTGTACTTATATGCTCTCGTTCCTTTAATTGGACCAGCAGATTTGTAGTCTCTCCTGTGAGCATTAGTGTTGATTAGTATATTTTTGTAGATTTCTAGTTCAGATTTGTCATAGTTTTCTGGTGTTTTGTGAAACATTAAGGAGAACAAACCTGGTGTTAGAGCCCATATTTGATTTCCAATTTCAATTTTATCTTTGCTTATTTTGATGTTGCTGTCACCGAATTTCCATTCATTATTAAGACCCTTATGAGGACCATAGAGAGTATCTAACTCATTTCTATTTTCCAAAATTGATAAGTCATTGTAAGACTCTTCATTATTTGAATTCTCTATAGTTTCAGACTGAGAGTAAAAATCATCATCATCACCATTATCATCATGAATAGCATCAAATGATATCCCTTTCTTAAATGATGTTTCTTCTATAACTTTCTTTGGGGTACTTGTCTCTAAATTGAATTGTGACTTGTTAAAGGGTAATCTTCTAATATTTTTATTTTCTGTTTGAAATTCATGGTTTTCTGTTTTCGGTATTTTTTTAAAGTTAGAGATATGAGTATTAATAATTGTTTTTAGGGGATCTGTTATAGGTTTAAATGTATCTTTAAGTTGTTCTTGTGTATCTACGTCATCAATTTTTATACTGCGTAACTTTTTCTTTAATACATTTCTTGTCCTTATCAATTCCTTTAAAACTTTTTCATCCATTTTCATTTAGCTCTTCTATGTAGTTTTATAAATAAGTTGATAAAACACAACAAAAAATAAACCGAATTTATAGAGCGAGATAGGTTATTTCACTAAAAAAGTTGTTATAGTATGTTTAAAACTAGGTTTAGCACTAAAATATATGTGCTGATTGAAGTACTTTATATTGTTATGAAATAGTCAAATAGCTTTCTGTAGCGCCCATTATTTATTTCATCATCTTTACTTATCATCAAAAATCCAAATTTATCCTTCCAACATTCTTGACAAATTTCATGAAACTTCTTAAAATCCATGTCACTCGAAACATGATCTCTATAAACATGTTTCATGTTTGTTTCATCTTGTTTAAACATTATAATAACATTAGCATTGTCTCTAATCAAATGCTTAGGAATTCTTGTATAAGTTTGACATAAATAAAAAGAATCAACATTTTTATGTCGACCCATGCAAAAAAATGCGCGTATGTTATTCTGCTTCTCACACGCAACATCATCAAAAATCATTATTGAGTTGCTTTTAGCTTCATTGGGAGATATTACAACTTCATTATCTGAAAACGTGTAATATCCCATCCCTCTAATTGGGTATATTAGCTTCCTCAAGTATTCATACTTTGGTTGGTATAGTGACTTTGAATATAAGTAGATGTTTTTAAATTTAAGACCATTAGGACTTTCTAACAAGCTTATCATAACATTAGTCTTTCCACAGTTTGAAGGACCAACTATAAGCGCGCGAATAGTATTAGGTAATAAGGAACTATGTCTTGTTTTGGGGTTGACACTCGAAGAAGTATCAATATTGCGAACAAAAATTTGTTTATGTTGTTTAACTAAACGCATTTTTATAACTGAATGTAATAAAAAAAATGTTTTATTTTAGTACTTATTATAGAATAAAATGGTTATACTATATAACCAGGAAGTTAATTATAACAAAACATTCATTGGAGAAGGTTTAGTAGATAATATAATAAACTCCTTGCCTGTTGAAATTCATCTTCCTGGCTATCAATATTGTGGACCTGGAACGAAACTAAAGAAACGTCTAGATCGAGGTGACAGAGGAATAAACCCTTTGGATGTTGCTTGTAAGGATCACGATATAGCTTATTCCAAAAGTAAGGATATAAAGAAAAGACATCAAGCGGATAAAATTCTTGAACATAAAGCTTGGGAAAGAGTTTGGTCAAAAGACAGTAGTCTTGCCGAGAAATCGTTTGCATATTTAGTTACTAACACGATGAAAGCTAAAACCAAATTTGGTTTGGGGATGAAAAAAAAGGCGTGTGTAAAACCTTCAAAAAGAAATAATTCAAATGGAAGAAAGCTTTTCATTACATCAATAAAAAATGCAACAAAAATAATAAAAAAGGAAAAACCTGAAGATCGTTTAAGGGGAAAAAGTCTCAAGTTATTGTACCACGTATAATTAATGTCCCAAAAATTGGTGGGGTATTACCTATAATTCCAATTCTTACTGCCTTGAGTGCAATTGGAAGCCTAGCGAGTGGAGGTGCTGCTATAGCAAAAGCTGTAAATGCTGCAAGGAATGCCAAACATCAACTTGATGAGGCAACAAGACATAATAAAATTATGGAACCTGTAGCAATGGGGAAGGGTCTTTACCTAAAACCGTATAAGAAGGGATATGGATTGGTTTACGATAAAAATCCAAAAAACTTTTAAAAATGCTACCTGATAGACCATTAACGGATGTCGACTTGAGAAAATTTTCAACCAATATTTCACACTTTAGAGGAGTATTTATGTTGGATACACTACCTAAACGACCGAGGAAAAGAGAATGTGGTATCATCAATTTAGATTTATCATCAGGACCTGGAACACACTGGGTGGCATATTACAAAAACAATCAGCAAAAAGAATATTTCGACAGCTTTGGAAATTTACATCCTCCATTAGAATTAGTTAAATATTTAGGAAAAAATATAAAATACAACTACAATCAATATCAGAAGTATAATACATTTAACTGTGGTCATTTATGTCTCAAATTTCTGTATGAAATAACGAAATGGAAATAAATTAAACGACAAAAAATTAAATCTTTGAAACTATGTGTATATTTTATTTTGCTTGGTTTATTATATAATTTTTATTTGATTAAATATTTTAAAAATTTATTCCCAGATGGGATACTGTGCATTAGGTATAAATTGCACAACCTCATCGAAGGTATTTAAAAATAAATTTTTCTCTCCCTCTCTGTACACGCAATATATTCCAGTACACAACGCGTTAACCTCCTCATCGGTGAGTGAATTGTATCGGTTTGATAAAAACATGATGTTGTTGTCCAGCTCAATCTGCAGACAAGTACCATATTTGGTTGTCACCCGTTTTGCATTTATGATTGGGTATTTGGATGAAATTTTGAGATCCTTGATGTGTATCATCGTTTTATTATTAAGACCATTAAATTTTTTAATTAAATTTTTGGTGGAATCCATTTTTTTTTTTTTAACTTAACAGCTTGACTTCTTTTTTTATTATAATACTCTAAAAATATTTCCACCTATTTATCTTTAAATAAAATTGATAAAAATCATAGGTATGAATATGAGGAAAAGAGATAGTCAAATTCAATATTGAAATAAAATCTAACCGTAATATTGGATCTTGTAGAAGTAAAAGAAAGAAAAGGTAAAGGTGGAGTAAATTATTACATCAATTCTTTAGAAATTAAAACACAAATGTTAAAGTGAGGGAGTGAAAGAGATAACAACATTCGTTGTAAAGAAATATGGTGTAATATAAAAAATCTATTGAAAATTTTCATGCACCCAACTTATGCATAAAAATCGTAAATATCTATTACTCACCAAAGTACCATCGAGCGAAACGAAGAAACGAAGAAAGAATCAATATGACCCCACTTTGTATAACAATTGAAAATTTCTTAAATAACTTTAAAGAAATTTTGTTATATGAACATAAAGAGGCCGTGGATTTTTTTATTTCAATGCTGGAAGAAAATAAGGAATATGGTGTGGGAGATGGAGAAGAGGATGTCAATCGAGGTCATTTCGCATGTTGCCCTTGGTACACCGAAAGCTGTATGGAAGGTCCAGACACATGTAGGTGTACTTACTTTCACATTAGAAAAACTAATGTGTTAAATATAATAGATCTATATAATAAGATATTCAATGTTAAAGAAAATTAAATAAATATACTAAATTTTATTTTATTCATTTTTTATTTTATAATATATTATTAATAATTTTTCATACGAAATTTTGTAATAAAATGTCTTATGTAAATATTTATAAAAAAAAATACTAAAAAATAAAAATATATCGTATAAAAATGAAAATATTCACTATCTTGGTTTTTTTTTTTTTTTTGGAGATTATAATAAAATAGGTAATAAAATATAATTGGTTATTTATGATGAATCTATATTAAACTCTTAATTTTTATGATGAATAGCACAACAGGAAAAAAAACAACATTGTGAATGAATTCATTGGTTAATGTGTGTGTGTAAATGATACCCAAATTCTTGGTACCAGAGATATTTATTTATTTATTTTAAAAATATTATTCCTTTTAAAACCCACAAAAATCAAATGTCTTGTTTTTATTTCTACCTTCTTTTTTCTTTTGTGTGTTATTTCTTCCTATTTTCTAATACTTGTTCTTCCTTAGTTTTGTAACCTATGTGCATGTATGTGTATAGGAATTAAAAAAGGACCAAATTCTAAATTATAATACACACACACACACAACACCTGCACACATTTCATTTCTTCAATCATTACGTGATTAGGATATGAAATGAAATAATTACGTATGGGATGATCATGCTCATTCATGTTTATATATTCAGTGTAAACTATTATCATAAAATAAAGATTTAATTCTTAGTAGTCTGATTAAATCATGATCGTTCATGCTTAAAAATTAAAATATTATTGATTATTATGAAATAAATATGCTACATACATAGCTAGCTAAGTTTAAACTGAACTATCAATATTACACCTGCTCTTCATTTTATTCTTTAACACTAATGTGATTTCAATTAGAAATAAAATAATAATTATTAGCGTTGTTATCATGTTTATTCATGTTTAAAAATATTACCGGTTATTATGAAATAAAACGAGCAACATACGAATTACCAATGTAACACCTGAACTTGAGATTATACTGGAGGAAATATACTAAATACTTTTATTTTAAGTTATACTGTTTTATTATGTTTTCTTAATATAAAGATATTTAAAGTATGAAACAAACGTCAGTTTATGTTTTAATTTCAATGAGTATGGAGAATAGATTAAAAAATTTGTTGCAGCATGGTGAAAGACGAAAGTCTCAGTTATATGATGTTGTGTTTGAAATTGAATACTTCCTTAATTTAAAATTAAAGATTTCATGTGGATTTTCTACAACATTAGGCTTTAAACCGATTGTATGGCTGCATTATAAGCAAAAGCAGTTTATTGGATTGGATAGAAAGGAGTGGTTACATTTAATGAGCTACAAGGAGTATATCCACAACATGCTGAATCATAGTGATTTTTTAAATTCAATAAATCTTATTGATAATGAAATTGATACGGACGTGCATTACAGTTTTCATCACAAAAGAGGTGTATGTTGTTTAGTTGTTAAACAAGGAATTTATAAAATAAAAATTGATTCAGATACTTGGAAATCATTAACTCGAATTGGAATATTTTTAACATCAATATTATGTTGGAACAGTATTCTGCGTAAACAAATACTTCATTTCTACTACGAGTATTATATACCGACTTGCTCTGCTTTAAACAAAACGAATATTCAGTTGTGTGAAATAAATGGGATACAGGAAAAAGACATACAAATTGAATTGACACGGCTCTGTTATGAAATTGGACAAAAAATGAAAGATAAAATTAAGACTGATGTAAAAATCCATAGGTTATATTTACGAATGGATAATAAATGAAATACAAAAATATATAAATATGAATTATGTGTATCTTTTTTCTTTCTATTTTAAATAGTTTCATGTTTTTTTTTCTTTTAGGAAATAAGTAGGTGGTCATCATTTTTGGATTTGTACTTTTTTTTTTTTTTTAACTATCTTATTGCCTACAGAGAAATCTTAAATTTTTCTAAGGTGTGTTTTGAGCATTGGAAAAATTATTGTTACTCATAAAAATTGTCCTTGAAAGATTATAAATGCACATTTAGTTTGACTAAAAAATTGGTAGTAAAACACCTTAAGCAAACACTGTAAACTCAAAAGTACTTAGTAATCTCAAGAGAGACATATTTGATTATAAAAAGAATATAGAAACCATTTGGAATACCAATTATTTTCCAATTTAAAAATCTTGTAAATATATTTCAAAAACCAATTTAAAATATATTTTTTAACATCAGTTATTTTCCAATTAGAAAATCCCATTCAGAAAGCAAAGTAAAATAGAAAGCAACAGAAAAATCAAATTTTAATACACACTAATATAAAATATATGATAATTATTTTCCCTACCCACTACTCATCACCAATCACCTTTTAGAAAAGAAAAAAAGAGACACAAACTTCATTTTAGTTTTAACAATATACAAATATCAAAAACTAAATCCACCCCTAAAACTAAAAGCAATCAGCTACATTAATATTAATCACGTCTTAAAAACACACACACCAAACTAATCAATTTAAACAACCAGGTAGTATAAAACCCCAAAAACAAAGAAAATCTTCTAACTATAACCAAAAACAACCTTCAAAACTTAAAACACACACCCACAAAAATATCCATTGTCAACGATCATTCTCATTACCTAAAATCATACACAATTTCCCAATGTAGGTGTTTAACACACAAAAAATTCCAATTGGAATTTTCTCATATACATACATACAAAATCAACCCTCAAAACTACAAAAAACACATAAAGAAACATAATTATCAAAAATTGTTGATGATCTCTCATAAAAGTGGGCGGAGCTCTAGAGCCTGAACAACCTTCAAAACTTAAAACACACACCCACAAAAATATCCATTGTCAACGATCATTCTCATTACCTAAAATCATACACAATTTCCCAATGCAGGTGTTTAACACACAAAAAATTCCAATTGGAATTTTCTCATATACATACATACAAAATCAACCCTCAAAACTACAAAAAACACATAAAGAAACATAATTATCAAAAATTGTTGATGATCTCTCATAAAAGTGGGCGGAGCTCTAGAGCCTGTCTCTTCCTCTCTCTCTCTTCCTCTCACTATCTGTCTCTCTCTCTTCCTCTCTCTATCTGTATCTCTCTCTCCTTTGATTGACTAACATAGAAAATAAATGACAATTGCTCTCTTCTGATTGGTTAATACAAAAAGTGGGCGGGAGCAAAATATGCCACGCCCTTGGAGCATTGGTTTGTATGAAAAAAGTGTCACCGAAGGTACACAAATATACTACTTTCACCAGGTTCTTTAATCCACTTTTTTATGTTTATTCTCTCGTTGTATTGTTTAAATCTTTGTGCATGTATTGCTTTGGAGTTTTCTTTGCATATAGTTATGTAGGCAGATCTACCCAATTTGTGTTTTTTCTTTTTTTAAGGTTTATTCCTTTACATAAAACAAACAGTACAATTTAAAACATTTGTACAGTTAACAAGCATATACCAATGCATGTGACTAATGGACAAAACCACCAAAAACTGTAACTCGATACAGTTAGTCGAGGCAAACATATAGCCAATCCGAGAGTGAGACGCAAAACTCCGGTGGTGAGTTATACCGAATCAGGCCTGATCGCCCTTAAAAAATAATGACAACGACGCGAGTGTTGTTCATCAAACCGCAGCTATTTTACGACTGTATTCTAATTTAAATCTCCAAAATAAATAAACATTTTAGTTAAGGGTTTGCCAATAAAAGAACCATGATTTGATGAGTAAAAATCTCAGAAATGTGTTTATGTTTCAAATGTGTTATTGTTCTTTAGAAGCTTTGCAAGGAGCTAGAGATGTGATAACATCGATTTTCAATAACTCTGCCTCATAAAAACAGATCATTTTGTTCTATGGACATAACAACGGTATTAACTTTTTCATACTGTTATAGGTGGTGATAATTTTTTGTTTGTTGTTTAAATGTTTATAACAAAGCAAAGTGGCCTTGAATGCATGATCAACAGATAGTGTTGTTTAAAAATTAAACTGTAAAACTAAAACATGACAATGTTATAAACAAGCTTTTATAACAAATGTTTTAATAACCATGTTAAGACCTGGAAATAACATTTGCACATGTTATTGTCCAAACTTATCAATAATATGATGTTTATGTTTTTCATTGAATGTCTTCGGTAGACGGGGGTAATATCAGCGGTCTGCTATGACATTATTTTATTGCCTCTTTTATCTTATTCACACTGAGAAGCGTGCAAGCCTCTAAGTAGTTCTCTGCTAAGCTGTATTATCAATAGTGTCCTCAGTGGTGTCTGTAACGTTAATGATTACATTGAAATATTCTGCGTCTGTGCATTATTGATCGTTAGTAGTGTACCACTGTAATCAGCATCGGGTTAGTTTCTCTTATACTTCCGATTGGTGAAACTACACCGTCGTCTGTTGCAATTTCCTCGTGTTATTCTGCTGAACATGTTTCACTGCTCGTACTGCTAGTCGATCCACGTATTTCCTTGATTTCCTGATCTTGCAGATTTTTTTACTTATTGCGCTAGCAGTTGGTATTGCTCACTCGTAGTATTTTTATTGTTTAACTGCAGATTAAGTTCCCTTTTTCGGAAAATCAGGTCCCAAGTGTTATCTGATAACAAAGTATTATTTTGTAGTTGCAACACACTCAGTATTGCTTCTGTGACTTGAACATGAGTGATGTTGGTTTATTGGTAACTATTAATAAAATGCCATTATTCGAGTACTAGAATTTTTAAATAATTTTCCAAATTGAAATTTTAATAAAAAAAAAAAAATGAAAAGAATTCGTTATTTTACAATTTTATTAACGAAACAAGCAGACAAAATGATAAAAGACTACAATTTTTTCTAATTTTCGTTTAATTTTTAATAGATTTTACAAATTTTTAAATTACATTCGAATTTTTAAATAATTTTCGAAATTGAGATTTTAGTTAAAAAATATGTTATCTTACAATTTTATTGACGAAACTAACACAAATTCCTAATATTTCAAAATTATATTTTTGTTTTCGAAAATTTTTAATATTCCAAATTATAAATTTTTAAATAATATTAAACGACTTGGTAAAACTTATGTTTGAAACACTTAATTAATATATTTTGTTAAATTTTAAGTTATAATAAAATAATAAAAAATTATTTCCGAAAATAAGAAAATATCTCTTTTGTAACTTTAGAAGTTTGATATATTGGGCTGAAATTTATTTTGTTTTATTTTTTCTATAACAATTTATTAGACAATCGTTTTTGTCGACTTCGTTTCAGTTTTAATCGTTTCTACAAATTGGTAATATAATATATTATAATTTTAATTTTAAAATAATTTTCGGAACTTATATTTTATTAAAAGAATGAATAGAATTTGTTATTTTACCATTTTATTAACGAAACTACAAATTTATAATATTCCGAAATTATATATCTGTTTTCGAAAATTTTTATTTTTCGAAATTTTAAATTTTTAAATAATTTTCTTTAACGACTTAATAAAATTTAAGTTTAAATCGCAACTGAGAGCCAACTGAGAACCAATCCATATCGTTGAAGTCGTTTAATTTAAATAGGTTTTACAAATTTTTAATTTATATTCGAATTTTCAAATAATTTTCGAAATTAAGTTTTTATTATAATGCCGAAAAAATTATTATTATTTTCCCCCAACAAATAAATTGCATTTTTATTATAAAACGTTATGGGTAGTTAGCATAATATTAAATAATTAGTTTTATACAAATATGTATTTCGATTTTCCAAAAATTGTATTTTTCGAAATTATAAAATTTTAAATAATTTTCTTAAACGACTTAGTAAAACTTAAGTTTATATCGCTAAGATTATTTTCGATACTAAGAAAAAATATATTTCGTATCCTTAGAAGCTAGACAAAATATTTACCCATTGGACTGCAATTAATTTTTTCATATTCGAATTTCAAAATAATTTTCGAAATTGAGATTTTAATAAAAGAATAAAAATAATGTGTTATTTTGGAATGTTACTAACAAAACTAGTAGAAATTTTCAATATTTCGAAATTATAATTCTGTTTTCGAACATTTTTATATTTCGAAATTGTAAATTCTTAAATAAAATAATGTAAATTTTAAATAATTTTAGTAAATTTAAGTTTAAAGTTATATTATTATTTTTTTTTGTAAAGTTCAAACTTAATTTTCTATTTTCGAAACTTTTTTTTCCTTAGAAGTTAATGTAATACAGCTAATACAACTTATTTAGATAAAAATATTTTAAATAGATTTTTTTATTATTTAAAATTGTTTTTAAAATAAAATTCAAATATTTGCATATATACTGCTGCTTCAAAAATTTATGAAAATGTTTGTAAGTTTCGTTATTTCGAACATTTCCTATTGTGTTTTAATTTGAATAAAAAATCGATTTATAAAATGATTAATTCTGGTAAAAAAATATTATTTTGGCAACATAAAACATTATTAGCGGCATACAAAATATTTCAAGTACATAGTCCCCATCCTGCACTATTTTCCTGCTCATATTTACGACTGATTGGATGTTTAAAAATACTTGTGTTTGTTTATAATTCAACAACAATTTGATGTCATTATAATTGGTAGTAGCAGCACGAGTACAGCTACTGCTGCTGATAATTTTACTGCTAATGCTTTATCTCCACATACATACGCATTGTGTAAGTTTGTACATTTGACAATATTTCTTCCAAAACAACCAGTGCACAATGGGCCCTAATGAAATAATGTTGTTAATTCTAGTTTAAATGATAATATGTATTCCCCTTGCATACACAAACCCAAATTGATACACAAATACACTTACATACATACATACATACACAAATACATGCATACTGATAATTAAAAGTCATTAGAGGAGGAAGAACAAATCAAAAATATCTATTGATTTTTTTTTACATTTTTGATTAATTTTTACAAGTGCCTGGCCTTAATAAATGGGAAATTTTTGGCCCAAAATATCTGCTGTTTTTCGAACACGTTATTATTATTCAAACACATGCTTCTCTTCCCTGTCACACATTAATCTACAATTTCCGAAAAGCTGTTTAAACTAAGAATTGATATGGGCACCAAGAGAGGTCTAATGTGTTAAATTAAAAATAGTTTAATGAACTGTTTCGTATAGATAGATGACCTATAATTGACATTAGTTGTGATGGGGCAAAGTTATTGAGTGCAAGTGGGACCTCATATGGTCGTTGTGATGAGGTTGATTGCACTACATTTAATGAAAATGTGATATGAGGTGGCATTTATAATTAACACGATGTGTGTGAGGGACAGTGCACAACCAAATAAATGACTTAATATTGAAATGTTAGATATAATTAATTATAGTTTTTAAGCTGTTTTAAATATGTGTTCGTACTTTGAATTTATTCCCAGTAAACACAGTAATAGACCAAACATACATACTGCTAAACATATATACATCCAAGATTTCGTGTTGCAGATAATGTTAACAACGATAACGAACGTAGAGGCAGATGAAAGCTGGTCCCAAAAATTCGTAATAACTTTTTTTCTGTGTAACCAACCTGCTCCATTTTTATTTTATAGATTTAACGAAAATTGAGAATTGGGATATTGAAACAAGATATGGATAGTGCGCCGCTTTCACTTGTCGGGCCTTACTTTTTCGGACGTAAGGTAATGCAAAAAAATATAAACAGGATTTTTGATTTATGATACAATATATTTTATTTTAATAGTTTTTAGAAGTTTTTTTATTTAATGAAAAGGCAAAAACAATTTTTGTTGTTGTTACACCAAAGTTGAATACATTAAAGACATTTGGATAATGCAGTTACAATTTACCACAACGTGCTGCGCTCTTTCTCAGCATATTCAACCCAGTGCCTAGTTTGATCGTATCGCCTTGAATTACGTCATGTCTCTTGAAACCTGTATTTTTTTTAAATCATCTCGGAAAATCCTGCTCATTGTAGATTTAATACCTGAAGTCTAAGTTTCACTCTCTACTAGAGGAAGATTTACGACTTGATGTTGATATTTTTGGCTTATATTTTTGTTTAGGCTCCATTAAGCTCAAATTTCTATGTCTGTAAGGTCAAATGTCATAGGAACCCTTTCTTTTTTTAAATTCGGAATACGATAGCAACTTAAAGAAGTCATTGGTTAGACACCAGGAGATGCGTAGCCACCAATAACTCAGTGCCTTGTTACCACGGCCAATCTATCCTCGAGAGGTTCTCAACAGGCTTGTAGTCCTCTTGCAGTCATACTCAAGTCATACAAGCCTCGAGATCGAGCAGCTTAGCGGGAAGCCTACCAGTTAGTCTATCTCCTGATCCCTAAAGTAGATTCCACATCTAGCAAGTACATCTGCGATAATGTTCCCGGCCGTAGGCGTGCCCTGGTATCCTAGATAATTTCAGGTAAAAATATATCGCCATCTCATCTAGAGATGTGCGGCATTCACAATTCAATCTGGACAATAAAGAGTTTTTTACGGCTTTGATGTCGGTACAGATACGAATATCTTTGTGGTATTTGAACAGTGCTGTATTGGTTTTGCAGCCTAAACTTTATCCTAGTCTAGAATCGGGGGATAAAGGCACCCCCCCACTCCAGTCGCCATTTTTTATTCGACTGTGTGTTTAACCTTCAAACAGTTCTCCGCACCAGACTAGGGAAGACCTGGAGTATAATTTCCAAATATATACCCAGTCCATTCAAATATTTTTAAAGTTACCTTGAACTATTTATTGCTGACTTCATTGAAATCTCTCAACATTACTAAATTACCTTGACATTAAACTCGTTTGAATAATGTACTACAAGTTCCTTACGTTTTTTCTTTAAAAGTATTAGGGACGTGGCTTTGGTGCAAAAACTTCAGCCATAAATTTTGCTCTTAATTATATTTATTTTACGGCTTTTGAATTAATTTTCCCAGACTTTATTCTCTCTTTTCCTTTAATCAGAAGATAGTTAGCGAAATTTTTTTAACATTGTTCTTAGGATATATTTTTGATTTGTTTGCTGGGTTATAAATATCGATATAATTCTGAGTGTGATGTATTTCTATATGTAGTTACAAAACGTCACATTGGATCCTGAAATATAACTGTTGGGAAATGTCAAACTCAATCGAAATAATATTTTCGGGCAAAGTGAATTATGGATTTTGAAGAAATTATTTCCCTTACCAAGATATAAAGTCCGCGGGCTTTTAATTGTTGTGTCCTCAATATCTAAAAAAAATATTAACCATTTGTAAGATATTAAATGTTTTTTTCGAAAACAATATTGGTTAAAAGTTGTACCAAAATTCTGATTGACTAAAAATTGAGATTTTAATTGCGGAGAGATTTTTGCTAAGACAACTAATATCAACTTAGTAACCAATAATTCTTGCAAAAAAAAACCGACTTCAAAACAGATAGAAGGGCACCAATTCTAAACTAAAAATGTAAGTAGTAATCTGTAAGAATTAGATTTAAACCAAATAAAAGATGCGCCAAAATTAGAGGGAAAAAATAAAGACTATTGAATGTCAAGTCTCTCCCTATTACTGTTTAAAAGTTAAGTTATTTTCACCATCATCCGTCTTGTATGGGGACACCATGCAAGCCTCTGTCTACAACGGTTTCAAAGATAGGGGCACATAGATCAAATAACCTATTCGGACACCCTTTAATTTACAATGTTAAATTAAAGACCTGTTGTTATAGAGGACTTGGTCACTAAGATTCTTTGTAAATTTCAACTATCTGTCTATAACGGTTAAAAAGTTTAACCATATATATCAAATTACATGAACTATTGGGACACCCTTTACATTATAATTCCAAATATTTATATTTGTTATCATACCAGAGAAAGTAGTGGACATTCTGCCTAATTTTCAAGTGTTTGTGTTTAACGGTTCAAAAGATAGGGTCATATAGATCAAATTACGTAATTTATGGGGACACCCTTTAATTTCTAACTTCAAATTGTATACTTGCTATAGTGGACTTTGCAATACAGGTTCCTTGTAAATTTCAGCTGTCTGTCTCTAACAGTTCAAAAGTTTGGCCACATACATAGAATTACATTAACTATTGGGACACCCTTTTAGTTCCAAATTCAAAATTTTATACTTTTTGTTATAGCTGACTTAGCACTACAGGTTCTTTGTAAATTTCAGCGGTATTTGTACAACTATTCAAAAGTATGGCCATATACATCAAATTAAATGAACTATTGGAGCACCCTTTAATTTAAAATTTTGAGTATTTATACATTTTATTATAACGGTCATAGTAGTCGACATTCTGTCAAATTTTCAAGGTTTAGTCTATAACGGTTCAAAAGATAGACCCAAATAGGTCATATTATGTCACCTATGGGGACACCCTGTAAATTTTAAATTTATTTTTTTTATTAATTTCTGCTGTTGGGAGCTATAGCGGCACACAATTTTTTAAAATTTTAATTTGCTGCCCTTTACGGTTCTTAATACACGTAAAAAACATGTATGTTGTATGGGGACACCCTTTAATTTTTAATATAATGAACTGTTTTTAAAATGGGACCAACCTTGAAGCATAACCTTTCAAATAAAGCAAAAAATTTTAAAATCGGTTCAGAAATGGCTGAGTTCTGCGGTTACATACATAAAAAAAAAAAAAGCAACATTCAGACGAATAGATAACCTCCTTCTTTTTTGAAGTCGGTTAAAAATACTAACAAGTTCTCTTCGTCAGGTGTCAAGGTATTTTATAAAAATGTCATCATCTTGCATCAACACTTTTTATAAAATGTTTTTACTACTCTGCTATTGAAAACCAATTATTGTTTCCTTATGAATTTCTGTTGATTTTTATATTTTTTAATTTCCAAAAAGTATTTTCCTCAACATCGGATAATTCTTTACCTTTGTTATAAGTCCTCTTTTAAAACACTCGCAATTGTATTCTAAAAACAAAAAATAAAAAAAAGGAAAATAAAAATGCTTGACAAAAAGCATCTCATAGCTGTGACACCATTCAGATTCACAATTAATTGCCTCATATATTTTTTGATTGTACTTAACTTTTATCACACATTCAACTCTGTTCGTTCCATATTATTCAGTTCTATGGTGTTTTGTTTCATTTTATTCCAAACCATAATTTCAATCAAATACAGACACCCACTTAGAAACAGCAGCTGACAGGTAGTTTTGTTTTTTTTTTCTACCCTGCCATTGTATAATTTTGTATGTTGATCTCGTAACTATGAAGCTTAATCTTGTAGAGCATAATGTTGTATATAAATGGTTCTTGTTATAAAACTCTTGTAAAAATTTTTTAAAATTGACCAAATTAATACAAACAATTTCACAGGACTATAATAAATACATACGTAAGCATACAACAAAGAATCTGTTTTTCCTTGCAAAAAAAAAGTCATGTTGGGTTTTATACCTGTCAAAAGCATGCATCCATACAATTGTGAACGAGTGTATGGTATGTTGTAGGATGTGCATGCATCTGGTTGAATTAAACTCAATGTTCTAAATATAAATGTTGCCTCTAACACTCCTACAAAAGCCAACATATGAATCCTAACAAACACATCCTTAAACACAAATCCTTATATACACATCCTTACACACACATACACCTACATCCACACTCGTTTATCAATGTACTTACACTTAGTTGTATCTAAGTATTATAAAATATAAAATAGTATTTACAACATACACCACCACCAACAAGAATGTAAAGAATCCTTTTGTATAAACAGAGAAATTGTTGAATAATGATTCAATAATAAAAACAGTATCATGTAGCTGCAGCCAATCTTTTTTTTTGTTTTTTTCCTTTTTGTTGATAAAAGCATGATTTACTGCAGAAGTTTTCTATCTTGCATTCATATGCAGAAGTATAAATAGATACAAATATATAATACCTTTTGCATGCGCACATATACACTTGCAAGTATAGGTATGACCAACCGCATACACACATACATATGTATGGAAGGAACGCTGGTACTAATATGTGCACTCTTATTCTCACAAATTAATTAACTGAATATGAAACAAGAACCTTTCATTATCACCTTAATTTATGGAGTAGTTAGAAGTATGAAATTCCCTGCCAGCCATTTAACTTTACATCAATTCCAATTGTAATAAGGCAAGTAGGAGAGTTGTAATATTTCAGACAAATAAGCAGCCAACAACTGCTATCGTTGAAGGGAAACAAAATAAAGAGGTGTGGAACTCAATGGAGTTGATAAAACTAAACCGCTAGCAAACTGAACAACATCAAATGGATGAATTAAGCAATGAACGGAAGTGTGTTACTATTTAAAATATATATTTATGTATGTATGTATGTATGTATGTATGTATGTATGTATGTATGTATGTATGTATGTATTTACATGAATGAGTTTGCACATGTGTGAGTGCTAATGGTATAAGTCTACTTATAAATACTTATAACCTGACTGATCATATTTATTTGGGTGTGTATGTGTGTGTAACTAATGAAATAAATACATATCCTTACACGCATAGATGCGCTTGTTATAACCTAAGCAACATAAATATATTTTTAAATTGCAAATAAATTATGGAAGATATAAAAAGATATAAACAAATTAGTTATTTTCCCTAACAAGCTAAATATTCATATTCATTAGGTTGAATTAGGGATGTCTAGGAAACCTAGGATTTAAGTTTTTTTAAATTAAAAAAAAAATAGCACATTTCGAAAAACGATTTTACATTTCAGAGAAAGTTTTTTACTGTATTTAAGTTCTTCTTTAAATAAAACAAGTAAGAGTTCTATATTAGGCAATGCCGAATCTTATATACCATGCACCATAGTAATATTAAATATTTTCTTACTAAGTAATGTTACCCAATTTCACAATAAGGTACATTCTGTTATTGCTTTTATGATTTTTAAGTTCATTATTACAAATATAATATTAAGATTTAGGAAATAATTTTTTGTACAAATTTTATCGCAAATTTTTTGTTAAATTTTATCGATAATTTTCATAAATTTTATAAATAATTTTCGATAACATTTTTATCAAAAATTATTTCTAAAAATTTTTTCCTAACAATTTTTTAGAAATTTTTTCTAATAATTTTATAAAAAATTTTTTCTAAAAATTTTATTAAAAATTCTAAAAATTTTGTTGTAATTTTTTTCTAAAAATTTTATTGTAAATTTTTTCCCAAAAATTTTATAATTTTTTTTTTTTTAATTTTATCGAAATTTTTTTTCTAAAAATTTTATTGAAAAATTTTTTCTAAAAATTTTATTGAAAATTTTTTCTAAAAATTTTATTGAAAATTTTTTTGGTAAAATTTTATGGAAAATTTTTTCTAAAACTTTTATCGAATATTTTTTCTAAAAATTATTTCGAAAATTTTTCTAACAATTTCATTGAAATATTTTTTCTAAAAATTTTAGCAAAAATTTTTTCTAAAAATTTTATTATATTTTTTTCTAGAAATTGTGCCTATTTACTGCTCCTGGTTTTCAGCGGGCAACCTGTAGGTCTATTGGCTACGTCTATGTGTATTGCTTTCTATAAAGGCCTTGAATACAAATCAAGCAGAAAAACCCTACCAACCTAAATACAAACAAAAATCGTTTCTCACAGGGAGTTATTGATCCCCCGAGATCTGTATGTGCTCCATGCGATCTACTGGCCCTTTTTGAGCAAAGCGATACAAAATGGCTGACAGGACCTTGCTTAATAGTTGCACACTTTCTAAACTCCTTTTACAGCATTGGTGTCTCTGTTGAAGTGCATAATTCATGGGCGATCTAGTTCAGTTAAACACAACTGACCTAAGTGAGCCGATCTCAACACTGCGCTCATATCAACTCACTAGTTCAGTCAGCACACTAGTTCGTCAGCTCACTAGTTCAGTCAGCTCACTAGTTCAGTCAGCTTAGTAGTTCAGTCAGCTCACTAGTTCAGTCAGCTCACTAGCTCAGTCAGCTTACTAGTTTAGTTGAGCTCATTAGTCCACTTCAGCTTATTAGTATATATTACCCTATTTTCGAACTAAAATAGGCGAACTCTTGAAATTTCACACATTGTGTATTACTATGGTAATTATAACAATAAATAAAATTTAAAGAGTGTTCCATAAAAGTCGCAAATTTGACCTTGACTTGTAAACATTATAGGCAAACATTTGAAATTTAGACAGGGTATGTAGTACTAGGCTTGCTAGTACAAAAATAATTGAAAGTTAAAATGTGTCCCCAAAGTTGTCCCGATTTAATCAATAAATAAGTAAACCACAGTTAAGTAAGCAAACAAAAATACCTTTGCTGTATACTGATTCAACTTTGTTGAGTTGTTTCACTAAAATTGTGCTGAAAAATGGAGCATGAATGAACTAAAAGAACTAGAAGAGCTAACTAGTTCAGTAAAATGATCTGAATTAAAAGGATCGCTCACTTTAATGAACTAACAAGCACAACTCTTCTATAAAACTCCAAAAATGTGGCTGCTATTGCATGGCATCGGTTTAACATTTTTCTACAGGAAAATCAAACAGAAAAGCGTGAAAGGTTACCGGAAATGCAACTTTAAAAAGTTGAATATAAAAAGACTTTTCGACTTACATATATCAAATAATAAATTAATGTGTCTTATTTAATCCAATCGCTTTGACCTAATTATTTTTAGTGTATTTGAGCCCTTCTAATACACACGAATGAGTTTGCATTAGCAAATGTTGATGTATTAATTTTATATAAAGTTTATTATTCATTCATAAAATCATTGTATTATATACTCTACTCGTACGTAAAGGTAATTAAAGAGTTTTATAAAATTATGCTAATTCAATATTGTTTTGTTTTAACATAAGCATTTGAAAATACCCACACTGTACACAGGGTGTCAGGTGTCTGGCTGCAGGCCAAAACCCATGTAGTGCTTAATACAGGCAATTATGAAGTAAATTATTCCATTCTATACAACAACTGGTGGCAGCAATAACATGTTTAAAATCTATTTTCTATGCAATTATAATCCAATTATGGTGTTTCAAATTGAAGTGATTTTTATAAAGATTATTTTTTACGAGGATTTTTCAAAACCGCAAAGGCTGATAGACAAAAGGGGAGTAATTTTTTAGATCTATATTCAACAAATACAGTTTAGTGTTCGAGGGCGAGTTATTTTTTTTTTTCAGAAGTTTAATTTAATGCTAAAAACATCGCTTAATGAATAATGAATATAAACCGCAAAACTTTTACTGAAACTGCATCCGAACACTTCTCTGCCAAATACTCAAAATTTCTCTTAATAATCTATTTTAATTGGCCAGATAACAATAAATAATACGAGGACAGTTTGATAATTTCATAACTTTTTGAATTTAACTGTTATCTACTAATGGTCTGTTGCTGAATTTAGACTTAGCTGCGTCTATTCGTTTGTTTTTGAGAGCCATTCGTTAATTTTAATGAAAATGAAAGAATGCAATAATTACTACTATAGGGAGCCTGCAATACCAATTGCAATAGCTAAATAGTTGTGGTCCTACCAGCACAAAAATGACAAATGTTCAGATTGCTAAAAAATTCGCTATTTACGACCTAATGAAAATCACTGTAGTGGCTGAGGCTGTAGGAATTACAATAGAGCAGGTACATTGCATTTTCATGAACATATGGATTAGGAAAGAGTGTAGCCGCTATAAAGTGTTTGGCGATGTTCATTTGCGAAACGATCGCCTTTTAGTACCATTTTTTTAATGTAAATGAAACATAGATATATCACAATGCGACAGAGATCAAAGAAAGCAGTGGATAAAAAAGGTGCATCAAGGAGAGCTAAGGTAATTCTGTCTTGATAGGGTTTTTTCTTGATAGGGTTTTTTCATACACGCGGTATCATTGATATCGATTACCTTGAAAAGGATAAAACAAATTATTAGAAATTTAATTTAAACACACCTATTTAAGGGACCTCGATAAATTTAGAGGGAATAACAAAATGAATTTTTTATTGAGCAATGAAATGTTTGTATTATTTGCTCCTAAAAAATGGCCAGTGTTAGTTTTGTTGCTCAAAACTAACGCGGTACATCCTATAAACCATTGCCATACACTTACCTTCTAATTTTACCGTCTTCTTTTTCTTCAGGGAGGATTTAGTCGGTAAAATTATTTTATTTGACAGTTGCTTAATTTCTGGTTGTGAATCCCTGTTTAGTTAGCAGTTATTACATTAGCAAAATGTTATTAACTTCAGGAAATGGTGTGGTTGCTTTACCTTTAATATAGTTTAACATAACTCATACCACTAATGGAATGATCCCAGATGATGTTGAAAAAATGTTTAAAAAAAAATTGGACTGATTGAATGCAGTATGTACGAGCTGGCTGGTCATTTATCAGATATAATTTTTAAAACATGTGCCATGGAATTTCTCCCTAAACGGAATAAAAATTTCGTGTTTACTTGTCTCGAAACACTGGTTATGTTTTGTTTAGTAGTTGTGAAAACCTTTGGATAAGGCTTAGTGCATTTTGCTTGACTAGTGCTTTTTACTCATGCTTTTTCAAACTGCCTCACAGAATCCCAAAAAATTCATCGCTAGCTGATCTTTGCTGTTGATTCTTGTTCACTCATCGTTACTCGTATGCAATGAACAGCCATGATTTTATATAAAATATTATAATGAGCGTCTTGTTTTTTTATGTTAATGCAGTGCTTTATTAAAATCCAAGCAGATCACCAAAAAATTTACTCTGCATAAGAGTTCATGCATGCTAAATTGATTTCCAAAAGCGTTTTAAAAAAATTACTAGATTTATAAGGGATTTAGGGATCACTGTTAAAAATGCATTAAAGGCTTTTCAGGCACAAACAAACGTTGGAATTTAAATTCATTAAATTTATTATTATTGCTTTTGAAAAATAAATTACTTCAGCTTCTAAGAATTCATATCAGAACACATAATGACATCTTAGTGCGAGTTTATTTATGCATATTTAGGTATTTATTATTATACTCGTATGTATATCTTCACGTCCAAATACATACAAAGTCAGTATTTTGTGTTATTTTACATACAGATATGATATGATATTTTAATTTCATTCTCTTTATTACCATTATTTACGATTATTTGTGTAAGCTACGCAATATCCAATTATTATCTATGTTAGAATCTATATGTATTTGTAGGCAATAGTAACTTTCACACCCAGCAAATGTGGCTAGAGGGAAAAAATGCAAAGTCTTTAATAAACAGATCTTTCACAAAAGTATATGCTTGTATTTTTTAAGATAAAATTCTCACAAAATTTTGCCTAACTTCTTAATCCATCGACATCAGATGATCGTTGAATTAAACGTCCATGAAGGACCATCAAAAGCAATTTCTCTAATTTATTTTTTTCATTATGGAATATAGAATCCACAACTATAAATAATTCTTGCAAAAAAAACCGACTTCAAAACAGACAAACTTAAAATCGTGTTTCTTCAAGACGGTAATTATACAATGATTATATTATATTCGAGGAAGATTGTAGCGGGACAAAAAGTAGTAATAATAACAATTTAATATCTTCTTAAAGAAGAAAATCATATCGTTCCTCTCTTCTCATTAATAAGTCAGTATCATTCCACTGGTAAGAAAGAGTATGAGGCCGTCAATTTAAAGACTTTAAGAAGGATTTTCGTAGCAAAATCAAAGAAAAAATGTTTTTTTATAAAATTAGTTATTGTTTTTTTTTAATTTTATTAATTTTTTCTTACAAGGCCTTCTGGAAAAATGAGGGTCATAGGGAAAGTCTGCAGTGAGAAAGCCGTTTTTGTTTTACCACTGGTTTATATGGGGCTATATGGGGACATAGTGTTATCCTTTGTTTAATGAAATTTTTTAGGCAAAAGTGATACTTTCGAAACAGATAAATATCACTCAGTTTCAGTGATATTTTCTAGGCAGCAATATATTACTTTAATTAAATAATATTTTTTTCGAAGATAACTAAATACCATTTAGTGCAAGTGATAATTTATTGGTTGAAAATTTTCTGAGTAAGTTATATTTTTGAGGCTGGAAAATGTGACTGTTTCGATAATAATTTTTAATGGAAAAATAAAGCACAGTGTCAGTATATTGTTTATCACTCAGTAGCAGTGTCTTTTTTATAGGCAAAAGAGTGTCAGCGATATTTCTTAGATGGAAAATACGTTTCAGGCGGAGAAATATCATTAGGACGCATTGACAGTTTTTATTTTGAAAACTATTACTCAGTCATTGATATTTCTTAGGCGAAAAATTGGGAAGATGTAGTGATATTTTCTCGGCGGAAAACATTACCCAGAATCACTTATATTTTGTGGGTCTCTCTCTTTTTCTCTCTCTAGATGGAATGATATCACTATGTAGTTAAATTATTTCTAGACGAATGTATGTTTTTTAGGTATATAAATACTACACTGTATAAATTATATTTTTATTACTGCATCAGCGATATCTTTAGGCGAAAAATATAATTTAGAGTCAGTGATATTTTTGGGAATAATTACACTCTGTAAGCGTAGTATTTTCGAGGCATAAAGAAATATTGTTGGCTCAGAGTCAACAATAGTGGCATTTTCTGGTGGAAAATATTACTCATAGTCAATGACATTTTCCGCGTGGAGTTATATATTATATCGCTCAGAAAATATCACTGAAACTGATAGATTATAATATCAATGACACAGAGTTATATTTTCTGGGTGATATCTCTAGGAAAAAAAGATCACTCATTATCAGTGATGTTTTTATGCGCCATATATCAAAATCAAGCCAAATATCACAAGAGTTAACAATATTTTCTAGGAAAGAAATATCACTCAGTAATATCTTCTAGGTTATATGTCACAGCCACTCAATGTGACAATTTCTACGTAAAAAAATATTACCCACAGTCAATGACATTTTTTCGTTCGACATTATTATTAGTAGTCTGTTTTGTTTTCTTGGTGAGAAAACTTACTCACAGTCAGTCATATGCTCAAGGCAAAATGTTTTACTCTCAGTCATTGGCATTCTCTAGTGGAAGATATATGTTTTTCTGGGCTCTTACTGAGTGCCTTTATTTCTTGTTTGTTGCAGAATATGAAAGAAAAAACTTTTCTCTCTAAAAACAAATTAAATTTTCCATTTCACTTTAGTTTATATTGTGAATAACTCAAAAACCTCTTAAAATTGCTACTTTTTATGTGTCAAAGTTTGTTTGTAGACTCTCACAATCTTCACATTACTATTGATCGCCTATAGAAACACATTTATAAGTGCACAACACCCAGTTACATTCAAAAGTAGAAAGTTTTATGTAGTGTTGTGGCCATAAACACTTAATAACAAAAACAAGTTTTCTTTTAAAGTTTTATTAGAGCCGCACACAATTTGTTCAATAATATTAAGTGAATCATAAAAACATTTATTTTTTAAAGCAAACAGAGAGTTTGGGCAGTTGATGCTCCAATTAAAGATGTTCTTTTAATTCCTTAAAGAGATGTTTTTAAACTTTAGTATTTTATTAAATGATTTATAAATCAAGATGTAGTTTGTGAAATGGGACAGTGTCCTAAGAGTATCATTTTATAAAAAATTGAACTTATTTGTTGGCAAAATGATAGTTCCTACACGTATTTCACTGGTTGCTTAGGACGACATTGTTGGAAAAATCATATTTTCTGACTAGACGTCAACAAACAAAATACCTGCATCTGGGGATCGAAAAATTCCAATGTCATTATGGGAATCCAATGCATCCAGAGAGACTGACTGTTTGGTATAGATTTTGGAGTGGTAGTATCATTGACCAATTTTTTTTTTTGAAGATTGTACGTGAACACGATTTCAGTCAACGAGATTTTTTATTAACAGGTTGTGCTTACTGATTTGTCCCTTTTAAAAAACTGTTTACAAAATTTCGTTTTATAATTATTTATGTTCTATATTTATTTTTTTTATCAAAAAGGAGGGCATACGATATTTCAATTGAAAAAAAAACAATATCAAATATTTTAAATATTTTACTTTATCACTTTGTTACTTTATCACTGTTTAGGTGGTAGACAGTGATCATTCATATAGCCGGTGGAATATAGAAATTAACTGATGCTGCCTTCATAGCGAGGGATTCATTCAAATGCTTGGTACTACCTTTCGGATTCTTGTTTCACTTAAATTATAAAACTGCTTCAACTCGCCCAAGTTCATTGTTATTACTTTTAAAATTTACTCTTAATTATTCAAACTTGCTCATGGAAACTGTGCAAGCTTATCGCATTTAGCTCATTGGTATTCGGTGTTTATTATTGTCCACTCATTCATACTCGTGTCCAATGAGCAAACATGAAATCAATTAAATATCATGATGAGGTTATCATGAGCTTCAGTTTTTATGATTATGCAGTTCTTCAATTTGTATACGTATTTAAAAATGTAAGTACTAATTGCCATAAAACATTCACGGCAACAACGACCCTCACATAAACTCTATATAAAATTTGTAAATATCAAGTTTAGTATTTCAAAGCCTTCTAAAAATTATTGCAAAACTTACATAAGCACAAAAATATACAGCTTCATAAGAGTTCTGTAGTCGATAGCAAAATTTAAAATCAAAATATAAAAACTAAAATCTGCAAAGAAAACCAAACAACTCGTTCCACAATAAAACCATATAAGTATTCCAAATGCACAACAAACATTATCCTTAAGTTTGTTAAGTTTGACGCTCCTAACAAGCCAACTGAACCTTAATGGATCGAAGTACGTGGCGACGATTGCATGAAGCCAGCTAACAAATACTATTTTATTGCTCAAAGTCTGCATACTCACACCTTTAATAATAAAAACGAGAATTGTTGTAGCAATTCCGTATTTTATTACTTCCGTATTTATTTCTCCACAAACACACACAAACACATGTTATTCTTAAGCCAAGGATTTTTTTCTTTGAATACAAATGTGAAAAACTTTTAATGGAGGCAGTAGAAGTTTGGCATTTGTCGTGATTTATTGGTCCATTTCATTGCAAAGGCATTCACACAAGAAAAAAAAGTCCACAAAACAATAATATAATAGAATTTTTTCTTCTTCATTCCTCCTATCTTCTTCCCATGGCCTTCTGGTTAGTAGTTAAAGCTGAGTGGAGCAGCTAAAAAATTGGTTTCTCTTTATTTATTGTTTTTATAGTATATTTTTTTGAAAGAAATTGTTAACAGTTTGGCTATTTGGTATTGATACCAAATGTCTGCAGCTTAATGTTTTAATCACAACCGGGACTAATGACGACTAATAGGTTTGTGCCAATACCAATGTATCTACACTGAAAGGAATGAAATTAAAGGTTTTAGTCAGTTTTAAATTAAAGTTTAATTAATTTTTTAATTGATCCAAATATATATTTGATTAAAACAGATCAAAAAATATTCCCAATTAAACAATTATTGAATCAGTTAGTTGTTTAATTAGGGGATATCTTAGTGTGGATAACTACTTTGCTGAAAGGTCAAAGGTCATAGGTAAATATCGAAGTAGACGATATCTGCAGATTGTGGCTTGTAGGTGTAGAGGCAGAGACTGTAGTACATATGTTGGGTGAATGTCCTAGCATTAGGCAAAGACTGCGGCCATATACATATACAATTTTAATGCTATGGAGGACCTTTTTTCCCATTACCCCTCTTCAGAGCATACGGCCTCCACAAAGCATCGCCATCTTACACGATTAGTCGCAGTTGTTTTCGCGTCTTATTTAGTCTATTGTTATTTTACCTTCTATCACTTTTGTTAATCGGTTGTTGATTGGTCTGCTGTTGCAGCCCAATTATAATGGGGCTACCATCTGTCGTTGTCTAGATAGAATGCACTCCGTGTGTTTGCTGTAGTGGTAGGAAACCTTGCTAATCTTTGATTCCTACCTTTTTCCACTATCTGTTTCAATATTATTTCTACATTAATATGAAGATATGCAGTGTTTAGGCAATCTTGAAAAATCTATTGCTATTTTGATTTTTGCCCAACACCCTGTGAAAGCGGCTTATTGAGTGTATCGATAGACCGATGGAAGTGGTAGTGTGCTAGTCTATCAGTATAGCGGTTGCGGGTTCGATTTCCGCCAAAAAAAAAGTGTTTTGTTCTGAGTGTTTTGCTACTGATAGGCAAAGAGCAAGAGGTACTGATATTAATAAATAAATAAAGTTGACAAAATATTACGCTCGTACAAAAACCAGAAGATGTTGGTTTTTTGTTCGCTTTTTCCACTATAAAATTTTCATACTCTGGACTTCATTGAAAATTCAAATGAACGATGAAAAAAATTTTTAGCGTTTAAAAACATAAATTTATAACTTCGTTATGGAAAGTAAATTAAAAGAACTTTAGGTAAACAACTGTTTAAATTATACATATATAATGTTGTTTTAGCCTAAAAACTAAAAGAAAGATATTCAAATGAAGAAAATTGCTGCTGCACAATCGCAGTATGCAATCTTTGCAAATCAAAAAGCGTAATTGAAACAAACCTGTCAAGTGCGAGTCGGATTAACAAACCAAGGGTTCCATACTACAGAACAGTATTTAATTTTACACTAAAACCACCGAATGTCTTACAATTCGTAAGACAACGTTGACAAATTTTATACGATTTAATAAATTGATTTGACGATTTTTTATTATTTTTTCTGACAAATAATTTCACATTTACAATTTATATAATTTAAACAATATTTTGTAGAAGTATGCGTAGGTGCGTTATGAAAATTTATATAAGATCTTTTTGGTATTGGAATACTCTTTGTGTTGGGAGTTCATATTAGATTTAATTTATAACATTTTTTTATTTGTTTTAGTGCATTTTCAATGTCCACAGGATCAGTCAAAACCATAAGAGCTGTACACAGCTTTTGCGAACTGATGAATCCTGGTGATTAACGGATACAGAACAGAGTGATATGAATAAAGTATTATAGACATAATACTTTAAAATGTATTTGACAAGCTGCTTGTACATATAGTATACTGGCTTTTTACAATGTCATATCATTTATTCCTCCGTAAATGCTAGTCTCGACCATTTGTCTACTCTACAAAACATTTCTTTAAAAATCAACAACCAGGTAATCATTGTCTGAGTGGTTCTTAATTATTATTTAAAACTGAACTTTTATTTGTTCTAAAATTTTACCAAAGTGTATCTAACGTTTAAAAATTAATTCTAGTTAAATTAGATCTCTTAATTCATTAATTAAGAACTTTCATTAAATTGTAGTCATGCATTTTTATACTCTAACTTTTTTCAAAAAATCTGTGCATTTAAGTAGCAAAATGGAACTTATTGCTAATCGTGTTAATAAAATTCATTTTTGCAAAAATACACTTCTTTTCAAATACAAATATCATTAGGCATTTATAGAAAAAAAAAATAAAGATTTAAAGAGGGATTTGGCCAAATCCCTCAAATTCGATTTAAAGTTTTAGGCCGGATGTGCCAACGAAATCACAATGCGCCAGCAGTCATGGCAAAAACTAAGAACTAAATAAATGTGTGGTACCGTCTGTCAATAAATGGGGTGCAAAGGAAAAGGAAGAAAGGAAGAGAAGAGAGAAAAAATAAATGAAAACTTTTAAGAGTATGAGTGTAAGAATTTGAATTGAAAATTTGTTTTCACAATTTTCATTTGTAATTTTTTTCCAGGGTCTGTAGATGGTTAAAACACATTTTTCACTTGAAAACTTTTCGTTTTTTTTCGATTTTTTTGTTAAATTTCTGTTTTGCAAATGTTTTTGCTTTAATATGTTTTGATACTTTTTCACTGCAAATGTTTTCTATTTTCTTTGGTTTTATTATCTTTTCTTTTTTTAACTTTGGTTTTTGGTGTTTTGTACGAGTCAAAAAATATTCGCATCATCATTTATATACTTAAACATTCATTCCTTAAGTTTTAGCAAGCATTTCCGAAATCCTCTTTGTTTGGTTGAGAGAGTAGCAAGTATAAAAAAAGAATCAGGACTACAGAACATACACTGGCGAGTACATGTGGATACAATGTTTTGTTATTATTATTGTTAATGATTTAAAGTATTTGTCTAAAGTATTTGTCTAATGCTAAATAAACTTCAAGAATTTTTCTATTTGCTAGAAAGCCTTTATTTTAATCCTTGAAAAGTATATTGTAGCACGCTTTTTAAAAACTAAACAATAACATTTTTTTCAGCATCTTGAAATGCTAAGAAATCAAGATCTAAATAAACTCAGAACCTAAAGATTATATCGATCATTCGTAACGTTATTGGGTTTCTTCCAAGGTAAAAAATGTGGCAATACTTTTTTGGTATTAGCAGTATTTTTTATGTTTTTTATGAATCAATCTCTTTTACCATTAACATTTAAATTAACAAAAAAACTCCGGGGTCATTATTATAATGATCCAGTATACAAAGGAACACCAGCGGGCAAGCAGGTAACTGTAACTAGAAGATAAGCACCTTCGAGGTTTGACGAGTGTCCAAAAGACTGGTACAAGTGAAATCGGTAGCCCCAGTTATTTATCAGTAATTTGTTAGGTCCTTCGAGGAGTAACGCGACGTGTGTGGTTTGGACATAAATTGGAGAAAGGGCGATATAGTCCGGTTGATGTAGCACCACTTAATAGGGGCGCGAATATATAGTTTCCAACTCCTAAACCAGGGATATTAGAATGGTTCTTCTACCAGCCATGTTCTAAAATTGCTACTTGTTGTGTCGCTATGCGCAACAAGGACGCAAGGTGATGCATTGCTTTCAACCATAAGTACGACCACCGTCAGGTTAAGGCAACACGGCTCTGACTTAAATCTATATTACAGCAGCTTCTTTTATTTCTATTATATCATTACTAAAAGTACGGTGATCCATACGGTCTTTATGTTTACTAAACAAGATCCAAGCTTTGAACAAATCCAATCACATATATGCAATTCTCGGTATAAACTATGGAATTATCTTTCGAGACACCAACAATACACGCACTCCTTGTGCAGTTTACAAATACAGCATTGTCTAATCCTTTCAAATTTTAAAATTCATTGATGGTATGAAAGTCCATAATTTCCAATAAACATAGGTACGTTACTTAACGTCACTCTTATTGAGTGACAGTATCGTTTGAGTTGTGCAGATAATAATGCGCCGAGAAACCGTTCTTCTCACTGGGTAGGGAACTATAAGCGCCACCATTTTTATTTAATTAATTTAATTTATTATTTTAGGAATCTGGTTGACATATATTGGGTTCCTTAAGGAGAGTTTCCTCTAAATCTATCTAAATGAATTTTTCTGCATTACGTAATCGTATTTGGAGAAGATGTGTTCACATCTGTTCACCACTGTGCATTCACATGTCAAATGGAACGTGTTGTGCCACAGCTCAGGTCTGTGTTATTTTTTTCCCGAAGGATATTGGACTGTTGCTATTACGTCTCCTTTATTTATTCTCTGTTTGTTTGTTTTTTTTTTTCTTTTATAGTCTTTGTATTCCTCTATTACCATCCATATTTGGTCTAATATACAAATAGAGTCTTTTATGTTTGCATAACCACGTTCATGTGTATGCTTGTATGTAAATGACATGATGTTGCATGATTGTGCATTGAGCTTATTCAAAACTTATTGTTTTATTTTTTTCCTTTATTTTTTGTTAGTTGAATGCAATGCATGCTTAGAGTTTTAAGTGCAACTGAATGTGCTAAGTTAAATGGAGGTCCGTTGGTTTCTTTTATTTTATTCAATATTTTTTGTGGCGCTAAAATAAATATTTTTGTTGATTTATTTATTCGGGCTCTTCTCTAAATTTTAAATGCTTGAGTGGTTTCACAACCTCCGCTGGCATCATTTCTTCTCTTTGACCATGTTAACATACTGTAATAATTTCAGAAAACGCTGGTCACCTGGTTAACTTATATGTACAGGAGAAGCCAAATGACACATCGCGCTCCTGATGGAATGGGATTATTTGGCACTTTAATGTTATATTAGCTCCATTACTGGGATTTGATGGACAGCAAAACCTTGCAACAGGTGAAGAAATTAATATCTGAAGAAACTTGAATTTTTATTAACAAGAAGAGACGAACAAGATATCTCGCAAGAGGTAGACGGGTTGAGTTTTAAAGGCACTCCTTTGTCCAGAAAGTCGCTTTGGATTAATCGAAAGTAGAAGAGACAAAGAGATATAGGTGTCCAGCACTTATTGCATTAGGCTTAAGACAACGACGGGCAGTGTTATACGGTTCCTTCTACCCATAAAAAAATGTTAAATATTAGCTCTCTTGACTTTGTATAAACAAAGATGACAGTGGACACAGTTAAAAATACCAGTATGGTTATTACTGATATGGATAGCGATACTAAAGTAATATTTTCCCAAAACACTCTACACTGGTAACACCTTTCCTTCAATACTTGCATAATATTTGTATATGATTTCAGTATAAAACAATCAATCAGGAATTATAATGTCGTCCATTTATTAGAACTGGAACCTTTTTTATAGTTCACGTGTGTTCGGAAATGATGCTTCATCTTTTTTATTTTGGGTGATATAAATATTAATTCATAGGAGGCTCTTGATGTTATTGGCATAAAAATCTAGTGTGACGTTCGATGGACTAAAAACATTTTTCATGTCTCTCAAGAACATTTCAAGTGCTTCGGTTTTTTGAAACGGTGTATAAAATATTTCACTCCATCCGAGCTTCTTACTATTTATTCCAGCTATATCCGGCCAAAAATGGAAATAACTCTCATGTGGGGCTGGTGCTCCAAAGTCAATCTTGGAGTTGCTCCACCGCATACAGGAGAGGGCCAAGTAGATCGTTTGTTACGGTAGGTTATTCAACTTTATTGACTCACTGTAGCATCGACACAGTATGGGTTGCATTTCACTGTTTTATCGTTACTCTATTGAAAGGTGCTCTAATGCAGATAGAGAACTTGTTCCCGATACCCACTTTTCGTTAAGAGCGCATCCATTTGTGGTCAAATGGCAGGTGAATCGCACTACGCCATACAGGGAAATTTCGTTTTTTTCTTTTCGTTTGTATCTGGAATAAACTCCATGTAGAAAACTTTCCTGTCACTTTCAATGTAGGAAAGTCCAAATCGAATATCGAAAAACACTACTCCTTCTTTTCTCCTTCCCGTAACCTAATTTCCTAGTTCTAGTACAATATATTGGATGAGAAGGGGTTAATACCTGACTGCTGGTCCGAAATAAAAAAAAAAATATTGTGTTCCCTGGTTAGGCTTATTTGTGGCTCAATAGACATGCTGCGAAGCAAAATTTCCCCAGTTAAAGTAAAGTGAAACCACAACAACACAATAAATGACGTCAAAATTTATTAAATATTTTTTTTTTCATAAATCACTTCACAGATCATATCTTCGACCACGAAAATTTCTTTTGCATCACTGTCCATACTACCTACAGTCAATGCAAACAAGATTTAAAAAAAAATTTGTCTCTTGAACATTTGTGATTTTTTAGCTCTGACTGTTTATGATTATAATAAATAGTTGAGTATTAATGTATAATGTAGGGGCCGCTTTAGTTACTAAAACAATGTTTAATTTCACTGTTTTCACTGCAGCAATTCGGTCAGTTATCATTTTTCTTTGGTGTACTTTTTTGTTATTATTTTTTTTACTAATTTCTGCTTTGATTTAGATTTACAAAATAACGCAAATTAGGACTTATAAGCGATAAAAAAAGAACTTAAAAATATCCTAAGAATATTTAGTTCACATGGAACTTAATTAAAGATCAATAGTTTTTGCATCCTATAAACTCTTCAATACGGATAAACCCTCCTTGAGGTGCAACATAATCAATTTCCACAACATTCAACTGTATCTTAATCAAAGTTTAAAAAGGTTATTCAATGCCTTTAGCTTGCCTTTTGTTTTGTTTGGTTTTTTCTACTTTAGCATTCAGAACATTCGATTTCAACCATCATACAATCTTTTTCAATTATTTCCATTTGCTTGTCTTTTATCCATTGAAAAGAGTTTCAAATTAATGGGCTGGTTCTTGTGTCTGTTTCATTTGAATATTTTTTCTTTTTTGTCTTTTGGTAATGTAAATGGGTTTTTCTCCAACAAAAAAATACAGAATCATAATTTATGTTTTCATAAATGTACTCGTAGTTTACAAGGAAATTTTTTTAAAGGTTCATACGTAAGTGCTTGTCTCTGTCTGCATTTCTAGCCTACTGTGTGCGAGTTTATTTGTAGGAATATATTTTGTAAATATTTAGATATTTCTGTGAAAAAGGGTTTCTAAAGGTTGTAAGAATTTGGGTTTTAAAAGGTATAAAATGAGAGATATTTAATTCCTTTAGTGGGTCTTAGGGACTAGGGACTGAGTTGAACAGAAACAGAGGATTTAATAACATTTATACAAGTCTTGGGATTTAAGGCAATAAGTCTCCATTTCACTGCTTCCCAAATTCGATGACAAGTACACCATATATTCATTACTATGATTCACCAATTGGTCTTTAACAACGCTTTCAATAATTGTGAGATTTATATCTCTCCGTAGTAGTCAGTAGATGAGTACTCCGGGCAGGAGATTTTGTGGTGACAACTCTCGACCAGCTGTTACAGTGTAACTAAATAGTAGTGTTAGTGGCAATACTGCAAAAACGTAATCAACTCTCGCTTCTGCATAGCAAGACTGTTTATAATTGCTATGGTTGGAACTTACAACCCTAATAAAGGCTCCCGGAAATAACAAGTGAGCAATGTTGAATTGTGCGAATAGGGTAGTACATTAAGCTGATTAGTTATCAGATGACACATACATTTTCACGACAAATAATATCATCTGACTGAGATGAAAATCGAGAAAAATGATGTGTGTTTGCTTAAATTGTGTCAGTCACGTTGTGTGTGAGTGTGCCAATGAGGACTACAGCCTGCAGGCTAGGTATATGAGGACGGCTGTTAAAAAATAATCTAAAAGAGTAGTGGTCTGCTTCTATTCCTCCTACACGATTACTGATTATGAACGATCGTGTTATTTAACCTTGATCGATACTTTTGTGAAGACTTTTCTTAGTAGCAGTTCTACTTAATAAGCGCTGCCCTCAACGTAAATTATATTCTAACTTAAATTATCGAGCATAGTCACATGCGTTGTAGTGAAACACCCAGAGAGTTTGGTGGGTTTCGAACCTGACTGATAGTTTCGAACACAACATACTATCCTATCGGGGATCTTAAATTCAAAATAATTTATGGGTTACAATCGGGTTATATACAGATGAGCGTGACTTGAATAAAAAATGTTGTTGGTATCTCCATTTTAGCATCTACTGCTCGTAAGTCGTATTCGAAAGCTCCTGTCAAAATTACTGTGAGTCCAGTAGTTTCCTTTTCCTATAGATTTTCTGTTAAATTAAACAACAATTTAAATTCATACATTTAATTTATCCCATAACCAAACGCTTTAAAGACTCCTTTATAAATTTCTTATTCTTAAAATTGCTTCTTGAGACTTTTTGATACGAATTTAATGATCCACGGTAACTTGATGTTTAATAGTTTATAGACTTAAAAGTCTCAAAAGCTGCCAAAGAGTTGTTATCATGCGTAGCAATCGAATAAAAATATAAAATTTACATTTATTACTTAATTGCTTCTTCTGGGAAGGTGTTTTAAAAGTAAATATCGCAAACATGTTAAGTGAGCGTTTGGTAATAGAAACCCTTTATTGTCATAAATGCACTATTTAAATGTACATTTATGGTTTTTTATTATTATTTTTAGTTACGTTTGAGTACAAAGCCGATATTTGCATGTTAATTTCTATTGTAGGAATATTTGAAATAAATACGTTTTTACAAACTCATAGCCATTATCGAGGCAAAGAAGTGAAAGCAAAATCCCTTTTTTATTCTCTGTAAATTGTATGGTTTTATTACTTGTGTTTTTGTCTTTTTTGTTGTGGAGTCTAATTTATGGACAAATGTGAAATATGATACATATGCTTTGAATACAAATTCTACATGTAAATGAATTTCATACGAGTGAGTACTTACAGGGTGTTGGAGCTTTTGCTGTGTTAAAAAAAAGAGAGAATTTATAATTTGCCCATTTTACAAAATACCAAATAAGAAAACAGTTTATGTTTCTAATTACAACTCCCCCTATTTGAAATGATTTTTACTTTTTTTGTTACAGAGTTCTTGTGTTTCAGTAATTTTCTGCTTGCCTGAACTCTAAGCAAAATCTCCATATCAAATAAGGATTTAAATAAAGAAAATATTCTTGTGTTTTTACATCATTACCTGTGGTATTTAAACTAGTTTCAATATCCTTGTCTTGAATACTGATTAGTTAATAAAAGGAAATTTTTAAGAGATTTGGTTTTTCAAATAAACAAGAAAAAATATCAAGGTATAACAAACATTTTCAATTCATTTGCTTTGAATTCACTTTTTTAATATAATTTTATGTAAAGCTAAACACACTGCAAGGGTTGGTATGTAGTAAAGCCGTAACCCAAGGGATATTTTATACTGCTTTCGTGTTCATGGTACAAGATCTAGGCTACGTATAATGCTAATAATCCCATATAGTGAGAGTAAATTCACATCTGAGCAGCTCCCAGTACCTGCAAATTCTGATCTCAGTATATCCTAATGTATATTGATAGTATAGAAGAATACAACCTTTGTTTGCCTGATCGCTGACAAAACTTTTCATTGACGAGAAAACTCTGCCTCGATCAGTTTTATACTTAGCATATCCAGTAGATATTCAAACAAAGGGTTCAGGTCCTATAAATCTACGACGGGTACCTAGATTTTCTAAACCGTACGCGCTCTCATTATTAACATGACCATAAAAGCTTTGAACCCAACATAATATACAACTGTTTTGAGAACCAAGTTCATTTAGAGATGTCGCACAATCAATAACTATCGCAGACCTTACCTCACATGAGATTACGTCATCTTGGCTTTTTATATACGTTGATATTCTCATTGAACATTTCCTCGCATAGATGCCGATGGCCTATACTTCTGGCTAAAAGATCGTTGTAAAAGTTCAGGTCTGAAATACCGGCTCCTGTGTCACCTGTTTGGAGCCGTCAGTAAACCAAACCTAGGCTACTACTTCATGCCACAAAGTCTGGTTGCCTATAGGAAATAAGGACATCAAATTTTCATGACATTAAGAGAGTTGTTTGTTTGTAAATAGATATTTTATAAAGTAACAGGCCCTAAGCCTCGCGAACCGAGGAAAGGGTCGCTAATTATGAGACGAACTATGTGAAAATGTCCCCCTAGGTTTCCGGCTTTTACTGGCGAAATACATAATAGCCAAGCAGCGCTTCTGCGCGCTTGCACTTGCACTGTTATATGCAGTGGCGAAATGAGCAGCATAGCACCTAGGGTTTAGGTGCGACCCAAGTAATAGATACACAAATTAGGCAACACTGCAAGAACCTTTTGAAATCTAGAAATCATCAAAAATTTTATCACCATTACTCAGACAAATATTTAAATAAATAGCTATGAAATAAATTTGAAAAAAAGAGATATGAGAAGTACACAGCAATGCTAAGGAATTTTGAACTAAATTTGAGAAAAAAGTATAGTAGAGAGTAGTGCGAGTTAGATACACCCGAAACGAAAATTTTTATTTTTATTTATTTCATCGTTAATAATTTAGAAAGGCTGCTGCTACTGATGTTCGAATTTTCTTAGGCTTTTATTTTCCAATGCAGCAAAAAGGCTATAGGCTTGATAACCACCTCCAATTAATCGACATTGCTACAATGTCTAGTATTTATTAGAATGTTCAGAATTCATAGTCACTGGGTTTCATAATTGGGCATCTTCAAAAGTTTTAATTTTTTAGATAGAATCGAATCGATCTATCAAATTTTTTAGATAGAGCCTTTGGTTTCGCGGTCACAACCCTATTAAAACAACCTTAAATGTCAAAATCCATGTGTATTAAAATAAACCAGGAAGTTATTATTCTTGCCTTCAACAACTACGTATTATTTATATCATTATAAGAGAAGTTCATAATCATCGACTCAATCATCGATAAAGGCCCCAGAGCGGAATTCACAACATCATTCCTTTTTCCGAAGGCATATGACGCACATGTCTATTGCTATCATTCCAAAATCGACAATTGTGTTTACTGGCTTACATATTTATTCGGAAATGGTATTCATGGCTGAGTATGATTTCGATAAAATTAATGTAAGTTTGCTTCCATGGCTCCATTCAGCGTACATACGTCGTTGTCTATGGTCGATTACCTTCAGCTAGTGGGTTAACTGAATTTCGCCAAGTTGTGGTTTGCTGAACAAGTTCTTGTAAACATTCTCATGGACAGTGGAAATGTTTTTAAATTCATTCACCACACTGTAAATAGTGTTCTCTCTAGAACGATTATGGCGACAGTTAAATGAGCGAAACGTTGCCAGAACAGAATACCTATTTAAAAAAAAAAACATTATTTATTTATTATTTATTTAATGAAAAACTTCATAACATTTAATTATTCAAAAGTTTAACAAAAATGGAGCACTAGCAAACGGTGTCATCAGTTCTAAAAAAAACAAATTTTATCATTTGCACGTGTTGTTAAACTATACCTAAATTAATGGATATTTGGCAAATCAGACTGAATAAATGGAAACTAATTCTACAGATGTAGTTTCAACAATATAGCTGTTATCAACTCTTACAGTTTTGAAGTTCCTACTGCAAGACCCTTTATAATATAATTTTTCTGTTTAACCAAAACCCGGTTTTTGACATAAACAGTTTTTCGAATAGACTACTATGTATGCGTTCTTTGATTGATTGGCATGAAACTTGACTAGAAATTAAATTTTCTGCTTAGTATGCAGATTATGGCTGCCATAAAAATGATAAAATATGCAAACGACATTAACTAATAGTTTGTTTAATAGTGAAGCCTTGTATACATGTATGTATGTACGAAAGTCTTGGATCAATTTAAAGGCATTTCTAAACAAACATGTTTGAGTTTGACACTGGCAATGAATCATACAAAATAAATTATCAAAAGTTCTTTAGTATAAAACCAAAGAGATTTAACATCACTATATGAATTCTTTCAAAAAGTATTTAACTTAATCTAGATTTTCATTTATTTATGTTTTATTTAAGTTTTTGTTTTTGTTGTTTTTGTATGTATTAAAATTTATTTAAAAGATTTTGTTCTTCTCATGTATTTGTTTATTGTTTTATTAAGTTTTTTTCTCCTCCTTCTTGCGAGTTGTATTGCCTTAAATAAACAATCAGATCTATTATGAAATTCCGTTGCTTAATTACCCGCAATTTGAACAACAACAACAACTTATTTACTTACAATTCTTTGTACAACAAATAAGTCTGAATGAGTGTTATGAGAATTATTAATTAATTATGAATTTCAAAGTTATGAATAAGAAATTTGTGATTATGGTTATTAATGACTGGCTCTTTAATTTGTAGTATCCCACCCTATTATTGTTTTTTCATTTCTATTATTTTGAAATAGAACAGTCAGACAGCAAGTCGCTTCGTTCATAAGTCAGCCAGCCCACAGCAAACGAACAATAGTACGAAAGTATGATGGAAGTCTTAAGGCACAAACTGACCAATATTTCTTTTTTTTTTTAATTTAATGTATGCGTGCGTAAGTATAAGTGTGTGTGTAATATAAAAAACTAAGAAAAATATTCTTCATTGTATAAATAAGCTCCTCTCTTAATCAAGCAACTTGTTTCCTTTAAACACACGTACGTTCTACTAGGATATTTTATTGAAAAAGTTTATTTATATTTCTTTTCTGTGGTCGTTTTCTACTGTTATCACACACAAGCATACACACACACCCACACACATACACACACACAAAAACTTATCCCCAAAATTTATATACATTTGTTGGTGTGCAAATCACACTCACAATACTGGCACACAAATTGAATAGCACCTAATTAAAATTAAATCGGAAAACTCTACCAATATTCCTCAAAGTTAAATGGGGTGGTTGCAAAGTGAACTGTAGGAAATCGGAAAAGAGGAACAAATGACATTGGACTAAGTAGAAGAGCATGAAGTAGAAACAGAAACAGAAAGGAAATCTAAAGGCAAAATTAATTTAGTAAGAAGCTATTAAGGGCTTTAACGTTTTAAATGAGTAGGAGGAGTAGATGACTTACAAATCTTCCAACGGCTCTGCATTAGAATATACTAGAATATACTAAATGGCAAATTGACTTTGGCGTAAGTGTAAATAGTGTCGCTATTAACTACAGTCCAAAGTGCATGTGAATTGTGCTTTTCATTTAAATAAATGACTTTATTCCAAAAGCTATTTAAGAGGTTTTAAAAACTTATTTATCATTTTAACATTTTAGAGAAAAAATAAAAAATCTCTTAAGGGGGATACGATTTTGGCTTTAACATTAATTTAGTATCAGCGGAAAAATGCGATCCAGAATCGCCCATTTGGGGGTAGGGAGTAATGAGGTAATTTTTTTAAACCATTTTTTTGTTTTAGTCTGACTAAATATAGATTTCAGGAAAGTCCTAATTTAAAAAAAATTAAAAAATAAATTTACAAACAATTTTCCAGCATTGCCGAATATAGAACTCATACTTGTTATTTCTATCGATAGTCTTTATTAATTGCCTATTTGTTTATCTTTTCAATACCAAAGATGGGGAAAATTTTAGGCAGAATTAAATAAAAATAATTAAATTTTGTTCCGATAAAAAAATTATTAGATCTATTAAAAATTAAATGAGTGTTACCTGAAAATAATTGAAAATATTTATTGGCTCTAAAATTTTGTTGGTGCATGTGTGTTACTTTAATATGAATATGGGTATTGTCTAATATTATTCCAGCGGCATAAATAAAAAGGGCTTCTGTAAGGCATGCATAGACCATCGCTATCTCTCCGACTCTTATTTTTCCGTTAATTCCAATTTCTTCCAATTTCAATTATTTAATATTATGCTAATTACCCATAACGTTTTATAATAAAAATGCAATTTATTTGTTTGGGGAAAAGAGCTAGTCCCTATACATATTTCACTGGTTGCTCAGGCCAGATCATCAGGAAACCTTTTTCCTAATTTTAGAGAAGCCAAAAATACTCTATAAGTAATTAAATTCTACAAAACACAATGATATTTATGCATGTTAATAGAATAATGTTACAGAATTTTAAAGCTTCAACAAAACACCAACAAACAAAAAACGTTTTAATTTTTCCTTACCGTCCTTCTACAATTGGATGGTTTTTTGCCATCACTGGATGCATACGTAATGTGCGATGAAAAGCATACACAAGTTAATTGTGTTCTCGCAAGAGAATCGAAAAAAAACAAGTGTTGCCAAGGTTTGCACAAGCAATTGCATATTTAGTTATTAATAAAATTTTTGGTAATTTCAATATTAATTATTTAATATTATGTTAATTACCCATAACGTTTTATAATAAAATTTCATTTTCTACTTTTCAAAAAATCGATTTATAAAAAATATATGTTTATTTAATTGACTTTTATTTAATTGAGTGCTGAATTTAAATGCCTCAAAAGACTGATTTATAGTGCTCTAATCTACCAGTCTGCGATTTTCGGGTTCGAAAAAAGATTAAGAAAAAAAAAATTAGAAAAATACATAAAATAAATTTTAAATATTTAATTACAATTAGAACAATTAAGATTGATTTATTCGGCCGTGACGAATATTCTATACCCTTCACAAGAGACAAACACTTAAAAAAAATGCGCTTTTTGTCCACCAATCAGCAAAATTTCGTATACAGTATATATGGTCACCTGAAATGCCTAACTATTTTATAGAAAATCTTTTTATAAAAAGTTAATAATAATAATTTTAAGAAAATTTTTTGTAATTTTATGGAAAATCTTTTAAATTTTTTTTTTAATTTTTTGGGAAAAGTTTTTGTAAAATATTTAGATTTTTTGTTTTAAAATTTTTGATAACAATTTTTGGAAAAAAAATTTTTTTTTTTTAATTTTTGTTATTTTTTTTAATTTTCATATTTTTGTTTTCAATTTTTGTTAAAATTTTTTCGACATTTTTTTTAAATTTTTGTTAAAAGTTTTTTGCAAAATTTTTGCAAAATTTTTTTGAACGATAAATTTTTTTTAGAAAAAACATAAAATTGTTTTTAGAAAAAACATATTTTCTTTTAGAGTATATTGATGTTAATTTTCTTTTTATGGATTTTTTGCAAGACTATAACAAGCGAGTTTTATTTATAAATATTTTGAAAAGTGATTTAAAGTTTAGCTGCTACTGCTGGTTTTTTTCAATTATTTATAATTCTTCTTTTTCGGTAAATTCTTCTCAGGCTTTATGAAGGAAATAAATATAAGAAACAAAAGCAAACATATTAAATAAAGTCTATATATTATCAATGCTTATATAGATTGAAAAATAATGCTTGCAATAAAAATAAATATTAAATGAAAAAATCTCGTTTGTTTATTGAACGAAAAACTTACGGCGCTCCAATCCAAATACGTAAAAAACATCGATTGTTTATTGATAACTGGGTTAAATGTTTAATAATCTCTTTTCCATTTTGGTAGAAGGAAGATCCAAAATCTAGAAAAAAGATTTATATGCTTAATTTAAATATTTATTAGTCTCTGCTATGTAGTGGAATGAAATAAATGTTCAAGCATCTCTTCTAATTTTAAGTCGAACAATTGAAATTTTGATGAACAAAAAATGTTCAAAATAAACTCTTAAAGGGAATTTTTCATTTAATGCTCAAGGATATTAATGAAAAGGCAAAATTGTAAAATGGCATGGTTGGTATTTGCTCATTATTGAAAACCTCATTAGGCTTTTTTATTTTGTTTTGGAAATTCCGAAAATACCTAAGCAGAATTAAAGCAGCTTACACACAAGGGTATTTAACATTACAAGGCACAAGTACAAGTATTTTTGTTTAAATTTAAATGAATTTAAATATAGAACTTTTCTATGAGTTGGTATGTTTGAAATTTGATAAATCACTGGGGAAAGAGGTTTCGCACATACTAAGGAAGAATGTTACCACTTCTGGCTCTAAAAAATTTCCGAAACTCTTTGCGCTAAAAAAAAAAATTTTTAGTAGAAAGGTTTTAGTTTTTGCTTTTATACGAAAAACATATTTATGATTAACAGGTAAATTAAAAAAAAATAGAACACATTTTTTATACAGAAATGCACTAAATTTTTTTGTTGATTCAAGTTTTTTAGGCGAACCGTTCTCCAATAATATAAAAGAAAGATATAAAAAATGTTCTTTAATGTATCCGACCTTCGCGTTGCGCAGGAATTTTGTTGTCCTTATTTCCGCTAGAATTTGTTTGGACAACCCGACTTGGTGACACGACATAGCAGACATTTAGTTTTTGACGGCTCCATACAGGAAGATGGATGATTCTTGGGTCAAACTTTCAGCGGTGTATTTCTATAAATAAATACCCTACGATCTCTCAGGCTAGGAAATGTATAAGGAAAAAGACAGGGAGTAAAAAAATGTATCTGATGGCAGACAGCCAAGCTTCGCTAAAGTGCTAAATCTCATTTGAACTATGGTCTGGGGTAGTCATGGATTATGCGATATCTCGAAATGAACTCGGTTTTCAAAATAGGTAACACTCTGTTGAGTTCCAAGTCATGAGGAGCCCAAAGTAGAGTTATAGAAACAGAACCTTTCTTTGGCATCCAATGGTTATGCTAAGGAAAAAATTAATTTCGGTTTAAAATTAATTTTTGTGTAAATAGTGGAACTGATATAAAAAGTAACTATTTCGATAAAAAAAGGTCATTTTAATATAAAGCCACTTTTTGTTAAAAAAATAATTTTTCATGATAAAGTTTGTGTTAAGTTAATTAAGTTGGTGATCCATATTTGATCAAAAAATTTACTTTTGTTTAACATGTGGGGTTTTATCACCATTCCTATTAAAAAAAAAAACAAAACAATAAAAAACAATAAAAACAAATATAAAGTTGTATTCGAAAATAATTTAAAGTCGAATAACTGACAACTCCAACTGTAATACATCTAGGCAGAATGCTTAATTTATGTGATGAATTTTTGCGTATATTAATGTATTTTATGATTTAGAAAATATTGGAAAGTTTTTTAAGATTCCATTTAGTAAACCTTTTTACATCGGTAAAAACACACACGAACAAAGAAACACATCACACGAATACATGTCTTAATAGGCCAACATACACAAAACATACAAAGTAATTACACTGAAGTGAACACATCATATAATTGCCATACTTGTGGCTAAAAATTTGAAAATACCCATTCTAGAATATTTGTAACAATTTCATATTAGAGAACACACACATGCACACACAACAATACAACCAAAATTTCTGGCTTTCTATTAAATGTTTTAGAACAGTTATATTTGTGTTAGAGTTTGCAGTTTGTTTATGGCGATCAATCGCACTATTGTTTTATAATGCTTTAAGTAAAAGCTTTTTCTAAAGACGGAACTCGGAAATAGGAACGCCCTGTTACTCTTCTATAGATCAACATTTGAAGAAATTTTAGTTTTTTGCTTCCTCTTCTTCATAGTGACAGCTTTTACAGTAATCGACGAGCTAGATCATAGCGCTTTAGTGTTTTACTGACAGAATTCCTAATTTATTTGAGATTCTGCGAAACGTACTGCCTTCCAGTATCCATTCCTGTTGACTTAGAGATGCTCTTGTCCATCTCGGGAATTTCCCCAAATGTTTGGCAAAGTCTTCACATGTTCCATAAATGGGACCATTTATGGATGCATTTGTTAGGCGCATTTGGTCTAATTGCAATTTATAGTTTTAAGGGTTCATTTGGAACCAATTTAAATGCCATACGAGGTCTTTTTTGGTTTTACGCCCATAGTCTTTACAGTTTGGAAAGAGGAATATTAGCGGTCGCATTGCCTGCGGCTACAGGTTTATATATATTTATATATATTTAAAAAATAAGACTACTTATGCGGTAAAAGCTAATTTCTGTTTAAGAATGATCATGAAAAAAAGAATGTACGCAACCCAAGTGAAAAAAATTGTTAAAATTCCCCTCAAAAGTTTTGCACTTCACCCAGTTATTGGACTAAATCTGAACTAAAATCATTGGTCAAGATTTATCTATCAAAAGAGTGTTAAGCTATGATTCCTTTTTCGTGAGTAGACCTATCCATAGATAATATTTTATTGTGTATTTTCGTTGTAGAATAAGTAGAGAAGTAGTCGTATTACGAGTGTAATTAATTTCATTTTAATTTAAAAAATTTGCAATAGAACGCAAACCCTACTCTGTGTTTGTGTATTTCACTTTTTGAATACAACATCTTTGTTTTATAATTTGAACCAAATAAAATGGACAATACACTAAAAAAACAACAACAATTTTTTAAATTATTTTGCTGGTTTATTTAGTTGTTACATCAAAAACTTGTTTACTGCAAATTCAAAATAAAATAACAATAAAATATTGTGGTCGAGCATAAAAGTGACACCGGCAAAAACACTTGTAGATAATATACAGTTGTTGACAGCTAATTAGAAATACTCTTAATGCAAATTTACTATAATGTTTTTTCCGCAAACGTTTAAAAAAAGCGTCAGCTAACTAAAAACGCTTTATTACACAAGTGCAACAGTGAAAAAAAAAAATACAAGGAAGTGGCACTACAGGTTCTATTACATTATCAAAGGGTAGTAAAACCCTATATTCACTTTTTAATTTTTTCTACATAACTTACAAGGACTCTTTTCACTAACAATATGTGGGAAAATTGTAGCCACTATAAAACTGAGCAACTTTTGTGAAAGTGTCTAGGCTCCCTAAATTGCACTTTCTACCTTAAAAACACCAGTTTTTTACGGTACCGTGAAATATCTCCCAAATGAAATAAATCCAAAACAAAAAAACGAAATAACTCCCCAAAAAAAATTCAAAAATCCCATACAAATTGGAAGTTATTTCATAATGAAGTAACTCCCAATTTTTTGGAGGTTATTTCATAATTTTTCTTTGGGAATTATTTCGCAATGAAATAACTCCCAAATGAAATAACTGCTAACTTAATTCTGAGAGTTATTTCATTTATTTTGATTGGGAGTTATTTCATTTGACTAAAATTGCATTATTCTGGATACAGAGAAAACTTTTAGTCAGCGAAGCCGGTGTTTGTTATATCATAGAGAAGAAAATCCTTGCGCCCGGCCGAAGGCCGGCTATGCAGAAAACTTTAGTAAGCGAAGCAGGTGTTGGTTATACCATAGAGGAGAAAATCATTGCGTCCGGCCGAAGGCCGGCTATGCAGGAAAACTTTAGTAAGCAAAGCCGATGTTGGTTATACTAGAGAGGTTAAACTCTTCCATATGGCCGAAGGCCGGCTACATAGGCAGGGGTGACTCAATGATCTCTCTATGGTATATGGAACAGCGGCTTCGCTAACAAAATATTGTCTGTATAGCCGGCCTTTGGTCATATATCTATTATATATGGTATGATATCAAGGTTATGGACCTCCTTCATCGGGAGGTACCTGTCATACCATAGAGGTTAAAACAGTTTAACAGTGCCCGGGTACAAATATAATTTGTATTGGGAGTTATTTCATTTTTGTTGGGTCTTATTTCATTTGAGAGTTATTTCACTTTTTTTTTTGTAAAAATATAATTGTTTGAATTAACGGTCAAGTTTTTGGATCTTATTTCATTTTGGCGTTGGGAGTTATTTCGTTTTGTTGGGACTTATTTCATTGGGAGTTATTGCATTGGGAGTTATTTTGTTTGGGAGTTATTTCACGGTACCGTTTTTTACTAAACTCTACATTTCATGCATTTAAACTTTGTTTGTTATTGTTGTATTTCTGGGATGATTGTTTTGTTTATTTATATATTGTACGCCTTCAGTGCGTCGTAGGGCAATAATCTAATGGAGGTGCTACGACATGTTAGGGAGGTCAAACAAGACGATCATTTTGAGGTTCTTTATGTGGAGTAATTTATGTAGTGTCAGTTAATTCTGTTTTGTGTTCTTTTTTATATATTCGGAAACGCGGCAAGCGAGAGGAGTTGGAACCTCCTGTGTTTGAAGAGAATAGAGATAAATACCTTTTGAGCACACTGTGGTTCAGTTAAGCTTTTTCATCAATCGAACTCCGCTTTCTTGTCGGATGTTATCAGCATTATTCCAAATAATGAAACAGATGTGGGTTGTAAGAATTTTTCCAATTAAATTTTGACATATAGTTTAAATCGTCCTAGAATGCGGTCAGGAAATAGATTAATGAAACAGAACTGAGACAGATCGTTTTTCCCATACAATTTGACACATAATATAGTCGAAAAATTAGCCGGATATCTTTCTCATTTTGACAGCATTTTTTTCTACACTCTCATATTATACAATCCTTCTCATAAAAATGTTGCCACACTTCCATAATAATATAATATACTGAAAATTCTGCCGAAATCGCGAACGAATATTAAGTATAAATCAACACAACATTTTATTAAATTTGAATCACTATCATACACAATCACAAAAGAATTTGACAGAGCTCGCCTACTGCACCAAACAAACAGCTACTGACAAGGGTCTTTACCGAATAGTGTTAGAGTATTACTGCTATCGATTTAATTATGGGCCTTATTAAAATACTCCTTCTCGCAACAATGTTACCATACTTTCGTTGGATTTCATTAATTTTGTAAAAAGAAACATAAAAGTAAGCACAAAAGAAAATGCCTCGATAGACTGATTGGTAGTAAGCTAATTTATTAGTCTGGGGTTTGCGGTTTCTATTTCCGCCAAAGATTCTGTGTGTTTTATGCAGAAAATCAAAAAGCTTCGTAGCAAGTGACTGAAGTTCCCGACGGATGCTGTTTCGTGACCTAATCTAATATTCCTCATAATAAGAGACCCATAAAAGAACGACAGCCAACACAGACAGCGGCGATTATGAGAATTTTTATAGCCGACCAAAAAAGCCGACAACTTACAACTTATTATTCAGAATCAGAACTTCTGACCTGCTATATTATTCGAAAAAAAGTAAAACTCTTTACTTTGCTTTATTCGGCTTTAAAACATGACGGAAAACTTTCATAAATAAACAGAAAATTTCTCTTACTATTTTAAAATCTTAAATGATTTAGCTAATTTTTATTCAGCAATTTATTTACTGATTTAGGCAAATCAATTTTGTTCTATTTGCCAAATAATTAACTGCAAATTACTTCCGCTGCATTAAATACATTCGTTTGTTTAGACAAATAATAAAACATTTGGGATTTGCAATAGTTTAGGTTGAATTTTTTTGGCTGCAGATTTTTTTGTTTTATTAATGGAATAAACCCCATTTGGAGTATAATTGAAAAATCATTGCATCACCCTTTTAGTTTTCGCCTATGTAATCTATAAGAATAATAAAACTGTAAGAGCGCCGTGCCTGCACATGAAATATTTTTTCAAAACTTTGTTGCTGGTTGAGAAAGTAATCGATATGGAGGTACCTTAGAACTTCGGATCAAACATGCTATACTTTTATCCTCTTAAAATATCTCATTTATAAGTGAAAACAGAGACGAAAAAGAGGAAGTACACAATTTTCCCGATTTAATGTCACTAACTATTATTTTTGTAAACTAGAAAAATAAACTAGAAATCTCATATATGAGAGATTTCCAAAATGAAAACTTATAAATGAAAAGGTTCATAAATGAAAAAAAATTTACAAATATTTATGTAAAAGAGCATTAATGAGAATGAGTTATTTTATTACTTATCACATATAAATAATACGGATATTCTTCGTTTTTGACCGTTCTTGTATGTTGGCTAAAAAAAGCAAACAGTTACACTCATTGATTTGTGATCTATGATCGCGAAAAAAAAATATAAATTTTTAGAAATCTCATTTATGATAAATATCATAAATTTTGATATTTAAACGCTCATATAGAAAAACTCTAAACCCTGGAAAACTTACACAATATTAGCAGAGTTCTATACAAAGAAAATATGAAAACCATATCTCTAGAATTAAAATTCTTTAAATTTGGTTGAAATCACTTTCAAAATAAAAGGGAAATTCGAACAAAATATTGCCAGGACGCTGACGACGTCGCAGGCACTGCTAGTACAACTCTATAGCACTGAATTTCCCAGCTAAAATTTTTGGCTATTTAGCAATGTCAGTAAAACACAATTCTAAAGGATTCGAGTAGATCTATAAGTAAAATCGTGGATCCGTTTAACCTGTTTCAAGTTGAGGATATCGGTGTCAATGACTTTCTCTTCTAACACTCCTTGCTATATCAAAAGCATATCGACATCTTCGCAATAAATTTTAATGTGTCTACTTTGTCATCGCATTATAGCTAGGCAGCTAGTTTGTTTAAAGGGACCTCCCCATATTCTTTTATTCTTAGCTATATATTTTTGGAGCGATAAGTGCTGCAACACTTTGAAAATTTACCTAATTTTCGAACCGTAATAGACAAAACTATTATAAGAAAAAAAAATAAAAAATTAAAGGGTGCTTCAAAAGAAGACGTCTTATTGACAATTATGGCCTTATCTATTAAACGTTTATAGCCAGACACTTGAAATTTATCGAGAGTATATAATAGTATAGTAAATCTGATATAACAATCAATATCCATACCTCTATACATATAATACAGTAACAGAACCATTTCTGTACATTTTTGAAAATTTTGTTTGTAGATAGTAATCGAAATAAAATACAAAACCGCAATTTTTAACATTTTGGTCTGTCTGTCAGTCAATCAGTCTGTCTGTTTGCGTTCGCATCACGTAAAAACTTCTGGATGAATTTAAATCAAGATATATGAGGAGTTACCTTAATATCTCGCTTCAAATATTGGATACTTTTTTCGGAAAAGTATTTTATGTCTAAGAGAAAATAGAGAAAAATTAGTGATAGTAAACAATTTTATCGATGTAAAGGTACTGCATAGTTGACAGCACCTCTTATTTTTGAAAGCGGGATATCCTAAATCCTATTTACAGAACTCTACAATAATTATAGGACTTTATATAAATTTTAAAATATTATCCAGGCATGGATAATAAGAGTCTTAAAATCTGGAGCGGATTACTTTTAAAGCAAAATTGGGCAAAATATTATTTGGGGTACAGCGGGTACAGCTAGTAAAGGGTAAAATTAAAAACTAAAGGGTGCCGCTAGGAATGAATTTCCCCTTGTGAGTTTTAGGTAGCAAAAACAGATAATGTTCACTTTAAAGACCTATAGCTATTAGTAACTTTTAGGTCAGTTACGGCAGTTAGTTCATATTGAACAACGTTTTTGATAACATTTTAGTTTTATATAAAATTTAAATTTTCTTTTATCGCGTCTTTGCAATATTTTTTCCAACTGGGGCAAATTTATAATTTTTGTTTTGCTCTATTTTTTTCCTCCTAAACAGAAATATTTTATTTCTAATTCAGAATCTATGCTGAGGTTTCTTTGAGTGTAAATCTAAAATGTTATTTATATGTAAATATAAGCGAAAGCGTATGCGTGTGTGTCAGTGTATAGAAGCCATAAATAAGTAAAGTAATTGGTTGCTCTTGTTGTAGTCAACATTGAAAATATTTTGGTTGTATATTAAGAAGGAGAAAAAATACTACCACATTGCTATAATTACCTATACATAGATGTAAGTGTATTTGTGTGCGTTATTTCCTGTGTATTTGTGTGCGTTATTGCCTGTGTTTTATACATATGTATATGTATGTTAGTATCAAAATATGTTGTTATCTTTACACCAGCCTGGGATGTAATGATGCTGCAATTTAGAAACCATAATTGAAAATAGTTTCACATTTCCTTAATTGTCATTTCTTACTTAAGATGAATTTAAGGCAGCCCAAAGAAATTCAGCTTTCAGCAATGAGCCAATTGCAAAACCATCGAATGGGGAAAAGGAAGCTATTTTAACTTTGACTTAAGATAAATTAGTGGTTTTCATGTACGAAATTGGATTTCTTTCTGAAATTTTCTTACACAAACTTGTCACATTTGTGTCGGTGTGTACTAAAAATGTTAAAAGTGTTAGAAGTAAAATGTCATCCAAAATATCTTAATTTTTATGTTTTTATTTTCTTTTAAAGCAATTTTAGTTTTTCATCAAGTTTTCAAACGCATTTATTTTAAACAAACAATAATTTACTCCTACCTGTAAATTTTTTTTCACAAATATGTGTCTCTTACGTACATATGTATAAAAGTTTGTGTAAAATAACACCGCAAAATAATTTGTCAAGTTTTATTACATTGAAACTAACCTCAGCCAAACACAAACCCAATGAAATGTTTACATTCACATGTACAGGTGTATTTACTGCAATGCAATAAGCAACATTTGTGGATAAAGTTCTGTGTGTGTGTGTGTCTGTACATGCGCATGTGTGTTATAATTTATAGAAGTGTTGCTGGTTATTGGAAATGATTGTATAAATAAAACAACAGACAACGTATAAAAACCAAGTCAATGAAACGTACATATGCGATTTAATATGAGGACTGAGAAGTTGCGTTTTCAACATGTAATACTTTAAAAAACAATCTTCAGAATAATCTCATATCAATGTGTGTAAATGCTGGATTTAAATTTAAGATCTGTCAAAAGTATTGTTTTTAATCACAAGATTTCCAAAACAGGACATAAACTTTCACAAAGTATCACAGTTTCAACAATTATTTTTGACAAATAGTACCATTTAAAAGGTGAAGTACTTTGCAATTCAAAAGGTCCATTTCTTTACAACAAGTTAATTAACCATAATTTTGTGAATTTTGGATACCTTAAAACATTTTGTACCAGATATGTTTCGTACAAAGAGTACTTTTTCTTCACAAAATTCCATTTACACAAATTAAGAACTATTTTTACAATAAAAATGGCAAAAGGCTTTTTTATATTTCTATAAAAAAAGATTCCTCTTTTTGCGAAATGTGCTGTTTAAGGCATAAAGTTAAAGACAAAGTGCTTTTTTATACAATAAGTACCTTCTCACATAAAAAGTACCTTTTCGAGCAAAACAAAATTTAAAAAAGCGCAATGTTTTGCAGCAAAATGTGGTTTTTTACAGAAATTGTAACTTTTTACAAAAAAAAAAAAAAAACTATTTACCCGACAAGTCTCTTTTATTACTTAAAAAAGTTATTTTCAAAGAAAAGGTCCAATTAAAAAATTACCATTTTAGGCAAACAGGTTCAGTTTACATAAAAAGATACTTTAAAAATCGATTTTTACACAAAAGGTATTTATTTTGATAAAAATACATTTTTTACATTTTTCTCTTTCTTATTTTGTGTTAAAATTGGTTTTTCACAAAAGGCCTACAAATGCCTATATTACACACAATACTTTTTTCTTTCCTTTTCCACAAATAAGTATCGTATTTACGAAAAAAATGCCTTTTTAACAAAAGCTGACTTTTACAAAAGGTATTTTAACCAAAAAGTTCCCTTTTAAAAAAGGTATATTTTTACATAAACGCTCCATTTGACAAAAAAATCGCATTTAACACAAATGAGTTCCTTCTACACAAAAGTACTTTTTTATACATTAATCTTTTTACAGAAGTTCTCTATTTACTCAGAAGTACTATTTTTGCCCAAAACATCCCGTTTTTACAAAATTAAAAATCTTTAAAATTGTTCGTTTTGCAAGAAGAACCTTTTTTACACATAAGGTTGTTTTTACAAGAAGATGTTTCTTATATAAATGGTGCATTTTTACCGAAAATATCTGTTTTTATACAAAAGGTTATTTTTATCAAAAATTTAACTGTTTAAACAAAAGGCACTTTTTTAAATAAGAATCCTTTTTACACAAAAGTCCCTTTTTACAAAAAATTTCACTTTAAAAAAAGCACTGAAGATGCCCTCTTATAGAAAAGTAAATTTAACACTAGAAACTCTAAAAAAACAGTTTTACACAAGAAGTACGATTTTATAAAAGTTACTTTTCAATACAAAAACTATTGTTTTAATATTTTTTTTTATTACAAAGATCTAAAATCAACTAGATTTTCCTTATTCTCATGTTTATTTATTGGGATAACTAACATCCCATTAACCCATACTAGAATACGAATGAAGTCACATTTATTTATTGTTAATAAAATTATATTTGTTGTATTTGCAGACAGTTGGCAACAGTTTACAAGTATGAGAATTTATATGAGAAAAAAGTAAAAATATCATCAGTTCAGTTGAATTGAGAGGAGTTGAATTCAGTTCAATACGATTCGATTGCGGATAGGAGACATATAGCGTCGACAGTTTCATTAAAATTTTGTTTATCCGCTAGCAATTTATTTGCATTATACACAAGTGACACTAAAGTCCAGAATTGAATCGACAGCTTCTAGAATTACAAATAAAAAATACAGAAAAAAATAATCGTACATATACTAGTCAACCAATACATAGTACATATATCAGAAATACACATCCGCACAGAACACATATACTTACCTGCAGGTAATCGTTACAGAGTTACAAACTCTACAAGAAAATAAATGTACATTTGGATGATATGGATTTATATTTTTATATTCGAGTGCAAATACAAAAGTATTATTGTATATAGTTTTTTACACAAACTAATATTCATACAGGGTGTGGTATGTTTTGGTAATTTGAACTGCGGAGTTTGTAGGACAAACAAAATCACAATTATTTAAATTACACTTAAATTAGTTTAGTGTTAGATTTATTTGTTTTGCAGTCATATCTTTATTAAATCTTTAAAATCTTAAAATCTTTTGCACAATGTTTGATTTCAGAAGATCCCAAAAGTTAAACCCTTTAACAGGGTTCTCATTTCTGTTAATATTTGTATCAGTAAAAAAGGTCCTGTTATACAATACCTGAGACAGAAATTATGTTGGTTTATTTTTATAAATGCAAAATATTGTTTGCTTTGTTCTTAATATGACAACTTCAGATAACAGTTATTTGCACCAGGTGTCGTTTGTGCATCTGTGCGCGTTAATGAAATGTTGTGACTTCATATTTAGTGTCATCAATAGTGTCATCAATATTGAATTTCGAAGCGAAGTTGATTTTTTTATGAAAAACAAATAAATAATTAAATGCGATTGTTTGTAGATGTAATAACGAGGATAATAAAAAAATATTTAATACAATTTAATTCGATTACTTGCTTAAAATAACATCATTAACGTGTTAACTAGTTTAAGTTTTATATACTATATTTCAAGAGTATCTAGACGGTTCGAAAAACGGTTATTTATATAGCGAACACAGTTTTTAACTGACCTCTGTAAATTTCAAGAGTCTGCCTATTAACGTTGAAGAAATCTGAATATATATGTTTATATCACGTCACTATCGGATCACCCTTTAATTTTTAATACTTATAGTTATAGTTGTCGTAGCAATTCACAATTTATGAATATGTCATAATGGTTCCGGATATAGGAGGCGCTGACAGACGGCCAGACATTGTAGCGGAAACAATAGGTTACACTTTTACCCTTTTGGTACGGAGTCTTAAAAATAAGAAATTTTACCACCACAATTTATAAGATGAATATTGACAGACTTCTGCAATAGTTTAAGCATTGTAAATCAAAAGGTGGTACAATATAAATTTTATAATAAATCGTCATTGTGGGAACGTCAGAATAATGTAAATTAAAAAGAGGCGTGTCTAACAAGTCATCGAGATTTTACAACAAAACAATTTTGCGGCCACTCCTACTATCAAACTCCATATGTACATGAACTAAAAAGAAATATTAACTAATGAGCTGAAGTGAACTAATGAGCTGAAGAAATCTTATGAGCTGAAGTGAACTAACGAGCTGAAGTGAATTATAGAGCTGAACTGAACTAAGGAGCTGTAGTGAACTAACGAGCTGAAGTGAATTATAAAGCTGACTTAATTAGTAGGATGAAGCTTTTATGTTAAACATTCCAGCAATATTTTGCAGAGAAAGGCGGTTTTTGAAACGGCCTAGTTGTAACCCCCTTTCTCCTTCTTCTAGATTACCGACTGAGTCTACTTAAAATCTTTGGAGTTTCGCCCTTCAAGTAACAAGATCAGACTAGAGATTCAAAGAAATACATTTGTTTCATGCGGCCATGAATCTAAGGGTAACTAAGCGGCACTAAGTTGAGGTACCGAACCATAGAGAAGAGACTGCATAAATTAAGAGATGAAAAAATATGTATTTTTTTGTTTTGTTATTCTTCAAAAGTTTCTTATTTATTTAAATTTCTATCTTTCTAATAATACATTTTTTTTTCGATGTTGTAAGGCTTTTACGTAAAAGGCATGTACGGCATAAAATAAGTTGTGAACGACTGTACTTACGTACATACATCTCCACATTTAATTGACATGTGTTTAATTTGCCTATTCATGACATTTTATTACCCGAACAATTTTTGTAAAGTGTTAAGAAGCAATTAAAATATTCTTACCATTAATAGCCACACTGCGTTAATAAGATAAATTTTCGTGGACACATTAAATAAATCTTATAATTAAACTACAGATTTCAATGACAATTAAACAACATTTTTATGGTGAATTTTTGTCAAGGAATAGAAAGACAAACAAAAAAACTTAAAAAGGCTTTGTATGTGAATCGGTAGCTTATGAAAGACCTCTTGTCATAAAACGAAAACTTTCCCATATGAGTTCAGATATAAAAAAAGATAAGCAGAAAGTAATTATACTATAACTTCCCGAAAAATAGCACAAAATAATTGAAAATTTGCACATGAGTACTTTCAATTACGGAGATTGCAAAGGTGCCAGTAACTAAAATTTTGCTTAAGTCGACTTAACCACTTATTCCTTATTGCCACAGATATAATATTGTAATCAAATATAAACATCATATGAGTATCAGCTGCATTTTAGCTTATTCTATCTTTACCTACATGACTTTCAAATCTGCGGGTTATTTTATTTATATTGGCTTTTCAATATAAGTTTTTTTTTATTTCCAAAAAAGCCCTTAATGGATTCCTATAAACAATAAACCAGATTGTAATGCTGATGGTTAAAACTTTGATGAGTTTTAATTAGATTTCATTTTTAATAATTTTTCGTTTTAATTTTTATTATTACTTTTATACATAACTCCGCTTTCAATATATGTGGCCATAGTAGAAAAAAATAACTACTTAATTTATTGCGTGTGTTTGTGATGGCGAATATTTTCATGTCTCTTTTCTGCTTATATAGATTGATTTACAAGTGCCACTATAGGGTCGATTTAAGTGCATACGTTCTTTTTCTGTGCGAAAGCGAAATATGAAAAGCAATATGTGCGTAAAAAACTCAAATGTATATAATAAAAAAATAATAAAAAAAATATAATTAAATTTCATAATTTTATTTGTAATTAAATGACGCTGGTATTTTTTTCATTTTTTGCTGCTTTATTTTATCAACTTTTTCATAAATAGTGCAGAATTTTTTTAACATAGTGAAAATGATGGACTCTTCTCCAGGTAATGGAGTAGTAAACACTTTTCACTAGTGTTAACAGAAATTTAAAAGAATCATGTGCATTTTTGTGGACTCATATTATGGATAATTTACTTAAATTATAAAAATAGAAGTAAACTTTTAAATGTTTATTATTTGTTTAAATCTGTTTGATTAGGTTAATGCAATCACTTGCGAAATACTCGGTTTTAATCACTAAAATTTATGAAGATATAATATATTGATATACATATTGTTGTGCCTAGAGTATTAAAAAAATTTAAAAGTATCAATTTTAAAATTTGTCTTACATAATTGAATACATTTTTGTCCTCACGCTGTAATTTTAAATTCAATAAATTCGATTTTGTGTCCAGTAAAAAAAAAGCAATATTTAAAACAAACTAGTGTTAAATTCTTTTTCTTGTAGGTGTGTATGCGTAGGAGTAAATATTTTTCTGAATACTTAAAAAGTGCATTAAAGTATGTCTGTATGTAGATAAAAAATTGTAAAAATTTATTTGTTTGTGTGAAGCAAGTATGTTTTTATAGATAAAAATATCATTGTAAACGTATATGAAAACGTATACACATACATGCATCCAGTTCACAACTTTCTAGTATCGTTGTATAGGTTGTATTATTGTATTGAAGTATTAAAGTGTAACTAACTTTTCAAGCTTATGTTTGTTATTATTAAGAGATAAGGAAAAATTACTAGTTTTTAAAAATTATTAATTCATTAATAAATAATAATTCATTTGTAAAAAATTGTTTATTATATCATAATACAAATTGACATTTTCATCTCCAACGTTTTATATTAAATTTCATGGTGCCACATTCTACGTATAGCCACCACTAAGTTTTAGAAGAGATTTCAAACCTGAAAAGCCTATGCATGAATCTGTTTCGTTATGTTTTATAAATGGTTTTCCATTTCTTTATTATTTTATATTAAAATATTTTATTTTATTTACTTATACTTTTATTAACAACCAATACAATACGAATAGTGTATTTCATTACTAGTGTTGAGTAAAAAATGTCGCCTAATCCAACTATTGATATCGATAGACTTTTTTTTCAGGCAGTTAATGCCTATATTAACTATATTAATTCCTTTGGAAAGGAATATTAGTAGATAAGACAGATGGTTAGTTGATAGTAAAGCTTCGCTTCTGGCAACACTGCAATTGCCCGTTATTATTATTTTTAGTACAGTATTGTACAGCGACTCTAGTGTTATTTAGGCGAATTAGTTTGAAGCTAGCATAGCCAATTATAATTATCGCCGCTCATATAGTGCTATATGGTAAAACCGGAGAAGAAGGGCGCTGTGATATGCATTATTATAAAAAGAAATTAATACATATCAGAAAAATTTATGTTGCCATGGCTGAGTACTGAACTCGTGACCATTGCCTAGTAGTTAACGTGCTAACCACTTAAGCTACAGCAACCTCTTTAAAGCTCCTGCCCATACATGAGAGTTTTATTCTAATTTATGTCGGATATAGATGGTATAAATAGTAAGAAGATATGATGGAGTAATAAATTATCTTTTACACTGCTCTAAAAAGCCTAGAGACTTGAAAACTTTTTTTGAGACTTGAAAAATATGTTTAGTGCAGCCGACATCAAACTGGATTTTTATGCCAAGAACATCTAGGGCTTCTGATTTTTTAATACTTACATCACCTATAGCTGTAGGTGGATTATTTTTAGCTTGTTGGGGTGCCGTACGAGCATTATTTTAATTTAAAATCATTTATTTATCATATATCCTTGGTATATTTTTTGTTTCTGTATTAAGCTCACATAATTATGTAAATCGTGTGTTAATGAATTTCAAATATTCTTTATTATTATGTTTGCATTGATGTGCGGCGATTTTTTATTACTTTTATTGTATGGTCTCATGGTTTTGATAAAACTAAAGGTTGCTCAACAAGTTATTTTATAGTTTAAATGGCTTGAATTTTGAATAAAAAAATATATTAAGCCGATTCAATGCACGAATTGTATATATTTCATTTTTATTATTCCAGAAATTAAAACAATTTCCAAACTCATTTGGTTTGTTTTTAAAAAAATATATTTTAAACAAATTGCATTTTTTCATAAATAACTTATTTTTAATTTCAACATCTTTGTTTTTGGACAGTCTTTAAACCTATTAAAGGTTACAGTACCCACATTAGCGAAAATAATTTTAATACAGAAACACACATGTACATCTTCAACATCCATAACATAGAGAGTAAAATACACGCACACACAACCATAATATAATGTATATGTGCATATTTGCATAAAAATGTATAAATTTATGCCTATGTTTGTGTGCGTGTACATGTTTTTATTTTGTAAGTAGTCGTGCGTTAATTAATTACTTCAGAACACCAATATTCTCAACATCGTCATCGTCATCGATAGCATCATCATCATCGTCGACCTCGACATCGATTGTATTTTACGCACGAATTATATTTGCGGCTATTTTAACATTAAGACTTTAAAAATGTGTTTATTTCCCATAAGAATTACAATTCAATTCTTGCGCTTCACAACACTTGTTCCCGGAATATTTTTGTAGATGTAGCAGAGAAATTGCTACTTTACTATAAAAATTAAAAACCAATTAAACTAAAAACTTTGAATTGCTTTTAATTGACATACTTGAAAAATAAATCGACAAAAACAAATAAAAATCATTTATGATACACAAATTTCACATGTATAATATTTGCATGTATGTAAGCATGTCTGCATGTGTGTATGTACAAAAAAATTTAAAACTTTTTCAGAGGTAGTTGTAGCGTATTGTATTTAATACGAATAGCTAGATTTTTGTGAATTATTGTAAATTTTTAAATAATTATTGTAGTTTTTCACCTTTTTTTATATTTGAATTCTGTTTTTTATCAAGCACAAGGTCTTTTTTATATAAAAATCTTTTAACAATTTTTATTTATAATATTTCGCTACACATTTTCGTAAAACAAAACGACACAAATCTGATTTATTAAAAGCTGGCATGCTACTGATTGTATATATTTATATGTCTTATTCTCTTTGTGACAGTTTTGTTGAGACTGTGTGTGTACACAGACACTCAGGGGTTTCCAGGGGCCTCTTGGGTTATAATAAAACTAACAAGTACGGATCGTGCAGTAGGACATCGCTACCAACGTACAACACCAAAAAAAGGTGTTTAATTTTATATTTAACAATACTCCTTTTCGTACCCACACAAAGTTAAAAGCCAAAAAACAAGATATACCTCAATTTAATTATTACACAAAGTATTTTGACGCTGTCAATATGTATAATATTTTTAATTATAATATTAAACAGTGCACAGTGGAGCAGAATCAAAATATTTTGGAAATAATTAAGGGCTAGACCGACGGATTGATCCAAAATATGACATGAGCATAGCAGAGGAGTATTTGAGGTTAAGTTTTGACGCTCGGCTCTATTCACTTGTCAGGGGTATCGCTGTGAGATCTCAAATTTGGGTCCCTCTTATCTGTCCATTCCTTTAGAGCTTGGAATTTCCTAAATTTTAGTTCGATTTTTATACATTTTTTAATTTGAGTACAATTTTATCAAATTTATTAAAATTTTTCTCGTAGTGAGCGAGCAAAATTTAAAATATTATGGAAAAATTTTAAAATTATATTTTTCCTAGCTATTTGCAAAAAAGAAAAAAATAGATTAAAAAAATAATTAAAACAAATGCACACTGGATACGATTTACTTTCAACACTACTTGTTTCACTTTCGCATGCTTGAGGAAGGGAAAAAAGAAAAGTGACGTTATTTCGATTTACACAATACGAAAATATTCAAAATGGTACTAGGCTTTGGAATACGAAACAGGGCTTATATTCCAAAAATCTTAACCATTAGTTATAATCCTAAAAACTCCTTTGTTATACAATGTTAAAAGGTTTATAAAAAAGATTATCAAAATAAATAAATAAATTTACGCCAATATATCAATGACGAACTGGTCTGCGCTATAAGTAACACATCTAAAGCTTTAATAATTCATTGTGGCAATTACCCGTTCCTATTATATAACCCTGTATAGCAAATACGTAAATATAAAAATTGTTTTAATTCCATTTCAATTATGATACGAGTATCAAAATGAATGCAATAAAAAATTAATAAAAATTCTTGCTCTTCACTTGTAACTATTGGCATTTATATTATACGGTCAGTAGCACTTCAATTGCATTTTAGGTTTCATAATTTAAATTGGAGATTATTTGTTGCATGAGTGAATCATAAAATCGATACATATTATGGTTGTTAAAGTAATTAAAATAAAAAAGCAATAAAACTCTGTCACTTATTGCTGCTCAGATAATTTAGTTTCGACAGGGAAAATCTCTTTAATTGCTTCTGCTATCAAGTGCAGATGCTGCAGCTTCTATAAATTACTTTTATTTTATCGTTATTGTCAAATCTTAATGATTTATTTGTTGGCAATAATAAATAAATCTTATATGTTCATTGAAAGCAATACAACAAGCAAAAAAAAGATATTTTTCCTGTTCTCACCATCATAATTAACCTTAATTTGAGTTACGAATTTTGTTAATTGAAAACAATAAAAAATTGTGTCATCTTTCTTTGTAAGATTCCTTCCCTACCTCACAAAAACGTGATTATTTAATGTTTTGAGGTTTTTTTCACATTGGAGAACATAAAATTAGAGATGAAGATAGGAAAATAGCAATGCTGAGTCTCCCTTCTTATTTGTATGTCAAACAGAAAAAAAGAATTTAATAACACAATGACCTTTATAAGGAAAAAACCAAAGTACAAAAGATACACACACACACACATACATATACTCGTATGCAAACTTTATTCACTTGACTGCTTCAAACAAAATTAAAATGATCATGGGACGTACGTGATAACTTTTGTGCTGCTAAGTTAATTTACCATAAAAAACTATCATCTACATTCCATTTATTTTACACACCTTGAAGGTTCATTAATGGAATAATAATGGGAAGAGCTTTATAATGAATAGAGGAAAGAAGCACTTGATACTCTTGTTTTATACATTTTATTTATTTTTGTAGAAAATAATATTATTCGGAACTTTAGTTTTTGCCAGGTATAAAATAATTTCGGTTTTTTTTTTGGTTAAATTTAGTTGTCGATAAATTTAATGTAGAAAATAAAAGTTATAGATACATTCTCTACAGGAAAATTGATAAACTGTATATAGATATAAAATTATCAATAAATTTACTATCAAAAATATAATTTATCAATAAATTTTGCATAGTAAATAAAAATTATCGATAAAAAATGTCCATAGAGTATAGACGCAAAATATATAAGTAGTACTAAATAAAAGCTATCGATACATTTTCCGTAGAAAAAAAAAATTATCGATAAATTTTCTATAGAAAATAAAATTTATCGATAAATTTTTCACAGAAAATAAAATCTAATAATAAACTGTTTATACTTATAGACATAAAGTAATCAATAAATTTACTATAAAAAAAATTTATCGATAAATTTTACATAGTGTATAGAAATTATTGATTGGCCATAAAAGTAGTAGAAAATAAAAGTTATCCATAAATTTTTGTGGAATAAAAATTACCGATAAATTTTCTATAGAAAATAAAAATTCTCGATAAATTTTCTATTGAAAATAAAAGTTATCGATAAATTCTCTGTAGAAAATAAACAATATTAATAAATTTTCTATAGAAAATAAAAGATATCGATTAAAAAACTTGTTTCGCTAGAAACTATAAGTTATATGAAATAAAAGTTATCGATAAAATTTCAACATAAATAAAAGTTATCAATATTTTTTCTGTAGAATATAGAACTTATAGATAGCTGTTCCATTAAGGACAATATTATCGATATCTTCCTTTTATAAAAAAATATTACTATTTTTTATCGATAAATTTTTATTCTCTATATCGATGAATATAGAAAATGAAATTTATTTTTTTTTATGAAGAAAATATAAGATGTCGATAATTCTATTAGGAAAAAAATAGTAAACGATAACTTTTATATAGAAGCTAAAAGTTAACGATAAGTTTACTCTAAAAATATGCTGATTGATGTCTAGCCAAATACCTGGTATTATTTTTAAACTTTTTGTGAAAGTAAACATTAAAAATAAATTTATATAAAATATATTATCAACTCCTTTTATTTTGGAAGGTTTTTTATTTTCTAATAAAATATGTAAATTTCTTGGTTTTATTGAAGTTTCCTTAAAATTATTTCTATATAAATTATTTGATAACTTTTAGCTTCATATGAAAATTGCTGATTGTTTTTCTAAAAAGTTTTCGATAATTTTTGTAGAAGACATTATTGATATAGAGATATTATCGATAACTTAAATTTTGTTGGCAGTACAAGAAGTACTCGATAAAGTTTCTATATAATTTTCAGAAAAAAATTAATCGAGAGTGATAATTTTTAATTTTTAGTGAAAAGTTTTAATTAAACTGGTCTAATCAAGTTAGTAATAACTTTTTTTTTTGTTAATTTGAGGTTACTGAAAACTTATTTCGCATAGACAAACATCTATATATAGTTGCCAATAAGTTCCTGATAAATTTTAGTTTCTATAAAAAAATAAGAATGAAAATATATTTTTAATTAATTTTAATTTAGACACTAGCAGTATGAGAGACATTTTTGGAATCTCTCCACTCTTCCCCAGAATTCTTGGTATATATCTACTTGGTACTGTTTAGCTGTAAGCCTTAATTATTTACCCACCAAATCAAAATAAGGAAATATTAGAATTCTTTTTAATTTAACATGATAAATAATTTATTGTCAGTTGGTTACAGCTGCCAAAATATATATAAAAAAATATTCCACTAATTATTTTTTCTCCTCCCAGTGAGTTTACCTGATATAAATTTGCCTTGGTTTTTCATAATTTTAATTATTGATAACATTTTTTAGATAGGTTTATTTCTATTTTATCTATAACTTTTTTATATAAAATTTATTTTCTTGCTTTCTATGTTTGAAATATCGTATTTTATAGTTTTGATATAAAAAGTACCATTAAACCATTAGATTTATTTTATTTATACACTTTATTTTAATACATTACATTTCCGGTTACACAGTGTGGCCAAAATAATTTTTATTTATTTTATCTTTATCTTTTTATCTTTAACATTTATGTTTATTTAGTTTAACTTAATTTAACTTCTACTCTAAAAAATAACAATCATCAAATTATTTGAAATCATCACTTATTAGTCTTTACGTTCTGGGTACAAATATAAATTTTATACAAATGGTGTTCACAACAGATTTCAAGCTATTTAAGCATTGGCCCTAAAAATGTTACACATTCACATCAACCAATTAACATACAAAATAAACTTTCAACTCTACAACTTTATTGTTAGTTCAGCGTAAAACTGCTTTTAATTTAATTTTTGTTATTTTAAAGGAAAATACCCTCCTCTTTACTAATACGAATCGCAAGTGTATGTGTGACTAATTGTGTAGTACAATGCAAAAGGGCGTTAGTTTTTGTAAAAGTGGTAACAACTTAAAGTTCTATTATGCGAAAAAAATGCATTTTTTTATTATATTTTATCCAGTCTAATTTTTCCTGCATAAAATTATTATCATTTCAATAAAGAGAATAACAAAAGTAGATAAGAGAGTGACGCCAAAAAAACCAAAATTGTGGATCCAAATTTTAGGCGATATTAGTAGAATTAATTTTAAAGTACTTTTAATATTATTGTATATTTTAAAGCTTTAAACTTAAGCTTAAGGTAGAATATAAGTCATAATATCAATATCTTACTAAAATCTAATACAGTAAATGAGATGCTATTGAAGACAAAATAATTTAGTAGACAAAAACTTATCGAGTTTTAAGTCAGATTTCATCACGTTGCGACATGCTGTAACTGCATACATATCAAGTATTATTCGTAGGGTATAGAAATCCTGCTGTTAAGCAGGAAGACAAATTATTTAACGCTTAAAAACAGCACCAATTAAAAGATTTATTTTTTTGCTCTTCCTTTTCTCTTTATAAAATATACACAAACACAAAGTTTACAATGAATGGTCGTTGTATGTTTGTTTTTTAAATTTGTTTATACAGTGGGGAAAAATATAGTGAAATTCTTGGTAGTGTTGGTACGGCGACTTATTCACGTAGAATTCTAAAGCTCGAGCTTGTGTTTTATAAATGGCATGATATTTGTTAAAAGTAATTAGTTCATACTTTTCTTTTCTAAATAACCTTTAGATCATTTCTCTTTGCAATATAGGAGTAGTTGGTGATTATTAGTTGAATATTTGATATTCAATAAATTATTCATTGTTTTTATATAAATCGATATCTTGATTTTCAATGTAAGAGATACAAATACAATTTTTTTTTGTAGAAAAACTTAAATAAATTAAAATAATGTATTTCCGAAAAGATAATAGTCATCGATTACTTTTATACTATAACTAAAGGTTATATAACTATTTGATGCAAAACAAAAATGATCGTAACTTTGTCATAGAAAATAAAAGTTATCGGCATCCTTCTTTCAGAGAGCAACATAACTTTTTATAGAAAATAAAAATTATCACGACCTTCTGTAGAAAATATGGCAATTGCTATAAAAAAGAATTTTTTATGATTTTTCTATAAAAAAAAAGTAGTCGATACCTTTCTAATAACAATGAAAGCAATCAAAAATTATTATGCAAAAAAGAGAACAACACTAACATTTCTAAAGATGATTAAAAGTTTTGATAAATTATCAATAGACATTAAAATTTACAGATAACTTTCCTATTAAAATAGTTTTGATCAGTAACTTATCTTTTGAAATCGACAATATTTAAACAAAATAAAAGCTCTCAATTTACGAAAAGGTTTATATAATAACATATTATAAAAAAATTATGGATAACTTGATAATAAAAAATTAAAGTCATCGGAAAAACTATTGAGAAGTTAGCTAAACAAGGTAAAAGTTGTAAATAATTTTTCTGTAAAAAAAATAATTAAAATACATTATTTATTTTAAGTCACGCATGATTCCTTTGTAAATTTATTAATTAAATATTTTATGATTATAAAATATTTATTTCCAAAAATATAATAATCGAAATTGATTACTATGGGGAAAGCCTATCCAGATAGCTATTTCGCTAGTGCTCAACTAGCTCATCAGTGGATTTTTCCCAATTTTTCTGAATAAAAACTCAGATTCTTATGCTTAAAACTTAATAGACTAAATGAGAAGTTCAAACAGTCTATAAAGAAAACCAAATCTAAATTTCTAAACAAAATAAAAAACCATAGTAACCATTTCGATTTCAACAAGTTTATTTTATTTTTCTTTCAATTTTCTACATTAAGGGTTTCCATTGGATACCATTCATAATGTATTAAAAAGACTTTTGAAAAACAAAAATAAAAATTAAAAAATTAAAAAATACGAAAATCGTATTTACTCAGCGTGCGCATGCTGTCATATACAAAAAATTATATTTGGAATCGTGTTAAATACATTATTTATTTTAAGTCACGCATGATTCCTTTGTAAATTTATTAAATAAATATTTTATGATTATAAAATATTTATATTATTTTTATTTTGTTTAGAAATTTAGATTTGGCTTTCTTTATAGACTGTTTGAACTTCTCATTTAGTCTATTAAGTTTTAAGCATAAGAATCTGAGTTTTTATTCAGAAAAATTGGGAAAAATCCACTGATGAGCTAGTTGAGCACTAGCGAAATAGCTATCTGGATAGGCTTTCCCCATAGTAATCAATTTCGATTATTATATTTTTTGGAAATAAATATTTTATAATCATAAAATATTTATTTAATAAATTTACAAAGGAATCATGCGTGACTTAAAATAAATAATGTATTTAACACGATTCCAAATATAATTTTTTTTTAATAATTAAAATATTAATTTTTTAATTTGTTTAAGGAAAACATAAGGTATAGATGAACTTTCAACAGAAAATAAATATTATTTATAACTTATAATATTTTTAAATAAAATAAAATTAATGGATAATGATTCTATAGAAAAAAATTACAAAATAATGGAAAACAGAAATTTTTGATAACTTCTGTGTTAAATAATCATTTTAACCATTTTTTTTGATAACTTTTTTATGAAAAAATATAATCGATAACTTTCTAATGAAAATGAAAGTTATTATAAGATTTTCTGCAAATAAAGGGAACAACACTAACTTTTCTAAAGATATTTAAAAGTTTTGATAAATTTTCTATAGACATAATAAAAATATATTCATAATAAATTTGATCGCTAACTTCTCTTTTGAAAATATAATTTATCGATAATATTAAAAGAAGATAAACATTATCAATTTTGTGAAGAAATAAAAAGATGCAAAAAGTTTTTATAAAAACATAATTTTTTTATAAAAAATTTTTTATCGATAACTTGATAATGAAAAATAAAGACCATCGGAACAATTATGGAAGTTTTATATACAAAATAAGTTATCGATAATTTTTCTATAGAAAATTTAATCTAAAGGAGCTAAAATGAAAACTTAAAAAAAATATTATTAATTCTTTTAAATAATATAAACGGTAACTGTATTTTGCTATAGAAAACAAAAGTTATCGATAACTTTACCAAAATATCAATATAAATTAATTTTTTATATCGTCCTGGGGAATGCAATAAGGTGTATGTCACTAAATCATACTTTTTCAGGAAAGACAAAACAATTGAATATTTCTGAGAACCAAAACAAACATGCTGCACATTCGTCATATTGCAGTAGCGCGCAAAAGCTCTCTTCTGATTGCCTGAACGGCATAAGATAAATTGCAGTTTTAGGAGCCTCAATTTTGGTTACAACGCTACAATAAAACCAAATCAATTTTTTTTTTTACATACAGCCTTCATTCACAACGATGATATATAGGTAGCTTGTTTATACTAAGGAAGATTATTCAAAATTTAAGAAAATTTTGCGTTTGAAAAAAAACATTTTAAATTCGTGTTTATCTGCCTTAGACCCGTTATTATAACTTTTCATTAGCTAAAGATAGGATTTTATCGGCTCGTTACTATAACGTTCCTTTAAAGTATGTGATAGTTCAAGGTTATTTTTAGCTTAATTATAATAACGAAAAACTACTTATATCTCGGATAAATTCCTTACTTTAGCTATTGACAAGTTATAATAATAGGCCTTAGAGTTTTAACCAGATTTTAGTTTCTCCTGCTTTCTTCATCTTATAGTGTTTATTTCACTTTGTCCTCTTTGGACAAAATGTATGTGTAATAATATTCATCATGATGTTTTTTCGGAATAAATACTACTGCTCGACATGGTCTCGTAAAAAGAATGCTGCTTGAAACATCATTTGTCTTTCATGTGTTTCTAATTTAATTTTTTGTTTAACTCCTTAAATTGTTTTCATTGTTTCTGTAGTTATTACTTGTTATGATGGTGGCTGTTACTACTCGTATTTTCATTGTTTCACTATTTCTGCTTCTATAGTGGTCGTCAGTTTTAACAAATGAATAATAGAGTTTTGGTTAGCAAATTGTTGTTGTTTTTCGTATAAGTCTCCGTGTTTTGTTTTTTGCATTTCTGACAGGTTTTGGAAAACTGAGCTTTTTAGCTAGTCAACAACGTCCATAAAGGAACACAGTGAAACAAAAAAATATCACTTTGTTTGTCCTTAGTGTCAGTATGAGAAGTGTGCAGAAAAACAGTTAAAAAGATCTCAAGTCAAGAAGAATAAAAAAACCAAAAGACAGTGAACATTTTGAAATGACAACATTTTTCAACTTAATAAAAAAAACTATTCACTTGCCATTCGAAAGAAGAGTATTTCTTTTAAATGATTCTATTCTTCATTTTTCATTTACTCTCGAGTTTCTGGTTGTTGGACGACTGGCCATTTTCATTAAAGACATGCAACCACACACACAGTGAATTTGCTTAAATATTAAATAATATTGTTTTAATTTATTTTAACACACGCAATAGGACGCAAATAGGACCTCTTAAAAACACAAATTAATTTATAAGTCCTCAAATTCACTTCAAGACTTAAAAAAGATGTAGCAATTGTTAAAAATAAAATTAAATAGGGAAGCAAACTTTTTTCTCAAATACGAAAAAACAAATTTAGAATAATTTGATGTTTCAAAAATGAATGCGTTCCTTGAAGATTCCAAATAAATTAATATCTTATCATAAGTTCCTTGTAATGTAAACTTTCTTCGACTAAGTTCAGGATATGGAAGTCTTGTTTTTAACCCTTATGTCATAGAGAGAAAAATTATACGTACGTCAACAGCAGCATACCGGGGTATACACGTACTTTTTTTATGTGAATTTCTTTGTTATTAATTGTGTTTTTGATTTTTTTTATGTATGATTATTCAGAATAACGAATAACGTCTGAAAATGGAAAAAATACTATAGGTCTGTCGTCCTACCACAGACTGCCTGGTGACTTACCTGCAACATATAGAGATCTGGACGTAGTATACAAGATTGTTAATTTCTGATGAAATGTGCAACATAATTATTCCGGAAAGAAAAAGGAAAACAACAGCGAAAAGAGATTTTTATACGTATTTGAATCCCCTTTTGACAAAGGAAACACATACCAGCAATGTAAATAAACAAAGCGGCAGCAATAACGGACATATTTTTGATGCTACACAATAAATAAATTAGCAATTATACAGCAGGAGCCAATGTCATTTGATGAAAAATTGTATGCTTTCCGTGGTGGTATTGTTTTCACTCAACTCATACCATCAAAACCCGCAAATACAAAACAAAAGTGTGGTGGTAACGTGACTTTATTTCGCCTTATAGGGAAAGAAAAAACAACTTAAGTCGAAATGTGTTGAAGTAATATTTTGAACACCTATTTATCGATATTGGGTACAGCATATAAATCCACCATATTCGATTTTAGCAACAAAACTACAATGTATCCTACTTGACCAAGTTGTAGTGCTTTCCAGAATGCATAACAGAAGCGAGGTAGGAAGTATAGAGAAGAACCCGGCAATGATATTAGACTAGAACAAATGTAAAGGTGGCGTTGATATGGACAAATGTCTTGTAGAATATTTAACCAAACGGCGAAAAATATGTGTTCTTTGGAGTTCTTTTGTGCCTTTGCTGTGAACATAATTAACTTGGAGAACAATTCATCGTCTACAACCCGTTATAGACCATGCGCCAAAACTAACTGCATATCTAGAATATTTTCTACACGAGCTATAAACTATGTACCTTTAAAGGTAATAGATGTTGCACTGCATTGCAATAGTTGCCACAAAAATTTTTGATTTTTTTAACTTATCAACTACGCTTGTGTGTATGTTTATATGTATGACTCTTCTATTTTTTAGTTATACTTTTATTATTGTGCTATTTTAAAGATTAACGTATGTAAAAATAAAGATTGCTTTTTAATTTTATGCAATTAGTATGTATGCAACTTAATACATTTTCATGTATTTTACTAAACATACCCGGGTTGACGTAACGGGTAGGATTCGAAAAGTGGACATATCTCTGACCTGAGTGGTCCAATTCCACTCAATCATTGGAGTATGATATAAAACATATAGTGGATTTAGAACGCAAAACATACCCGGGTATGTTGCTGTTGACATAAAGGTTAATATTCTTATTTATTTTTCTTTGGACTCTGTCGTTTATTTAATGTACGTCTTATTTTTTGAATGCTTCTTTTTTATGTAAAATTGTATGTATCAGAGAGCTGCAAAAATTGATTTCGTCCTACACAAATGTGATTATAATTATTAAATCATAAAACGAAAGTCAGTGTTGAATAAAATCATCGTCGTGATTTCAAACACCGATCTTATTCTCGGTACCCACTACTTAATACTTTACCAGCACTTCTAGCTGGCTATTGGTTTACTTATTACAGCTACGATGGATAAGATAAGAAGGCAACTACCAATCGATATCTGAAATTGAAAACAATATATCCATATCTGTACTGCTCCCTTAAGTTATCTTACACAAGTAATTAACTTACAAGACTTACGCTTGTAACTTTCTTAGAAAATTATCGCTACTGTTTATTATTCATAATTTGCTTTTTTAAACAATTCATTAAAAGAGGAAAAACTTTTCTTATTAAATGTAAGATAAAGTGCTACTAATGGCAACTAATTTTCATTAAAATTATAAGATAATTTCATAAGAAAGCATAATGCTGCTTACCAGCTTGAAACACACATTAAAGTTTTATATTTGTAATGACCCCAAAGAAAAAAAGGTTTTTGACCTTCATTATTTTTTGGCATTAAGTTCACAAGTTTTTTTCTAATGCATAAAAGCCAAAAATGTTTTTCTGTTCATTTCTATTACAATGTAGACAGTTACTGGCAATAAAGTTGAGAGCAACATTGTTTCAAGTAACAAAAGTTCTTTGTGATATTTTTCTTTTCAGATGACGGAGACGGAGTATTACAATTAAAAGAAATGTTTGTGAAATCTAACATAGAAAAACTGGGGCGTTGGACGATGCATTATTTTCAACCAGTGATAAAACCACCGTCAAGGAGACAAGCAAGGCACTTACGTAACTAAATCTGTAGCACATAAATTCCTTTATAGAGTGATCCGTATTTAGTTTTGTGTTTTAAGTTTTATCCATTTTTTCATAGTTGAAAGTTTTAAGGGGGTAAAAACAGGGTGAATGGGTTCGTATACAAACTTGAATGTCTTATTTTCTGGTGAAACAACGTTAATGATTCCGCAATATGTAGACAAACGGTCATGTATGCTAACAGCGCAGATCAAGTGACAATTCAAACCAACAAATTACTATGCACCCGCACCAGTAATTTTTTGATCCACAGCAACCTTAGAAAATTTTAAACGATTGTTATGAACTTTGGGAAGGGATGCGGACACTCTGTATGTCGACAGCCAAGCGGAACCTAATGCCTTGAAAGGACACAGTGTCAAATCAAGCCTGGTAGGTGAGTGCAAAATGGCTATCGATATGCCGGCGGACATATATGTTTTTAGATTGTGTTGGGTCTCAGGTCATTGCAATGTTGAGGGCAACAATCTTGCAAGTTATTCAGGGGTTGGAATAACTTGCAAGATTGGGCTCGGAGGGAAATGACTTAATTAGGGTAGAATCGGTGAAGCCACCGATTAGCCACTACTATAGGATTATATACGATTGGGTAGTAAAGAGAACCAACCTGTCTTGGGAAGTAAGGGAGGATGGCAAAGTCTAAAGGACAATTAGGCCGGCTTCGTCAATGAAATTGGGTGGCTGAGTGATAGGTAGTTGGACGCATATTTTTTTTTTGTTTTTCTGACACAACCCTTCTTAACCAAACCTTAACCTATGGTTACGTATATAATTCTGTTGAAACCATTGGATATTTTAAAAAGACTGGGTACTATCTCTTAAAACTCGTGAAACAGAATTTTCGCCGGACTTAAACTCAATAGACTTTTCATGCGGTCTATTCTCATTTTTAAATATTATTTTCGTCTAAAAAAAGACAATGTACTATCAGGCTACATTTGTTCAGCGGCTGAAGCCTTCCTGGACATGTCCGATTCTAATATCTGAGCTAATGGTGGGTATATCGAACAATAACATTTTTTGTTTCAATAATTTTTACGGTATACGGAGGTTTTTAAATAAAAAGAATAAAATTTAACAAAAATACGATTAAACAATTAATCGATTTTGCAATTAAAATTTTCGTCGATTAGTCGATTAAGGTTTTTAAATTACTCGAATAACTCGATTTAATCGCTCATATTTTAAAAATTTTAAATTTTATTCAATGAGAAAAGAAAACATTACCAAATTGATTATGTTTCTTAAACGAAGTTATTTTTTTAATTGAAATTTGAAATTTTTCTTACTCAAACAATTAATCGACATCAAATTCTACGATTAATCACGCAATGATCGAGTGGATACTCTAATATTCACTCAATAACAAGTCCAAAGTTCATAGTTAGTAACTGTTTGCTTGTTCAAAAATAGCTTCATTATACAAATAACTTAAATGTTATGCCTGGTTGGCTTAAACGGAAAGACAGGCCCCACAAATAGGTTAACATAGTGGAACCCAATAAAGTGGGTTTTTTAAAGTTTTGCTTAATAATTTTCTATTCTTCCCCTGCAAAAGGATACACAAGACAGCAAACAGCGAATGACATAGAAGTTAAACAAAGATAAACTTTTTTTGTTTTTTTATGTCAGTGTGTGATACGTATGAATGTGTGTAGTGTGTATCTAAGCAAGTTGATCTCATTTTCTTGTTTAGAAATAAATTTCATGTTGTTCATTTTTGCGCCTTAAATGTTTCTTTTGGGGGGATTTAAAGCGTCGATCATATTGCAATGTTTGTTTCTTATTATTCAACTTAAACACACATGCACACAGAGGCGGAAGAGGTACATATGTGTTGAAACAGCAACTGAAGAAGAGTAATATGCATACAATATTTCACATATAAATGTATGAAGAAGACTTAGTTTTAGTTATAAGAAATGACAAAACATACCCGGTACAAATTTTTATGTTCAAATGTTAAAGTAGCAAAACAGCAAAGAAAAAAGTTAAATAAAAATCACAGCTCAATAACATGAGACACATGAAATCTTATTTTTGCTGTTAGGTTAAAGGTAAAACTTTTTGTCCCCTTTTCACATATTCGTTATAATAACAAAAAAAAACTTTTTCTCAAAACTTCTTCTTTTTATTAATGTATGTGTAATGTATATTCACACATGTCATATGGTTTAATGAAACACCTGACGTATACACCTAATTCAGCATATGTATGTATATGTTAGGGCATGTTTCCTTCATGATTATAAATGCAGTAATGCACACACACTCACATCCATTCACATGCAAAGACATATAGCTTAGTGCGAAATAAATTCACATTTGCTCAACTTCAATTGCTTCCATTATATGAACGAACTCATGAATTGCGATTTGGTATATTAAGCTTAGAAATTTTTCAACATTTTAGTAAAGACCTATAAAAATGCTCCACGAAGTCGTTCGAACTTTTATTTTTCTTTTATTTCACTTTCATATTACTTACGTACTAAATTCCTTAAGCCGCAAAAGTTTTGTGGCTAAAATCGTGCTTAGATTTTCTGTTCGAATCACAAATTGTAAGCCCTTTAGAAATGGTTAAAGTTTTTGTGTAGATTCACTTTCTACAGTTCATTTGTTTGAACAGTTATATTCATTAGGTGAGAAAATAACTTTTCAAATGTTTAATTAAACATAAGGCATGCGCAAAGGAGAGTTCATTCAGAGTAGTTATTGATCAAAATATCTTTCTTAAAACACAATCATCTAACACAGATTAGAAAACATGTTAAGAAATGTCCTTACAATATGATTAAATATAAAATTCAATTATTTAGCAATTGTTGAAATTTTCCAAGAATTTTAAATTTAAGAAAAATTTAATATAAATATAATTTATAATTTATAAATTTAAATAATAAACATAAATATAATTTATAATTTTTTCAATTAAAAATTCGTCGATTTTTAATTTTTGTGATAGTTTTTTGTCAAATACAGAAAAAAAAATAAGTTGTAAACATCATCTATTTAACCATCTAAACTCAGATAATAAAATACGGGAATATTGCATTCAATCATCTATAGTTACGTGATGAAAACGAAGTCTAAAACCACCTAAAGCTTCCCTATTGTTTAATGTATTTTTCTTAAATAATTCTTTAAAGTTGATCACCTAAAAAAATATTTTTTCAACTTAAAGAAATTAAAACGAACTTAATCCAAGTTTGACAAACAAATTTAAATATTAAAATAAACAAGTAATAGCGCTACAGTTAGCCTTGCCAAATCTTTTATACCCTTCACCACGGTGATTACAATATTGATCTACTACTAGAAGGGGGTTCTGGCCGCACCACACCCCATCTTTTGTTAGTTCGCACTGAAATCATTAGTACTAAATCAGTCAACCTAAGTAAAATAAAATTAAAAACGACAAACCCGAAAAATCGAGCTAAATATTAACCCCAAACATCCACCTCCCCCCGAAAAGGGCCTATTGCCTTGTGTTCCCTAGGACCGTCCTGAAATCGATATTTCCATAGAATATTAAGTCTAAGTGAAATAAAAACTTTAAAGAATGTTCTTTCCATATTGCCCCCACCCCTAGAGACCCTTGACCACTCCTAGTTCTCACTGGCCACCCTGTGGTTCTGTTGGCCATATCTATGTTCATTGCTTTCTATAAAGGCATTTAAAACAAATGATAGCAGAAAAACCCTATCAACCTAAAAACAAACACAAAATCGCCTCTCCCAGTGGGTTGTTGCCACCCGATATCTATATATCGATCTATTGTGTGTTAGTAACAAAAAAGCAAAAGAAAATCATTACAACCGAAAAAAAATAAAAACAACCAAAAAATGTAAAAAATATAAATATACGTAGGCTTGGTTTTTTTCGCCTCTTCTGATGGAATCGTCTGATGTTGCTTAATTGCAGTGGCAAAATTTTCTTATATCTTCTGGTGCCTTGGAAAAGTTGATTTCTATGTATAAGGATCCAGAATATATATACTTTATTTGGTCGAAAATGAATATTGTAAAAATTACACACGGAATGACCAACTTATTTATACCCTAACCACCTGTGGTGAAGGGTATACAAATTAGAGGCCATATATTCAATAATTCTTCCAACTTTAGGCTTTGGGTCAGTATGTATATAACTATCGGCTAAGAAAACAAATTTAAAATTTTTAAATCCTTTTCTTAACACAGGAATACGATTTATTATAAAAGCAAAATCACAGACACACCAAACCTTAATTAAAATTAAAATATGTGCTATATTCGTTCATGCCGTATCTTATATACCCTTCACCATAGTAATGTTAAATATTTCCTTAAATTCGATTTTTACTTTTATGATTTTCAACTTCATTATTACAAATATAAAATAAAGATATAGAATTTTTTACATACAGATGAAATTAGACGTCAAACTTAAATTCATTTTATTCTCTCTAAGAAAGAATAATTTAAATTACAAATTAGGTGATTAATATTAAAGAAAAATTGGACAAATTTAATTTAAGACACCAGAAGAATAGAATGCATTTTCTAGACAGCTAAGTTCGTCATCAGCACTCTTCGTAACGAATTTTTTTTATATTTTTTTTCGAAATATATTTGTAAAAATTTTATCGGAATTGTTTTGTTAAAATTTTATAATAATTCTTTGGCAAAATTACATCGAAAATTTTTTGGTAAATTTTTTTGTAAAAAGTTTATAGTTTATTTTTTAGATAAATTTTATAGATAATTTTTTGTTAAATTTTTATCGAAATTTTTTTTTAGATTTATTCTTTAAAACAATTCTATACAAAATTTTATACTTCTTATCTCCAACGAATAAATTTAGCTGAAAAATAAATTAACGTTACTTAAACATCAACACCACCAAGCAAGCAAGCTCGCAAGGCAAGCAGACAATCAGTGATGTAAAAAGCAGTGCAGTGCCATGCAATGTAAAGCAATGACAAACAAGTACAATTTAGTAGCACGCACTTGTCACAGACTTGTGGGATTTTATGGTACAAGAACAAATGGTTGTTGGCGGGATTAGTGATGCAGTAAATATGCACACCCACACAAACATGCATTTCTGACATACTCTATTAAATTTTCTAACAACTAGACAGACAGGCATCATATGTGTGGTATAGTTCGTTTACAACAACGGATGTTGTTGCTGGTGTAAATTTCAATAAAACATTCCATTCTATATCGTCTTGCGAGTATAAATATATTCTCTGCAAACACGTAAAAAAGCACGCGCTCACACTGAAAGAAAAGCAAGATATATGATTTCAAAATGAGTAAAAAAATTTACTATAGATAAGTTTCATGTCTGACTGAGGACTCAGTTACCTAACATATACAAGGCTTTATAAAAAATATCGAATACAATTTTTAAATTTGAGCGTATTTTTATTCCAAATGTAAATGTATACAAAATACAGAAACATGCGAAGGTTGTCCTATAGTAACCCATTATAGCATTTTATACAGGCACTTCCAAACATTAAAACTATGAAAGTTGGCACCATAACTAATTAAGGACCGGAACCCCTTGAATCATATAGAATCTGAAAGGAATTATGAACACCAGGGATTACATTGCCATCTTACGACATGCCGACAATTAGGATATATGACTAAAATTACTTCAAAGCTCTCATGTCTCTCGGTAAAAGTAACCTAAGAAAACTGCGATTCTCAAATGCTTTTGAAGGTTGTGGAAATACCTCAAGCTATGCCTTGAATGCAATATCCGGTATAGGTTTGAAAGGATTGTGTTAATTTATGTCACATCAGATACAAAACGCTAGGCTAAAACCTACTGGAAGATGTGGATCTGCTAACACTAGAAACATTTGCAGTCCTAGTACTGCAAAATAGAGAAGGTATAGATAACGTGATTAAACACCTGACAGGGGAAACAATAGATTTTTATTAGTCTCAATCATTTCTGTTTTTTAAAAAGATCAAGGATTTCTAGGCTCACCCTCGTGTTTATAGTTAAGCTCTATGATTTATTTTTAATAAAATGTACGATGTTCAAAGACACGCTAGAGTATAAACAAACGCCCTTCACCTAGATTCCAAATATAAAAAAAAAATAATAAAAAGTACAGAAAACCGTAAAAAAGGTGGCTGAATAATTCAAAATGAAATGTGCAACACAAGAAATATTTTATAAAACTAAATACGCGAGACAAAAGAATGTGTAACCAACGTACAAATTCCTTTGCTGTGGCTGTAGTAAAATTGAACTAAAAGCAAAGAAGGTGTTGATTGTGTTTCAGCATTTTTTTAACTGAATTCCTGTCAGATTGTTAAATTATTGTGATCGTTGGTATCAGCACATAAACATTGGTGATAAGAAAGAAATGTTTATTAAGATTTTATCTTAACTACTCTCTTCTTAAAACAAAAGATTTTATGAAGAGAGTAGTTTGCATAGATTGTTTTACAAGTGCTTGGAACGTGTAAAGGAAATAAGGTTAAAATAAGGAAAATCTCCTTATAATTGTTTTATATATAATTATCTTATGTGATGGAAGCTATAAAGGCATATAAAGCTCTCATTATATCCTGACTTATATTTTGTTTTATTATTTTTATTTGTTAAATAAAAGGTTTATTTACACAATAAGCAACTTCTTAGATAGTACTCCAAGACGTGTAATATCTAATAATACAACAATTAAAATTTTTATTTGAATTGAGATACAAATTTAACAAAAATGTTTATTGATTTAATTATTTATTTAAACTGGAAAGAAAGGTGCAGCTGAACTGAACCTGTCGTGTTGTCTGCTTTTGGCTGTGAATATCTCTGTTTACCTGGCAGAATGGCTTGGGCAGCTTAATGCGTTGGATTACCTGCATTGGATTATAAGTAAGGTTCTCATTGTACTTAAGAATTAGTCAGTCGACAGATATCCCAAGTTCGCTCGACTTAATTTTGGAAGCCTATGAGTAGAGACTAGTCCTAAGCACTCTGTTACCGACAACCACTACGAAGAGGTTTAAATCGAACTAGAGACAAAACACTAACTGAGTGTACTCGAGCCCTTGTCATTGATAGCTGTCGTTCTTATTTTGCATGTTTTCTTGATTGAATGAAATTCAAGCTTGTGATAAAAAATAAGGGTCATTCCATATCAAATCAACATGGCACTGAAAACGTCTACCATTTATTTATATTCGCCAACTTATTAAATCCTCTTTAAAATGTGCTTTTACTCAGCTCCTTAAAGCTAATATAACTGGAATTAGAATATAATTCAGCCAAGAGCGCACATGCATAAAAGCGATATTTTTCTATTCTTATAAATTTATAGCTAAAAACCTGGAAAAAACAACTTTTTAAAATTATATTTAGCTTTAGGGAGTCAAGGTATAAAAATGAAAAGAGCAAATTGTAAATTTGAAAACAATGTATTAATTAGTTGATCTGTTTTATTGTTGTTTATTAGTTGATGTTTAACCTTAGTAATTTATTCATTTTGCTAACTGAAAAGACGTAATAAACTTTAAACATCATTAATATTTTCTAATCAGTAACTTTTCTTTCATTCACCACATGTAAGTTATTCTTCTGAAATTCACGTTAGAAAGTTAGATTTAGTTTGCAAGTATCGCAATTATTCTGTTACATAGATTTTAGTTTAATGTTATAACCAACATTTTATTTGCAGTAATAAAATTCTAAGAAATATTTAAAAATATTTTAATTGTTACATTGACACACAAGCTGGTGGCACTTTTTTTTTAATTTTCCTCTTTTTTGTTTATTCATGATGGTTACACAAATCATACTTGCACCTGTTTAAGTAGTGCTTTGTTTATAAATTTAAATATATAGATATGTATGTAGTGGTATGAATTTCATAACTGTAAAATTTGCAACAAATACCTACAACTTGCACACAAATATTTCCACATCCTGAGGCAGACCTTAAAACAAAAACATCTACAAGACAAAAAGTATTTAAAATATTGTAACAATAAAAGAAAAGAAAATCATAAAAGGCAAGAAAAACAAGAACGCAACAACAACAGCAACCAACATTTTACTAAAAATACAAAAGTCTATGCTACGATGCGATACAAGAGTTCAGCCTGTAAAACAATGACAAACAACAACATTATCAACAGCAACATAATTCTTTTATGAATAATAACAAAACCCAGCTAAACAACGGATTGTAATTGTTGATATCTTTAGCAACTATGACATGGAATCCAAACTGTTTTACTATTCGCCACCGAGTCCTTCAACTTAAACTAATGTAAATGTATAACAGTTGGGTACACAGTCTGGTAAGTTGTTTGTAGAGTGCATACATACAACTAGGAATTTATGTATGTATGTATGCATGTATTTATATATGAATATGATTTGTGTGTGTTAAATGATATTTTCGCGTATATAATTTTAAGACATGAAAACAAACAAGAAAACGAGGAATTTATTAGCAAATGCCAACAAACGCATATGAGAAGAAGAATGGTATGCAAAAATTTCCATTTAAATACTTACACGTACACACTAACAAATGTAAGAATGCATGAGTGCATGTGACGTTTTAGTTTTCGAGTTTCTTTTTTAAATAATATTTTGTTGTAATTTGTATGTTTGCATTTAAATGTAACAGTAATGTTTGCTACGAAAAGTTAATGCAAATTTCATAGAATTTACGAGTTCATACATCTGCTTTTCGTATGTATGTGCAGACTGTGTGTATGTCTTTACAAGCACAAAACAATATTCTACATAGTCAAGCACATAACATAAACGTCAAGTTGTAAGAATATTAGACATTTACATACGACGACATCCTTGTGTTCTAATGCTTGCCTTGTTAGCCAGTCGTTATTCAAGTTTATTTTTATACCCTACACCGCCAACAAAAACGAAGATATTATTTCTTTATACTGAAATTTGAAATACTTCAAAGCAATGGCCTTATGTGGATCTCCTTCTGAACATTATGAGTTCATGTAGGAAATTTTACCAAATAATCTTAGGAAAATTTTTAAATATTTGCACGTATAATAGAGTTCATACAAATGCCCTCTCAGAATACAGCTTTAGTGCTTACGAAGTAACGTATATTAGCTTTTAATATTAAAAACTGATAAGTCCATAACAAAGCAGCTCTCATATTGCCAATCCTGAAATTGTTTGAATCCCCATCGAATTCTTATAAACGTTATAAATACATAGAAAAAATCGGCAAATATTTGTTAAAATAACAAAACACAATAATATAAAGTTTTTATGAGTTTTTTTTAAGAAAATAATTACAGAATCATGTAAAATAAAATGAAACAATAAACATTCAGAATCATTTATTAATATTCAACAGAAAAATACCTATAAGTTTGTTTAATCTTTTCATAAATACATTATATGCAACCACTTTACAAAAATATCGAAGAATTCAACGGCCGATATATTTTTTTAAAAGACAACACTATCTGCGAAGCTTCTTGCTTGTCTGCAGAAAACACCTAAAGTCTTTGATGGGAATCAAACCCGCAACCCACAGACTGGTAGGCTAGCATCGAGTTCCTCGATTTGAATATTGAAAAAAAAAAATTGTTTTATTCAAATTTTAAATTTTTTTTATCCATACAAGACTAATAAAGACTAATAAAAATATAAAGCAAACAATTTTAGAAATAAAATCCTTAGTAAGGTACGCAAGTGATTTAAGCTCTCCAAATTCGGAATGAATTGCTTAAATATCTTAATTTAAATTCTAACATTATTTCAGCTGTACCTTCTACGTTTTCTACTAATGCAAAATAGTATAGATCTACTAAACAGTTTATAATTTTGAATCAAAGCCAATGAGATTTATAGGGCTACAATATGTTTAGATGTTTTATTTCTTTAATTTCATTAAATTATTCAAGATGAAGTTTCAATGTCTGAAGAATATTTATTCAACAAATTAAAGTTGACAAATTAAAGTTGACAAATTTTTGGAAGAAAATCGGCAAATCTCACCTAAACAATTTTACTATGAAAAATCAGCAAAATGCTGAGAAATCAGAAAATCTGGTAACAGCGTTTATGATACGATCCGAGGTTTTCTCACTAATAGTATTGTATGTGTTCAGTAAGCTAGTTTTATTCGAGTATGACCACTTGCTCATGAGCCCTAGAGCACACCAATTAGATGAGCTTGTTCATGCAACTATTTAGTACGTAAACGTATGAGGTTCTCTATGATGTAGTAAAACATAAAGTCGAATTAGACCGACCCTACTTTGTACATATTAAGTTTTGCTTTTTTGGAAGAGTGTTCGTCTGCAGGTATGGTTTCAACATGTTTCTATTTTTGACACATACTTGTTCTAAAAAATGCTTTTAATAAGACAAAAGAAGACGTTTAAGATATTTACTTTCATTCCTTAACTATTGAGGAAGATGCAAAATAAAGGAAATAGAAATTTATGAAATTAATCTTTGGTTCAACTATTAATATTCGTGACATTATATTTAGATTATATAGATTTTATAAATAAGAAAGGCTGACGTGGATGCCACATCTATTTAAAGTTATGCCTTAACATATAGTTCACCACAATCATGGAGTTCTACTCCAAGATGCAAAACTGAGCAGGACATGGTAGCTTTAAATATCATATGACTGTAATGTAAATTTGAGAAAATAAATTTTGATTGATCACTGTGCTTCTAACTCATAGGCTGGTGACTGCAGGAACCCATAGATATAAAAGCCAACGAAAGCCAACCAAAGCCATAGTGACAGTGGGCTGTTTTTTATTAAATTAAAGTTTCTTTCAAGCTAAATGTACAATATATTTTATTCAAAGTATTGTCAATTGGAAGCTATAATTTTTGGCCATATTTATAGTAATTTAAGCAATTTATCCCGAAACCACTTTGCATCTGATGTGTATTTCTGCCAGGTCATTTTTCATGGAATGAAACAAATAGTGTTCACCAACATGAGGCAGAACATAATCATAATGGAAAAGTATGGACTCTTGTATGATTGAAAATTATGACTCTTTTTTTTAATGATCACTTCCTAACAAAATACAAAACATTGTTATTCTTTTTTTGTAGGGGAGATACTGAAACTTCTTGGGTACTTTTTGAACTCTTGAAACTCTTCGTTCCTCAATGATTTCTGGTATCCGACTAGAAATTATCGAATACCTTACTCTCATTGAGTATCTTGCTATGAGTAGGCTATTACTCTCGACTATAGTGATTTCTGACTGGTGACTGGACACAATTTGATTAAGGATAAAGACACCACAGCATCTCCATTTCAATATGTGTCTGCCCGTAGTCCAAAGCCTTTTTATGTTAGACTTTTTCGAGGCAAAGTCTGCAAGTATCGTCGAATCTTGATTTTTAACTTAGCCAGATAATACTTGACAGTCCGTAACCTGTCACTAACGCAGTTAGCCTTTAGTGGGCACCCAGGTTATATCCAAGCTCCTTCTTGGTCTTTCTGCAAACTTGTAGTGAAAAAATTCCAAAATCTTTTGTGGGAATCAAACCACTGATTCACCGAAGCATTGTCTTAGTGCAATGGATATTGCTTTTAGGTGTCGATAATCCTGCTTGGCTGAGCTTTACTGACTTTTTTCTGCATTTTGAATTTTATAAATTATGCTATTTTCATCGCTCGTAACATTTTAATATAGATATGACTTCTTTCTGTGGAACTAATGTAGTATTTCGGACACTTTAAGTCTTCTTTCTATTAAGCTCTTCGAAATCGTGTGTTTTAAATCGGCGAAACCACTCATGTTGTAGAACAGAGAAGAATAAAAAAATCCCCGCAAAAGATATCAAGGGATCTCTCCACACTTCTTTTTAAGGCGCAAGAAAGCCCTATTAAAAAAAATAAATCCAGCTCTTAAAATATTCACTTTTTTTTAATTTTTGTTTAAAAAACGTATAATGTAAAATCTTAGTTGATTCAAAAGAAGCTTTATTAATAAGTAGTAGATTGGATACAAGAGTGCTGATGACGGACGTGGCTGTCTAGAAAATGTGCATTGCATTGATTATAAAATTTCATTGTATGTAATACATAAACAGTTCGACTAATAATTATTAAATTTTCAAAAATAATATTTTTTAATTTGACCTTGAAACAATTCCCATAAAAATTTATTTACCAAACATTCCCTACAGACTTTGCATCATATGTAAGTCAATGAAGTAATTTTCTGTTGTTACAATACACTTTGTATGCACCTTTAATTCAAAGCTTTTCCCTTGTGCGCATATGAAAGAAAGCTTATCAAATGAGTTCATGAATCGAATATCAAATCAATCGCACAAATAAAACGTATGGAAAAGTGTAATAACGAATCAAAATTACTTTAATAAAATTCCACCAGAGATAAACGAAAAACCACCAATGAATAGTCCTGCTGTGCTTTAATGTATCAAGCTGAGATGAGAATCTAAATGTTTGTACATTTGTTTAAAGAATTGTTTTATTCACGAAAAAGGTGCTTAATAAGTTCTTCTGTGTGCTTTTATTGTACAACATGCTATTAATTTGTACATAATTTAATGTTATGGTGAACTGGACAACAGTGCTGCACAAATATGGTCGCAATTGGAGAAAATATTATGCGGAGTAATTTTTAAAACAATGTAGAGTTTATAAAATGTTATTTTAGGAAATGATTAATTTAAAAAATTCTTACATTTTTAGAAAAATAATCTTTCTAAAAAAACACATTCTTCTAAATTCTGTTTTTCCGAAAATGTACTTTTTTCTAAAAATACACAACACTTTGCCGAAAAATATACATTTTCTAAACATTTTCTAAACATATTAGTTTTTATAAAATTTTTTCGTTTTCACTAAAAAGTATTTTTTATAAAAATTTCTTTAAAATTCTTTTTTAAGAAGGAACCTTTTTTAATTTTCTTAAAAACAATTTAATAGAGTTTGAAAAATTGTTTTGCTTAAAAAACTACTGTTTTTCTAAAATTTACTTTCCCTTTGCGGTACTTCTTCTAAAAACGCCATTTTCCAAAAGGTTGATTTTTTAAGCGTATTTTAATAAAAAAGGGAATTTCCTAATTTTTTTTTATAAAAACTATTAATTAATGGGAGTTTTTAAAAAACTTTTTCTATAAAAAAAGTTTTCCAAAAGTTACTGTACTGAAAAGGTACTTATCTACAATTTTTTTTTTTAAATGGGACAATTTCCTAATAGGTACTTTTTAAAAATCTACTTACTCTAGAAACATGGTTAAAAGTTGTTTTTTTTAAATAGTATATTTTAAAAATAATTATTTTTTTCAAAAATATACTTTTTTCTAAAAATATGAATGAACTTACATTACTTTTATAATATTAACGGGTGTTTCCAGGCATTTTTCCAAAAAGTTAGTTAGTTAAAAGCTCTATTTTCAAATGAGTGCTTTTTTCAAAACGATATTTTCTTAAAATTATTTTCTTGAGACTTTTTATTTCCAAGAAGGTATTTTTTTATTTATTTCTTCTTTATGTTAAAGAAATGAATTTTACTAAAAGGTACTTTTTACATAATTGTTTTTTTTTTGGAAAATGTACTGTTATTTCGTTTATTCTCTTTTATTGCCATCCAAAAGTTGGCTGGGGCATCAATTATAACATATAAGATGGTAAATATAAAAAACACATAAACCAAGAGGCAAGCTTTAGGTAGTAGTAGACTTCGTTCTAATCAACTGGCCATAAAATTACGTTTTATTCTCTCTAAGAAAGAATAATTTAAATTACAAATTAGGTGATAATATTATTGTTGAACTATTACACTTGACACTGCTCTGAACATAATAAAATCTGTATTTTTATTTGTGTAAGACTGCATGTGCGTGCGTGTGCCTTTTTATTATTGTATACTTAAATACCGAAATAATCATGAATGTTTTTACAATTTACGATTATGATAGGATAAATTCCTTAGCAGCAGTTAAACGAAACCCTGCTTAAATCCCATCAACAAAAATTCAAGCTCCATTATCATTTTCACGTCAAGCAAATACACAATCGTATATAATTTTTCCAATTTCCTAATTGAGAGTCGAGTTACCCACTTTTAAGCGATAATACTTTTTGCTCTTGAGTTCGAACGTACTGTATATAGTTGCTGATGATGATTTCATTGTACAATGTTTGATTTTATTTTTCTCATTTTTATTTTTAAAGATGTTTTTGTGGTTGTTTAACAATTTGCTCTAAAAGTTGCTATTATGAAAATCGTGTTTGTTGTATCTGATTGTGTTGTTGCTGTTGTTATTTACAAATGACTGTTTCAACACAACCAAAAGTTCCAACAACTACAAGAGCTACTAGTACATTTACTACAACAATAGAAGTAACAAGTACAAGTTTAAACGATGGCGATGTTTCCTTTTAAAGAAACACAAAAACTCATATTTACACACGCACTCAAACATAGACACTGATACTGGAACCCAAAAAATGTATATACAATTGACAGCTTGTTTGATATTTTTTTCTGTAATTTCATTGTAACAACTGCCAAAATTTTACAGATGTGGAACGTGAGACCAATATAAAATTGGAAATAAAATTCAAACTGAATTCAGGTTTGAAAAATGGTTTATTAAACATACGAATGGAAGGAAACATTTGTGCAAAAATGGTGGTAAGACACCAATAACAAAAACGGAATAGTCTTAAAGAAGAAATTTTTGGTTCTTTTTTCTAGTTTGTTAGTGTCCTGTGTGTCTTATTCTACAGAAGTTATATTAAAACGATAATTTAAGGAGGAAGTCTTAAAATACAATTTATATCAAAATAAATGACATTTGCTATTAACACATCTACACTTACACACACTCACTTGCATACTCACAAATACTAGTTTAGTTATTGTTTTACTTTTTTAGTGTAAAATTGTTAAAGTAAAACATGTAAAACACATTTTTTTTCAAATAATTTTCCTCACCGTATTTGATTCTTTCCTTCTTCGTTTATTTTTTATACCCTTCACCACTGGTGGAATGGGTATATATAAGTTTGTCATTCCATGTGTAATTTCTACAATATTTCTTTCCAAACCCATGAAGTATATATATTCTGGATTCTTATGCATAGATAAATTGATTAAGCGATTTCCATCTGTTCGTCTGTGTTCGGGTTGAAATCAATTTTGCCAAGGCACCAGAAGAGGTAAAGAAAATTCAAGCACACCAATCTGCCTGACATATGTAGTTTCGAAAATTTCGCTAATATAATTCATCAACTGATGTTTTAGTTATAAGAGGGAGAACACAAAAAACGTATTATGACACTGCAATTTTTCCACCTGAGCAAGTGTTAATGTTCGCCTAAATAAACCTATTTCAGTTGTTGTTGGTATGTGTTGCAAGTTAAGTAGAATCTTTACAAGTTTTGCAAACCCTACAAACCAACTTAAAGTGAATGAATGAATGGATAAATAAATGGAAAAAGAACTTTAGGAAACAAAAGGAGGCAAAAAAATAAAGGTCACTTGGGTCTAAAGTGTATAACGAGGATTATAACAAACTCAACTCAACTAAACTCAAAGTCACTATAACCTTCTTTTGGATGATTTTAAATTATTTTTAGTTTCTGTTTTTATCATTTATTTACTGATTTTCTTGCTTTACCGTAAAGAATGTAACTAAATTTGAAAGAAGAGTGAATTATTGGCCAAAAAGAAAAAACAGATTAAAAAAAAAATACCTAAAGGAAATTGAAATTGAGAGCATATTTAAACAAAAAAAGGGGAAATAATAAATTTCATTGTGTTTTAAGTTTTATTATTTTAAACTTTATATTACAAACCCAATGTTCGTTGAATGGTTTTACTTATTTATTTGTAACTGTGCGGTAAAATTAAAATTGCAAACCCTCGTCCTTATTTCACAATCATATTTAATAAAACCTTTTTAAAAGTTAAATCACTTTTTTGCTAATATTGTAAATAAATTTTCGTTGTCGCTTTTCATAATTCAAACAACATCATTTTATCATCATAAAACAATCTTGGATATCCAATTTGGTTCAAAGCAAATTGCACAATCTCATGACATAAATAATTCTGCAAGCACACACACACATTCATCCACTCACATACACGTTTACTCACAAATGACTGTTTGCTTCTTTCTGCTTATTTACATACGAGTCTTCTGTTATTCTAAGACACATGGAACAGTGGTCATCCCAGTAATAAAAATTTTCTTGTTACCAGTTTTACTACATTAAGTGACAACTTAAATGGTAAGAGACTGCATGTGTTGCTATTCCATGGTATATTCTGCCAAGTAATCACCTACAAAATAATCTTAAAATTGGAGTTAAAATTAATTAATAAAAAAATTTTATTTATAAAGAAAGTTGTATATACAGAAAAAATTATTTCAATTCCTAAAATGGTTCAGTCAAACAAAAAAATGTTCAGTTTGGCACCTCTCATTAAAATGATTATATTAATTATCAAAATTTTAAAAGTTAAAAAAATATTTTTTTTATTATTAATGTTCTTTTCAGTTAAAAATATAATAATAATAAATTGTATTGATTAGATCAATGTAATTGATTGAATGAATCCACAAAACAGTTTAATGAAAATAAACATTTAAATCAATTCAAGAACTTAAGAATAATTAATAATAAAATTAAAACTGATAAAGATAATAATTGCATTAAGCAAAACAGTTATGAAGTTTTTGATTGGAATTATAATATGAATTGAATTAGTAATAGAGTGTTAGCAAACTGGAACTAAAAACAATTAAAGGAATGTTTAAATGAAGCAAAGAAGTTATAGAATATTACTTTTTAAAAAAATTTTGTTTATAAGTAAATTATGTCATTAAGCGATGTGATGAATTTAGCTCAATTTTGGGAATCCTTTTTTAACCAATCCTAGAACATATGCATTTAAATTCCAATATATAAGCAATTTTGGTTTCAATAATAAATAATTATTTCATCACAATGGGTTTTCATCTCAATTCATTGAATCATTATCTTGTCCATAAGAGCATTAACTCTTTACATACACAGTAAAAAATATTTTTACCAATTAATTGGTTTCAAATAAACATTTTATTAAGCAATCAATTGATTCATTTATTTGTTTAGTTAATATTTTTTTTTTTAACTTTATTTCAAAACTAATTAAAACCTTTAATTTGTTGAAAAAATGTTTTCTGTTTTAACATCAGATCTAAGTATTATACAGAGGTCGGCGAATGAAATGTTATACTTTTTTAAGAATTTTTTTTTTTATTTAAAAATTTAAAAGTATTTGAAGTTTGAAGTGAAGGTGGCTACACCCTTACCATGGATAAAAGCATTGAGGGTGGCATGCTATAACCTGCATTGGTTATATTTTTCACATAGCTGTTAACCCAGTGATACTCTGGGTTCTGATCCACAGAACTTCACAGCAGATTCCATTTTTGCCAGTTGGGCTGCTGTTTCATTCCTAGCTGTGCCTATGTGTCCTCAAACCCACATCAACGTTTCCTTATTAACCGCGACACTTCCGATTAGCTTTAAGACACATTCCAGTACTAGTTGGGTTGTAATGTACAACAGCAGCACTTTCAACATTGCTCAGTTTGTTATGCTGGAGTCTTGCGCATTGCACTGTTAACAGCCTGCCTCATGCATCTTTGAATGGTCTCGATGATCTTTGCACCAACCAACCAGAAGAGCTAGATCGTCGGAGTACGCAACCGTATGGAGGCTTGTCGAGCCCAGTTTCCAAAGAAGGCCATTAACGGTGATTTGCCACAAAAGAGGTGATAAACTCTTCCCTGCGACCAACCCCAGACTACCCTACCCTGGGTATTGGAACACCCATTTTTAGTATTTATAGCACTAGACCTAAGCATAGCGGTGATCCATTTTATAACAATGGGTTAAATCTTCAAAAAAGAGATTTTGTCAAAGTCACCTTCAGTATCTATAAAGGGAATTTTTTTTTCGCGACTGCCATGTTCATGCAGAACGGTGTCAGGAGATCTTAATACTCTTCAAGCATATTGGTATATACTTAAGGGCTTATCCAAAAGCATATGGTTCTCCCGGAAGTCGGCAAACACCCTTTCCATTGCCTTCAATAGAAAAGATGTAAGGCTTACTGGCCTTAAGTGCTCAGTTTTCACCAAGTTCCTCTTACCCGGTTTGAAGTGTAACACACTTAAATGAAAATTGCATGCATTTAGAAATCGTCTTTTTGTTTGGCTCTCTAAAACAATGTTCCACGTAACTGAGTTTAAATAACATCTATATCAAACGAAACATACATACAAGTACGCTGTTGCACACACATTTTAAATAGATTCTAACCATCCAAGACAATTTGCATTTTCTTTCAATGTAAGTGAATAAACCGCCGCTTTTTACAGCACAAGTTTTAACACATACAAAAAGAAAAAAAAATGGCAGTTATCATTATAAAATATGCTTACGCTTAACATATTGGCTTTCCTAATACGTCGTAAATAGAAGCCATGTAACTCGTTGCTGTATGTATTCTACATATGTATGAGTGAGTAAATACATTTGCAGAGAGTTTACTCACCAACAAACAAGTTAAACAAAAAAAAAAAAACTAAGAAATAGAATTCATCAAAATTTCATAAGTTGATGTAAAACAAAAGGGACATCTTCTGGAATTTTTCTTTAGTTTATTTTTCGCTGCTTTGTTTCTTTGTTGGTTTATGTTTTCATTTTTATATTGGTTCGTTTGGTGGTGTTACGGTGACTAAAGGTTTGTTACTCTTATTCAGCGTGCAGCTGTTGATTTATTACAGATGTCAGGCCAATAAACAAGTGATATTTACTGCTGCATTACGAAAATCTAAGAGAAGAAACAATATTTTTTAACAATTGAATAAAAACCACAAAGTATGCTTGTTATTCTCTTTTACCCCCTCTTGTTGTTAGATATAGTATATGTTTGTTTCAGCATCTTAAAACTGACTTGTCTGAATATTGCATCAGAAGAAACCTCAAGGGATTTTATTTACGCTTGTAGAACAAATTGTCTTAAAATATAATGTGGCGATAAATAAGAAAAAGGAGATGGTTTCAAAAATATCCTTGCACTAATGCACATTCACAAACTCACAAAAAGGCCAAGTTGTTTAAAAAAATATTTGTTTAGTTTATTTTACATTATCTTTCTTTTAGGCTTCTTTATTTTCAACAATAAATGCATATTTATGCAGGCAAGTGCATAAAACACAAAAACAACAACGAAAACAATAAAAAAAATACTTACACTTATTTAAGCCATATAAATAGAATGTGTGTGTGTATATTTGCTTTTGGAGACAAACGGAAACCAAAAAAGAAAACAAAATACAAAAGGGAGAACAGCGGAAGTTCATATAAAACCAATAATAGTCTTAAAACACATACATGGTCGCATTTGTATAAGGAGACTCACGATTTTATAAAAATTACACACACCAACATATAACACTCACATACAGTGAGATTAAAGAAGTGTCTTATGCAAATTATGATGGCAAACAACGATTAGAGCCATGATTACTTCCTGAATACTGCATGAAGCATTTGTTGTGTTTCCCCAAAAACAACAGCAACAAAACATTCACACACACACTCGCACACATTAACACACCAAATAGCAAACATAAATAAATAAACTAAGCCAAGTGAACACACACATTTTCAAACCAAAAGATAAAAACAAACTGCAAACCAATCCCGCCCTTTTTCCAAAGGCCATTTAATATTTTAGAATCTTGTAAATCTACTTTTGTTTTAGTTTTAGCCTGTGCATTTGTCCTTCTACTAGAATTCTTTTATCTAAAGTAAACATTCGCCTGAATAAGAAACTTTTTAAGAAAAGTTAAGAAAAGTGTTTTACCTTTTCTTTTTATTTCTTTTTAAGATGAATTGTACTCTAAGGAAATTAGTTTCTATCGAAGTGATCTAGTTGATAAAGTCACAGCATGTTTGCATGGTGCACTTTTAAACATTTTTAATTTTTCATTCATCTTCATCTTCCAATCTAAAACATCTTAAACGTGGATGCAATTAAATGCAAGTACAAGATGAATAAAGAAGATTCTATTCAATACTTAAATGTTGACTTAATATCTATACAACAAGGATGTATATGCGAATGTGTATGCAACTGCTTACAGTGTTGGTTTGTATCTGTAAAATTAATAAATGACTGTTGACGAATACTCCCGCAAACTATCATAGGGTGGCTTTTGCTTGCACATGCACACCACTACAAGCCTAAATATATGTGTTATTTCCTTTCACACCTTCATTGTTTCTTCGTCATTTGTTTAAATTAGAACAAATAGATTAGAAAAAAGGATTGCTAGATGAATGGATTAGTAAAAAAGATAGTCGCAGTAAACAATTTCGCATTATTAAAAAATATCGTTTATTTTCATCTACCAATTTACAATTGGTAGAATTTAAATAAAGAAGTTGTATTTAATTTAGCAAACATTATTTAAGAAAATAACCTATTTTTTCTTTATTATTTTTTTTTCAAAATATAGATTAATAAACTGATAAAGGAACAGTAGAAGCAAGTATAAGTAAGCTGTACTCATCCTTATCGAATCCTAGAATATACTTTGCATAAATATGACGTAAAAACGCTAGAATCCTAGAATATACTTTGCCTAAATATGACGTAAAAACGCGGGAAATCGAGCAGACCACTTCCTTAATGGCTCCCTTTTCGACCCCCTTCCGTCATCTATGATTATAGGCAACCGAAATGTAATTTACGGCAACCTTACTTTCATTGAGTCAAGTGCTACAACCAGCTTTTAATCTTGACTTTAGTGATTTCAGAATGTCGACTATGTATGATCTTCTTCGATTTTCATCTTGGCTAGATAAGATGTGCAGTTTTCATGACCTGTCACTAACGCAGTTATTTAGCTTAAGGCACATCTATTATATCTGAGCATCTTACTGACCTTCCTCCTAAGGAAATTTTACACCATTGTTACTAACGCTTGTGGTGTTAGGGGGCATTCAAACATATTAAAAATTCACTTAACAATTGTCCATATTGGCGTATGATTAATATTTGTGATTTACAATATGTATTCGCTGCTTTACTCTTACCTCGGTATTTTTTAAAAAGCTTCTATATTATTTATTATACAAAACTCTGTGTTCTTGTACATCACGGTGAATAGAACACAATTAAAATATTATTTAATGGTGAAGCGTCAGGAAAAAACAATGATTTTATTATATTAATAGGAGTGCCCGCCACGACATGTGCGTCCTGACAATATTTTGTTTGATTTTGCTTTGAAAATAATCTACACCAAACTTAATATACATTTGTCGTACATTAGATGTGGTTTATGTAGTTACTTCTAATAATTGTACCCATTACTCAGGAACATAGGCTTTATATACAATTCTAAAATTTATATAAAATTCTAAAATTATTGCAGAGTTCTGTAAATAGTGTTTAAAATTTCTCGCCGATAAAATTAAAGGTGCTGCCAAATTTTCAAGTAAAATTGCGTACTTTCAAGACTTTTTCTCTATTTTCTATTTGCCCTATTTCTCCTGGACATTAAATATTTTTACAGAAAAAAGTACCCTATATTTAAACCGAGATTCTAAGGTACCTCCTCACGAAGTTTTATTAAAATTCGTTTAGTAGGTTTTATGTGATGCGAACACAGACAGATAGCCAGAAGGACAGACAGGAAAAAATTCCGATAATTGGTGTTTTGTATTCCTCTTCGATTGCTACCTGCACCAACAGCAAAATTTAAAAAAAAATATTTCATATACATATATACATATAATAAAAAAAAAACTGTATTATATTTATAGATTATTTGCTAACTGGCAATTCTAGATTTCCATAGGGAACAGGACCTCTGAGTGAACTCGCTGCATATTACTAGATAACTCCCGGTGCAAAACTGCGTTATATATATTTTCATTCGGAGATCTGGTGACCTTTAAAAAGGATTTACCTTTTAAGACATAACCAATTTAATTTCTTTTTTAATTACTTATACCTGAACTAAAACTATAATAAATATCATTCCAAATAAACAAATATACAATTCCATGATAAGTTTGGTGTGGGATAGATATGAAGGAGTATTAGAATACCATCTATCCGAAACGCCATTGTGAAACTACATAACATCGCTCTAAAAAGAGTCACTACCTTAGAACCAAACGTGGCATATTGTAAAGCCTAATGTTTGCCAAAATTCAACTTCAGTCAATATTTAATCGTATTGCCAACAGTCTAGGACAATGACATACAAGGATTTTGACACTGTCCTATTCAAGGTATCTTACTAACTATAACAAAAATCGTTATATAAGACTCCTAATCACTGTGCATGTTAATCAGTGAGGCAGTGTCCTGTCAAAATATATACTTGTTCACGTCTGAACAATGATGATTTTCCATCCCTGGTTTATGATTGAGTGATGCCAAAGCTAGTAGAAGTTTTTTGACGTCCATCATCAATTGCCGCTTATTTATCATCCTTGGCTTTATATAATTTTTATCGTAGTGGAAGTCGCGGTTTTGTTTGATTTAATTATTTTGTATGTTTCGATTAATGAATTTTTGCGTCATATCGTTGGCGTAATTTCCTCATTCTTTTTGGATGACTTTTTGAATTGAATTTGCTTTGATACCGTTTCTAATTCGCTAAAGTTCATTTCAATGTTAAATTGTAAATTTTCTGGAAATATATTTTTGAAATTATTTAGAAATTAATAAACTATAGGAAAGTTAATTTGTAACTTTTATTTATTTTTTTTTATTGAAAAACTAAACTTGTGTTTCCTTTTTTATTGCAAGACTTCTTGTGTCTTGCCTAGGCGCTTGTGGTTCCTTTTTGGTGAAGACAGCCGTTTAGAACCCATCGACACCAACCCACATTTTTAATACTACTATTGAGATTTTCATTTATTTCTCATGAAGGCAAAAAGAGAGTTTTTTGCTTAAAATTTTAATATTCTTCCAATTATAGTTTCCAAGTAACACGATAATAAATAGTTACTCTATATGAGAAGTGTTATGGCTACTTGAAATATTCTAATATTGTATGACCTATTCAACCCACCGCATATCTAAAATAACAAACTGTGAAAGTTCTAGGAATATCTGTCCACTGATGCGGACAAGCAAATAAACATATTTTATACTTTTTATAAACATATAGATTTATAAGGAAATCTTTTATAGAAATATTTTAGCTTAAACAAATTTCCATCTAAATTAATCAAGATACAGAAGTTTTTCCACGTATCAGTTCTAGTTTTCTAAGCCATTGTTTGAATTATAATAGACAGGTGAATATAAAGAACCTAAAAAATCCATTAATTTTTTTTTATTAATTGTTTAGTTGTTATTTTATTTTATAGCTCGTGTAAATTATGCAAATTTATATGTAAATAGTAATCTGTATCTGGGTTGTGTAACTTGAGTGAGAAAATTTATTACATGTAATTATTCTAGTCATCTTGTTTTACACAAGGCGAGCTAAACATAATCATGAAGTTTTTCATTGTTTTATGATAACAAATTTATGACTAGCTGTTGTCCAACTTAAACTAAATCAGAATTTCTATTATATTTTCATGTAAAAAGTTTATCACTTTAACTGCAGAAAGGAGTTACTGGTTGTTGAAGAAAAACTTCATATAAGTTTTGTGATGCATATAAATTAAAGAGTTTTTTTATAAAATAAAATAGTGCAGCAGTCGTGAATATTTATGTTGTTACAAGTGAGCTGGTGGTATAATCCAATAAAGGAATGTATGTGCTCGTATATAATTTTCTCGGTATAAAAACTTCTATTAAGAGAAAACTCAACTACAATATTTTTTGGTAAATTTTAATGGTTTTTGGCTGACTATATCAACACCTTTACTTTTCGAAAGCAATAAATTAAATAGAATAAACCCCAACCGACAGTTAAAAAGTGTCGCAGTATTTGTTGGAATGTTCGAGAATATCAAATTCCATGTTGAGGTGTTAATGCCAACATATACAGCCATTTACAGTAGTGGTAAAAATTTGCAGAAATTGAAAAAAGACAGGTGAGTTTTTGCATTTTACATTGATTATTGTAATATTGCCAAACATAGCATCGTCCACACAGAGCAAGACTTTGTAAGGGGGAACCTTATAAGGTTCCATTTTATGTCTAGGATTAGACAGTCACACAATTATTAGATCTGTCAACTCTCATATTATTTGTGTTTAAATTAGTTTGACACTTCTTCGTGAATGGGCTACAATGGTGGTTCAGTTCTGGAATGCTTTATCGCACTGTTCTGTAAAATGATGGGTTTCAACGAGCATAGCAATAGGCAAACTTGCAACCTTTAAATGGAGAATGTCTAGTTGTCAAGTTGCCACCATAAAGGATACTTAACACTCAAAGCATATTCATGACGGGTAGACATGAAGCAAAAAAAGTACAACTCTGTAATAGAAATATGAACATTTGGTTTTTTTATAAATCATTTTTGGCTGTCATAAAACAAATGTTAGTACATTTTGACATAGTCAGCTCAGCTGTCGAGTTTACCTGTTATGAATTCGTCTTGCTTAACACTAAATAAGGTGTTTTATTAAATTTTATTAAAGTTTTAAGAACTTGAGTTTAAACTAAACTTTTCGAAAGTTTTTAAATATTTTCAAATAGCAAAAACTATATTTCAACACTTCTTCCAAAGTTTTGGCCCGACTTCACTCTTTTCTGATGTCGTAATTTAAAACTTGGTGGAGAAAAAGGTCACAAAGAGACGAACGTTGCTAAGTAGCAGATAAACAAAGACGTCTAATAACATGCGTAGTTGTGCAGGATAAACTACGAGTTTCTTCTGCAGAATTCTGACGTCATTGAACATTTGTCAGGTTCGATTAGAATGAAGAAATCTCCTCTTTAACAAAAGGCTCTTTTAAGAGATTTTCGAAATACTTGCTTGCGAAGGACGTTAAAAAGCTGGATAATCGCGGCATGACGCTTATGGAGCTAAAAGAATGCTGTATTGAAATATAAAATAATATTTTATTTAAAAACTTTTTTATATCTGTTTTTTAGCATTAATAATTCCACGCTTAGCTTAGATCTAGAGCTAGAGCTATAATCTTAAAAATCGGCCGTTCCAGAATCCGGGAAAGGATAGTCAGGGCCCAGAGAGAAGTTTTGTAATCTCTTTTGTGGAACATTACTGTTGTTAGCCTTCTTCGGAAACTGGACTCAGTAGGCGCCCATACGGTTGCGATTACCAGGGATCTGGTACTTATGGTTGGTGGAAAGTTTATCGAGATTATTCAAGGATACATAAGGCTCTGATAACAACCGAGATAGGGTACAAAGATCAGTAGCAAACCATAAATACTAGCAAATCTAAAGCGGTGCTCGTCACTCGAGGAAGGTTATAGAGGAAGGGTATAGAGGAACCTTAATGCCTTTTGGATCGTAAATCTGTGAGTCAAGGCAGGTGGAAAATCTGTGCGTTACTCTGAATAAGGAAATTACCTGTAACGAATACATTGAAATGCAGATACGGGAGGCAAAAGGATTTTGATATCAAGGCAAACGATTGTGTGTGGCCTTAAGTGTCGAATCTCGCCAAAAGCTGCATACTGGAATTACACAATGATAGTACGACCCGTAATAACTTATCTATATGTGGTTTTGTGGCCAAAAGCGTAATTTGGATAGGATTCAAATAATTGAGTGTATGGGTATGAGTATATTCGTATACGGTGAGTTCGCTTGGCACCAACAGCTATACCATTTGGTGTACTTTTCGGCCGAATGCGGGGCATAAGAATATTCTAGGCGTTATTCGTGATGAGGCTAGGGAAGCCTAAATGTCGATAGAACGCATGAGTGGCAGAATAATAGTCGAAAGATTGCGGAAGGCATATCCGCATTTTACTGATGGTTCTTTTATGGATGGTAGAGCAGTAGCAAGTGTATATTCAGCTGGACCTTACTGGAAAGTAGGGTGCAGAACGGTCCACATTTTACTTGAAAACTAGCCAGTTGTATAACGCATGATACATGTTCTTCAAACTTGTGCTGTGTTTTAAAACTTTAACAGATATGCCTCGATTACTGTAACGCTGATGCGGATTCAAGGACACATAGGCACAGCTAAGAATGAAGCTGCAGACCAACTACCAACAATTGTTATATTTAAACTGTCTTTACCAGCTCTGTATATGAAACTTTTTTAAATTTCATATACTTCAAACTGATATTTGATTTGTTTACTGCCATGTTTATAACAAACTACATTGTTCAGAATAAGGTGACATTGATTTTTAAAATGAAATTTTCTTTATGAGTCAATGGATCTGCTTTTTGTCAATTACACTGTATTTCTACATATAAAATCATATTCTTGGTAGTAACCAACATTACAAGTAATTTTATCACCATCATCTGCGTCATGAGTAGCAACATCAACACCATCTCCTCTTCTCAATTACAATAATCATCAGCAATGTCACACAATCATCAACAAAATAAACATTACGAAAACTAACCAAGGAAATATGCAGTGCGCCACCAGCCCGGTGCTTGTCAGCCAGTCAGTTACACAGTCATTCAGCCAACCGAACCAAATGAAACCAAACCAACCATTTGTGTGGATGTTAAAAAAAGAAAACTAGAATAAATAAATTAAATAAAATGTATTAAAAATTACATACTTACACACACCTTTAAATATACACTAACACACTCATTGAAATGTTTATAGATTGATACATTTATATATGTATGTGTTTTTGCTTGTTTACAACTATAAACTTAAAATGAATATACATAGTTGCGCATTCCTGACCAAATCCCAATTGCTTGTCGCTCGCTTATTTATGGGTTGTCGTAAAATCAGCATAAATAGGTTAAACACAAGTGTCAATGGCAAAATAATGAATTCTGTATTTTCTGTTTTCTTTTCAGGCCGGCAGTTTGCAGTTGCCTTGTGAGTGACGACAGCGAAGAAATATTACAACAGCATTGCGATTCCAAAGAATGCCACTGAGCAATCCATTTGACTTTAGATAGTTTTTAAGGAAACCCATTATTAGTTATGGTTATTTGTAAGACGACCGAATGAAAGTAATTTTTTATGGTTGTGCATTCATCTTGTTTGTTACCATTTTTCTTTTACCTCATTTACATTGAATAAGAAAGAGCATTTTACTAAATAGTTTGTAAAGAAAGCAAGAGAGTGTGAGTAAGAGAGGAAGGAAAGGGATAAAAGGTGATGGTGACAAGCAAAAATAAATTGGCAGACATCTCTCAATGGAATGTTGTAACTGTTGAATCTTATTAACACTTTCTATTATAGAATTGCATAGAATTATGCAGAAATAACAATCATAGCAATACTGAAGCACGTTGATGGCTGGACTTGACTAAATGTGCTGCTTTAAATATTAAGTAGACAAAATTACACAATTTAGTGGCAGCTTTATGTTTTATGAAAACAAAATATTATATGTAAGTAGTGTTACAATTACACCCAGCTGTAGATAAAATAATAGATTAAAAAAAATCCTTCATTGTAATATTTGTTTATTTTATGACAATCAACTATTTAAATATTAATACTCATTAGACATTTTATAAAATCTGATCTCGAACTAAGACGCTGATGCCTTCGTAGGGGAAGTTCAACAGGCGACTTTTTAGCTTTCGTTTCGGAAAAATGGCGTCATTTCATGCAGCATTTCGGCGAAAGTAAGGTGGTGGCTCTAGATATCTCCAAGGCTTTTGGTACTTCTGCGATTCTGTCAAAACTTATTGCATTTGGTGTAGGTAATAACTTTTCTTGATATATATCGAGCTTTCTCAGGACTAGCACTATACGAGTTGTTATAGGTGGGATTTTATGAAATGAGTTCAAGATAATTTCAGAGATACTTATTTCTTATTTTTCTTAATAATTTTCTTTGTCTCTTTTGGAGGTATTTTATTGTCTCTTGTGATCATCGACGCAATGTGGGTTGTTTTTCGCTGTTTTAGCATAACTACAATGTGCGGATTAGGAAACTAGTTTCTAGAAAATAAGTAATCGATTTTGCAATTTAAATTTTCGTCGATTTTTCAAGTAAGATTTTTAAATTACTCGAATAAATCGAAATAATTGCGCATATTTTAAAAATGTTTATCCATTGAGAACAGAAAACCATAGAAAATTGATTAATATATTATATTAATGAGAACTTGTAGATGATTTTTAAAAATGTTTTATATAAAATTATAAAATTATAAAATGTTTAGCATAAATAATTTTACTAACTTCGTAGCGTTTCGGTAATATGAAATATGAATTAGGTGCCCCAGCAGGCTATTAGGTAGTATGCTAGCCTATGGGTCTGTGGATTGTGGGTTCGATTTGCAAAAAGTCTTTCAGTACAACGAGTGAAGATCTTTGTTAGTATGCTCGATAATTAATTTTAAATTAAATTTGTTATTTTATATTAATTATTTCATGAATATTATATTTTATCTTTATGCGGAAAAGGTGCCGAATACATTTCGATAATATTTTTCATGAAGTGCAAAAATTAATTGTTTACTTTTGCACTTCACACACTTCGTGACTTCTGAAACATGCTTTTTACTGATACTTAGACATAATCTTAAAAACGCAAGTTAAGAATTTTTAATATTTTTTATAACGATTTATGAAAACAATCATGGGAAATATATATTATTTTTTCTCTGTGTGATTACTAAAATCCCTAATTCGAAATTATTCTTAAACGGAGAAATTTGTAAAAAAATGAAGATCTTAATAAAAATTAATTTTAGTCGATTTGTCGATTAACCGATATAATTTGTTCGAAATATTTTTTAATCGAAATTTTCAAATTTTTTTTTTTCTCGAACAATTAATTGAATTAAAATTTTACGAATAATCGAGCGATGATTGATCGAATGGATACTCAAAATACCAAAATCTGTACACCCTCTATCCTCTATACCTTAACCTAATTTCCTAGTCCTGGCACAATGCATTGCTTGAGGGGTTATACTCAGAGCGCTGGTCCGAGATAAAAAATTAGTAATATAGTTACTAATGAGGCTAACGCCTTATTGTCTGAAAAATATAGACACCATAAAAAAGTTAAAAGAGAAATCACTGCAATTATTTATATAGGAATGTTTTTCAAGTGAAATAAGTTCCATAATATCGGCCGCATAAGCTTCTTTCAGTTGCGGGTCAATATAATTTTCCCAACTTGCGTATCTGGCTTTTTTTAATTACCCAAAATGCTCAATTTATAATACTATAACCTAAAATATCTGTCAATTAAAAGAAACAAAAAAAATAATAAATCATCACTTAATTCCCGAAGCTATTTACAATTCTTTTACAGGTACCTTAATACTGTCAAATGATTTACAACAACAAGTGCTGCTATCAACAACAATTGATAGTAGCACTTGTTTGTCCGCTTGTTCATTTGTTTATTTTTCTGACCTTTTCTTATTAGATTTATAATAAATGCAAATATTTTTTAACATTTTCACGGAATATTAAATAATGATAAAAAAGTTGTTTAAGTGTTTTGTTGGCAAGTTTTTAATTCCCAAAGACAGTCTACGTCTCAGTCGTTTTATGTCGTTTTATTTAAGATAGAAAACCAAAACCAAAAAGAAACGAATAAAGAAATAAAAAAGAACAATCTGTTTAAAATGTGAGTATTGTTTTTATGGTTATTTTTTTGTCTTCTTTCTATCTGTTGGTGACAAAAATAATAAACATAATAACACAGATGATGCAAGATGATGCAAGAGTTTTGGTTTTTGAAAAACCTAAGCTGTTGTTGTGTATATGTGTATGAGTGTTTATTTTTTTAATTTCTCTAGAATTACCTGAGCTTTAAGTAAGAAGTGTTTGTCATTCAAAGTATTTAAAGAGCCAACTGTGTATATTTATTGTAAAATTTTGTTCATCCCACATTAATTTTTATTCTTTCGCAAAAAAAAGAAAAACAAAAAAGTTTTCTATTGTACAACCATCCTTAATGGGGTTTACTTTGTGTTCAAGTTATCACATTTTAATTTTAGTTTTTTGTTTTTGTTGCCTGAGTTGCTAACTTATTTATAAAATTTAAGTGTTATTATCAGTAGCAGCCTTGGTCCAGTAGCGAGTAAACGCGAAAAGTTCTCTCTTTTGTAGCAGAATTTGTTAATCTAACCTTCAACCCAATGTACGAGCATTAAAAACTTGTTTTTAATTTTTTTTTTTGTTTTTATTTTGTTGATTTTCCCATTGTTTTATATAGTTCGCTGGGTATCAGTTAATTTTTATTTCTTTTCTATTTTGCGGTTTTGCAAAACAATGAAAACTGAAAATTGGTACATTATTTTTAATGTCGTCATAAAACTTAATTAAAGCCACGAAAGAACATTATTGATCTTGAAGCAAAAAAAGAATTGGCATAAGTTCATTTACGAGAACAATTTCTTTCGAAACCTTTCGATTAAATGACAAAATTATAGTGTTTTGAAGAATTTAACTCATTCTCATAATAAATAAATTTAAGTCTTAATAATCAATATTATAGAGTGAAATGGGCTTCAGTTCGTTTTATAAGCACAAAGAAGGCTAATAAATTGTTTTTGCTAAAAATTAAATTTTTTCTGCATCAATTAATTTCTAAATACTAAATTAAATTATAAATAAATATACAATTTCTTTTTTGGTTTAAAAATAATCTATAAATATATTTTGTTCTATATTGTATGTTCTGCAATTTAGTTATAATTTTCCATCCCTGTTTATTTAAGAACCTTTTTAGCTGCTTGTAGTGATATAAATAATGTTCATCCTTTCAGCCTTTCTTATCCATGTATGCATGTGTATGTGTAATTGAGTGGATGCGTATGGATATATGCGTACTGATGTACTTATAGACCTATTTTTTGTTTTATTTCTCACTTTGCGCTACATTTCGATGACAACGAAAAAATTTTAGCTTTTCCAATCATTTAATTTTATAAACTTTTCTATATGAATGAACTTTGTTGTAAAATAAAGTACGGCAGTGTTTAATGATGAAAAATAAATAACATGAAAAAATGTGTATCTTGTCTAATGTGTGAAATCCTACGTCAGCAAAAAAAAAAAAAAAAGAATCACTGGAAAAAAGATGTGCTTTGAAAATTCAATATAAATATTTTTAAATTTAATAAAACATACATATATTGTAGAGGGCAATATTTAATAGAGAATATTAAATGATTTTTGAACGGTTTTATAAAAATTTAAAAAATAAATTCAACTTATCTTTCAATATAATAAAGAGACAATTTTTTCATAAGAAATCGCTTCCAAAATAAGTGCGAAAATTAACTTTTCTTAAGAACCATTTTTTCTAATATAAAACGCTGTTTTATCTGCTATATTTAGTGCACTCTAATAGAGTGGAAAAAGATAAATCCATGTATAAATGATTGGGGCATAAGGCGCTCATTTGCTTGTTTGTGTATGTGCAACTCAAATGAGTGTGTAAATGCAATTGCTAATTTATGTTCACATACACAAAAACAATTTATAAACAACTAATGCAATTTACAAGAAATTAATATAAAGTCTACACTTCTGAAAAAAAATGTGCACAATTAGCACATGTATACATATATGTAAATATGTTTGTATGTACATATATATGTGTGTTGCTATATTAGGATGGTTCAAAAAATTCAGTTGAATTTTCAGTTTCCATTATATATTTCTGCGCTAAGGGCTTGTTTACCGCACCTAACTTTATGTAACTTATTGATTTTTTGCTGTTTTAGATTTTTTCCTATTTTACTTTGTTTAACAATAAAACATAAAAATGGGAGGCAATCTGTGTGGTTGGCGTACTTTTTTACGTCACCCACGTTGAAAACAAATTTATAGAAATTAATACTTCAATATTGTTGTCTTTCTTTCTTAATAGGTACTTTTTAGAGGACCCTTTTAAAGGAGTAATTTTTCTAATTTTAGTTTTAAATGTTTGAATCCGGTAAAATCTAAATGGATTATAATATGTATGAAGTGCGGAACTCTACGTGTGTGAATCTAACCTGCACTTGACTGATTTTTTAAATATAACTTTTTATTTTTGTTTATAATTTTCGTGCCTTTTTTACTTTTTTAAATAAAAAATTACAATTTTTTTAATTCAGTTGAGTTCTTTATTTAAAAAAAATTTTTTGGAAAAGTTTATAGAAAATTAAAATTCTTGTAGTCATCCTAATATACATACGTGTAAGCAATGTGCAAGTGTATGTATACATTTCCCGATAATCGTAAATTTTTTTGTTTCAGAGTATACTTAATGAACTCACAGTCAATTAAGCACATTTGTTGTGTAAAATAGCACCTGGTTCTCATCGTTGTCGTTGAACCAATGAATTGTATGAATTAAAAAGCAAGAGGAAATAAGTATAACAGCAACAACGTACAAGCATGTGTGCTGTAACTATATTCTCGTGTAATGTTGCTTATTAATATGAAACAGCAATAAGATCAGCATATGGAGGGGCAAACTTAAAAAGGTCTAGAAACACAATTTCGCGAAATAAGAAAATAACTTTAAAAAAATAAATAAATAAATAAACATTTCAAAATCTGGTTATAAACTTGCAGAAATGTTTTTGAAGTTAGTTTTCTTTATTTCAACAAAAACAACACAATATGATTCTAAAACATTTTCTGTTAAATTTACTGGGCAATAGATACATTAGTTGAACTTCTGGCGAGCATTACGCTTAAATGGTTTAATTGTGAAAAGCACTTTGGCTTACAACAGCAACAACAATAATTTATAATATAGAACAGTAACCCTATTTGCTGCAAAACAACAATAACAACAATTGAGAATTTTGATCGAAAACGTTGGGGAAAAGGTAAAAACACCTAAAGCTGTATTGCCTTAGTTGCGACATTAAGTTGCAAATTATTTCGACTGTTCGCAGGCAATTATACGCTTGACTAAGCACTCAAACAACTGCACACATGCAATCATGTGTATTTATTTCTTTGCATGAATATCAATTTGAAATACTCCAGTTGACCAAATTGTTGTTGATTGTCATGTGTTAATTGTTTAAGAATTTTATTTTTCTTTATTTATTCCTCGAGGAAACATAGTTCTTCAACAAGATATTTTCAACTAAATATATCGAAATTATTTTTGCTTCATCCCATGATTTCTTGATGTCAGCTAGTTCTTATCTCACAGACCTACGCCAAGTAATTTTAGGTCTTCCTCTTTGTCTACTTCGACATGGGTTTCATTCCAGCGCCATCCTGGTGACATTATATACGGCCTTTCTTAAGGCGTGTCCTATCCATTTTCTTTTCTGCAAATTATCTGTATATCTTTGGCCAACCTGCAAAGTTTTTCGTTTGTTAGGGTGTTGGGCCAGTATATGCCACATATAATGCGACAGCTTTTATTTATAAAAACTTGTAGCTACTGCTTGATTGATTCAATGGCTAGCGATGTTTTGCATCCGTATAAAAGCGGCCACTTGACACGTTCATTAAAATTACGGATCTTTGTTGTTTTCATGATTTGTAGTGCCCGCAATATATTTTTAGTGTGCGAAATTCACTTCTTGCTTTATAGACCCTATTCATGATGTCCTCATTTATGCCACCGCTTGACAACATTTTGCTCCCTACTCAGAAATATTTTTCTTGCATAAATTAAAGGTTTAGTTAATTTCAAATACGAATTTATATTAAAGTTTTATTGATTCAATTATTTATTTTATTAGAATTTTATTTTGTTCTTTCTTAATTAAGAAAATAATTGAATGAATTAAAAAATATTTGAAACTCTATCTAAAATTAATTAAAGCCTTTACTTGGTGTAAACATTTTTTTCTGTGTAAGTAGCAGAAGCAGTCAATATTTTCTATTTGGAGATTGTCGATGCTGTTGTTATGTAGGCGCATGACGTACGTCTTTTTCATATTTATTTCCAAACCTACTCTTCTGGCTAACCTTACATAACCGTTTGTTTTATCTTGCATGTCTGTAATTTTATGTGAAAGTAGGCAAATATCATCTGCATATTCTAAATCTCCCAGATGTCTTTAAATACTCCTCGAAATACCCCTTTTATTCTTGCACAGTTCCTGCATAAGACAGTCCATTACCACTGAAAGAATAGTTGTCATAAAGGGTAGCCTTATCGGACGCCTATATTGGTCGTGAACGTATCACTAATTATCCCGTTCTGTATTTAAAGTTTCTTGTTGGTGTACATAGCTTTGATGATTTGAGAATTTTTTATATTAATTCTATCTAAATTTGAAATCCATCAGTGTCCACTGTTAAGCGTGAAAATGGAGATCAATATACAGTAGACTCCGATGGTTAAGTGATTGACTTTGTCTTGTATCTAGAATAATAAGCATAGCGTCCTTATAGTTTTATAGTCTTGCACGATTTTTGCGACTCCGTTTTTGTCATCGACCGTACCATAGGGAATATATTGAAGAAATGGTCAACTGGGTTTTCTATAATAAATGCCCAATTCTATTTTGCGAAGTAATAAATGCTTTGTAAAAGTTTATACAAACATACATATGTAAATTCGTATTAAAACAATACTCGTATATTAAGGTAAAATACATTAATATAAACGTATTACACAGCGCAAACCAGAAACAGATGACAAATTGGAAACAACAACTCCCCCAAAAATCCTAAAATCGTACTCTGTATACCTCCTATACATGTGTATTAAATTGAATTTCGTGTTCTCTGAAAGGATTGTATTATTGGGTATAAGTGTTTACGAGTGGACGAGAGTATTTTGGTAAATATGTGCATTGTATTTATGTGCGAATTATTACTGTAAAATCGTTTACAGCAGTACGGAACAAGGGGAGTACGAAATTAAGATAAAAATAAAAACTTTGTAAATTTTTTTTACTGTAAAAATTAAATTATTTTAATTTGCGATGAATACAACAAAGCACCTATTATATACACACATACACTCACAAACAATTACTATTTTTGGTAGCTTGTTGCAGAACTTGATGTAAATTTGTGCAAGTGCATAATGTAAAAAAAAATTTGTATGTCATTTAAATAATGCCGCATATTTGGCAAACATTTGTATAACATGATTATTAGCCAAGTATATACAATATGCAAAGTATGTGCACAAGTACACACCCATGCATACAGATAAACTACAAAATATTTACCAAAACATGACCATATAATTGTCCAGCAAAACAACAGGCACAAATATCTACAACTAATAACTGACAGAAATTAAACACAACAACAAACCAATAAAATACAAACATGTGCATTTATGTGGTACTAAACTAAAAGGAATAAATATTAAAAAAAGTCCTTAAAGAATAATTTTTAATACGAAATGATATAAAAGAAATTTGTAGCGTTGATTTTTTAATAAATAAAGTTCTGTGTGTTTTTTAATACATCTATTTTTTCTATTCCAAAATGGGATATGTATTTTGCAAGGGATACTTTATGGGTCCCATTTCGAACTCTTCTTTCCTCTTTTACTCAGACTTCAGACTAGCGACTAGCGACTGATGCATGTTGACACTTCCTCACCACAGAGTCTATGGTAATTGCTTACATTTGACCAAGGTTTAGGACTCCACAACATCTACAATTTTATCATGGGTCTGCCCGTGGTTCAAAGCCTTCATATTAGCCAGTCAGCTGGGCATCCACACAAAATGTCATCTGTCATCTCTAAGGCTTTTTCCACAGTCTGCAATTATAGACACCTCGATTTTTAACTTGAATAAATAATACTTGGAGCTTCCGTGACGTAGTTAACCAATTGTTAACCCAGAATATATCCAAATACCTTATTGGTCTTCCTGAAAACTTGTAGTGAAAGATACTAGTCTTTGGTGGGAATTGAACCCAAAACCCCGCACTACTAGACTAGCATAGTACCTACTAATCCCTCGAGGCAACCTAAATACTACCTAACATAAGAATGAAAATAAATTAAACTAGCTGTGCCCGCCACGTCGTCGTCGTCCTGACAATATCTCACTCGATTTTGCTTTGAAAATATTCCACACCAATTGTAAGAATCTTACTTTTATAGTGCTTCAGTTATTGTTTATGTATTTCTTTATATAAAAGTACCCATTCTTGGATACAATTTTAAAATTTATATAAAATTCTAAAATTCTTAAAATTATTGTAAAGCTCTGTAAGAGGTGTTTAAAGTATTTCAAAACAATATAATTCCACAAAGTAAAAATACAAATTGTATTCAAATGGCGCCATCTGCTGCGTAATAGTAACATAAAAATAAATAGAAAAGTGTTGAAAATATCCCAGTTTTAAACCAACATTTTCAGTACCTTTAAACTAAAAATTGCGTTTTTCACAGCTTTTTCTCCTTTTTGTTCTTGGAAGTAAGATATTTTTTCGGAAAAAAGTATCGTATGTTGGGATCAGGATACTAAGGTACCTCCTCACAAAATTTTGCTAAAATCCATCCAGTAGTTTTTACGTGATGTGGACACGCAGACAGACAGACGGATATGAGTTACTATTTTATTATATGTATAGATAAAGGCTGTACTTAAGGCGGTACTTAAGGCTCTGAAATGATTAGTTATTATTGTGTTTTGAAAAATTTCAAAGAGAGTTTAAATCCGGGTTGCATTTTATTAAAAGTATTAATACTTATACATAGTGTGAAACGGACTTTAATTATAATAGTTTAAAGTTGGGAGTAGAAGTAAATATTTTACGTATAGGCAACTATTGGAATAAACAGTTTTTTAAGACAAAAGCTGAGCTCTTATTCTTTATCACTACATGAAAATTTTTTCTCGTTCGCACACACTCTATAAATCTTTGAAAATCAACATAATACATAAAATTGTCTAGATATTTAGTCAAATACGTGAAGTTCCTAAAACCATATCGATACCTTCCCATAAGAATGTATTAAGCGACACTTCTAAAATTGTTCAGGAAAAGAAAGGAACGTCTCAGTTAGTTATTTAATTGTGTATTTTATTGAAAGGAACATAATATGTATTCTGAAAATCGCTTTCCAAATAATATTTGGATCGCTTTTGAAATAATACAAATTTCAGTGAGCAACATTATTCCAGTGAGAAAACTTGGCGGTTGATACAAATTTATTTTCTCTCTAGTTTCCTTTGCATGATAGGGCAGCGAAACCCAGGCCAAAATCTGGCGCTTAACTTCTTGTATAGTTCCACATCAAATCATTTTCGAAAAAAGTGTCGCTTAATACATTCTTACGCGAAGGTATCGATATAGAAAAATAAGTTAGTTTTACTAAAGCTATGACAAAATACATCTCAAATGTTTCAAATTAAACTTTTTCTCAATGTGTGTTCAGTTCTAAAATATCTTTTATTTTATCGAGTGTAGAAAAAAATGTAAACAACATAGAGTAAAAGGTTTGAGAGATACTGAAGAACAATTTTGTATTACATAACCTAGTACATGCACAAATTTGCTGCAATATACCAGGTTTAAAGTTTGAATTAATCCTAATTTTTTACCGTTCAACTCTTTGTGAAACGACTTGAAAGATGTATTGTTATTTTTTTAAGTGGGCAAAAAATGGTGCCTCAGTTACCGAAGATTTTGATTCATACAAATATTTTGGAATCAAAAACCACTAAGCAAGAAGCCTTTGCTGAAAAAAGGACACTCACATATCGTAAAAAGTACTATAAAATTAGAACTGGTTATTTTCAATTTTAAAAAATTTACTTTTTGTCATAAACAAGTAAGAAACAGACATTTCATTTAAAAATACATTTTCTCGAAGTTCATTTACCTAAAAAGGAATTTTTCTTTTTTTTTCGTCAAATAGAATTGTAAAATTTATATAATAAAATAAATAAAAAGAAAATAATATTTCAGATAAAATCACTTTCTGTCTTTTATTTTATTTAAAAACTTTACTTTTCTAAAGATGTCTATCTGTCAGTCTCTCGGTCGGTCTATCTTTTAAATAGTTTTACAAACAAACAAAATTCTTGTTTAAATAGAACTTTTCTTTCTTTTATTGACTCTAAACATTCCAAAAAATGTAAATTTTATTAGATGACATTCAAATTTTCGTTTATTTATCAGATCTTTGATAAAGAAAACTTCGAGAAATGTAATAATTAAGAGAAAGGCTGGAAATTGTAATGACTTTTAAATAATTTAAATATTTAAACAAACCAAATAAAATATGTGTAAAAATGTGGATACATATTCATCTTAGATAAAGAAAACTTTGAGAAATGTAATAATTAAAAGAAAGAATGGCAAGTGTAATGACTTTTAAATAATGTGGTAAATTTGGTTTCTTAGCCTGCCAGCAATTCCTTTTACACCTGAAAATTAAATAATTTTATTAAGGATTATGCAAATTACAAACCTTGATCTGTAACTATAAATTCACCCTCAAATGTTTTGTGTGCAGGAGGTGTTTGTACAAATGAAATGTGCGTAAATGTAGGAGTATGACTGCATGTGTGCGAGTGTGTAAATTAACAGGTAAATGTTGATGTAATTGTATGTAAACTATTTATTTAATTTATAAATAATTTCTTATGTTTATTTGCATTTGTTTATGGTGGCACTTTTTTTTTTAAACATTTTGCTACATTTTCTTGTTGTTGTCAAAATAAACAAATTATTTGACCAAATTTTGATTATCGAGAAAATTTTATGTTGAGAACTTTGGAGTCAAGCGTTTTACTAAACAGTAGACAAATAGACATATTTATATAAGTTCGTTGCATGTGTATGTAAGAGTGTAATTTAAGTAGAACTGTAAAGGGTCCGACAATACAATTTGTTTTTGTAATAAAAGATTTTCTGAGAGGTTACAAGTGTCTGCTAAGCACTTGAAACTTTAAACACTTATTGTGACATTATGATCTGTTTTGGAATAAAAAAAAACATAATATTAAACAAAAAAAAGGAAATTTAAAATGGAAAAACTACAAATTATTGAAAAAACAAATAATTATTATTGTTAACAATATAGTATATGACCATTTTATTTATGTTTATCAGCAGAAAATAATTTAAACAATGGAAATGTTTAATGCAAATATAGCAAATATAAGCTACCTTTGTAAAAAAGCCTCTCCATGCAAATATTTTATAATAATTAGGATCTAAAACTTTAAAAAGTTAAAAAAAAAATTAAAAAAAAGTCAGAGGGAAAATCAAAAGACTTCACCTACTGACAGAAAGAAGGAAGTGTATAAGGATGGATTCTAAATGGTTTGTGAGTCGGAAATCAGTGTGCTAAGTATGGTGAATTATCTTGGCATTACTCAGCATAAGGAACTTACCTGCAACGAATACACATGAAATGAAGATACGGAAAACAAAAACTATCTTGCATCAATGTAAACGAGTTTGTGGCCGAGGGTGGGGAATCTCGCCAAAGGCTGCATACTGAATTTACACAATGATGGTGCGAAAAATAATGGCTTATGAATTTGTGGTTTGGTGGCCAAAAGCCTTTCAGAGTACGATCACGTTTAAGTTGGATGGGGTTCAAAGGATGGCTGGTATGATGATGATATGTAATGCCATACGTAAGTCTACAGCACAACCAATTGAGGCAATGTTGGAATTTCTAGGCATATTCGTTAGATCGACGGCTGCAATGCCTGCTTTGCGTATGAAGAGTGTGCCATTTGGCATGAGAAAAAAAAATATAGTCGAAACAATGAGTGTACGTACGTCAGCACGTTTTCTGATAGTTCTCTAATGGACGATAGAGCAGGAGCAGAAGGTTAATTTCTATGGACCAGAACATAGAGTAACGCTATGTAAAGGCATAATACTAGCTAAGGACCTACTCATAAAATATGAAAAGGCGGAGGGAGGCTACTACATGTAGACACGCGGAATGGTGGTCAAAAAGCCCCTTTTCAGAAAGACCAGAAAGGTGCTTCGACATAAAAAAGGTACCTTAACCTGGATAAATGCGTTGGTGACAGGTCATGGAAACTTCAATTATCATCAAGCCAAGATTAAAATCGAAGATGATATTTGCAGATTATGCCTATAAGAGGCTGGGACGGTATCGCCCACTGTGTATTAATATATAGCACTGGCGATGTAGGATGTAAGAATTGGACAAATGCTAACAATTACTATATACTCCGTGATGAGAAAGAAGGCCGACAGTCCGACAGACCAGTCGACACTGGGAAACCACTTAAATCAAGAGTAAAGGCGGTTGGTAGTACGTGACTCAATATAAGGTTGTCGTAAAATAAAAATCGGTTGCCTATAATTATTGTGGGTGGAAGGTGTTCGAAAAAGAACCCATAAGATTTTCTAAAACTAATTTATTTTTATAACTGTTTAGAAAATTTGAAGTTAATAACTACTGTAGAAATATTTTAAAAATATATATGTATATTTTTTTTAAATTTATATTTTGGGTACTAAAACTTTTGTAAGCGTAAAATATTAAAGTTTTTTGATCTCTTTACATCCATACACTCAATATAAAACTTTTTTTTTTATTTTGTTAGGACAATAAATGTAAATATAAAAAAAACAACAAATTTCCTTTGTTTTATATAATTCTTAAACATTGCTTTAGATCCAGGGCAATAGCAAAAATAGTGAAAATAGCCATTATTTTCAATATACAAAAAAGCGCATAAAAATAAACAAAATGATTTTCGTAATCTTTAAAATGAGAGCACTGAGACGGTCTGGCTGTCAGTAGTATGTTTTATTCATATGAGCTAATACTACTTTGGTAATTTTCTCTTAATTTCTAGCTTTTTTCTTTACTATTAAGCTTAATACTGAGCTTTATACTGACTCTACCAATCTCATCCGCATGTTTGCCCAATAATGTCTGTACTATAATTTGCATAATATAGAAAATATCATATAATTTTCTTGGTTTCGTTTAAAGTCTCTGTAATTCATAGGGAATAAATTACCTTCATGTGTAATTAGTTTCCCAATGGCATCCAGTATCTTAATCATTTTTCATCAAATCAATTCGTTTAGCAGCTATCCTTTGCCGTTTACTCTTTTGTAATTCTAATGCGAGATTTCATACCCTGATGTTTGCATCTATGGTTTATCAACTCTGCATACAAAAACTCTCCGTTTAACTCAGTTTAATTAAAAACTAAACACATTCTTTGTATGTATCATATACATAATTCATTTATCAAATTAGATTTTCAACCTGCAAAAAAATACAAATCGAAGGTAACAAAAAAATTAAAGAAGAAAAAATTCTTAATTGTCTTGCAAAGGGTAAATGCAAAAAATGTTAATGAACCATCAGCTATTGATTCTATACGAAATGAAAACTGAATAAGTATAGAGGTGTAAAAGTATAAGTGTATGTAAATGTATGAGCGGATGTATTCTTGGTCATTACGGATCACTTTAGTTTAGTGAATATGTAGATATTAAGCCAATAGCTTTACAATGTAAATTAACACGTATCCTATAGATAACCATTAGAGCGTGTACTCATTAAGTATATATGCTGAATAAAAAATTATACAGCCACACATATACATATACACAAACACACATTATTATTCTCCAGTATAAACAACATCAACAACTTTAGCAACAGATAAAGATGTTTAGTAACATTAAAATTCGAAACGATTCACTAGAGAATGCTGATGCTGCACCAAAAAAAAAAAAAATTAAAAATAAAAACTAACAGCAACATCACTATTACCATCACTATCATCAAATTCACTATCATCACTTCATAGAACACAAAACGTTGCATTTGATGTCATTAACACTCCCATATTGATCATAATATTGATGGAACACACAAAAAAGCTTATTGACTCAATTCAGTCATTCAGTCTTTCATTTAATCGTTCATATTCCTATAACTGTACAACATCAAACAAAGTATTCGTATGGTTGTTGCTATTTTTGAATAGCAGTCAAAACTACCAACATTGCCTGACAAAACAGTCGTTTGAAAATAAAAAAACAAGAGCACCAACTCAATACCAGTTTTTATGTTAAAGCATGAATGACATTAATAGTGTTGTTGATGCCGTTGTATTGAGAAAAAATGGGATAAAACTGTCATACTCACATTGTCATGTGAGTCGAACATAAAGTAAAGAAACACATTATTAGTATGCATTGATATTTAGGTGATAAAATTTACTGCATCAAAATGAAGTATATTTATTTACAAACACACATATACACATATAAATATATGTATACGCAAGCACACGTGTATTTGTTTGAGTTTCAGCTCTACGCTTTGCAATACAAGGTTTTTGTCTATTTGTTTGTTTGAAAGTGTGTGAAATTCCTTAGAATTTACAATAAACTGATACAAATTGAAAAAGGTTAAAATTCATAAACTTTTCAACTAAACAATTAAGAAGTGATGTATTTGCCTGGGCAAAATAAATTGTGTTAACTAGTGTCTAGATTTTACATATAGTTGTTTTGAGCAAGTTCAAACTCCATATAACAAGAAAAAAAAAATAAATAAATAATATTTTTAATACCAGGGTGTTACTGTTATTTTTTTAAGGGAAATCAAAGCCATAAACTTGTAACCAACACAAAGACAGTTTATAACGTGGAAATAATAGTTATTATTTTCACATACGTGTATATTTTTTATACATATATTATAGCAATTGCTATAATATATGCTTCAACCGGCATGTTGCGATCCCCCTAGACACGGAATTGCAATGTCTTATAGGACTTGGACATTTTACTTGCACTCGTATACTAGAAGAGCCCATTGGTTAATATTGGTAAACCACTTCATATTTTTGGATATATCTGATTTCGGTCGGATATGATAAATTAACACACCGGTTTCGGCTGACTGTTTTCTCAGCGGTCTTTGGACTAGCTGTTCCCACAGCGACATTGGCAGACTGTTCCGTAATTAAAAAAAACGTGATATTGTAGAGTTTAGCTTTAATTAACCATTGTATATAATTAAAAAAACTAGGTTAAGTAATCTGATGCACATGAACATGCAGATCCTTTACTTCCGAACTAGAAATAGCCGAACCTATGAATAATTATTATCGATATAATAATAAATTATAATAATTATAATCGATCATCACCTAAACTAATATCACACGAACCCACGCATCATTCGATTTTACGAACATACGAACCATCGATATTCACCCGAACCTGTGTTTCATCGAGCCAGTACACCCAAACCTGCTACTTGACGAATCTATGTGAGTTGGTTACCGTAGTTGTATTTACGTAATACAACAAATTACTGTTAAAAAATAAAGAGAACTAAATAAAGAAAAATATATTTAACCCAAGGAAGGAAAAATACTCTCTGTTATCACTTAGAGTTAGTGCTTCCGTAAGTAGACCCTTGACGAGACTGAGCTTCCTCAGCCTACGACAAAACCACGTTACAGGTTTTAAATTAGAGAAATACAACATAATTTGGCTATATGACAGTTGAAGGGAGATAATGTCTAACAACCTTATGGAGACCCTGTAAGGGATGTCCGGTTAAAAAGGTTATATATTACGCTATTATTTATAAAAACTTTAAGATTATTGGTAGAACTTCCAGTAAGAGTTTAATGACATTTAAAACGTAAATAAACGTTTCCTTTTTCAACTTGAAATTTTGTACAAAGTCAAAATAAGGAAATATTTGTAAAAAAATTCTCATTATTCATTTTGTCATAAGTCATCAATATTTATATTATCTATACATATAGAGAAATAGTAACTTATTTCCGTCCTTCTGTCTGCTTTTTATTTGTGTTCGTATCACTTAAAAACTACTGGATGGATTTTAACAAAATTTTGTAAGGAGGTATCTGCATCCTGATACCAATATAGGATAGTTTTTTCTCTAAGAGAAAGTGTAGAAAAAGCAATGAAGGCACACAATTTCCGGTTTAAAGGTACTGAAATTTACGGTTTAAAACTGGGATATATTAAACACGGTTGCACACCTTTTATTTTTGAAAGTGGCATGTTTCAAACACTATTGCGCAGCAGATGGTGCCAAATGAATGGAATTTGTATTTGATTTGTATTGTTATTAAAAGATTTTAAACACCTCTTGCAGAGGTTTACAATAATTTTTAGAATTTTTTATAAAATAGAGTTTGCCCTGCCCTGTGGTCGAAATTCGACCAAATTTATTTTTGAAAACTTTTTATATATTTTTCAAAAGTACATACAAAGATGAAAATAAGAATAGAATGAACAAATAAAATAAGTTTTTCCTTCTGAGTGTTTACGGAGTTGCCAAGCCAAATTTTTTTAGCAAATTAAGAGAGAAAGAGGCATTATGATTGGCTAATATTCTTAACTGTTTTTAACTATCTTAGACGTAAAAATGTAGAATAAAAAATACATTCTGCACTGCTCCTATTGACAATCTATCAAACAAAAAAATCAAGCGAATACGTTAAGTTTAAGTCAGTTAAAATGGTTCTTAACTTTTTTCACTTGCCTATTTATATATAGATTTTAGAATTATATCCAAGGATGGGTACCCTTATATAAAGGAAATATATAAACCATAAATGAGGCAATATAAAAGTAAGAGAATTACAATTGGTGTGGAATACTTTCAAAGCAAATTCGAAAAAAAATTTTCAGGACGCACTCATGGAATTTTAAAAAATACTAAATATAATTCAATTCTTAATACCAACGAGTCTTAAGTCTCGCATTAACTACAACAGGCCATAAACCATAAGAGAAAATAGAATGGCGGCCCTATCTTAATACTAAAAAAGTTGGAATACTTGCTTTTTTATATCTTGGTTTCTCACTCATTTTTTCTCTAGACAAAAAGTTTTCTAAAACAATATCGAAGTTTCTCAATCAAATTACCAATAATAAGTACTACCCTAATGTATGTACTAAACGAATATAAACACACATATCAAATACTTCAGCTATGCAACAATCACTTTGCGCTTGAATAAGCTAAACTGTGGCATAGCAGCATTTAAAAGGATCTAAAGGATGTCCTAAGAACATGCTTTCAAAGACACATGTATTCAAACATAGACTTTATTATTTTAGCAACAACACGAGCAGAAATAGAATTTGCAACATCTTTATGAACCTTTATATACACACAGGCTCACACTCACTAATATATTTATGTAGAATACTAGTCTGTACGCAAGCGGAGTATTGCACAAGATGTAAATGTATGCGTGTGTGTTTATATTCTGTATTTAAATAGTTGCTTGCACACATTGTAAATTCATGCAAGTAACGTAACAATAAAGAAAGATACTCATCTGCATATATTTATCTGCATTTTCATATAAAAATTAGAATGCATGTGTGAGTTTGTTAATACATGTGCCATAAACATAACATGTATGCATGTGTACATACATCTAAATATAACAATATCCTTGCGCTTATGCATGTGTGTAAATGCCAGTGTGGGTGTTTGTCTTTAATACTTGTTAACCGGCAATGAACTTATATTAATCATTAAACATACAATCTCACACGTACACACATTTTTGCTCAATTTTATTTAATACTCTGTGACATACTTCATTGATGTCTCCCATCGTACATTAATCCCTTAAATTGAAAATAAGTATTTAAATCTTCAAATTAGTTTTTAATTAAAAACAACTTACATTTAATAAACCTGTAGGTTATTTTAAGAATATTAGCTTAGACATTGTGGGTGGTTCGAGTACCACAATAAATTTTTCAGTAAAACATAATCAACAATAGAATATAATTATGAGATCTTTTACATAATTTGTTTTGCATATTATGGGATAAATCGATTTTTAGTTGGATTAATTAATTTACATTTTAAAGACTTAAATTACTATTATGCCTCCAATAGTTCTTATAAGCTAATATAGATTGTATAAAATATCAAAACTTACTATTATTTTTAAGAAGAAAAAGTAGATAACTTGAACTATTTATATATAAATTTAAGTGAAATTGTAAACTATCATATTATTTGAATAAAGAAATTGAAATTGAAAAATTACTATTATTATTAAGTAAAGGAAATTAGGAAACAAAAGAAAAAATTTTATTATCTATAAATTTTTTTAAGAAAACTCATAGAATTTGTATAACTATCACGTGTTATTTTAGAAGGTAAAAAGTTAAAAATGTATTCAAAATGTTTTTAATCCGCCACAAAAATAAAAGGAGAAATGTGGCCAATATTTGCCTTTGCATTTAATTAAGGAATTATGCTGACGGAACCATGACTTTTTTTAATAAATAAAAAAATGATTTTGAGTAATGGAAATCTTTATTTGGAAACTTAAAATTTATTTTTTGAATGGAGAAGATGATATCTGTCAAGTAGCTGCCGCCAGTGTTAATACACATTTGTGCCAGTTTATAGCATTTTCCATGACTTTCCGCAAGATTTCTCCAAAGAAAGAAGTCTGGCCTGGTTAAATGTAGAGATCATGCTGACTATACCAAATCGCCAACCACGAAACACTTCCTTCATAATATCTATGGTGACATTGTTGACACAATATGTTCACCAAGTCCAGCTTATTCAATTCCGGCAGTAAGAAGTCGTTTGTCATGCATTAGCCAGTAACAGTAATCGTATTGTCCAGCTCTTCAGTATTTCACACTCGACTGATGGTCAGCAGGCATATGCCGAAGCACGGTTTGCACTTTGTTAGAGAACACATGCAAGTCTTTCTCTATAGGATCTGTCTAATTACGTGGCATTTCGTCTGGTTGATGTTTGGCAGACGTTCGCAACGACGTCGGCAGCCACAACACCACCGACCGTGGAGCAATGTCAAATATGAATGACAATAATTATTTCATCTTCCGATAGCGTGATTAATTTTGCTCGCTCCACCTGGTACATATTAATTTTGCATTTACCAAAAAAGTACTTTTGGTCCATTGTAAGTTGGTTCGCTCACAAATAAAAATGAGAATTCGTTTTCTGTTTTTTATCAATGTAACTTCATATGGTACCAGTTCGTGGTGTGATTTCTTAAATATGTATTTTGAAAAAGGACATTTCCATTTTTATAGTGTAAACGTTAACACACTCAAGAAAATATCTGTGGTCATGCATTCTACATTTTAACAGCGTGTATTTCATATGTAAAATATATTTTTATTATATTTTTCTGTAGTTCTCTTACATATCTTTACTTCAATTTACTTATTTTTATAACTTTCAATTTTATTTTTGTGGCTTTTGTTAGCATTGTATGCATTCTTTTGAATGGCTTATGGATTTAAAGTGTACATATCTATTAAATACAAACAGTCATCGAATACCCATCAAACAGCCAAAAAGGATCTTAAATTAAGAACGATTTGAAGTCAAACATGAAAATATTTGCAGGTTACCAGACTGCGGCTGCACTGCTAGCGTTAAGCTCCGGCTGGGGCTCGCCATCTAGGGATGGTTCCTTTCGCTATATCTGATTTTATCAACAGCTAAAAAAATTTCATAACAGTTTTGTCTCGAAAAAAATTTTGAATAAAATAGAATTGTAGCCCGAAACAAGTGTTTTCAATTTTCTTTTCCCCACACATGTTCTGTGAGGAATTATTCCTCCCACTTGAAGTCATAAGACTTCTCCATTACATCGTAGATTAAGTATTTTGGTTGTGCCGAATTCTCGAAAAACAATGTCATCGGTTAATTTCACGTTTCCCGGGAAATACATAATGTGTTTCCTCATAGATATTGAATTCAAAAAATCATCAAAACTTGCGTCTTTAAAATATATGTACATATCTATTAGAGAGAACATAACATGCTTTTATTTCTCACACAAATGCACTTTAATACAATACATACAAACAACGAACAACATAATAATGTTTTTAAGTGCACATAGTGGTTCTTTGAATATCCTAATCTTTTGTAATTCTGTGAAAATCTCAACAAATAAAATATAAATTTTTTTGTTTGAATGGCTAATAGTTTAATTGTCTACTTGGTTTTACAAATATTTGCATTTAATTAATACAAACAAGATAATAAACGTTTACGTTTATTGCAATTTCATATCGCATTATTTAGTTTTAAGTAATTAAATATCACTGCTATTTTATATTAATCCATTCGAGGCAATATTTAATTAGACTTATAATACAGAATACTGCATCCAGCTGTATCATATATTAATATTCCTTATTGCTGCTTTATTGTCGTAATAAATTCTCTCTGCATATAATCTTATGTACAAGAGAGTATGTAAAAGTTCCTTGTCGCTATATCAGCCATCGCAATAATATAACAACACTGAAAATAAATTAAGGTAGACAACACATAATTTTTATTTGTTCATGTTTTATTCGGGCCAACTCTGCCCACACTTACGGCCTCCTGAACAGCTGTAATAATATTTCACTCACATACACTGAGCTACTAAATGGATGTGGAAGGTTAAAAAAGATATAAAGCAGCATTAATACGTCCAGTTTTATATCACCAAAAAAACACATAAAACACAAATTATTGTAGTGCATTTATGTAGTCACGTCTTAATAAACAATAATAAAGAATACATTTATGCAGCATTTGCGATAATGCGAATAACTCCATTTGCACGGTCAGCCAGACACGAAAATTGGCAGTAGACATAAACACGGAAAAATAGTGAACCTATAAATGTCGGTTGTAATAAAAAGAGATACAAATGCTATTGCTGCTTTTAATTTACGACTTAATATTATACTTAAATTATATTTGCACAAATTTGTCTTTGTTGTGAAAGACATTTTCAGTAATCTTTAGTGGAATTTTATATTATTAGAGTGTCCTTTTGTTAAACATAGAGCCACTTCCTTGAAAAAACTGTAGAGAAAAATTAACTTTTTGGGGAAAAACCTGATATTTATTGATAAAGTGACTATTTGGCGAATAACCTGACTTTAAAAAAAACTTATTTTTTAGTATGAAAATACTTTCTTACAGAGTTTTTTTTTTGGAAAAAGTAAATTTCTTTGACGAAAACTTTTTTTCGGTGAAACAAAGCATTACATTCTGCTGGAGTTTAATTTTTCTTTATCTCTTTATAACAAAGAACTTAAGCCTAAATAATAAATTAAGTCATTTAAAAAATAGTTCAAAATAAAATTAACAAAATTAATTCACACAAATGACTTCTTAATGAAAAATTTGCTTTTTTATAACAGAAAAGTAACCTTTTCATAAAAAGCATTTTTGTGCTAAAAAAAATCGCTTTTGATTAAAAAGTGATTATTTGCTTCGGAAGTGACTTCGATAAAAAAATAACTTTTCGATTTAAAAATAAATATTTTTTATAGAAAAAGAGAATTTTGAAGAAACAAATGACTTTCTTATGAAAGAAACTGTATTATAATTAGAAAAGGCGACTTTCTAAAAGGAAAAGTGATATAAAATGTGACTTTATGATGAAAAAGTGAATTTTTGATTGAAAAGGCGACTTTTTGAAAAGTGTTATTTTGCTCGAAAAAAGTGACTTTTTAATGAAAAAGTGACTTTTTAATAAAAAAAGTGACTTTTTAATGAAAAAGTGACTTTTTAATTAAAAAGTGACTTTTTAATGAAAAAGCGACTTTTTAACCGAAAAAGTGATTTTTTGATCAAACAAGTGACTTTCTGATGGAAAAACTGATTTTTTTTTTATAGAAAAAGTAACTTTTTTTGAGGAAAGAGTGACTTTTTATAAAATAATTGATATTTTAATAACAAAAAAATTACTTTTTGGTGGAAAAAAGTACTTTTTGATGGAAAAAGGGATTTTTGATGAGAAAAAAGGAATTTTTATGGAAAAATATTTTTTGATGGAAAAATTACTTTTGGATGAAACAGTGATTTTTGAATGAAAAAGTGGACTTTTAATGGAAAAAATAAATTTGATTAAAAAAAATTACTTTTGGATGGAATAGTGATTTTTAGATAAAAAAAGAATTTCTAATTCAAAAAAGTGCTTTTTGTTATTAAAAGTTACTTTTCAAATGAAAAGGATCGTTTTAGTGAAAAAATAATGCTTTTTTGATGGAAAAACCTAACATCCTGATAATAAAGGTAACTTCTTGTAATGAAAATTTTTATTTTTTTACCTACTTTTACAAAATTTTAGTGCTCAAAGATAAATAGATAGATATATGTATGTCACAATCTCTTCTGCTATGGGCACATCCTATATCTTTATTATTAATACCCCGTGCAAAATTCAAGGGTCTGCCTATATCGTTTATAAGATAAGGCTAAATTCCTCAATATCGCGTTTTCTGGGGAACACCCTGTAATTTTTATTAATTTTATTTTTGTTACCTATTGACCTTAAATAAGAGGTCACATACTTAAAATCGTGTCACTATCGAAACAATCTTTAATTTTTAGTTATACTTCTTACACTCGTTATTATATCGGACAAATGTTTACATATTCTGTGTACATTAAATTGACTTGCTATTCCGTTGCAAAAATAAGGCCATATGCGTGAATATAACGTCGAATATTGGAACACCCTTTAATTTTTAGTAATTGTTTTAGCCGCCATGGTATACACCTTCCGAGAAATTTTTAATTTTTTACCTATTACGGTTCATTGACAGACATTGTGGCAAACATTTTTACTCTTTGGGTACGGACCCCTAAAATGTGAGAATATTAAAAAGGTTACTGAACTTTAAGACCTTTGCTATCACACTTCTTAATAAAAACAATTAGTGTGTTCTTTGCATTAAAGTTGCTACGCCCAATTAATATAAAAAAGGGTCTTTTATTCCTTCCGGACTATCAATAGCGTGTGTAAGTTTTCTTGAAAACTCAAGGAAATGCTATGAATATTTCCTTTTTTATATGCAGCAACAACAAAAAAAAAATCACCCGTTGTGATACGTAAATAAATATGTATATTTTTTTTTTTTGTACTTGGAATTCCTCCCTCAATTTACTTACAATTATACCATACCTTGTTTTTGTGTGATATATGATGAAATAAATAATTTGGTAAAAGAATTACCAATTTTATTACTTGTAGATATAAAAGTTATACAGACCAAATGAACATAAAGTCTGGAAACGTGAATCATTAAATTTAGGTTTGACGACTATTTTAGTGTTTTCAAAGACCAGTGTCCCAAATGTTAACACTATTCAATTGTTGCAATTTGTATTACTTTGGACAAAATTACAATTGGACAAAATTACTAAAAGGAAACAATTACATCCACAAATTTGTCGGTGTATTTCAACACAGAATATAAAAGTAATTTTATGAAAATAGAATAATTAAATTAAAATTAAATGCTTTTAATTGATTCCTTTAAGAACATGCAACAATTTTTATACAAAGTTATCATTGTTAAAAATTCATCATTTGTCTTTTGTTTGTAGATTAATATATTCAAGTTTTAACCGCAAAAACTGCTCTTGGAACTTTTTTGTCTTTCTGTACGACGATTTCAATTTGTTTTTGGTTTGTGCACACAACTACGAATACTTTTTTATGTACAACTGAAGTCTAATGCCAAATTCAGATATACTGTTCTCTACTGTCGTCAACCATTTGTTTATAAGTCTACAAGTAGCTGGTATTAAGGAACCTACAGTTTGGTTCACTGTCCAGGGGCTATGGATGTTACAAACTATTGCTTTAAGGATCCAATTAATTACGAAAAAAGTTATGTGAGTATTTTTTAGCATCAGAGTGTCAGAGGTAAAAGTCAATTGATTCTCGGTAGATTACAAACTTTTCAGTCTAGTACGAGAGAGAAAAAGTATGAAATCAATTTACGAAAGTCGAAATCGATCAAAGTTTCTATTTGAACTCTATTAAAATTTAAATCCATATCGTACAAAGTAATTTTTCCTTTGGTTTTATGTGAATCAACAAGTTGGCTATTTTCCTCTGATAACTAGAAAGGGGTTTTTTTAAAGCTATGTTGGGCAAAGAAATATTCGAAGGAATTATTACATTGCTAGCTTTTTCGCAACCACCGACAATAACGAGTTAGAAGCTACTTCCTCCAAGAAAAGTCATCGACCTAAAGTTACCGTGATTGCTAAACTTAGAATTCAGTATTTTATATTTGTGTATTGCCTTAATGTAAAAATATTGCAATATACTCTAAGCTTATTAAAAACTTTTCCATATTTGTTTCATTGTACACAGTTTAGAATTGCGGTTTTAATAATTCTGTATCAGTATGACTGGATAAATGAATATATGTATGGCTGAGTGCATGTATGCATATCAGTATATGAACGAATACCTGTTGTCATGTTAAAGAAGCAGAACAAATCAACCTCTGAACAAAAAATACCCAGCGATTCGCGTAACAACAAAATGTGTATTGAAAAGGTAGCAAATACCTGTTTTTCCTTTTTACTATCAAGAAGACAAATATGGCAAAGATTTTAGCTGGAAAGTGCGAGATAAACTAGTTGAACTACTATCGGATATCGAGTAACTGTAACATAAAGTGTAGAGCGCCACGCGATGGAAAAATTGGCACATAAATTTATCGATGTGCGCAGTGGAACAAAAATAGGGTGGTTAGCAACAGTGGGCACAATCCTCTCAATACAAAGAAAATAACAATTATCGTATACATATGTAATTAAAAAACTGTACCCAGGTTATTAGAAACCTGATAAATATATCTGGAGAACTATTATAGATGGATCGTCAAAGTTCTTGCGAAACAGTTTTTACTAAGACACATAGTTGAGCCAAAAATTGTCTGCACTGAAAGAATGGCGTGGCTGATACCACACAAATTAAATATAGCATAGCTAGAGAGTTGTTATAGGCAGATCCTTTATATTTTTTCATTTATTTTTATTAAATGGCAATTATTTTAAATTTTTTCTATCTGTCTGTGTTCGCATCACGTAAAAACTACTGGATGAATTTTAATACAATTTTGTAAGGAAGTACCGTAGAATCTTGGTTTAAATACACGATACTTCTTTCCGCAAAAATATCTCATTTTCTAGAGAAAATAGAGAAAAAGTAGTGAAAGTAGGCAATTTTACTGCAAACTTGACAGCATCATTTATTTTTGAAAGCGGGATGTTTTACAGACTATTTACAGAACTCCACAATATTTTTAGAATCTTATATAAATTTCAGAATTTTATCTAGGGATGGGTACCTCTATAAAAAGTAAATACATAATACAGAAGCACTATAAAAGTAAAGGTCTTTAGTTTGAATTACTTTTAAAGCAAAATCGATCAGGACGCCTAAGATGTGGCGGGCACCGCAGTTACTGATAATAACGATTATAGTTAAGTCGGTAAGAAAACAACTAACAATTACGATAAATTGAATTGAGAGTAGGGTACCAACCACTGATGTGACCAATAAACTGTATTATACTGTTTGCTTTGGTACTGCTGGGTAAGAAGTCAAAAAAGAAATCAAAAAAGAAAAATTAAAAAAAGCAGACCTATTTCGATTATGCCATACTTTGTATTGGTTTACGTTAACCAAAATTGTAATAGCAATAGCTGTTGTAGAAATTGAAATTCTAGCAGCAACAAGAGCAAGACTCAGCCACGCCACCACACACAATTTCCGGATCGACATATTGTGTTGTTTTGTTTTAGTAGTTAGGCGCTCGTAATGTACAATTTTGCCATCTGCATGCTTTACATTTGTACTTAAAAGTTTCCAACCAACCTGCTAGACAGCCAGCCAGCAAAGCAATTATCCACCCAGTCATACAGGCAGCCAGCCATGTTGTATGTGTGCTGCGGTTTTAGGCTTAAAATTACATATGAACATAAAAACTGTACAAGCATTAGAGGGTGTATATGTGCCTGTGTTAATGTGAGGTACTTGCTGCAAAACAATGCAACAATGGCAAAAGTTACAAAATTAAACAACAAACAGTAAAAAAAATAATTAAAAAACATAAAACTGAATAAGCATGAGGATGAGTTTTTGTGTGTGTGTTAAGCTGGGCTAGTAAATGTTGCATGTGTTGTAGCAGCCAGCAGAGATGCAAGTTGGTAGTGTTTATCAAGGCCAATTCCAAAGTTTGGAAAGTAAATGAAAAGCAAAGCAGGAAAAGAAACGCCAACTAGAAAAGAAAACTTGTTAAAAATTCTATTTAGCAGGGAAAGCACTCATTGGTGTATAAAGAATTCAAATACCCCATGGGGCCAAAACTAAATCTATGCGAACAGTGTACCAAACTCAGGAAGAAACTTTCACAATACAACAAGAATAACACCGCACGGTAGAGTAGAGCAGAGCAGCGCAAAGCAGAGCACAATAATACAACTTCACTAAAAGCCACAAAGTATTGTGTGCTTATTTTACACAAAATGAATGAAAAGAAAACACAGTTTTTTCGTTGTTCTTGCTGCTCCTCAGACTTTAACTTAATTAACGCCAGTGTTTCTGTTTTCTATTATTTTTTTTAAGTGGAAAAAGAAAAATGAATAAAAAGAATTTTTTCTTGAATTGAATTTTTTTAATTAAATGCTTTTTAATTAAATTATTTTTGCCAACCTAAACTTTTTATAATTTTTTTTGCAGCAAAAATTTCTTAATTTCTATTTCTAAAAGAAAAATTCAATTCAATCAAACAATTTCCATATTTTACGATGATCCCACAACAACTCAAACAATAAATATAATGTTTTATTGCCTTCAGTAGTTTACAGTTAGTTTATTCCCCAGAGAACAGCTGGCTGGTTGGCTGGCTACAACAAGTACTCTCAGGGCATGTGTGTAGCTCAGATTACAATATATAAAAATAATATTCCCTTTGCTTTCAGTATATCTGAACTTTGGAATGTTGACGATAGCTTTTTAACAAATTTCTTAAATTGTTTTGATTTAGTTGTTGTAGTTATTGTTTTCCTTTTCTTATTTATACAAAAAACTTTGCCCTCTTCAATGTTGGTCCTTTGGTTAGTTAACGCAAACTGAAAGTTTATTTCCATTGTAATAGTGTGGGATTACTTGCAAAACATATATGTAGGATATTAAAATAAAACACTCATAATTTTAATGAATTATGTACATAAGTGATTTATTTAAATAAAACTTAAAAAAATGATAAATACACGTCTTTCTTCTTCAATGTCTTTACTGAGATTCCTCTTTTATTTAAACTGTCTACTGTCAGTCTGTCTTTCTTAAAGTCGTCGTCGATTAATCGTCACTCGCTGTTAGTAAGTGTTGCCACTTCTAGTGGTACGTTTGTTTGAAGCAGATCCCACATTCGGCCCTCCTAACCTGGTATTCGACTCGAATACTGGAATCCAGCGTTTCATATGATTTTCGACTTCGCCAACCTTTTCTACTTTATATCGCCCATGATTCATTTTACCTGTTACTTTGTATAGTTCGAAATATTTTGGCTTTAGCTGTAACACAGCTCCGGACTGGGTTCGTTTACTTGTCACTTCCTTATTTTGTTTGTACATAGGTGCTTCAAATCGCCTTTTATTAGACGTTTTTCGTTTATTCGCCTGTATTTTGGCCAAATTTTCTTTATATCTCCCATGGATTTTACATATTTGCTTGTCTATTTTACTAAATTCACAGCACAATCTTTTATTTGCATCCTTCTTTGGTATTAACATAATACTTGGTAAGTATTCAAATGTACTGGCCCCTCTCCAATTCTCGTTTACATGTTGTCTATGTCGTTTTCGTATATTTTTAACTTTACAAACTTTTTCCTTTGGCAAATTGGATAAATCATAGTTATCATGGTTTTTAAGTAAAACACTAGAACAAATTATATTAAATTCAGCCTTGGCGTTCGCGAAAACTGTTTGGTCATCTTCTTTCCGTTTATTTAGATCAGACTTTTTAACTAAAGTTGCTCCAGTTGATGTCATTATTATATCAGCCTGTTCCAAAACATCATTACCGATTGCAGCCGGATAAACAAAATTTTTAGCGACGAGAAATTTAATATTGACATAAATGTCATCTACGTTAATCAAATACTGAAAATATCCAATCGTAAGCAATTTATTGTTACCGGCTGTTATGAAACTTTTTTCCTCCTCAACAAAATCTAGAATTCTCATACTTTTGAATACATCGTAGTGAATTATTGAAATATCACTCCCTGAATCAATAATTGCAGAAAATTTTACTCCGTTTATCTGTATTTCTTTAAAATTGCGATATGCTACAAAATTAATATCTTGGGTATTATCAGGAAATTGTTTCACCATGCACGAATTATTTATTTCCTTTTTAACTTTAGGTTGCATCTGAGTTGTGCATTCAAACGATTTGTGTCCTTGTTTACCACATTTAAAACAAATTAAAATCGTTAATTTACAATCATTAGCAAAATGATCACCTTCACCACATTTGTAACATTTTTTCCTTCCACCTAAATTTGATTTCTCTTGCATCATGTTTGTTGATTCTGCAGATATCTTATAGGTTGATGCCTGCTGCGATGATCCACGAATCTTCTCGTAAGTTTTAATATTCTCCTTTAGTTCTTCTATATTTCGGGCTTGATACAAAATACTTTTCCCAAATTTTGTATCTGGGATTCCATCTACAAAATATTGTATTACACTGTCCTCGTCAAGTTGAATAGGTTTACCGATCTCCGATAATGTGTAGAGGTACTCCCTATAACTTTCGTTGGACTTCTTCTTGTGACTCTTTAAAATTCTATGTATTTCAATGGCGGGTAGCTTAGCACCGAATTCTTTTATTAATGCGTCTTTAACCATTTCCCAACTTTTAAGTCCACTTTGACTACGCACAAACATACGAGCTGCACCTTTCAATAATTGCTTGGCGTAAATAAATTTTTGGATTTGGTTCCATCCAACAGCTTCAGCATTATCTTCAAATTCTTCCACCCAATTTTGTATTTCAAGATTATCAGTGCCACAAAATGTGGTTAACGAATCTTCTATATCCCGTAATGTGAATAAACCTCCTCTATTATTTGCAAAACCCTCAGCTTGACGTGATGCAACATCATCATAGACTGAACCGGCATCATCATTATTCAGGTTATAATATTCTTTAAGACGATTCTGCAGTTCTTCTTTTCGTCCAGTACTAGGTAAGCCTAACTCAGTCAGTCTACGTTTTAATCCTTCAACGTTCAATACTAAAATTTCTTGTATGTCCATGTTGTCCGATTACAAAAATAATATTTATTAAACATAATAAGAGTAAAAATATTAAAAAATGATTTAACTATATACACTAAATTTTATATTAAATTACTATTTTTTAAAAACCAAAACGCAAAAAAATTAAAATATTTACATATTTTGTTACTATATATGTACATATGTATGTATGTTAAAAAGAATGACTATCCAAAACAATTCAAAGTTGAAAAATATAATAATGTTTCACAAGAACTTATTAAATTTACGTTACTCTTTTAACTTCCAATGATTCAAAAAAATATTTACAGAAAACGTAATTTAAGTATAAATCAATATTACTTTCATTTAATATTAATTCTAATTTGATTTTTAATTATTTTAAAATATAAAATTATTAATCTTAGCGGATTTTTAAATTAGAATAAATTCTAAGAACTTAATTATAAACATTACTATGTGCACAAAAACTTTACTTGCAACAATCCACGCCAAATTAAAAATACGTCTGTTACTGTTAGCACTGTCTTCTTCTTCTAGGATTTCTCTTGGCAAAAGTCTTCACAAAAGCAAGCTTCTTTTCAACCCTTATGATTGGCTTCAATCTTGTTGCAAATTATTGTTGTTGTGGCGTAAAAATTATCTTATTTATTGCGTTGCAACAATCGAGTTATTTATTGCGTAGTTAGAATTTATTGCCCATTGTTTTTCAGAATTTCACAGATGATTTCATTTTCTCTTTCTAACTATCACTGCAAGTGTTAAAACATGTACGCTTCTATTCCCTGTCTTATTTCCACTAATTATTAGTTTATATTGTTTCACTTGTTGTTGCTAAGTTCGTTATTTTAAAAATCATTTATGTTCAATACTTCAACTCTACTTCTATTTCATATTGTTTTTGTTATTGCTTCTACGCTAACTCGTTGTTTCGTTGAGCTTGTGTTCGCTATTTTTTAACTTCCGTAACTCAGTTACGTATTTATAGTTTTCTTTTTCACTCGTTCTTATAGTTTTATAATGTAACTCATTCGCACTTACAGTATTATATTGTAACTTTTTTTCTCGATTTCACTGTGAAAATTTTAAATATTTGAGGATCTTTCATTTAATGTTTTTCTCTTTTTTGCGCACTTGTTTATTTTACTATGTGTATGTATATAAAAATTTTAATGAATTTTCTTTTTATGTTTCACATGTACAAATTATTGCAGTTGCTTTAATACTTTATTGTTCACATAGAACCTTAATTTACCACCAATTGTAAATTTTTGAATATTTAAATTCACTCAAGAATTTTTTGATAGTTTTTTTTAATTATTGGTTTCACTCAGAATTATATTTGTTCATAGAATAACACAATATTCTAGAACGTTTCCAATTTTCACTCAGAATAAAGTTTTAAACTTGCCTTGTTCTTAAAACATCAGTCTTCTTAAAGTTTTCAAATTCTATAAATTGCTCTTTTAAATTTGCACACAGCTCTCACTTGATCAATACGTACTCTCACAATTCAAATGCTTTCCTGGACGAGCCCCCAAAATTGTAGGATATTAAAATAAAACACTCATAATTTTAATGAATTATGTACATAAGTGATTTATTTAAATAAAACTTAAAAAAATGATAAATACACGTCTTTCTTCTTCAATGTCTTTACTGAGATTCCTCTTTTATTTAAACTGTCTACTGTCAGTCTGTCTTTCTTAAAGTCGTCGTCGATTATTCGTCACTCGCTGTTAGTAAGTGTTGCCACTTCTAGTGGTACGTTTGTTTGAAGCAGATCCCACATATATGTATATGTTGAAGACACAAAGCCAAAGGTGTATGGCTGTGTGTTTATGTTCTCTTTCAACATTTATGCAGAAGCACATGATAAGGATTATAATCTTTTTGTTTATTCTAGATTTATCTACATTTTAGATACATATGCCGATGTTTTAAACAAACAAATAAACTTACAGAAATTCACAGCAGATCCCCTGTTTATTAGTTGGTCTGCTGCTTCATTCCTAGCTGCGCCTTTATGTCCTTTAAGCCATATCAACATCACCTCATAAATCGAGGTAACCTGCAAAGAGTGCCCGATGCAGTTTTTCTACTTTTTCTACTCCTGCGTTTCATCGGTATTTGAGCTGCTTTAACAACAAAAATGTAAAACCCGGATTACACTATGAATAAGGCGCCATAGAAAACTTCTTGATACCAATTAAAGTGTATGCAAAAATGTCATTATATGTAGTAATAGCAAAGTGGCAAGTTAAAAATAGTTAATTCTTGCTCTTGGAACTAAAGGACCATTTTTATATTTGTGTGTATCTCGGACTGCTTTAAAAGATTGATATTATTTTAGCTGCTTTCACGATTACAATTATTGTTGTAAGCAACAATTTCAACAAATTGCTTGTATGTTTTTTACATTGATAATTTGTCAATGTAACTCTTACATTTATTTTATTTTTGTTTTTGGTTTTGTTTTGGTTTTTGTTCACTTCACTTCGTTCTTCTCCAGCTCTCAGGGCTGGCTGGATGGCTGGCAAATGGATATGATTATAATCCCAACAATAAACATTAATAAACGAATATGAAAACAAAAAGTAAAATATCACACACAAAAATACACACACATGCCCACACTATTGTTATGCCGTGTGTGCGCGTGTGTGTTTAAAAATTATGATTAAGTGCTGGCATATGCTGTAAGACAATAATAAAATTACATAAGGCATTAAATCTATTTAATAGAAATTCATGCAAATTATTTTATAATAATTGATGCTCACATACACACATACAATCCTTTACGATATATGAGAGAACTTTATTTTTTTTACATTTTTACTGACAATTTTTAATAAAATTTTTTATCACTTATAGTTTTTATTTTTAGCTTGAACAAAAGCAAATTACTTTTAGCTGTTAACCATAAATTGTGCTCAAAATATTTTTTATATTCAAATACAGTGGTGTGAAAAATATTTACCATTTATGGCGGGGTTTTTTTTATGATACACGTATTAATTAATGTCTTAATAAGACAAATTAAAATCCCAAAATGTGAAAATTTGCCAGTATATATGAAACTCTATGCATTACATATTCATTTTTTTTTGTTCATGGGTTTTGATTTCTTTTGTGGCAATAAAGTTTTCAGTATGATTAGTTGATATGATGTTCCACTGCTTCTCCAGCTTAACAGTATACGACTATCAGTGAAGTGAACGATAGACTTAGAAGAATGACCTTATAAATCGGCAGTTTACAACAAGTCTTCTGCTAACACTAGCCTTTACTATTAACCATTGTGTTTTCGGATAGTCGACTGTCGGTAACTGTCGACCTTTTTCTAAGCACAGAGTCTTTTGTATATCATAGCATTTTCGAAGGCTAATACCTTGTAGAGCATTCACATCAAATATGTGTGTGCCTGTGATCCTAAGCCTTATGGTAACCACTTCTTAAAAGTCTGCATCTGCCAGGCACAGTCTGCAAGTATAACCTTCTACGTCTTTTATCTTGACCAGATGATAATTGAAGTTTTAATGAACTGTCGCTAACGCAGTCATCCATTTTAAGGTATTTTGATTATATCCAAACAATTTTCTGGTCTTTGTGCCGAGAAGATCTTGTCTAAGTAATGCCTTTAGAGATTAATCAGTAGTGCCTTTATGGATTAACTTGTACTGTTTATCTTTAAACTATAATAAAAACCGGAGACCGAATACCGAAGACGGAGACTAAACTCTTTACCACTTGCGATTCTTCCGTGAGAAAAATATGCGGTATTAAACCTGGGGATCGACCAGAGTTTACTTGATTTAATTTAGCCAGCTTTCTAGCAGGGACAAGATATAACAAGGACGTTTAAATCGAACTATTACTGAGAGTACACTCAGTTATGGTGACCACTTATGTCAGCCATCCGACTTTCTGGGAAAACTTAAATAATTTCATATATATATATATATATATATATATATATATATATATATATATATATATATATATATATATATATATATATATATATTTGTTGGACGTTATTTAATTTTGTAATTTTATTTTCAGGCACCTTCCAATGCAACAAAAACTTATTTCGAAAGCATTTAAGAGTTTTTTGTCCTGAAAAATTTATGAAAAATTTTTTTTTTAATTTTTCTAATTAATAATTTATTTTTTGAATAATGGAAAATTAAACACAATATAATAAAAATATCAAACTCTATCTGTTCCTATTGAAAACCCTTTTAAAAAATCACTTCTGCATAGAGTGTAATTATATTTTCCAACAATTATTTTACTAAGAACCAGTTGCGTTTTTAATTAAAAATATCGAAGTAATTTCCTGAAACAGCCTGGTACAAGTGATTACACTTTGCTTGTATTGTTTCTTGTTTCAATTTAAAACAACAATTAAATCCTCCCACATATCATGGTTTAACCGCTATTTGTATATTTTAACAATTACTTCGTTATAAGTCAGCTCAACATACCGGCGGTGTACGACTACATAAATATTGTTAATGGTTTTCTTTTTCATTCTACTAATTCTTTACATTTTTATTGTGTCCACATTTCCATTCAACCAACCCAACCCTCGCCGATCGGTATGCAATGTAACGCTTTTAATTAATAAAAGTAAACAATTTTACACAGAATATTAAAAGGAAGAAAAGAAAAGCACAGTGAAAAGAATTATGAATAAAATGCAAGATGCAAACAAAAACGTATTAAATACGAAAATTACTATTAAATATGGGTGAAATAAGAAAAAAAGAATCAGTAATTTTAAAAAAATTAGCACAAACCCACACTATGGAATGGTAAATGAAAGTCTGATAGTGTGGAAATAACCTTAGAGTGTCGGATTGTTTATTAAAAATTTTTTTTAAATGCTATACAAGTATTTTTTTAGTCCTTTTTATAGATAATAAAACGTAAATTGCAGATATAAAGAGATACATTTGTATACTTCAACCAGTATATAAAAGAAAACAACTTTAAGAAAATATAAAAACCTATTGAGTGAACGATAAATCAAATAAAATGCGCACCATCCCTGTATGTATATGTGTTTGATTATTTTACTAAAGACTTTGGTTGGCAACGCCAAGTGGAAAATTTAAGTGAAAACCACATGCATTAAATGTAAAAGACTAAAGTTAAACCACTAGGATGTTAAAGGGTGTTTACTATTTATAATTTTGTGTAGAAAAGAAAGAAAAAGAAAGAAAAATTTTTGATAATTATAATTATGATGGCATACATGCAACCAGGTTGTAATTTAAAAACAAATAATAATAAATTAAATAAATTTTATATCCGTTTGCCTTTGTGTCAAACACTCTTAAATATTGCTTCAGGTCCAAGCCTTTGATCCTGCAAAAAAAAACTTTATGATTAAGTCCATGCTCTTGTCTATTTCAGTCACAATAGGGCACACGTAGAGAGGAATTTGACAAAAACATTAATGAACCTACTAAAAATAGCAATACTCATAAACTAAATATTAATTTTGTATTAACGTACAATCATTCCTTGTAAAGAACAACATTAGTGAGTATATTAAACTTAAGGTTATTAAAAATTAGAAACTAATAAAAGATCTATAAAATCTCGCGAACAAACACAAATATAAAGAAACACATAATTTAACATTACTAGTAGACCCATCTCATATAATCAATTGCTCTGGAAAATAGATTTATTTAATATAAAAGGAACGTAATGATTATTTACTCATAAGCAATTTGAAACTTTAAATATCTGACATAGACAATGGTTACTTGTTATTGGTTGAGGATGACTGTGGAAAACGGAAGATCACCAGAGTTAACTGCGGCAAGCTTTTGTAAGGTGTTCGGTGCGAAACACATCAGCGGAAAAATTCTTTTATATATTTTTTATGAATGTTTTAGAACTAACCAACAGAATGACAACCACATGTGGTGAAGGGTATACAAGTGACTCAATAAACGATTTTATTAATGACTTGATCAAACTTGGAAATTTAAGCAAACTTTAAAATTATTGATAGATTTTAGCTTTTCTTTGTAAATTTTCGGTTTTTATGAAATTTTAATTACGTGCACCAACCTACATAAATCGTTCTTAAACCACAACCACTACGTGTACCCCCGAAGGGGACCTCACCAACAACTGGTCACAGGGGCTACCGAATCCCGTGGTACCAGTCCTGGTCGGAGAAGAGAACCCGTATGTTTTAACACACAGACCTTTTCCTCCAGATTTAGGTTCTAGGAACCCTAGCGTCTGGTGCCCCTATTTTCCCCGAGTGAACCGCTATAAAGCATTTGCCATTCCTGCAGTGATAATTGGAATCCCCGGGGGTATATATTTACGTATAACAGTTGGGTTCGTTCTGCTTAATTGGGTGGCAACAGTAATAGTCACTGCTTAACGAAAATTACTATTACTGGTGCTTGATGCCGCCGCGATACGATTAAAGAGTTCTTTCTGCTTTCAGTCAAATTTTGACTGTTACTGCTACTTTAAATTAGATGATATTTATGTGGACGATATGTGATTTTAATACGACGATGCCGCATGACATATCGCAAGTAGAAATATTCAATTATTACATGAGACTTTTCCTGGTGCTGCACTCTCTCATTTCGTTTAATTTAAATACATTGGATTAATTTGCATTAGGAAGTTTGATGTCAAAGCTCCTCATTTAACTATGCAATAAAGGAGGATATTCAAGTCAACATTAAGAAAATTTCAACAAGAAATGTGCATTAGGGCTAGCAAAAAAAAAACTCATGAAGGCAATTTGCGATTCTAAATATACCAACGTATCTTGCTTTTTTGCACGGACATTTTCGAGGAGCCCCTTTGTTTCTCAATGGTACCCGGTATAGTAAATAAATTTTATTAAGTTTAAGCTTAGGAACGGAGCCCTAAAAAATATTATAAAAGACATATGTATATATTTTATTTCTACATCAATTTAAATTTATGCCATTTTCAATCATTTCCTTCATTTGTGAATTTACACATCCTGTGTTGTCTACCCTTTTCCATATTTTCCAAATGAATGACAAGAAGAAAGGTAAAAAAATAATGCATTAAATTCTCTATGAATGGTTTTTTTTTTTGTTAAACTTTTTGATTTTTTTTTTTTTTTTTCTTTATTTGACTTGTTTGTGTTGGCGAGAGTGTGCGTGAAGGCTTTTTTTGGAATTTTTGCGTTTAAGGACTGCTTGCTGTTTTTTTAATTTCCTGTGCTAAAAAGTTTGTTGCATAAGTGCACTTTTCGCTTAAAAAGGCATGATGGTGTATGGATGAGTGTATAACCGTTTATATTTAGCATAATAACTCTTAAGCTTTTACAATTTGCAAGAAAATATTCTTTCAATCTCACTCAAATACTAAAATATTTTTACTGTTCAGGTGGTTTTTGCCAATTTATTCTGCAGCATAATTAAATTTTGTTTTATTTTCTTATACTTACATTTATACATATGTATATGCTATATATACAGTGTGCTAAAAGAAACGTATGTTTCTAACTATTTGAAGTCAACTGTACTTACATCAGATTAGAGTATAATTTAATTACTTCCACTATGTTCTACTCTTGTAAACTTAAGTTTTAAAGATATATTTTTATATATAGATATATTTTTTATAAAGAAATATAATAAACAAACGTAGGTGACCTCAGTTTTACATAAGGAAATTCAAAGACGAGAATTAAATCTGAAATTTTTTTAGATATATTTCAAAAATTGATATGAAGGATGATATAACAGAATTTCGTATGTCTTTTTATTTCTATAAGAAATATCGGCAAGAAAATCAGAATTTCCTATGACATGTCTATCAGATTTCGTGTCAACAAATAACTTCTTACATCAACGGCAGTATTATCATGTATACTGGGATACAGGTGTTAATTTCTACACCATATTCTGGTTCTTATATGGAGCTGCCTTTCTTGCTTGCATGCTTGTATGCGTGGAATATCCGGAGAAAATCTGTCTGCTATATGGGCATTTATCAGACTGATAAACTAATATACTACCAAGCAGTTTATGGAGCCAGTTTGGGGTTCGGTAGTTAATCCGTATCACACGGACTCAATTCAAACCAATGTCATTTTATTTCTTTATGTTGGCGTTTATACGTACCGCTTAAATTATTGCTTCGCGAAAAGCAGTAACACGCTGCAAGCCGTTTAAAAAAAGTCAGAAAATGAAGTATTAGAAAATTTAACGAATTACGTTCTTATTATTATTGGCGATGGTGCCTCGTTAGTCTACATAGCAGTCCATTAGTTTAGGGTTCGATTTCCACCGAAGACTCTGAAGGAAGAACAAAAGTGCTTGTGTATAACCTAAATGCTTGGATATAACTTGTAATGCTTGAAGATCACGGCCACTTAAATTATTATCTGGCCAAGTTCAAAATCGAGGTAAGACGATACTTGTAGACTGTGCCTGGAAAAAGGCAAGGACGACAGAGCAATTTTGTGTGGATATACAACAGATTATCTAATTTGAAGGCTTTGGACCACGAGCAGACACATATTAAATGTAGATGCTGTGGAGACCTTAGCCTTAGACAAATGTTAGCAATTACCTTAGACTCTGTGATGGGGAAGAATGTCGAAATGTATCGTTCGCCTAGTGACAGCACGAGACTCAATGAAAGTAAGGTATTCGTAAATTATCAGTCCGATACCAGAAATCATTGAGAAACGATGAGGTCGGAAAGGCCCCCTTAAGTTAGTGTTTTGGTATCACCTTACAAAAAACAAAATTGTTAGTGATCCTTTTAATAATCTTGAATTCTGCAAAAATATAGTTGCATAGCTTTTGGTCCAGAACTTGTATACGATTCTAAGTTTTATTTGCATACATTTCTGCCACTCATCTTATGTATGTCGCATAATATTTTTGCCTGGGAATATGATATTAACTTTAGTTTTATTTTACTTATACATTTACAATAATTAGGAAAATGGTGTTTTTGTAAAATTACAAAATGTGTCTCAAACCTTTCTTTGGACATTTCTGTTAATGGAGTGAATGTAGAATTTATTTTTTGCACACTGTATTTATTCATATTATTTTATATTTTTTCTGTGAATACTTTCATTGTTCGGGGAGCAGATTCACTTTTAACAGAACAAAAATAGCATGACAACTTAAGAATTAAGAAAGAGACATTGTCTACAATATTATTACTGCAATAAGAAAATCTAATTTGTATTAATATCTTATTTATCTTTTAGAAGAAGGAGTTGTGACATATTAACCGAGGACCAAAAATTTGCATATGTGTAAACAAATTAAATTGATGTGATGATATATATTTATAACTTAAAGCCTAGGGAACAATTTATCAAATACGTTTTGTAAAATATTGCATAAAATTTATATTGAAAGCGTTTTAGAAAATGTGAAAATTAAAAATGGAAGATATTCATACTTACCAACTAAAAATGTTTGTTAGCATAGCAATACCAGCAGCCACTCGATTAAAGAAAATATATTAAAAAAAATCTTTGGTTTTGTTTTGCAAAAACTTGAACCGAATTATATAATACCCTAAAATATTTAATTTCCCTAAAATATATTGGTATGTTTTCCTGATGACCTAAATTTGGTTATTAATAAAGTTGATATAAGGTTTTTTAATTAAAGATTGATTGAAATTTTTAAAAATTCTTATTAATATTTTAACAAACTTTATTGAATTTAAAATATCTTCTCTTAGGATTGCTTAAGAGAAAATGAACCTAAATCGAAAATCTATAGTTCGCTCCGTATAACGAATATCAAGCAACATAGCATTAGCATTTATCACGTATGCGTATAAGTAATATTTAATCAATATATAAATATTACACATACGCTTTTCAATTAACTAAAGCCTTGTTTGTGAAACTATTTGATATAATGGACTTCTTTTAAAGTTTTTCAAGAAGTCACGGACCATCCCCCGTGAAAAAAAATATTTTACTAATTTCTAAAATTAAAGTTATTAATGAGAATTTTTGTGTTGCTTTTCCTTAATTAATAACTTGAATTTATATAAGGTTTTCGACAAAGCAACGCGCATTTCATGTTCAACATTTAATAAATTTCGATGTTAAGAACTTAAGCATGAATATTTATTAATCCTTTCGAAAACAAACAGATTTTATTAAAAAAAAATTCCAGATTAAAAAAATTTTAATTTCATTGAATTATAAAAATTTTAGCAAAATATCAAGATTTCACTTTAAAATCGAGATATCTGCAAAGCTTTGAAATTTACAAAAAAAAATAAATAAATAAATACAATTCACAAGAAATCAAAATTGCATCCGATTATTTATTGTTTTTTCAGAAAAAAAAAATTAATTTTATCACAACACCTATTCTTATGTAGTATGCAAAATTCTAAGGCTCTCAAGCATTGTTACCTTATTTTATTTCCTGCTGTTATAGCATGGAACTATATTAAGCAGACCCTTTTTTCGGAGAATTTTGCGATCGGGCAAATTTAATTTATTTTCCCAAAAAGCTTTACTTTGTCTATGGCTAACTTTAAGAAAAACCAACCAAAATTATTTATCATTTTTAATTGTTATTTTATAGATCAAATTGGCATTGCTGAATTTAATACAATTTGAGAAACATAAATAAATATATATGAAATAACAATAAAATGTTTAATATTTTTTTCTAACAATTTTCAAAAAAAGAATTGCACAACGATTTCATATAAAACTTACTCAAAATTCATTATCACCATCCACCGACTATATACTTTAGCTGTGGTATAACAGGATATGAAAAATGTATATGCATAAAAAAATTAAATAATGAAGTTAATTACTAAATTCATACCAGCAGTTACTAAGAGTCTCTTCAAAGCAACATTTGTGTAAGTGTATAATTATTATAAAAAATATATTATAACATTTTCGGTATTTTCTGTTCATATATTTAGTATATATGTAGAGTATGAATAAATGTCTTTTAGTTAAATAGAAAACTTTTAACAACTTTTTTCCATTGTTTTCTATAAAAATTTGCTTCATTTTGTTAACGTAAATGCTCAGTTCAGTTCAGTTTGGTTTATTTGTTCGATTGTTTTTTTTTTTTTTCTTTTTTTTCATTTTACACTAAACTTAGTTGGCTTTTGCCGTTTTCTCATTTTGTTTCATTTATTTTTTTTATTTTAGCGAGGGAGTGTCACTTTTTGTCGGTTGATATTCATGGTTAAGTTTTTCATTTCCGGTGTTAAAATGGCAATGAGCAACATATTCTTTCTTAAAACCATAAAAAACGGAAGTTTAATAATGCCACTCACCACCCCCATGGCAATAACTAACTGTGAAATTTTGTTTTTGTTTCTTTTCGTTTTTTAGTAGAATGCTTTTCTGTTTTTTTTTTTCGTTAAATAAAAAAGAATGTGTCTTAAATAACTAAAAAAATCACAACAATAGCAGAGAGCAGAATAAAAAAATTAACATCATATTTTTTCTTTATCTTCTGCTCAGGAAGACTTTGCCAGGTAAATTTTCTTAATAGACACATTTGCATTAAATAAACATCTTTCAAAGACTTAAAGAAAAATTAAAATAGTAAAATAAAAATAAAAATAAAAACTTTTAAATAGTTTTTTTAATGCTGAAATAAACTTTTGAAAAGCAATTAAATTAAAGAAAAATCTTGTTCACAAAAAAAAAAAAAATGCAAATCCAAATGAAAATAAAATGTTTAAAAACAACTTTCATTTCACCACAAAATTTGTCTACTTCTACAAGTTTGCTGGATAACGATTATTGCCACACAACTCAAATACACCCACACAGCTGCAGTAACTAAAAATTTCGAACGGTGCGGAAGTACTTTTCTTTCCTTCATTTAGCCTTCAAATTAAGTTTCATAATTCTATGTTGTTGTAGAATTGTTTATTTGTTTGTGTGTATATATTTGTACTTGTTTGATCTCTTTTTTGTACGATTCTAGAATTTCGCTAATTTTTCTTCTTGCAGTTGTTTTATTAAAGGCAGTCTTGGTTTTCTTAAAATGTTTTTTTAGCGGTTGTTGAAATTCTATGTTTTTTTGTACTTTTCATACATAAATTATACGGTCTGCTGAAGGACTCTTCATTGAAATTACCTTTAGTGTACGCATTTAACCAAACTTGCACTGTAAACAAGTACAGGCTTTCACACCAGACTACTTATTCATTTATTAATTTTCATTTTTTTGGTTCCTTTAGTATATTTTGTTTCCTTTTCACGGTGACTTTCCATATAAACACGTTCTTTTATAGCAAAAAAAAACAGTAATTCTACCTTTAAATAAACTTTTTCCTTCACGCATCATATACGGTATATTCGTTTATATTAATACTAAAACTGTTTAATACTGTTGACTGACTGGTCATTTAGTTTTTCGTTATAATAAAGTTGTTTGTTGTCCCAAAAAAAAAAAAATCATCCAACCATCAAATGACACATCACCAAAAAAAAAACACAGCGCACACATTACCATTATAGCTAACAAAATATCTGAAGTTGGAAAACACATGTCCACAAATTATGTAAATAAACGTGGTATGGCTTAAAGTTTTAAAAGTCTTCAAAGATAATTCTTGGTTTTAGGCGTTTAAATCTGAATTAGAACATAATTCTTTGAAGAAAAACGTTGTTTACATGCTGAATTACTTTTTTGCAGGAAGTTTAATATTTTAAAACATTTGAAAAAATATTACAATGGATATCATCCATTAAAGAGATAAAGAAAAATTAGACACCAACAGAGTGGAAAGCATTTTCTAGACAGCTATGTCCATCATCAGCACTCTTCGTATCTAACTACCCGGTAGTTTCAATTGTTATTAATTTTCTATTGAAACAAACCTATCAAAGAAATAAGATATGAGAAATTCAAATTTTTATATTATATTTCATAGGAGATAGAGCTTTTTTGAAATTGTTTTACACTTTTAAACACTATTTCTTTATATTATACTACCAAGCAAACAGATTTTTCTTTATCTTTAGTCTCTATATATTCTTTTGCTTGAAAATTGTATATAATAACAAAAATATTTTAACATTAGCAATATTCGATGTTGTCCAAACAAAGGAAATATCAAACTTCACCACCAATTAAAGGTTTTAATTAGTTCTAAATCAAAGTTCAATTACTTTTCTTACTGATTCAACTATATATATTTGTTTAAAATAGAAAAAAAAAGAAATTAGTTCCCCATATCATCCACAATTAACAAGCTTCTGACCGTGGTCCTAAGTCTTATGCTATCCAGTGCTGGACATACACCCACAATGCGCGTTGCCATCTTAGCGTCTTCGAGGCATAGTGTACATATAACATCTTCTTCGATTATCGTATTGACTAGATGATACTTTAAGTTTCCATGACCTGACACTAACGCAGTAGCCTTCCTCCACCTTATCAGATTTAGTGAGTTCATTCATTGTAGGATCTTCTCTCGTATAAGAACATTACCCAGTGATACTTTGGATACTGGTGTTGATCTACTTCTAGTTGTTCTACTGCTTCATTCCCAGCTGTGCTTAAGTGGCCTTTAACCCACACTAATGTTACCTCATTAACCGAGAGACATCTGTTAAGTTTTAAAATACATTCCAGCACTAGACTAAAGTACACTTTCACTTGCCTCATTCGTTTTATAACAGACTGGTTGTCAAGTGCAATGACTTACAGCATTGAGTATCTCATGCAGTCTTTTTACTATATTTTTCCAACTCACGCCATCCATCGGCATTGAAGCCTCCCTAACCCCCATACAAACTAGGTCTAGGATGCTTTTATGCCAGATGTTCGGCACAGCTACGCTATGGCATCGCTCGCTGTTGACCTAATGCGTAAGTCTAACGACAGTAATCCCAACATCTCGCATCATCCCGCATCTAAAAAACACGCGACAATTTGAGATAAGAACAAAAAAATCACAGGGAACAAGGTTTTTTTTGTTGTTGGCCAGTGTAATTTAATTGATTTGCCTAAGAAAAAACAAAAACTATTGCTTAACTTTGTTTTTTTTTTTTTTTTTTGGCAAAATAAAAGCTTTTGTACAGTTAACTCCGCAAAGCGCTTAAAAACTTTATTTTGTAGGTTTTCTATACGTTGCAGATCCATTTAACCACAAACAAGCGGTGTACTCATCCCATTTCATGCACTAAAAATATCCAGACTTATAGATCTCATAAGCCACATCCACATTAAAATTATGTCGTCCATTTAGTGAAGTCATTTTAGATTCATGATATGGCTTTGAAAATCAAAATTAGCTGGATTTTTTGTTCTGCGTTATTGCTTTGTTATAAAATAAAATAAGCTTATTTAGAGCTTGATGTTTGTGTTTTTGCATTTTTTTAATTCGTTCCATCAAATTTGCTTTTTACCATTGACGTCAATTGTAAATGAAATTCTGAATAATGTATAAGTACGTAAGTGTGTTTGTCCTTGTATTTAACGAATACATATATAAGTTCAGTTTCCATTATTTACATAATAAATAGTACCGCTGTTACCTAATTTCTTTGAATCAACTAAATTCATAAAGTTTTTTTAATTGAAAGTATTTCTTTTCTAGAATTCAATTTCCATTTATCCATTTAGTAATTCCTTTGAAAATATATTTACATACCAAGCAGTACTGATGATGAGAGCCTTATGGAGTCGAATTAATTTTTCTATTAATTTTATACAAGATTTCTTAAAAAAAATATAAAGATTTATTGTTTATTTATCAATAATTATTTTAGCCTCTTGAAAGTACGAGGGCAGATTGATAATTCGCTGACTTATTGTATTACTAGCACTGTAACTATCCATGTAACGTTCCCCCCTTAATTTTTAACGGACTGCTAGAATGAGTACGATTGGAACCAATTTCCCGCAGGCGTGATATTGGCTGATCGCCGAATGACAATGCATACAGTGGCATACAGTGACCATGCATACGTCACAGTTTGCATTAATAATTTTATAATAAAACCTATCCACGTAATGGGTGCCCCAATCAAGTTAATGCATGGATGCACACTTATGTAGTTACTTAGGCAATAATTCATGAATTGGTCTCCGAAGTGCTACCCCATTCATTGTACTCACTGGACTTAGCCCCTTTAATATTTCCTGCTCCCTGATTTAAAGAAGTGGCTGGTAGGAGATAAGAGTCAATCGAGGAATACATCAATGTCATCAATTGCCTATTTGCAGGTTCTTAAAGGGAATTATGTTGAATAATAAAACCTTTCAATTCGCCCTCCTAATTCCACTCAGATATATTTCACTAATATCCATCCTCCTTTTTTCCATCCTCCACATACTTCTTACATGTGTCTTTTTGTCTTGCAAACAGATAAAAGTTATAGAAGCCAAGTCCGGTGAATACAGTAGATGAGCAAAAAATCTTAATCAAGCAATGACGCTTGAGTTGGCTGCAAGTTTTTCTATAATTCCATGGTATTGTTTTAATAAACCTCGTATTGATCGTACAGTTTGCATAGAACTTACGATGTACCATGTCATTGCTATCTAAGAAGAAAGAAAGTCAAACTTTTTAATCTTGCTACTTTTTTAATTTTGCTGAAAATAATATTGATTATCCTTCGTTGTTTCTTTATAAGCTAGTCCAGCCTAAGTTCTTTAATCTAAATAAAACAATAGTTTAATTACATTTTCCCCGACGTTTCGTCAATTTCTTGTTGACTTAATCAAGGGGAATCTATTTAATTAGGAAAAACAAGACACTACAATCAAACCACTCTTACATTAGATATAACAAATTTACTTACAGTAAAAACAATGTTATTAATTACATTAAAAAGTAATATAACATATTACATTTAACAAAAAACATTTAACATTAAATTAAATTTGAACATATAAAAACACAACTTAAATTTATATCACAGTTTATTTAATGGCGACTATGTAACAAGTGTTTATGTTGTCCGTATCTTCCTTCAAGTTCATGGTATACTCTTTCTTTTGTTGTATTCTTAGGCTCTCAATAGTGTACCTTTTCTTTTCCACATTTTCTCTATCTAAAATTGTAACTGTTTCAAAATCAGCTGAATGACCTGTTTCTAGTATGTGTTGCGCCAACGCAGTTGATTGTTTATGTTTTTCTATGTCATTCTTATGTTCTTTCATCCTTGTTTCTAAAGTTCGTTTTGTTGTGCCAATGTAAATTAAATTGCAGTTGTTGTTATCACTCCCTTTACATTTTATTTCATAAACAATATTGTTGTTGTTTGTCAATAGGAGTCAATATTGATTACACTGACAAATTTTTGAAGAAACATAAAGTTTTAGGGGTTTGTCGATTTTTGCATAATTTAACGATTTTATACTTATTTTATGTGGAAACTTTATTTGTATTAATTAACGCACATTTTCAGAAGCATGCTTTTAGGATTAATTAAACTTTTTATAATTATAATATTATATTTTGTGTTAGATGCCATACAAAAGCTCTTTCTGTGAAACTTGTAGATGCGTGACTGATAGACATCGAAGCAATATTAATATGGTCTCGAATGTCTATTTTAAGTAAATTTTTTAACGACTTTTTATAATGTAGATCAACTATTTCTTGTGCCTTTAATCTATTTCTTTAATTAATCTTTTAACATGTGTGTAACTATAAATGGCTAGAAAATTCTGTAGCTCAGAGTTATCAGAACTCAGGGGTGTACACATATGTTAAAATATTTCTATAAGTGATTATTTGTATTGTATGACTGTATTTTATCTCATGGTAAAAATATTTTATCATAATTAATAACTAACATACTTTCTCGTATCTATTAAATAAATCCTTCAGATTTCTCCTGATGTGTTACTATATGCACAAATAGAGAGGTACTATTTAAATGTGTAATTTTAGAATTTAGTGAAGACAGAGAAAGCTTTCAAATTATAATGTACATTTTATGAAGAGATTTAATTTTGAAATATTCATTTCAAACCAGAGAAAGAGTTCTTTTGAACAATATTTTATAAAATTTAGTGTTCAGTTATTAGAGTTAAAGTTTCCGTTTATGGGAGGTGTCCGTTATGAGAGGATTCATAGTATATGAAACCATCATGCCCTACTATGTGTTTGTATTTTACATCGACATCCTTTGTCGATCTAAAATATAAAATAAACTGCTTGATATTATGTTTTTACATGTTGAAAGGCTTATAGTGTTCAGATTCCCTTCTGGCATAGACTTTCAGAATTCTACAATAAATAAATAACCAGCAAAAACTTCATTCTTTATAAAACCTATTTACATAACTTATTTACAACAATAAAAAATGTTAATCATACTTTATTTTTGTATTAATCTTTTAAGCGCAAAAAATACAATCCAACTTACGAACACACTCACATACACAAACATTGAAAATTATATAACAAAACAACAACAAAAAAAATAATAATAATAATATATAAATGTAAAAAGTTTTTTGAATAATGCCCACCCACACAGTCATTATCATTAGAACAACTTCTTTTGTATTCTCTTTGCCTTGAGAGAAAGCTTTGTGTGCTGCTATTGTTATTCAGCACAACAGTGATAAAAAACTATAATATTAAATTGCATATAACAACAAATTCATAAACCCTTACGGAAGTCAGTTGAAGAAGCTGTTAATGCAATATAACGTATACACATAAAAGCAAGTTAATAACAAATAATATTTAATGAAATTATTATACAAATAAAGCTCCCGCTAGAATAGGAAACATTTTTAAACTTTCAGCATGAATAACAAGATGTGTTTGAATAACAATAGACAAACAAAAAAACAGTAAAGCAATAATAGAATAAAATGTAAAACATAAAAACAAATAAATTACCATTAACTAAAACATAGGCACGATTTCATAAATTTATTATTGTTTCTTGAAACTACAAGAACCAGAAAATACCAACCAACATTCACTGTTTCGTTCGCTTATTCTCTCATTTATTATTTGTTTCCGAGAAAAAAAAAACCTCATGTACCTAAAACCACAAAAGTGCAACCTTATAGTTTTGTTATTTAAGTGAGTGAAATATAGAACAATCAAAGATTTTTTATTTCAATATCGCTTTGTGAATACTAAACCAGACCAAGTTTACACAAAACATCTTAAGACTTCAATAAGCTTTTTGTGAACAAAAATAGTTTAAGGGTAATTTTAAATTATTATTTTTATTATTTCTACATAGAAAATTTAATAAATTATATTAGACATTAAGCCTAGTAGCAACTTTAGCATAATTTATAACACAAAGAGAAAAGGTTTCAAAACAAATTATAAGTATACAACTTAAAACTTTCACAAAAAGTAATATTTTTTACAAAATTAAAATATTTTACAGAAGTCTACTTTTTTTCAAAATCTAGCTTCTTAAAAAAAAGAAAATGAAAAGTACTAATTTTGGTAAAAAATTTACTAATTTTTATAAAAATCCTTTTCTCAAAAAGGGATTACTTTCTAAAATTATTTCCCAAAATGCAACACTCGGGGGAAGAGAGGTAGTAGCAGCATAGTTAGCAGCCGGATACAAAACGTCCAAGAACACTGGCTTAACCACAATACAGAGTAATAATGAGTCCTTACAGTGAGCTTGTTAAATATCTAAGCTATCAGTCACGTTCCTATCGTATACCTTGTAGGCCGATATTCATTGCGATCACATCGCGGGAAGCACCTGATCTTGCGTCGGTTCTGACAATCATCCGCAATGGAAATACTGGTCTTTTGATTAGTGACTGGAGGGTGGTAAAGGTTTCCGAACCAGAAAGGCGGTTGTGGTCCTTAATAAGGAATCGGTGTAGGTCGCCACTTCTAAATATTCAAGCCGAAATCAAAATTCCTATTCATGGCTGGGTGTTGCGAAGGGTGAAGTATATTTAGTGTTTTTGTAAATTAACTCTGACTTGACTATTCCACTTTCGACAGAATAGATTTTTTTAATTTAATTTGTAGGCGAATTTGGGCCAAAACTCTATAATTTTATACCAGAAAAACAAGAATGAAGGCATGATTTCGTTGAAAGTAGACAATTTCACTTTTAAATTACATTACCAATTTCAGATATAAATTTTTTAAAAAATATGATTATTCCAGCAGTTAGCAATTAACAATTTTAGTTCGTTTAAAGATAAGATTAAAAAAATCTTTTTTTAAAAAAAAGATTTTTTTAATCTTAAAAAAAATCTTTTTTTAAAAAAAAGATTTTTTTAATCTTAAAAAAAATCTTTTTTTAAAAAAAAGATTTTTTTAATCTAAACAAGATTAATCGACAATAATTTGAATTAAAACATGATAATTCGTCTAGAGCCGCGTCAAAATTAGATGCTTTCATTTCAAATTTTTGGTTTATTCAAAATACAATATTGCCGGCTTTCCCTCTGATGCCTACATGAGAAGGCACCCACAAAAAAAAAATCAAAGCTGTATAAAAAAACTACATTAATTAAATTAAGATCAAATCAATTAATCTGGACGTTATATGTTATATTTGCAGTACCCGAGACTTCGCCAATGTCCCGACAACAGATTGTTCTAAATTCCCTATTGCTGTGATAATAGTTATAAGACCCATAAATCGCTTATATATTTACTCTGTATAGTGGTAAACTTCTCTGCATAATTACTCATGATGTCCAAAATACCCGTATACACCCGTTATTTAAATTGCTAATATTATGTACATTCTCGGCTATATTTTTATTTCTCTTGTAAATTAGATATTTTTAAGGGAAAAAAGTCTCCGAAGTACTCAGGTACCACCTCCCAATTTTTAAAAAAATATTTTTACGAGTTCGGACACATACTGCAGATAAAAATTGAGTAAGTTTTTGTTTTGTATTTCATTTTGATTACTATTTGCATCAGCAACAAAATTTTCCAAAAATATTAAATGTACAAACATTGTGCTCTTACAGCTACATTATAGGTTAAGATGATGCCTATTAAGATTTTTATTAGAATAATCACCACTTTCGTCTTTTAGTTTCTTGGAAAAAAGAATATTTCAGTAAAAGAAGTTCAAGTTCATTATAAAATATTTTTCTAGATGATTGTTTAAATGTAGTAATAAATTATATACGATTTAGCATAATGATATAGATATAGTTATTTTTTTATAATTTTTGGGTTCCTTTCAGATTCATAGTATTCCATGTTTGTCCAAATCGATTACATTTTTAAGCAATGGAACTTAAAAAAAAGGTTTCACAATTTTAGTTTTTGTATTTAGTTGTTCATCTAATCTTATCATCAAAATAATCGCATAAAAACATTTATACAATATTTGGACATTGAAAGTGTCCTCATTAAACTACACATTCAAACGGAGAATGACTAACTTATAACTTCTAACCCAATGAAAAGTTTAAATACAAAGCAGTTTAGCAGCTAATTGAACAATATCTTGAGTTTTTAATGCCCATATTAGGTGACTAAATATTTTTAGATGTGGGGTCATCTTTTCCCTTACCGCAAGTTTTGAAAGAATCTTTTTTCTAAAATTTCGTTTTGCGTATGCTGACGATCTGGCACTTATGGTAGGTGGAAAGTTCATCGATATCATCAAAGCTTGTTTGAAACAGGCTCTCATATCAACCGAGGCATGTTGTAATGAACAAGGGCTAACCCTAAATGCTAACTAATCCTACGAAAAACGAAGGGTATAGAGGTTGGATCCTTAATGCTGTTTGGATCGGAAATCAGTTTGGAAGGTGAATTAACTAGACTTTACCTGAAATAAATACATTGAAGGGAAAATACGTAAAGCAAAAACGACCTTGATTCAATGTAAACGAGTTTGTGGCCAAAAGCAGGGAATCTCGACAAAGGCTGCGTACTATATTTAAACATTGACGATGTGACACAGAAAAAAATATTTGCACCAATTAATTGGTTTTAATTGGATTCATATTTAAATTTAATTAAATTATTAATTGATTCAATTATTTATATTATATTTTTTATTATATTTTATTTTATGGAAGAGGGGTTCTTATTGCAATTGACAACTAGTCGGTTATAAAACGTATGAGACAACTGAAAGTGTATTCCCAAAAGTTCTAGAATTTATTTTAAATCTAAACAGATGTGGCTCGGTTAATAGGGTAACGTTCATGTGAGGTAGAGGACATATTATCATAGCTGGGAATGAAGCAGCAGACCAAAAAGCAGCAAAAAGGGAATACGCTCTAAATTTCTGTGAATGCATTGGACAAAAAAAAAATTATTAGAGACATTGTAATAAGAAAGAAAGACAGTTACCAGTCGACAGTATTAAATCACTAAAGTCAAGGTAAATGCTGTTAGTACTACGTGACTCAATGAATGTAAGGTTGCCTTAATTACAATTCGGTTGGCTATAAGCAAATTCACTAAGAGGCAAATTTTATTTAAATTGAATTTAAGAAGTTTTGTAATGGCTCAATATCATTTGTAGGATTAGAAGTATTTTTGCTACATTTAAATAGCTGAAATGAAAGAAATTTGATAAAAAAATAAATGTTTTAAACTACTAATACGAGATAATAGAACCACTTCACATTTTTAAAGTTTATTAATTTTAATAGAAAATAGTTGTTTAAAGAATCCAAACTTAATTCTAAATTTAAGCATAAATGTGTCTTGGGATGCGATATTTTAATTTATCGACACATTCCATTATACGCTATGAACAATTGAATTTGTAAATGTCCTTGTGTCTGCCTGCAAATCTTCAATGTTAAAATTCATTTCAATTTAAACATTTATATGTGCGAATGTATGACTGCATAGCGTGTGTTATAGATATTTTAAAATAACAAAAATAAAATTTTGTTTATATGTATCAATCGATGCTTAAAAAAGGCCATTTCATGTAAATGTTCACATATAAAAATATTTTATAGAATCTTTGTGAGGTCTGATTTGCATTTTAGGCATATATTTTTTAACATAACCGAGTATATTTACATGTGTGTCTAGGTGTGTGTGTGTTTTGGGGAGCATATAAGTTTTTCAGGTCATTAAAATTGATTTAAATAACAAACGAATGAGTAAACTTTAAGCCAGACAATTTGCCATTTTTATGCCTTTGCGCTCCAAATAAAAATGAAATAAACTATAAACACTGATAAACAAAAGCCGCCTAAAAAAATATACAAACACATATACATGAAAGTATGTATAAGCCGCAAATACAAACAGCTACAAACAACACATACATAAATAAACTTATTTTGAAATGAAAATTTAGTAGAGGATGTTTTTTAATACTTTCGTATGGGCATTTAGAGATGTAAACATTCAAACACCGGCAGATAACTCGTTATTTTATGAACTCGTGTGTAAAAGAATAAAAAACTAATAAAAAATATAAAAATAATTTATATATATTGTGCATACAAGTCTGGATATACATATATCAATTGATATCTTTTGTTTTTGTTATTTTTTTTTCCGGAAGATTGGGCAGAGAACTCATTTCAATGAGTGGATCATGTATCTTTGAAAGAAAGTTTAAATTACAATTTTCAAAAACCAAAAAATCTGCTTTATCTGGGTATCAATGATTTAATAGTTCAACTCATGGTTTTCAATCTCGCGTTTTTGCATAAAGAGAAAAAAAATTTACACCAATTAAAAATAATTATTTTTTATTTGATTCAAATATATTTATATTCGTTTAAAACAGAATAAAAAATCCAATTTTAACAAATAATTGAATCAATTATTTATTTAATTAAATTTTAATCTGAAACCAATTAAAACTTTTAATTGGTGAAAATATTGTTTTCTGTGTAGTAATTTTCAATTGATTTGAAAAATCGGTATAACTTTGAAAATATACGTGGAAAACAACTTGCTAAGAATCGTTGGTCTTTCTGAATAAATCACAAATTATTTATCAGAAAGTCAGAAACGCCTACAAAAATCTTATGTTAAACGAAATAAATCATTTTGTAATGAGTCTTATCACTGCCGATTTTCATTTCTTTTAAGGTATTAAACATAGAAGGATTACGATTTTCCAAGAAAAAAATCCTGTGAATTGCGTCACATTCCTTTTTTTCAGCATACAAAATTATGTGTTAAGCATAAGGCAAATATGTCAATGGTGAAAGAGGCAATGCAAGCTAAAAATACCTGAAAAAAAAATTTATTTATCTAAAAAAAATTTTATTTTTAAATGTGGCACTTTATCCATTTTTTTAATTTAATTGTTGTTTGATTTCAATGACGAACTAGTAGGATATAAGAGTCCATTGCATTTGTATATTCCAAAAATATGAGTTAAAAAGAATAGCTCTAATTTTAAACATACGGCGAGGGAAACAAGTAGAACCTCTATTATTTAGACTAGCTACAAAGGTCAGTAAAAATGTCTGAATGAATATAAACATTGATATAGAAAAACATTTATATGTATGTATGTATCTGAAAGTTTGAACACATACATTTATTGTTCTCTTATTTGTTCACTCTTATTTTACAAAGTATATTTCCCGATATTTTAATATGATTTTTGAGGCCAACGCCTGATTGTTTTTGTTTGTATCAGTAACTTTTCCAATTTTTATTTTAATTTCATTCTTACATTTTTGTGAAATAAGAAATGCATGTGTGTTAGTGTGTGTGTTAGATATTAATATATATTTGTAATATTTTATTTTTGCCTTGTGTATATATTACATTGATATAAGTTGTTGTACAATGTACATGCATATATATACAAGTACATGTACATATGTGCAATCTTTCATATATTTACATGAATGTAAATTGTCTTCCTTAAGTTAACTGTACGAATTGTGTATGTCTGTTCGGCTGGTTCTACAGTTATAGTTAACCTTTCTATCTGTTTGTACCTTGTCGCATACTCCAGAATGTCTATTTTGCTGTATGTTTAGGGAAATTTTTTAAGCTCGTCAATTTTAAATTTAAAAAACATACATTTTCTGAAAGTATTGTTTTCCAATTTATATGGGAGTTAACACTTTTATATGGGACCAAGTACACCGTACCAATCCAGCACAAAAATGTCAAGATCTCACTTATAATATTTCCCAAGTAACACGATGATAAATATTGTATGGAAAGAGCCACTTCCACTTGAAATATTAATAAAAGTATATAAACACCAAATATTTATTAACGAAATGTGTAAATTTTAGGAAAATCGGTCCACTGCTGTATATAGCTAGCGCCATGTGACAAACAAATATGTAAACACATTTTGTAATTTACATATAGGTACACAGATAGCTCCGGTAGCCACACGACAATGTGTGTGGCTGAATATAAAAGTTTTTCACTCATCATGAATTTTACTAAAAACACTGTATAATTTATAAACATTTTGTTTGGTAATAAAATGGAACTAAATTGAATGATGGATTAGAAAGAAACTGTCAAAAATTTTGCAGTGTAAAACCAAACTGCAAAAATCACCGTATATTTTTTACATTTTATTAAATAAAATTTTTTCCATTTCGTTATTTGAACTGGCTTCTGTTTCTCTTTGTCTGTCTGCCTATCGGCCTGTCTCAAATAGAATTAAATGTTTGTGTGTGTACGTATCAGAGAGCGTTTATATGGGTATTTGAGCTCATTTTTTCGACAGTTCAATCTCGCTGGAATATGCAAATGATTTTAAAAATTTATTATTTTTTCGTTAAAAGTTTGATTTTTCTGTAGCTACTGATACTGTCGTAACTCTTGTATACTTTTATAGACAATATTTTTATTTTCTTTACTCTTGTTGTTGTTGTCGTTCATTGTTATTTTGCTACACAGTGCGTGAAATATAAAAACACAGGAGGGGCACCCCACACCGAAACATTAAAAGTTCAACGATATTCCTTTAAATGTTCGTAAGCATGAAACTGGGTTTGTATAAAATATATTTTGCTTCTTAATAAGATTTTCTATTTATGATATTGAGAACAAAAGCCAAATATAACTAGTCTCTTCTTAAAAATTAATTTGTAGAATGGATTGCAAAATTTTATTTTTCCATAAACGCATGAGTATAAAATAAATGTCAATGCAAAATCTATCTACAACAGCAATAAATGAAACTACACGTATGAAGATTGTAAGCATTTTATATTTATGAACTACCATTTGGAAGTGTAATTTTGGTTGGTTGGCCGATTTAGTGCAACATCTACAATCATAACAATTATGCTAAGTAGGCTATTATAATCTCTTCAATTCCCATGGCTGTAATTTGGATCTCGAATACTCTCCCTCTCTCTTCTCTAGTGAAATTATAAAATTTAATTGTCTAATTCAGTTTTTCGGACAACTAGTATACATGTGAATAAGAATGAGGAGGAGAGATTTAATATACGAGGTTGGTATGGAAAATTGACAAGCTTATAAAAGAAAACTCCAAAAATGCTTTATAATTATTTTTATTGATAATGATTTTAAGACTATACTGCATGTCTTAAACTTAATATATTCTAGATCTCTTGTACAGACAAAAATTTTATAAAGAAACAATTAAAACTATCGATGACCATTGAATAGTTATGTATTAACTGCTGCAATTTACTCTTCTTTGGCAGCAAATTTGTCCATTGAGTGGCTCTTTCTATTATTTGACGTGTTGCTACCATACAATGAACCAAAAATGTTCCTAAATACTGTAAAATGGGGTGCAGAATTCAAGAGAGGTAGGTTGTAATACAACTAACAAACCTTTTAGTTTTATTAAATTCCTTATACATATTGAAGAAGTTTCTTCAATATTTATTTCCTTGTTTAATAGGGTGTAAATATTAAAAAAATGCAGTTAAATTAAATAAAATTATTAGTTATTTTTTTTTCATTCTTTAAATTTTTAAAGAACTTTATTAAATAAAAGTCTTTAACATAATCTGAAAATGAAACTGCATAACATTAATGTCTTTCCTCTTTTAAGAGGAATAATCGAATAAGTTTAATAAGTTTAATGTATTTTTTTTTTTTTTATTGTTAACAAAACCTCTAATAGTTACAATATTTGATCGAGATATTTATTCACTCACGCATGCCGAAATTAACCGCAAACATATTTTATGTGTTGTCACAAACGCTTTAAATAATATAAATATAATAATTTTTCTGAAGTTAAATTTAACGAAATGTCTTCTATTTTCCAGATCATTTTTATAAGTATAGTAAATTTTCTTCAAAAATAAAATAAAAAAATTAAGTAAAATAAACGAAAATTTTGTCAAATAAACAGATAAAATAGTCACATTAACTTTTGGGGACGTAAATTTAACTAATTTTATGGGTTGTTTTTCTTAGATTGTTTTACATCTATTTGAACAAAATTTTTGTTAATTTAACAGAAGTTTATTGAAATATGTTTTTAACTAAAGAAATCTTGTCCATTTTAATAAAATTAGTTTATATGAATAAATCATACATACATATGTATATCGGTTTCAGTAAAAATTATGTTGATTAAACTATTTTTGTCGTTAAGGTTCTACTCAATTTTTTCGCTTATATTAGTTACAATATTTGGTTCAGTGTATATAAAGTATAAAAAATCTAGCCACTATAAAAAAATGTCACATCGTTGCAAAAAATATTTTTGTAGTCAAATTTTGCAATTATTGTTAAGTTTGCGTAGTCTTGGTATCATCTTCAAGTATCATCTTCATATATCTTGGTATCACCCACGAAAATATTTAATGCTCATATTTACACAATATTGTATTAGACTGGTAAACAAATAGGTTCTATGAATACAAATGCACAAAGTTCTAAAATGAAACCCACACATGAGTTTAAACATTTCTATTTAGATATAAGTTCTTTTTCATGGGTCGCTTACACCTTGTTTTAACACATAATCACACACTTACTCACACAATTTCGATTTCCAATTTATACGAAAACATGAAAAAAACTCATGATAATTAAAAAAAGTATAAAAAGCCAACAAATATAGCAACAACAAAAAATAAATCTAAAATACAAGAAAATTATATATGTATTGGTGAATTCTACACAAATCTCTATCAATCAAATTATTTAAGATGGTGATGAATTTATGTTTTCTTTTTTTAAAAATGTTTATACATTGGCAAAAAAAAATTATGCAAATTGTGATAAAAACAAATTATTTAATACGAAATCAAATTAAATCAAAATAATAAATATTTAATGCAACACTGAATTTATGAAATAAAAAACAAAAAAAAAAAAAAAAGGAAGAAAATATAACAAGGAATGTACAAGTAAAGCAAAATCAAAATAAATAACAATAATCATTTTATATCTTGTAGATTAAACTAAAAAAAAAAAAATAAGTATACGAGTACACACACGCACATAAATACATAGATAAAACATTATAACAACTGTATTATTTTGTCATTTCATTTATTATCTGCAAGCCCCACTTACATACATATGTACATACTCCTAGCTGAAAATGTGGGTTTATAGTATATCGATGTAAAACAGGAAAATGTTTAAATTATTAAAATTTTATTTCTTTAAACAAATGAATTAACAAATTAAAAATGTCGCAAATTATTTTTTCAGGAAAAAATCAAATTATAATTCAAAATATTATTTTTCATACACTTGGATTGAAGAATCCTCTAACCCATAGAGTTACTATCATGTCGATTAAATTATTAGCGCCTAATATCTATTAACTTTACTTGCTCTTCATTTATACAATCATTGGAGTTTTAATAGTCAGTTAAAATTCATGACCCCTCCGATTAGGCGAAGAGGTCAGCAATATATATGCTATGCTTTATAGTCGATATTTTATTTTGTCATTATTTGCGACCTTACAGCTGTTTGGTTTTCTTCATACTAGTACAGCTTTATAAAGATAATACCAGTATATCCAATATGGAACTTTGTTTTTTACTTAGCTTTTAGATTTCAGGAATTTTTGCATAACAAAATTTCTGATGTTTTTGACAACAAATGTGTATTTCAGCTAGTTCGTGTCCAATCATTTTTTTTTATTTTGTAGGGGCATACCAAAGCAGACCTAACTTCATATATCCTTCTTCGAACCCCTTCGTTCCAATCATTTAAGATATCCGACTGTAAATTTGCGAATATCTTACTTTCATTGAGTCTCGTGCTGTCACTAGCCTTTAATCGCAACTGTAGTGATTTCAGACTGGCGACTAATACACGTCGACATTCTTTCTAATTGCAGAGGCTATGGTAATTGCTTACATTTGCTTAAGGCTAAGGTTTCCACAGCAACACCATTTTTTTGGACTATTTTTGATTTAGTTCATCATTACTTATATTTAAATTAAAGAAAAAGGATTACAAGATATCGGAATAGGTCGGCTTCTATTAGCAATGAATTACTATGTAGATTATTGACTTGTACTGCACAATGACATTTTTATGAGAACTTTATATCTGAAGTGTAAAAAAGCATAAAGCATTGTAGCCAATTATTTCCACTTAAGCGCATAATATATATTTTTTGACAATAAGCGAAAAAGAAGGCAACATTAAGGACTTTTTTGCAGTATAATTGTAAAATGAATACAACAAAGACTTTAACCTTTTTTTGTATTTGTTTTGTTTTATCATTTCATTTGCAAAATCGCCTTCTTTCTCATCAAGGAATCTCTAGTCATTGTCCAGCATTTGTCCAAGGAATAGTTCCCCCATGACATCCATTTTAAAAACAAGTTTCTGCCCGTGGTTCCAAGTCTTATGCTAGCCAGTGCTGGATATTCACACACAATGTGTATAACATCTTCCGCAATGAGTGTCCGATGAGGTCTTTCGACCGAGCATACAGGAAGCTCGCTATTTATTTTATTTTTTAAAGTTCTGTTTTAAAACAAAACTATTAACTGGCTTCTTGCAAACTTTGCCACAGTGCTTTTGTTTTTACACAATTAAAACTTTTAATTAGTTTTAGATAATAATTTTATGTTTTATTGATGCAATTATTTGTTTTTATTTCTCTTTTTTCAATGAGAATGTTATTTTTTTTAATTAAATAATTACAAATTTAATTAAATTGTGTCTGAAACTAATTAAAACCTTTAATTGCTACAAAAATTTATAATTTATTATAAATATTCTGAATTAAGTTCAAAAATAAAAGGGATACATATATAGCCCTTCTTATGCAGCGAAGCTCGAGCAGAGCCATCATTTCGGACTGGGTCGATTTAAGGTCTAAAAAAATTTGTGTTTCTGTGTTTTATAATTGTTTTTTTATAATTTAAGATTTTTGTTTCTTAATAGAAGAAGTTGAACTTCTACGTTCCAATGCTCTAATGTTTCGAAACAAACTCAGTTATCGTTAAATTTCTTTTGTAATGTTGACTCAACGATTCAAGCAACTATTAATAAACTTTCTAAATGAATCACTTTAATAAATTTAATAAATTACCCAATTACAATATCAAATTTTGTTAAGAATAGGTTTTAGGAGTAAAAAGTAATTTCACCTTTGATCATTGAACTGACACAAAGTGGCAGTTACCAATCATTCATAAAATTGTTTTTGAATCATTGTCATAAATTGCCTGCTAACTAGTGGCAGAGCGAATGGTTTAAAAAACAAACAAAATTTAAACAACAAACCGTCCATTAAAGTCTAAATGATTTTATTAAATATTCATTTTTAGATTTTCACGTTTAACCATTTGACAGATTGTGATCGATTCGATTGCTGTTTTTCAAACCTAACTTTTATATTCACACAGACACACACATAAAGACATGAAGACTAAAAAAGACCTACAAGCAAACACTAACAAACCAACCAATAAATTTCACATTTATGGAAAACTTGTCGCAAAAGTTTCTAGTTTGTACAACGAACAGATCAACAAAAAAGTATTTACGCACATACATACAAATACTCATATGCTAGAACATTAGAACCCACACAAAGTCTTTACAACCAGACTGCAGCACGTTTGCAAACTGTCGTTTATTTTATGTGTTCGATATTTTGCTTTGAAGCGAAACAAAAAAAAAAAAAAAAATACGAGACAAAAAAAAACAAATAAAGGAAAGAATAAGAAGAGAAGAAATAAGTAAATGTGTTCGCGTCTTGGCGTCAGTGACATTTGTCAAAGTGGAAAAGACATCAATTTCCTTCTTTATGGCAGAGAAAAAAAATATATATGCATGTACTTATATAATTTGACATTTATTTTGATAATAATAATGCCATGGAAGCAAATAAGAAGGAGTGACTCAAGCATCTGCAGCAGCATTTCTTTCTTTATTTTTAACCCAAGTATATGAGTGCACACTTTCTATGACACCCACACTTACCATCCATATCTTCTTCTGTGGAACCACAAGTATCTCAACTTCCAACAACAATAACATTATATATTACAATAAAAATAACATAAATTATGGAAGAGAAAAAAACGTTAAAAAAAACAAAAATAATACAAGTGACAAGAAGAGCCAGATCAAAAGTGGCAAAGGAACACAGAAAATATTTTTATATTTTTTTGACATTTTATTTGATTATACTTTTTTAGCGATTTGTTGTTATGGAAATTTCTATAGAAGAGTTGAGCAGATGCAAAACCTCACACCCACACTCCAATACACATCAGCATCAACATCCGTATTTTATACGAGTCGCAAATGAATATAGATTTGTGAATGTATTTGTGTCTGCATTAAGATAAATGACAATAGAAACGGAAGTGGTAAGAGTGCAAAAAAGGAACAACAAAAATAAATAAATCCGATTTAATGTTATCTAGAGCAGGTATCACAATAATTTCAGCAAAAATTGCTGCTTTACATCGCATCTTTGGGTCTATTTGTAACTTATTGCTTTTTGTGCCTTTCGTATAGTTTTGCAGAGTCCATGTAAACTACATAGTGGTGTCTAATTATTGAAAACAACAGCCACGTTTAAATTGTATCAGATTTTATGTCACATTATGATGACATTACCACACTTCTGCTTATTTATGTGTGACATTCCTTAAATGCACATTTACTTTATAGATATGTTAAGCATAAATTTGTATTGTTGCTGCCGTTACAACAATTGCACACAGACGTACATATATATATAAATGTTTATTCGTATTATGTAGATGAAGTTCGTCAATTTTGTGCGGTAAGTTTATATGGGAAAAAGTGACATCAAGTCAAAACTATTGTTTAATAATTCTCTTTGTATATGAGATCGGGAATAACTGTGAACTTAGTTTTAATATTTAGCATTAATTTTATTTGATTTTTTTCACACCCTTCAAAATTCATGCAATTATTTTTTATTTTTAAAATTTCAGTTACGCATTGATTTCCTTTTTCAATTTAATTAAGAGCAAAAACATAAAACAAACAGCAAAATAAAAATAAAAATTTCGTATACCACTAACAAATTTATAACACGATGAAGTTTACAACTGTATGAACAGAATTATCTGACAATTTAATCACATCACCAATAATAACAACAGCAACAACAACATGTACCACAAAAACGTCAACAGCTATACTTTTAAATAACAGCGATATTTTAAAAATAAAAACCCCACCTTCCGCCTCTTATATGACCAGTGCATAGCCCCTACCACTAAGGCTTTTGCAAAAACACGCCAGTCTCACTGACTGACATTCATTCATTTAGTCAGTCATACTACCAATCAAACAACATTTGATCAGCAGCTTGAAAAGAATTTAATTGAAAACCAATGAAACAGAAGCTGCAGATATGTTGTTGACGTTTCCAAATTTTGTTATATTTTTCAACACTTGTCCGTCGTACAAAAATGGTTTTGTCAAACAAACCAAAAAAAAAAAAAAAAAACGGAATATATACTAGATTTTATATTTATTTGTTAATTTGAAAAACACTCAAAAATATGCCTGCCCATAGTTTCAGTATTAAAAAAATTATAAATTGAAACAAAACCTAAAAAAGAAATTAAAAAAAAAAACACGAAATCAACTACAACTTAAATAATAAAAGAAGCATTTAGATGAATGGCTTGTGCAAATTTGGATGTATTTATATTTAAATAGGTATTTATTGGGTGATTTTTTAGCAACTTCCTTTTGGAAGCTCAGCTTTTTTCGTGTAAAATGTTAAAGTTCTGTCGTAAAGTTGCTCTGGGTTGAGGAACAAAGTGCGCCGTTGTCGTTGTCGCTTAAAGTCAATCAGGCTGTCCTTGTTGCTCAAGCTTCGAGTGATTTGCTTCTTACTCTCACACTGGCTGATAGACTGGTTTTTGGTGGTTGCTATAAACAGTAACGTGTAATTGTTTTCGCGAACGGGTATAACCTACATTTGTTCAACTAATTTTTCACTGGAGAAGCACCATTAGACTCAAGTTTTTTACTGAGCAGCACCATTAAACTTATTTTTTACCAGCTGAATTTGAAGTCTCATCTTATATACGAAGCTATAGGTCGCGGTGAAAATTTTGCAGGAAGTTAAGGATACCATACCCTGGAGGTTAGATTTTGTAGCTCTACCATACAGAAAACACATGTTACTATTAAGCATGTTCAGCTTAGTATATAATTGAACAATGAATTGACTTACAAACGAACAACGCTTGCAGATTATTGAATTTTATTATCGAAATTCATGCTCTGTTAACAAGGTGCGTCGTGTACTCATTGTGTTTCTGGTCGAATGGATACGAGAACAACAAAATTGCCGTATTTGGTGTAAAGAGCAGCCAGAAGCATTGCAAGAACTGCCAATACATCCCGAAAAATGCACTGTTGGCATCATTGGGCCGTATTTTCTCAAAGACGAAGAAAGAAGGAACTTTACTGTGAATGGCGAGCGCTGCCATGCGATGATCACAATTTTTTTTTTTGCCAAAATGGAAGAGCTGAACTTGACTGAAATGTGGTTTCAACAAACGGTGCTTCATGCTAGATACCGCGCAAAACAATGGTCCAATTGGGAGGAGGCGAGTTCCGTGAACAGTTTATTTCACATTTTTGGCCGGTCAATTGCCTGCCTAGATCGTGCGATTTAAAGCCTTTAGACTATTTTTTGTGGGAATATATTAAAGCTCATATCTATAGGGACAAGTCTAAAATGGTTGATGTACTATAAGGCAATATTGCAGAATTTATTTGTGAGAATCCGGCCGATAAGTTGGAGATATTGTGCCACAATTGGAACCAGCATATGAAACATATGAGGCATAGCCGCGGTCAATATTTACATGGAATCATCTTTAAACATTATAATTCAATGTTTACATCGTTCTATCGTCTCAAATAAAGACTCCATAGATTTCTCAAAATTTTTTCGAAAAAGTTAGCTTTTAATAAAATCCAAATACTCTTAAAAAATTTACCCGTTATGTGTGTGATTATGAACAGTAGAAGAAAAAATGTTTAATAACATAAACAAACAAGCAAACAAAGTGGTCAAATGATTTTACAGTCTGTCGAATTAAATGTTTTGTTTTTTTTTTGTTTTTTGTCAATTCAGTCAATCATTTATTTAGTCAATCATACTTTTGTTCATTTCAAGCGTTAAAAATATGAGACCAAAAAGAAAAAAATTCCAACACAACAACTGTTCCATGAAAATGAAATTTTGAAATTATGAATAAATTTTATTAATACCCTGCAGTTGAAAAAACAAGGCCTTGTTTTGTAAAATTAGGCAAATTTCAAAATTTTTTTCTTGAAAACTGGTGACAAAAAGACTTGAGGTAAAATTATTCACAACTTGTTTTCACGAAACGTAAAACACTAAAATACATAGTTATTTTAAATGCTCTTCTCTCTATCTGTCTTTTATATCTTTCTTTTTTAATGTGTCTCAGAGTGTTGTACAAAAATGTAAGTCCAGCTGTTTGAAACACATTTCTTCACTTTTTTAAGAACGAGGCACATAGAATACCTAAAGTTAAAGACGGCAACGTTATATATCTTCAACTGACATTAACAGAACGTGGTTGATATAATGAGTGCTTTGTTAACGGATATTAAATCAACTTTGATAAATTTGTTCTTCATTTTATTATTGAAGTTTATTTACTATATTTTATTTATTTAACACAGAAAGCTAAATTAAAACAAAGAAAAAACCACTCGATAGCTGTCAAATATGCTCAAGTACGTCAAAAATTAGCAGTTGCCCAACTTTGGTACTTTGTATTGAAACAGACGTATGAATTAGGATGAAGCTCATAAGAAAACCTCTAATTCAACTTACTGAATTATGACTGATTCAAAAATAGAGAGCAAGAGAATCTTCATACAAAAAATTTAATGTGTTAGGTTACGTTAAAGTAAGAGCTCACTAAACAGTTTATATTTTAGCAACTTCATAAAATAAACGAATAAGCATCCCAATTACTTACGAAATATTGGTCAAAAAAATCGTTCAAACAAGTAGGATGTAAAGCAAGTTGTGTCAATTTATATTTATTCATTGATAGGGAGATGCTGTAGCACGTTACTTCTCTATTGGCTCCTTTTAAAACCTCTCAGTTTCTCAATGAAGGTAGTCAAAAGTCTTGTTATTCCTCATCACAAAGTCTCTCGTATCATCAACATACCCACTGTCCTAAGATCAACGCTAGCCAATATTGATCACTTCCACAAAATGTACGCTCTCATCTCGGTCTCTTGCTGATACAGTCTGAAATTGCCGTCTTTATTGATTTTTTATCTTGGCCAGATGATATTTGAAATTTTCATGATCTATCGCTAATGCAGGTCTCTCTATTATATATGAAGTGTACTTAAATATCAACCTCTTTCAGGTTAATCCTGTCCATCTCTTCCGGCTTGTAAAACACGAATTGCCTTGACCGACCTATCTCTACAACTTTTGCCTTATACTTATAAGTTTAAAACAGACTCACGCTTTCCTAAAAGCGAACACACAACAATCATTATTTACTCACAATATCAACAATGTTTTTTACTTTTTTTAATGTTTTGCGAAATAAGGCCTTTAAAAAGGCGTCTTTGACTCTTAATTCCTAAGGATATTATTTAGTACATGTCGATTTGAATAAATAATATTCTCTGAACAATTTTTTTCTTGTCTCTCACATCTAAAGTTAAGGAAATTATGGGCAGCATTTTTGGTCGATGTTTTAATTTGATTAAAATGTCAATTATTGGCATAATTTGGAATGCTGTTTGTAAAAATTTCAAATATTTGCTTTTAACTTTAAAGATTTAATCAAACAAGAATCATTCCTGTTTTCTTTCAAGTTGATTGGAATTATTTGAAAATCATTTGATTAAATTAAATGTTTAAAGTACAGGAATGAAGAAGTTTATTGAATTTTGATAAAATCGTGATAAAGAAAATACATTAAAAAACTATTCCAAATATTGTCTTTTGTAGAATATTTTTAAAACTTCAGAGGTGACCTTTAGCGTGTGGTTAATGGTTTTAAAGTTAATTGTTTATTATTTTAAAATGTTAATAAATCCTGTTTAAATTTTAGTGAATCAACCATTCGATGTATTTTTTCTTTACAAATTTACGCAACTATTCCACAAACTCTTTATTCATTTATTTTTATTTTATTCAATAAAAACTCTTACGAATATTTTTTTGTGTTGACACCATTGGCGTATAGAAAACATATGTTTTGAGTTTTTTTCCATTGTTTACAAAAATATCAGTGATATCAGCTGAGCATTTTAGCGCTATATCCAGCTGTTTTTAGGTAGATTTGACGCGATTTGCTTTGAAAAGTTGTCATCTCTCCACAACAGTGCAAAAAACACATTCGCTAGCCATGGTAATTCGCGAATTGTTACCAATAAATAAATCGCTCATGGGAAGATATCACAGGAAAGTATAATCAAGTCGCTTTTAATCGCTCTATAAAACATTGATTTTTTTAGTTGCGAGTTATTTAACCGAACATGTATTATGGATATGATTAAACAACCGTCGCTGGCGCAAGAATTATTGACTCCCTGTCTCTCCCTTACACTACCATATACCACAATGTGTTGATTTTTGCTTCTCCTATATTATTTTCATCTTGAGCGTTCGTGGTTGGTCGTAACGAAAAACATTCGAAATGATTAAATATGAAGCGTTCGATAACACTTTCAAACTTTTTCCAAAATTATGGGTTTCCGACGATTCATTCTAGTAGAGCAGACCAAAATATATACGTGTGTCGTCGTTTTGAAAGATCACACAGGAATTTTATTTTAGAAGCGGTTAAATTTTTCTAGCTTTAGCTTGTTCTTGCAGCATATGAGTTTATAAATCTATATTCTCTTTATATCTGAATAAATATTTAAATTACACCTCAACCTTCAGAAGTGCCGCGGTATACTTCTTTTGCTTATGGGCTGAAACTCTATCCTGAAACCAATTTGGCGTCATGGAATTTAGCCAATTTTTTTAGATCTTGAAAAAAATACCGGAGTGACAAAGTAGAATTTTAAGATTGATTTCCAGCACTCTCTGGTATGTTAAAAATTAGAACATCCACAAAGATGCCGTTGGTTGAAGAAGAAATCCCGGAATATGAATTAAAGTATTTGAAGAAGTTCGAAACACATTTCATCCTCCTTTAAAAAAAAATTAAAAAAATATCATAAGCGAGCGTAGCTATATTCGACTAGGAAGAAACATATTGTCAGAACCCCAAAATCCTGAAAATAAAACGCCCTTACACTCTACTTTACCATACCTCATGGAAAGAGATATTTTCATGGATATATGACATAAAGAATAAATGTTCAAAGTATATTCGAATCAAAATAAAAATAATTATTTTCGATTTGGGGTGTCAAGTAAACTACCCTTTGGCCCCTCCCTATCTACATATACCAAAGGCACATAATGAATTTCATTTCCATATGGCAAACGAGATGACCTGTAGAACCTCCACAAAGATAGTGGCATACGCCCACCCACAGACATCATCGCAAAAATAGTCAAAATCGTAGACCTCAAAACGTAAAAATCCTTTTACATCACCGCAATCAATTTATTTCAAGATTACTATACTTTATCTACGCAAGGTATGGTAATGTAAAATGGAACCTTATTCCTTACAAAAAATCAACGGCATTATATGTGAAGTGCATAAATCTAAACTGTGCAGTACGAGTATCATATATTATTAAATTGTCCAAGGTGATTTCTACATAAAGGAGTAAACAAGCAGTTAACCTAGTCTGCAAATATACTTGAATTAAAATTTATTTATTTAACATAATTATTAAAATGCTTTTAATTAACTCTTCGAAAAAACTAGTTGAAAATACTTAAAACTAAGTTTCCTAATTATAAAGATTTAGAGGTCAAATGTTAGAATTAATAAATCAAAGCGATGTAAGATTTATTACAATTTTACTTATCACACACTGCTTAACACAGTTAAAAATATAAATTTATATAGAATTTAATTCGAATTATACGAATAAATACATACAATAAATACGAATAAAAACATCTACACATTAACAAACTACAAACAAACATTTGCATATATGTATATAGATGTAAGTAATCATAGCTTAAAGAAAATAAAAAAAGATGAAGAAAAATTAACGTGTGGATTACTAAACTGCAGTGTGCTTCAAAACAAACTCAATGGCAACTTTTCACTTTTGTAAAATAAGAAAACTTTAATTAACTTTTCTTTCTTACGCATACACAAATACACTCATACACATTAAGTCCTACAGAAGAAATACTAAAACATTTACTAAATAAAAATTTAAACGATATAAACTTTTTCCTGAGCCTTTATTTTTTGTAAAATAAATCTACATACACGCTGCGCTGCTGGTAATGTGCACGAGCAACAGTGATACCCATTACTAGACTCACAGCAATAACATGTATACATAATTTACATACAAGTGTACGCTCATATATATACATCACTTTAAACACAGACCTTTAAATAACACTTAGCTTTCAACTTTATATACTGTAAATACTTTGGAAGAGATTTACACACACGTAGACACTTCGTTAACTGATTTCCAAGGGAAATAACTGCTATTTCAGATGCTGACTGTAAGTTAAAATCAATTGGCTGCTATGGATAGTAGTACATACATAAATGTCTTGTACAGATACATAGGTAGTACGTGTAGGTACAAGTTTATATATGAATGCGTGTGTTTAAGGTAATAAATGTTCCCGCTAGTTCATTTGTTGGCATTAGAGAACTTGTTACCAGTGTATATAAAAACGGAGCTGGTAATTTTAAGGACTTATATTAAATTATACAGGCCGACCTTATTGTCACGGAATACGAGAAAAACTGTATTCAATCATCAAAAGTCAGTTGGTGAGAACGAAGTCTACCACTACCTATAGCTTCCCTCTTGTTTAATATTTTGTCTAAAATTAATTTTTCTTTAAAATTAATCACCTAATTTATAATTTTATGGTAACATATGTATTAGTTTTTATTTTTCATTGTCAAGCCCCTGCTAGCTTCGGGGACAGGTTCCTATATACCCTAAGTCATGGCATCAAGGTATTAAAAATCAGCCAGACAGTATAATATCCCAGGAAACTATCAACAATTTCGATTACAAAGCGTTTTTCAAATGTTTATCTTAGTAAGTTGAGTGTTTGCCACGCTGTATGATTTTCTGGGCTATCATTTTTATAATTTCAGGAAAACTCCTACGATTTTCATCCTAAATAACTGGTAAGCACTTTACCGTTTGCCTTGGGCGGTCTAGCTAGCGTTATTTTTATAGAAGTATAGAAAGTTTAATAATATTCTACGAACTGCAGGGTTATATTACAATTTACTATTTTAGGGTGCAGATTGTTAGACACACAAATTGTTCTCTGCAAAAAAAGAAAAACAGCAGGCACAACAGGTACTTTTATCTATGCACTATTTCATGTGGCAACTTATCTGATCAGCTGATCTTAATTACTTTTTTTAAATAATTTTCAAAAGCATGTCTTTATTGCGCTCGAGTATGTTGGACTTTAAATTTACTTTTAAATAAATAGTTTCATATAAAAGCTTTTTTTTTATTTGTAACCTCTGTAAGATCATAACACATCGACCTTTATCACCACTAAATTTATTGCATACATATGTATTTATTAAATTCCTTATTATATATTTTCTTCAGACTCTTCCACTTCGCATGTTCATTTCACTCGTTCTCTTTTTTTTTACATGACAATAATAACTGAATGTGAGGCAAGCAGCCAAAACGATGAATATTCCTTCTTATTCATTTAAAAAGTTCTTTATTTAATAGTGTGTGTATGTATCGGTGCGAGAGTGCTGTTGTAGGAAAATGTACCATTTTTCTGTTTCGGTAAGTAGAAATCTTGCAGTATTTCCTTTTTGTCTCTTTAACAAAAAATTAATGTTCATGCAAATGCGACAGTAAAATATTAGTCCTTCTGTTCATTTAAAATTTAGCCTCCTTACAAGGCCACCATAAAAACATATTCACACGAGCGCACTCACACACACTCATTTATATATATATATGCACATTAAAACACTTACAAATATTAGTAAGAAAATTCATAGCTTATTCCATTATAATGATGCCAGAGTAAATTTGTAATGGGGTGCTCGCGCACGAGTTTTTCTTCATTAAATAACTTTAAATGAATTTTTTCTGGCAAAAAGCGGAAAATAAAATAAATAAATAAATATGTGCCAAAATTCTTGAAAATAATAAAATATTAAAAATAAAGTTTGTCGTAGTTACTTTCGCTTACATATTGTCTGTCCTTGTGTTAAAAGGCAACTCTTGTTGATTGTAGTGGAATAATGTTGCTCGCTTACAAACAAGTAAATTCTTACTGGTTGCTTCCCTCGTGCTCGTTCAGTGTTTTATGGATGACATTTCAATTTAAAAGATAATAATTATATACGAGTTACCGAAATGCCATTTAACCTGGACAAATACAAAATACAGTATATGTTTTAAATGTGTGCATTTTATTCCACAAACACAAATAAAAGTAGGGTGAAAATACAGTTACGCCGTTACACAGACACCAACCTAATCAGGATATCAGTTATACACCAAACAGAACTAAATTAATGTGTCGACTGTATAAATTTTGGAATGACAGACACTTATTAGTTTTAGATTTTCAATACATTTTAAATGCGAGGCTAAGTCAATAAGTCTTTAAAAATTTATATTTGTATAAGAAGAACTAAGGATTCAAAATGGAATTTCTAAATATTGCCGGAGTTTCAAAGACGTTTAAATTGGATAAATAATTCCCTGATAAATTTTTTTAAAATCATTTAGTTGAAATATTATTTTCTGATTTTGAAAAATTATAAAAATTATAAACTTCATGCAATGATGAAACACTTGAAATCCCAAACACCTAAAAATTAAAAAAAAAATTTATGAAATTCTTGGTTAATTATATCAAAATAGACCATATCCGTAATGGAACCCCCTTTTGATCTCAAGTATAATAGGCAACCGATTTGTAATTTACAGTAACCTTACTTTCATTGAGTCACGTGTTACCACCATCCTTTACTTTTGACATTAGTAAATTTAGTCTGCCTTCTTTCTTATCACTGTTTCTCTTTAGTTAATGCTAGCATTTGTCTAAGGCTTAGAACACCCTTGACATTCACATTTAACAAGTTTTTGGCCTTGGTTCTGTTTTATGATAGTTAGTGCTGGACATTTATACACAATATGCGCTACCGTCTCACCTCTTCCAGCCTAGATGATACTAGATGAGACCCAGTTATCCAGCTTAAGGTTGATTTACAAGGCAAATGCTCCAGGCAAGCTTTCAAGTAGGATTAAAGTGATTAAGCTTGAGGTACTTTTATTAAATCTAAGCATATGAATAGCCTTTCTGCCAAAGGGCTCTTTAAGCTCCATTTGAGCCTGTCTACATGTAGTAGCCTCCCTTCACTTTTACAGGTTAAATGAGTTTATCCATTGAAGGACCTTCGTTTGTTTTAGACCATTTCCCAGTATAATGTGGTTACTATTAGCCGATGTCTAAGCTGATATAATTGTGTTTTATTAAGGCATACCCTTGCTATGCGGTGTAGAGTCCTGCTGAACATTTGTCACTTGTTATTTTTCACCTGTATGTGGTGCTCTCTGAACGTTTATATAAAGATGACCTTTCTTTGTTGCCAGCGTTCCAGCACTTTTTTGTGATTATATTTGGAGAAGGGTTGAAAACTCTTAAAATAAACTAGAAAGACACGGGTTGTTTTTTTTTTTCTTTTTTTATGTGGATTTATCTGGAGGAGGCTCGAAAACTCTTAAACTAAACTAAAACACTGTGATAAAATTGTTGTCTCTGCCGGGATTCGAACAAACAACGTCACCCGTATATCCGAGTTGTAATTAATAAGTCTTCTAAAAATAGTAGTTTTATTTTTCCAAGTAGATCATTTGTTGTTAGAGTAGTCCGGTTTTGGACCAAAATATTTCGTATGAAATCTAAAATTTTAGTACTTCAAATGTAGACTTTACAAATAGACCATGAAACAGGAAAGGATGTCTTATTTCTTTATTATTAAATCAAACCGTGATATTTGTTCAAAAGTTGTGGATTTTTTTTTTTTTTTAATTTACACATAAACCATATTTAAAGTACACTTTTTAAGATTTGTATATTTAAATTGGTCTCAATCCAAAGGACTTCTGGATCAAGGAATCCTACAGGAAATCCTATGGAAATTTGTTTGTAAAAATTTTATCGAAAATTTTTTGTAAAAATTTTATGTAAATATTTTTGCAAAGATTTTATGTAAATTTTTTTGTGAAAATTTTATGATTTTTTTTTGTAAAACTTTTATGGAAATTTTTTTTGTAAAAATTTTATGGAAATTCTTTTGTAAATTTTTATGGAAATTTTCTTGTAAACATTTTTGGAAATTTTTTTGTAAAAATTTTATGGACATTTTTTTGTAAAAATGTTATCGAAATTTTTTTGTAAAAATTTTGTGGAAATTTTTTTTGTGAAAATTTTATCGAAAATTTGTTGCAAAAATTTTATCGATTTTGTTTTTGTTTAAATTTTACAGGAAAATTTTTGTAAAAGACAAATGCAATCTATATTCCGTTGAAATAGTTAGACTAAAGACATTGTATAATAAATAAATATCAGATATCTCTTTATAAAGCTCTTTTTAAATTTTAATCCTTCTTTTACGATTATTTTTTTTATACATTCTTGACAAGATTTAATTATAGATATTAACAAAAAAATTTATTTCCATGAATAAATTGAGATTTACCAAATAAATATAAAATGTTTTGATTACAGCAAAAGGAATGCAAGCATTTCCACAGACGGTATGAATAATAAATATTGCACGATTAAGTATACGTCATCTAAACAATCCACAAAACCACAAACTAAACTACTATTGTGTATTTTAAAGCTAAAATTCCACACAAAAATGTAACATGAAATTTAGAATTTAGTTCGCAAAAATGTGTTGACCTTTTGACAATAAACCACTGATTTTCATAAAACGACAAACAATTACAAATTAATTTTATTATGACATTGTGTATTACAACGTTTTTATTTTTTGTTTTATTTTTGACATTTACAATGCAAAAGTTTTAATGTTATGGAATTTGCAGCTTTGCTTGTATTGTTTTTTTAATTTGTTTGTTCTATTCATTTGCGTATCTATAGTGTTTTCAATACATTAATCTGTGTAAACCGCAATTATGACAAGCGTTAAAATAGCAAAATAATTTGAACATTATGAGTTGCTGTCGCTGTTTTCCAAGTATTTATTTTATTTTTGCATAAATACTTGTACGTGTACACAAGTGTTTATGCAAAATTATTAATTTAAATTACTAAACTAAAAAACCAACAAAAATTACTTAAACAACAAATCAAAATATTTATGGTAAACAGCATGAATTACAACCGAAAAAAATAACTAATGAAAAAACTCAAGAGAAAACAAACAGTCGGTACTTTAAATGTCGATGATTTGCAATTAAATTTGATACAATATTGGACCAAGTCTGCCTAAAATATTAATTAATACCTTAAATCAACATCTTCCAGTATTATCTAAAGGGAGTTGTGCAAATATTATCGATTTTATTACTAAAACTTATTGCCCTATGCTTGGGTAAAATTTTAATTGTTGACATAGAAACTAGAGCAAACAAATTGTTCATGACTAAAAAATCTGATCAACATGTTATTTATAATTTTGGATCTAGCGTATGCACCATTTTGGGCGTAGCAGTGGTCAACATTTACATAAAATAATTTTTAAACATTGAACTATATACGTCGTTTATCGACTTAAATAAAGATTTTTTCAAATCCGAAAACTCTTAAAAAATCAATCAGTTGCCGCAGATTGTCCTAAACTTGTAGATTTTCTATGCGATAAAATAATTAAGTGTTTACTATCTGACACAATTTCGCAGATTTCTTTTAACTTTGGCAAACACAACTGTAGCTTCGCGTAAACATGTAATGTTTGCTACCAATTGAGCTGCATATTTTGTCAGCATCAGATAACGTCATCTGAGAGAATGTATTTTTGTTTATGTTTTAATGTTTATTGAAAATTATATTACAATCGTTAAGTGCGTTTTTGACAACTTTGAACTGGTGTCTTAAGTCCGTTAATTTGACTCTAAGTCAAAATGTAGGAAGCTATTTAATTTGTTTATTTATTATTGATAACTATAGATATTTTATATCCTTTATGTCAGGGTATATTTTCCAGTTTTTGATAACTAGTTTTTTGAGAACTGCAGCACCCATTCGAACTGTTCTAACTCTATTAGAGTTAATAATGATCTATTTAATTTAAATAACATCTTCAACTAAAAGTTCAAGGGTGGTCATATTCGCATCAGTACTCTCAATGTCCAATTCAATTTAAAACACAACAACATGTTAAATATAAACGAAAACAACTGCAGTCGTTTGAACAAAAAATATTATTGTTAATAAATTTAAAAAAACATGTAAATAACAAACAAAAAACTTAAAAAATCATTGTCAAAAAGAAATTTTTTCCTTATCTAAAATAGGCAGGGAAAAAAAACATGTCAAAAAAACATGTCAAAAAAACAGTTTAAATGCGATTCACATACACAAACACACACACGTATATATGCAAAGCCGTTGGATAAAAAATTTTCAATAAAAAAAAAAACCTAAACTCGTTTTTTCTTATGTAACAAATATTTTCAGAACTTAGATTTATAAAAAAAAACCTTTTCTTTAAAACAAACATTCTGACTCAGAAATGTTTAAATAATTTTATATTATTATTTGTGGTTTTAATAATTTAATTTTTAATTTTCTCTCTCTCCTTCACTTTAACTCATCGGGCACTCAAAACTGTATCGTTGGTTTATCATCTCAATGGAAAGCACCAAATGTGTTTGTTTGTCGTCAAGCTATCCGCCTACGCCAGTTGACAAAATGTCCTAAAATGTTCACAATTTCTTTTTCTCGACCTGATGAGTGGGCGTGGCACTTACGTAAATATTTATAATTTTATTACTTGTTAAATATAGTAGGTAGAGCATTGAAATTTGCATAGTTAAGTAAAGTTTGTCTAGTTAGAAGTAGTGGGCGTGGCACCTCACACACATCGTGTAGAGTGTGTAGAGTCTTAAAATTTCGATTATTATTCTGTATAGTCGAGCAAAAAACTGTCAGGATTGAAACAGTGGGCGTGGAACCTCCCCCACACCTCCCCTATCAAATATATATTGCGTATCTAAGAATCTATAATATGTAGTGTTGAAATTTTGTACGACTAACCAACTCCCTTATTAATGTTCTTAGTCGAGGAAGAAATTAGCAGGATTGAATGTTATGATACCGCCCATAATAAGAGAAACATATTATGGCTTATCAAGAGAACTGTAATAGATAGAGTCTTGAAATCTTTAACAAGTAACCCCTCATTGACGTTTATAGCAGATTTAAAAAACTGGCTGCATTGGAACATTGAGCGTGGTACCTTCCAAACAGGGTAACAAATTTACATTGCGTACCTAAGAATCTGTAATAGGTAGTGTTGCTATATTGTACTAGTAACGCTCTTATTAATATAGTCCAGCAAAAACCTGGCTGGCAAAAAACTGTCTGGCAAAAAAATGACTGGATTAAAGCTCGAGCGTGGTACTCCCACAATAAGATACAAATTATTACCGTGCACCTATAGAACTATTATAGATAGAGTCTAAATAAGTTACTCCATATCTTTTAAATAAAACTGCTAAATGACAAGTAGTTTTTCTACTTATCAAAAATGATAAAAGTAGTTGAATGTTTAATCGATGGTTAGAAAACTAAATGATTGAAATTCCTGCTATTACAAATTGGCATTTTTCATAAACCAATTTACTATTGCACTCTTAACTTATCCTTGCATGCTTTTGTAATTTCACTTGTACTCATTATCGCAAACTGCATTGAAATAAAATCCTTTTAACCAAGCTAAAGTTTATCTTTTCAATAATTTATTTGTCACTCATAATTTTTGAACTTTAACTAGTAAAAATTTAGTTTCACCTATAACCAAGTTTGTAACTCACTTACAATTTCTATAAAAGTCTGAATGTATAGCTGCTGCACACACGTACAAATATACGTATTCATGTAAGTACGTATAAATGTATGTATGTATGTGTGTAGTATGTAACTTTTAATTCCACTTTTGTACAACTGCCTTAATTATTCACAGCATTTCGCTTTTCATCCCTATCAACATCTTTTTCAAAATCCTTTTATTTTGCTGTGAAACAGACGCTTAAATCACACAACTCATCAGTGCAATTAACTAAACCAGCTTAATAGCAGTAATGTTGGAGTATCTTGAAGGGAAGGCATACGACTCCCGGTAAGAAGTTTTGAAAATTTTTTTTTTTTTCACCGCTTTTTTTAGCTTGTTAATAAAGAGTGTTTTTGGTACATAGAACTTTAAATTGAAATAGAACATAGAAAAATTATGTCAATTGTCATAGATTTGGTTTTGTGCGAAAGACTATTCTTTGTCATTTTCATTTTAATATAATTTCCGGCATAAAGCCACATCATATGGCTCGAAAAAAGTCTAAGCGGAAAGCCAAATTTACGTTCATTTTGCGGCAGTGAATAAATTGGTGATGTCAGTGATAAATTGGTGAAAATTCCGCCTCAATCTTCGTTGTAGATTAGAGACTCCACATAGCTCCACAAAAATCAATTGTGGCAGGCATTGTGTGGCATGTTGCGCCGGCTATAGGTGCCTACACCAGTGCACAGATCTTCCTGAAATTTTCAAAAATTGTCATCAGATATGCCGAGGGTAAAAAAGTTACTTATTTTATTGATATTTTATATGGGCGTGCCACTTCCAATACAAAGTAAATATTTAAAAAGAGAAAAATTTGTATCGTGTATCTAGAGAACTACAATACAACAGGTAGAGTCTTGAAACTTTACACAAGTAATCTCCATACTAATGTATATAGTCTAGTATAACATAGTCTAAAATGTAACAATGGTTGTGGTACCTCCCATACAAAGTGAAAGATGATGATCGTATTATTAGAGAAGTTAGAGTGGACTGAGAAAACCCATACAAAATGGACTAAGTACACCCTCAAAAACTATTTATCTTATATCAACAGAACTGAAATAGTGGCCCACTCTAAATTTGACATAGGCTTCTCCGATAATAACGTGTGTTTTCGTGTTGAAGCTTGGCCATACTCTTATTTCCAAATGTTTATTGTATATTTTGTGGATGGGTGTTGCAAAGCGCATCCTTTTTCACTAGCCTTTTTCAATAAAAACAATAAATTTAATTGTCGTTATAATGATAACTGAAAACACTTTTTTTTTTGTAATACATTTTTTTACGCAGTTAAAAATATTTTTTATTGGAATACATTCCCTTATTTATTGTTCATTCAAATTCTGTTATTAGCAATTTCAACATTTAACACATCCACTCGTTATTAATGAACAGGGCAAACAGTCATCCTATTACTTGCCGTAATATTTACTTTTTGTTAATTACAACCCATATGTAAATTCAGAAGAAACCAACCAAAGATGTAACGCAAAAAAAGCATGAAGAAAGTATTTGAATTTTAATTGCTTGTGAAAGAAACTGATAAAAATAAAAACTTATTCAAAATCCTAAGAAGCGATCATTTCGAGTACATTAAGTGCTTTTCAATATTTATATTGATGTTAATATTTATATTGATGACAATCAAAAATTATTTCAATTATAATATTTCAAATACTAAAAAATTATTCTTTTAAATGTTCGTTGGGTTATGATTACGCATAACAACCTACATAAGTTTAATTTTCCAACTATGTAAACTCAAGTGTGTTTATATGTGTATTCTTATGACATATATATGACTGCTGTGTACTCTTATGGCTGTTCGTTTACGAATGCTATGCAAATTGAAATAACAGAAATCCAACTTTTTAATTGTATATTGCTGTACCCAGCATTTATCTTTCACATATTCCACAATGTGTCGCAAAAAAAAAGCCCAAAATCCAGAAATTTTTATAAAATTTCCAGATTTTTATAGAAAATTTTTATCGGAAATTTTTAAGAAAATTTTTAGCGGATTTTTCCTATAAAATTTTACCGGAAATTTCTATAGAAAATGTTTATCCGAAATTTTTATAGAAAATTTTACCGGAAATTTTTTCAATAATATTTTTATTTGAATTTTTAAACGAATATTTTTTCGGAAAAATTTTTTAACGGAAACTTTTTTAAGAAAACTTTTATAGAAAATATTCACCGGAAATTTTTTTAGAAAGTTTTTGCCAGAAATTATGGTAAATATTTTTTATTTTTTTTTTAAAAACTTTTACCAGAAATTATGGTAAAACTTTTCTAAATAAAATTTTTGTAAAATTTTCGGTGAAAGTGTTCTTTAAAAATTTTCGGTAAAAATTTTTTAAAAAATACCGAAAAATTTCCAGTTAAAATTTGTGGGAAAAATTTGCTATACATTTCTACCGAAAATTTTTCTAAAAAATGTTTACCGGAAATTTTTGTACAAAATACTTTCCAGCAATTTTTATAGAAAAATTTATCGGAAAATTTTATAGATTATTTTTACCGGAAATGTTTATAGAAAAATTTTGATTGAATAGGAAAAATTTACCCAGATTTTTAGAAAATAATTACCAGAAAATTATTCCCCGAAATTCCTATAGAAAATTTTTAACCGCAATTTTTATAGAAAATTTTTACCAGAAATTTTTTTAGAAAACTTTTACAGGAAATATTTTGTAAAAAATGTTTACCGAAAATTTTTTACATAATTCTCACCGGAAATTTTTTATTTTCTCTAGAAAATTTTGACCAGAAATTTTTTCTGGAAAACTTTATAAAATTTTTGTTTACTGGACATTTTTGTTCAAAATTTTTACAAGAACATTTTTTTATAAAACTTTAATCAAAAATTTTACGGGAATTTTTCTACAAAATTTTTGCTAGAAAATTTGCGCAAAGAATTTTACTAGAATTTGCAGCCATCGTCTCTTAGGTCCTTTTTTAGAAAAATGTCGCATTTTTACCTTTCCGTTCATAAAGTTGAGGTTTTTGCAAAAACTTGTTTATTCAAAAAAAAAAACAACGCCACGTTTTTACAAAATTACTTTTATAGAAAAAGCACTTTTTTCAAAAATGTTACTTTTGTTCCAAAAAGTCACTTTTTACCACAGTGAGTAAGTAAGTAAGTAAAAGCACAAAATACATACATACATTTTATTCCCAAAACGTCATAGTAATTGATCATGTGGACACTCAGTTTTTTGTTAAGTAACTTTTGTCAAATAATTCAATTGTTATTTACAAAAAATCACCTTTGTCACCAAATCTTACTCTCGCCACAATTTTTTATTAACAAAGAAAGTCATGCGATGAAGCTTTAGTATCGTCAATACTTTGACGAATCCATCTTACAAATGCTTTTTGCAATGTATTTGCATTAATTTTTTTTAACTGACGGCACTAACTTGAACTAGAATTAACAAGCATCTTGCCACAAAAACCACATCGTGTTTACTTTAACATTAACGCATGTGACTTAAATTCATGTTGAGTAAAAAACTTGTCAAATGCATTTCCACAACACCTGTTCGTACAGAAAAGCACTGCTTAAAAGTGCACATTGCTTGCTAAAAAAATGGTAGGAACAACATTTACACATACTTGTATACTATATACTTTTATAAACACTAACACAACAAAGTTGAATCTGCCAATGTAATGCAGCATTAATATCAATTATAATAAGTATACAATTTTGCAATGAGCCGTGCACCTCAAAGCACAGCACTTTTTAAATAGAAAAATGTAGTAAAGGGCGGAGGGGTTGGAGAAACGAAATAATAAAAAAAAGAAAGACTTAAGGGTCCATACAGCTGCAGCAGGAAGGAAAAATTGTAGGAAACACGTCAGGGTTTTTGTGTTGATTATGTCGTGTGGTTAAAATTGCTAACAGAGGCAACACTTTTATTTTTTGCTCGTTTTTTTCAAAAATTCTTACGTTGGTAATTTGTTTAAAAAAGAAAATAAACATCGTACGAGATTGTTTTAAGTTGCTAGATAATTGATTATGAGTTGCGTGTATTAAATTTTTAAATTAGATTCCCTTAACTTTTTCCTTTTCTTTTGCTATACACATGGAATATAAGCCACAAGTACTCGTGTGTTATGTTGTAGCAATACATTTCCAACAGCCAACATGTGTAATCCCTGATTTTTTTCTTCTTTTAATAGAAAAACTTTTATACGCTAGAAAACAATCACACAAGATACTCCACACTTTTATTCATACTTGGCTTCATGTATGAGACGTACACACTAACTCAGAAACTCATTTGTTTTGCCGCCACCTGTTGTATGAATAGATGGTTGGTAGATTGGTTGGTTGGATGGCAGACTGGCTGGTTGCAAGGTTGGTTGTGTTTGTGTGCATAGTTGCCTCAGCCAAACAAATCAGTGAGGTTTTTGTTTATGCTCTTCACATTTATGTTACAACGCGCTAAAACCCTATTACTGTGGTAATCCTTTTGACAAATGAAATTTTTAATAGTCTCACATCACACAAAACGTAAACCTTGACGAATATCAACTACAAATACGTACATACATACATATTACTAACATAATAAAAATTTTTTATAATAAAAATTTCGTAGTAAAAAATTAAAACGTGGGTTAAAGAGAGCATGCACAGTGGTAGCCAAAATAATCATTTGCAATTGAAACCACATTTTTGCCAACTACTAATTTTTATATCAGCGCTTTTTTATTTAATGTTGTTCTTATCAAATCCTTAACTAAACAAAAATTAAACTGAAAAGAAAAATTTCTTCAAGTTCAACTATTTTCAAGCTTACCATCTATTAAAGATTCTTTTTCTGGGCTTTGAACAAAATTTGTGTGGCGTTGCTTCCAAGCAAACATGGAAAAATGTATAATCCAGTTTTAAAGGGTACTCCACCACTGAACGACTGTTGATTTAATGTTTTTGGTTATAAACGATTTATAAAAAGTACGCACGTGCCTGATTAATGCAACCGATAATAACTGTTCGCAATACAGCTATTCGAGACACACAAATCAGTGTACACTAGAGTAAGAAGAAAATCACTCACAGGCCGCTAAACAAGGACGTACTGCCTTCAAAAATAATGAAAATAACGGGCGCTCGTTGTTTATCCACCCGGATAAATTTTTCGCCTGATTAAGTAGTCTTTGTTCTCGATATTGTTAATTGCGACCATTTGCAAAATTGTATTGAAAATGGGGCCAATGAGGCTCATTAGCATAGAAAGTATAATACTGTTGATCGGACTCTAGTTTTATAGCGAAAAGACTAGAATCGGCGAAAGTATACTCTGAGAACTGCCGAGGGAAATTTCTAAAAATTTCTTAAAATTTCAACTTTTCCTACAAAATCACAAGAAAGCCTTCTTCTTCACAGTGAATGCTTATGAACTATCAACGATTGTTTATAAACTATTGTTTATCACATTTACAATTGCAAAATTAAAATAATAGTAAGTCGTAAAATTCTGCAAAAAACAAGCAAAATCTTCGAATCCTTTTAAGCTGTCAAAAATTGATCAGCACGTGTGACTCTGAGTCGAGTTCGACTTCGACATAAACTTATCAGATTTATTTATCATTGTTTAACAAAAAAAAAAAAAAAACAATGAGCTTTTAACAACAAAATTGATATGGCATTAATGATATTAATGAAGACCATTAAGGACACTTCAGTTCAAAATTTTTTGACCAGAACTGCATTCTGTATAGTATCAGTGGCTGTGCCATTGTTACGACAACAGCACATGAATCGCAACATACGAATTTTAATGCAAATCCTTTGACGTTCGTAATCCTTTCGTTCTTATTTTATGAAATTATTTTCAGTTTTTTATCATTTCCATTATTTATAGTTTTCCATACAAAATACACACGATTTCATTTCCCTTGTTTTTCTACATTCACATTATTGCTGTGTTTTATTTTTCTCATTTTATTTTATTTTACTTTAAAAAACGTGACGGTTTTTCATCTTCCTAAGAATAAATCGTATTTATATAAAGCACAATTCTATCGAGTGAAACGACAACGTTCAAATAACGTGTCTCCATCTACTGATGCATTTACATATGTGTGAATGTATGCATGTACCAGCGTATGGAATTGAGTTTTTTTAATTAAATCATCGTAATCAAAGGGGAATGGATGTTCAACAAACAATAATTACAAATCATTTAAAAATGCAAAGAAGGTTATTGCTGTTTTTATTGTTTTACTTCACTCACAGCAAAGAAGGTTATTGCTGTTTTTATGAGTTTTGAAATGTCATCTTTTTGCGTCTAGTAACAAGTGAAGTTGTAAACTTTACATTTCTAATTCAAGTTTTGTAGTCATTTCTAATTCAAAAAGTAAACTTTAATACCCTTGGCCCACTAAAATTATGTTTTTAATATATATTTGAATATTTTATGCAGAAAACTATCAGGGTTGATTTCAAATTAAGTATAATTTGAAATTAAGTATAATTTGAAATCATACACTATATTAAATGATAAACGTTTGCAAATGACTTAGAAACGATTTAAAAATAATAATAAGTTTATCAACAAAAATATAAATTTATTCTCAAATTTAGAAACTTTTTTTAAATATTTTATTATGTTAATTATTTTAACTATTTATTAACATACAAATGAATTTTGAAGTAAGACTTAAGTTCCTTTTATTTTCTTTATGTTGAAAAAAAAAATTAAGGAAAACTGCTGCAAACCCTTGGCTTTTCTGCAGGAAACACTAAAGTCTTTGGCGGGTATCGAACCCACAATCGTCAGTCTGATATAATAGCGCAGAATTAATTAGTCTATAGAGGCACAATGTGTTTATTACCAACGTATTAAAAAAATTCTCAAATATACAAATAAATTTTTTAAGTCAGACTTAAGTTCGCTTCATTCTCCCTAAGTTGAAAGAATATGTTTTACAGAGTAGGTGTTTAATCTTAAAGAAAAAATAAAAAAAAAATATTTATGACACTAGAAGAATATAATGTATATTTGGATCGTCACATCCGCCTTCATCTCTTTACTTTAAGTGACGTGTAGTTGTAAACAACATCTATTTAACGACCCAGATAAAGGAATACGAAAAAACTTATTCAATCATCTATCGTCAGTTGGTGAGAACGAAGTCGACCACCACCTAAAGTTTCACTCTTGCTTGTTATTTGTTTTTAATATTTACCATCTTCTTTTTGTTGTTGCTTTATTATTATTTATTTTTTTTACTTATAATTTTTTAATTTTTAATTTTCAGTTAAGCCCCATTTACACGAAATTTTTTTACATATGACTTTTTAACTGTGTGAGTCATACGTAATTCTGTATGTCTTTTGTCAACACTACATTAGCTTGCACCTTGCAGGTATAATTTACGCACATTAATTTGAAGCTGTATTAGTACATAAACCTGTGCCACGTCGTAGGCGACCTAAAAATATATTGTTCGATTTTTCTTTGAAAGTAATCCACACTTAATTTTGAGACTAATATTTTGTTAAAGGATGAGATACCCATCCAAAAAACGAAAAAAAAATCTGCCTTAACAATCTCTTTTCCTACATAAATGTAATTAAGTTATTATACCCACTTTTAAAAATGTCGTTATATTTCGAAGTTTAAATGAGCAACCATATTTTTTTCCATAATGAATACGCAAATTAAGTGATACTTAACGACATGCAGAAAGAAATTGTGCTTTTAAATATTTCATTTAGGAGTTTTATTGTGAAGGGAAGAGTTATGCTTATGGTCTTGAATTTTAATATTTAGGTTTATCCCCCTACAACAATGTAGAGCACTTCAAGTATTTTCAGTTTGTTTGCTAAACGCTTAAGGATTTGTTATCTTTTATTTGAGTTCTTTTTTCACACATGCATACATTAATGCAATCAAGCTTCCAAATGTATTAACATGTGCCACATTATCGCACAAATGTCAACTGCCTATCAACTCTTTCGTAACGTGCTGCTCAACTCTTGGTTCACAATGTAGAAACAAAATTAATTTTCGACACATTTGTAATTTAATTTTCTGCCAATACATACGCACATACATTCTATAAAATAAGAAATACCTCTTACATCTTCACACACACAAATACACAGCAGTAAACTTTTCACTACCAGGGTTGTCAGATTTAGTTTCACTTATTTCGAAAAATCGATGTGAAAAATCGCCAAAATCGCCAAAACTGTTTTTTGTTAAAATTTTCCTCTAATATATACAATACTTTTTAATTTTAAAAATATTTTTAAAAAATCAAAAAAATATATATTATCGAAATAGCTAAAATTCTCCAAAAAGGGGAAAAAATCGCCAAAATTTAAAAAATTTTGTTATTTATTTAAATTGATTAGTGAACACGAGAAAGGTAAAATTTTTACTTACACCAATGAAAAATAGTGGTTATTATAATAAATGGAGTTCTGAACCAGGTTTGGTAAAGTTGGTGCAATTGTACTTTTTTGGTACATTTTAAACTTGAAAAGTACAATGGTACACCAATGACTAATTTGGTAGAATATAAAAGTTACAGCTTTTAAACGAAAAACTTCAGCATAGAGGTTTTTTTTATATAACCTGAGACAAAAATAGGAAAACTATCTTACACATAGATTTGAACCGTTAATATATAAAATGAAAGAAATCAAAATAAAGATAAGCTTAACGAAAATAGCGAGGAAAAGCTTGATAAATATTTTTCTCCCACAAATCTCGCTATCTTATTAGAACCGCAATTACAATTGAAGAAATATTTAAATTATCCAGATCTTCTGTCGTTAGTTTAGAGAGGGTATGAAAGGACAATATACCGGGCAAACTTGACAGATAAAACGTATTTTCCTCAATCACATCACTACGACAACATCTGTTATATAGTCCCAATGCAATAACCAATAATCAGAGCACCAATGTCCTTCAATTAATTTCATTAAATTCTTGGATTAAGATTTCTTAAACCTCTTCTATTTTGATCCGTTAAGCAAGTTACCGGTATTGATGCCGTGTCTACTCGCAAAGAAAAAACATGGTTGAGGTAACCATAATCTAAGAGTAGTATGTTATGGTTGAATTATATGGTTATATAAAAAAATAATATTGTTGTCTTTGGAACATATTATTGTCTTACATTAAAATAACATTGTAAAATACAACCATAGTTATGTTTATAATATAAACATACTATAATATAATTTGTATAAAGTATAATGTAAATGGTTATACATATGTGACGTATGAATATATTTATAAATAACAAAAAACAAATACACGAATATTTCCATTTAGACTTACATACATATTTTGATATTTTCTGCTTACCTTTTTATATGTTTGATATTATTAATTTAAAACTATCATTTATAATAAAAAACTAATTTATTTTTTGACAAAAAATATGTATTTAATGTTTTTACGGTTTTAATGGGTGATTTTTTTGAGGTTAGGATTTTCATGCATTAGTATTTGACAGATCACGTGAGATTTCAGACATGGTGTCAAAGAGAAAGATGCTCAGTATGCTTTGACATTTCATCATGAATAGACTTACTAACGAGCAACGCTTGCAAATCATTGAATTTTATTACCAAAATCAGTGTTCGGTTCGAAATGTGTAAATCCGCTTTTTTATCGACAAATTTTGTTCAGCGATGAGGCTCATTTCTGGTTGAATGGCTACGTAAATAAGCAAAATTGCCGCATTTGGAGTGAAGAGCAACCAGAAGCCGTTCAAGAACAGCCCATGCATCCCGAAAAATGCACTGTTTGGTGTGGTTTGTACGCTGGTGGAATCATTGGACCGTATTTTTTCAAAGATGCTGTTGGACGCAACGTTACGGTGAATGGCGATCGCTATCGTTCGATGCTAACAAACTTTTTGTTGCCAAAAATGGAACAACTGAACTTGGTTGACATGTGGTTTCAACAAGATGGCGCTACATGCCACACAGCTCGCGATTCTATGGCCATTTTGAGGGAAAACTTCGGAGAACAATTCATCTCAAGAAATGGACCGGTAAGTTGGCCACCAAGATCATGCGATTTGACGCCTTTAGACTATTTTTTGTGGGGCTACGTCAAGTCTAAAGTCTACAGAAATAAGCCAGCAACTATTCCAGCTTTGGAAGACAACATTTCCGAAGAAATTCGGGCTATTCCGGCCGAAATGCTCGAAAAAGTTGCCCAAAATTGGACTTTCCGAATGGACCACCTAAGACGCAGCCGCGGTCAACATTTAAATGCGTGTTTTTTAAAAAAAAAGTTCTCAAGCTCTTAAAAAATCACTCGTTAGATGAACCGATAGTTTACACACATATTTCTGAACTGAAAAAATGTCAAAAAATATGTATTTTTAAAACCAAACATTATTTGTTTATTTTTAGTCAAACTATGTCTAATAATAATATATTATGGTTATAATTTTTAAATATTAAAAATAATTTGGTTGTGGTTTGAAATTTAATATGTTTCAAATCAACCATATTGCCTATTTTGGTGCGTATAACCATTGAATGATTAACTGTTAACAAAAAACTTGTTTATCGTGAACAAAGTATTGTTTTAAATAACTATAATTTGTTCACAGCAAACATCTATTGTTACAGAGAACATAGTGTGGTTGCCGTGACCATACAATAACCATGTTTTTCGTTGCGTGTATGCACATAGATGAATAAAATTTTCCAATATCTCGAATAAAAGTTAATTTAAAATTTAAATTCACGGGGAAAATTTATATAGTACAATTTCAGTTTGAAAATTTTATTTACCATCCCTGATCTGAACATTTCCATCCTTAAGGTATTTATTTTAGAATATGTTTTATAGGAATAAAATTTATTCAATATTTCAAAAGATCAACAGATGTGTGCCTCATGCCCTATTTCAATTTATAGCACATGTTTCGCAGTCGAGTTTTGGTGGAATTCATTATTGAAATCGATCATTCTATTCAGTAATTACTAGCATATAAATTAAAAAATATGATTTTTCTTTAAAATTAATCACCTAATTTGTAAAAAAATATTCTTTCAACTTAGAGAGAATCAAACGGACTTAATCCTCACTTCAAAACTTCCTTTGTATGTAAAAAATAAGTATAAAAAATTCATTGAAATTACCACCATATCAAATACAAAACTAATGTAGCTGTACATAATAAGATCGAACATCATATATTTAATAATCTTTTTAAAACAAAAGTTAATGTTTTCTATTATGGTTGATAAGTATCCAAAAGTATGTTAGAATTTTTAAAAAATTTTGTTTGTGATAAAAAATTGCAACATTTTAAAATAGAAAGATTTTCGTAAACTTTAAATAAAGTTTCCAGTTTCAAGAATAAAATCATCTTTAGATATGAAAAATATTTTAAAATATGAAATATTGTGAACTTTAAATAAATTTATGTTCTGAAAGTTTCCGATATCCAGAAGTCAAATCATATTTAAATATGACAAAACAACTTCAATTAATTTGTTATCCATTTTGATATTCATTAATTCAGTTACTAATGTTGACCAAAAGTCAATCAAAAATCGCCAACAGTATCGCCAAATATTTTAAAAATCGCCATAAAGTCGGCATGTCGCCAAATCCAAAATTTGATCCTCAAATAAGATAGAAAATCGCCACGTTTGGCGAGAAATCGCCATATCTGACAACGCTGTTCACTACTTGTAGAAGCGTCAGGGTGCGTATGAGTATTAAAAAAAGAGTAGAAAAATACTCCCTCCATAATAACTTATGATACTCGCAAATAACTCACATTACCACTTTACGAAGACATGTATTAATATGTATGTGTATGTAGCGGGTTAAGTTGTTTTTTATTTTTTGATATTGGATACGAACACAAGAACTTTACAAACGCAGGACATGGCAAAGAACAAGGCAAGTAAAACCCAACACAGAAATAAAAACAAAATGAAAGAACCCTTTTAATAACAGATTTCGGTTGTTTCTTTTTTTAAATCTTTGAAATGCGGCTTTTCTTTTTTTAAACGTGAGCACGTACACACCGCATAAAAACCGGTAACAGCAGCAGCAGAAAAAACAAACAAATATTGAAACAGAAACGACTGGATTTCAGATCGTTAGTAAATGGCAGCTGGTGCAGGCAGACTATAGATGTATGTGTATACTACATGTACACATACTACTTAATGTACACACGCTTAAATCTGTTAGAATCGGAAGTTTTTGCAACATATGCGTGCGTTTACACTTAAAATATAAGAAATAAAATGTTTTAAGAAATAATCTAGAAGAGAATTAATTAATATTATAAGTAAAAGAAATGAATGTTGGATTGCAAGCGCACATTCCCTTCAAGCTGATACGCCTAGTCAAGTGTGTATAGCAAATCGACGTTTCGCGTACTACCTAGGAAGAAGCTGAAAATACCAGAATATGGCAGGATTGTGTACTATAACCAGTGCAAAACAGATTAGAGGATCTTGATTATGCTGACGATATTTGCCTTGATATGCAATCAGATTGACATTGGGACTTAATACCTGAATATAAAGTAAGTATATTAACCATAACTGAAGTACTATAAAGATAAGAGTTTTAAAATTTGGTCTTGATTACTTTCAAAGTAAAATAGAGCAAAATTTGTTTAAAGTTGATGAAGTGCTGGTCATTGCTAGTGAGTACTAAATCGAAGATATTAATATTTACCAAAGAATTCCGAAGTCCACACTGTAAAGTGTACGAATTCTACTTTGAAATTTGGGTTTTTTTCTAAATTGTTTTTTTTTTTTTTGGTTTATTATTTATTGTATCTTCAATAATTTTTAACTAAAAATAATTACTCATATCTTAAGTCTAAAATAAAAAATATACTTTTTACAAAAAAATATACTTTTTTCACGGATTTTGCAATCATTTGCGGGTCATCCCTCTGATGTACGGCCAAGATAAGCAGTATCTCTTCTTTTTAGTCGAATGTAACCAGGTTCACTTAGTATGTTACGCGCCAAAGGGTTTCGATGAAATTCAAGCTTCTTTGGATATGTTACTGCATGTTTCGCTATTTCTGCTTTGACTGATGGCATGTTTCAGTTTTTTTATATACCAAGGAGCAGATGTTATCATACGTAGAATCTTATTTTGATGCCTTTGAATTTTTTCTACATTGCTAGCTGAGGCAGTGACCCATAATTGAATCCCATAATGCCAAGAAGCGTTTTATCCAAAAATTCACTAAAAGTTGAAATAACATCTAAATATTATGAAAAAATAATTGTCAAAATATTACAAAACTTAAAACAAACAACAAACTGTTTACCTATTAAAACTTTAAACACATATGGATAATCACGCAATCTCTTTTTTTTCTAATGGCTAAAATAGCGTCCAGTTCTTTTAATTTTTACTCACTCCTACTTGGGAAAAATAAGGTTTGTAGCAACCATATTTTACCTAACAAAACTTACCTAGCAAAACTTTATACTCCGCCAGAATGTCCAGTAAGGTATTATGCCGTTTTGATGATTTGAAATACAATTTATATTGATTTTTTGAATATTTAAAATAAACATATGTATTTTTTTCAAATATAAAAATGTAGACGATTTGTTGACAATGTAGCCAAAGAGTCACCATAATAGTTGACAAAAGTGGTGACATGGGGGCAATTACCCCAAATATCCTTCAGGGATGTAATGTTGTACATAAAATGGTACATACATGTGTATGTTGTATGTGACTCAATTATGTACAAACAATTTAAATGGTATCTTGGGAGACATCAAAACATTGTCAACAAAATAATCTTCAAAGCCATGTTAAGGTCATCTATTTGTCCTTAGCACTTCACAAACAGAATTTTATACTCATACAATAAAAGGGAATGTAAACAAACAAATTGTTGTGCGATCTTGCTACATACTTCTTGTTTTCCACATGACAAACAACAGCCGAAGAAAGGACCTCAACTTCATCATGATGTTAGTCCGTAACAATTTAATGGTTTTCTTTCATGTTGTGCTTCATCAAGTTTAATGGCCGATGTCATTTTAGCCATTAACAAACGGATGAACAACAAAATCTTTTAACAGTTTTTATATTCATTTATGGCATTTCTCTCAATATTTCTCAACAGTTGGAATGGAAGCTATTAACTGCTAGTTCTCATCATCTGCTCGGTTGGAATTTGTTTACCTTAAAACCTAACCATCATTCAGTTTATGTCATTACGAACATCTGTTCAAGACTTGAAGATGGTGGCTCGCTCTTGCTCTCCTACTCCGGAAATATTGCAAAACAACTTTTACATTCTTATTAATATCTTGTAAGAGTTAAATGAATGGAGCTGAATGGCAGTAGCAAATTGTTTACAATTCATTGCTTATATTGCCAATAATTCACAATCTATTGTGATTTCTTTGGCACAGGGTGGGTTCGTTCATTAACAAATGATGGGAAATTACCAATGGATAAATGGTGAAGGTGATTGGTTATTTAGCTGCAAATTTTTCAAACAATCTATCCTGTATAACAATTTGCACTTTTGTTCTTCCCTTTTTTCATCTAAACGTTTGTTTGTTCGTTCGTTTATTTATTAGTTTCTTTGCCTATAGACATTTCCGATTTTCTCCTATTTGTTTTTTTTATTCAAAAGCTACTTGTTGTTGTTGTAAAATTAATTGCAGCTGGAACCATAAGGTAGCACTGCCTATTCTTGAATGAATTAAAAATACTTTCTTTCTTATTTCTCTCTTTTCTATTCTCATGCTTAATGTTCTTTTCTATGTTTTAACAACAATTGCAGATTGCCGTGTTTATTTTCATATTCACAGTCCCGTTAACACTGTAGCAACAGCAGTTGTATTGTAGCCGTTAATCCGTTTCTTCATAAATTCAAATCCCTCTACTACTTGATGCAAAACGAAAGAAATGTTTACTCTATTGACTATAAAGAAATGGAACATTTCTAGTATCTTCTTAATACTTTATTATTATTTTTATTTTTATTATTATTTTCTGTTTTTCTTTCAGTCAATGGTTGAGTGAATATTTCCATTCATTTGTAGCAAATAAAATATATTGTTAAATTCAAATAATTGCATATTACTCTTAATGAGAGTAAATATTTGAATTTTAAAATTTCAAATTCAAATAATATTATTTGTCAGTTACTGGTTCAAAATGTGTTTAATTCGGGGAAAATTAAATATATGATTACCATTGGCTAAGAAAAAAAGACGAAAATCTCATAGTGATTTATATTTGCTTTCGCTTTGCAAAAGTGTTCGCTATTTTGGATTTACCACTGATTAGCTATGGTGTTCTGATTTTTTCAAGTCGCTTTTTAAACACTGGAGTTATGCGGTAAACACCAAATATTTAACCAGCAAATTTAGAAAATTTTAAAATATTAACAATAAAATACTCTATTCGTTGGTTATAATTTGTTTTTTTTTTAATTTAACATTTCAAATGATTTGCAGGTTTCATCAACTGTACTGGAGGATATGATAAAGAGTAATCACTCTCACATGTAAATTAATTTAAAAAAACTCCTTGTGTCTAATAATAATTAAAAAAAATCTTTTTCATTTTCTTAACCTATATATTTACATAAAAAACTTTACATCTTTTAAGTTATCTGTGTAAAAGTCATCAATGTAAAAGCATTTTCAATAATTTATTTCTTTTTTTTTCAATAGTTATTTATGCCATTTTTAATACCTGCCGAAAGCATTTATTGCTCACACGAGTATAAAATAAGCAGATAATTAGCATGAATTATAAATCACTGTTAGTGAAGCGAAAAATAAAACGTTTTTCACTTTAAAACGAAATACGAAATAAAAAGAAAATATCACATACAGTAAAATAAATATTTTATTTTTTTTTCAATAGAATTAAGTGCTGAAGTACAAATTTTACAATTTTGTTGCTTAAGTGAAGCGAAGAATGTCACATAAACTAAACTACAAATATTACAAATGACCATTCATTGACCCATAGAGCTTCACTTACATGCTACGTCTAAAGTAACACGAATATCATCCTGGAGTTTTGTTTGTAAACAACTAATAAGAAAACTACAAATGCTGCACGTTGCTAAATTTGTTCTTTAAAAATTTGCATTTTCGTTCCATTGACTACATTTTTAGTGCTTCTAAATTCAAAAAGCGTTTTACTGCAACTGTGTAAATATTTTTTATTATTTATTTATTTTTTTTTTATTAGGACACAGAAGCGAGTAAGAATTTAAATATTATAAACAACAACAGATCAACAAATAAATATTGTATTGTACGATAACAAGCTGCAAGCCAATTGGACATGATTTTTTACATACTCCCTTTCAATACATAAATTTATAAGCAAGTTAGGGTTTCCAAATCCTGAATTATGTAATAAAATATTATATATTTTTGCATATTGTATAAGGTAATTTCCTGCAATAAATTTTTCGTAAAATATCCTGAATCATTTATACCCAATTTGTAAAAAATCAAAATTAAATTCGATCTTTCAAATATATCCAAAACTTAGATAAAAAATGGTAACTGTATAAAATAAATTTGTAATAAAGAGACATTTATCAGGTGGCGGCACTACGGAGGGAAAATATTAAATCGAAAATTTTTGTTTTTTTTTTATATGGATTTTGACAGTTAAACTTACAATTTTCCCCTGAAATGGTAGTTTAACTGTCAAACTCCATACAAAAAAAATTTTAAAATTTTACACATGTATTGGAGCTAATGTAGAAAAATAAAATAAAGAAAACAGCAAATCAGTCATAAATAAGTTTTTGAAATAAAAAACTCAAATCTTTAAAAGCCCAGCTTTAATCGAATCACTCGAATTCTTAATCGCAATTCCCTTTTTTTGTATACTTAATAAAAATCTCTCCGGGATTTATTTTCCTTATTCTAACTGAACTTTGAAAACGAGAATTTTTTACCCGGGTAAAAACGTGATATTACGAATGTAAATAAAAGGGAGAATGTGATAACAAATTTTAGGAATAATTTCGCCAAAAATTCACAGTACCTGTTTTTTATTATTTATTTATAAGATTTAATATGATTCCTAATATCTACACCAGTGTTACCAGCATATATTTAAAAGGTATGCTGGAGAGTAGAGCAGCTATGTAACACCAAAAACGACGCTATTGATGATGCAGAATCGAAACAGCTGTCTACGAATATTTAAAATTCTTTCTCCTTTGTTATCCCTTCGCCAACTATTTAGAATAGGATAATTTTATTCCCGGGGAAAATGACCGCTCAGCGAACTTATTTCCATGGATATATTTAGAATTAGGATGCTTATGTTATTCTTCGAAAACTATACGCACAGTGTAATTTTGATCTTTTTGAGAAAACTACTTTTTGATTAAAAATAAAAACAGGTGAGCTCATAACTCGTGAGCAAGTGGTCATATTCCAACACAAACTAGCTTACTGAACAGTTGCCTACTCATACCATACTATAAGTGAACAAACCTCTCTTCGTATTATAAACGCAATGAGATGACTGAGTAAAATGAACTTTCTATACTAGTGAGCGCCCTGTTTATTCGTCTCATGTTTGAAACACTCAGTGTTCTTTGCTTAGTAGTTATTTGGATAAGACTTAATATGTTTTGCTTGCTCTAGTGTTTTTTTTTTTTTTTTTGTATTTCTAAATAATGTTGTTAAAAAATTTTGTGTTTTTTGTTTGTGCATTCGAACTTTGTTCGTGTTTCACTCAAAACATAAAACAGCTTGAACTGGCCCAAGTTCATTGTTATTATGTTCAACATTTACCCATACTTATTTAAACTTCATTACAGAAACTCTACAAGCTCAACGCATTATCGCGCTGGTCTTCGCTGTTTATTATTGTTTACTCTGTTACTGATGTGCATTGTAGAGATATTAATTCAACGAAATATTATAATAAGCGTCATATGACCTTCGGTTTTCTGGTGCTCATGCAGTGTTTTAATTAAAAATCACCTTTTTGTATTGTTAATAAATTAGTATTAATGGCTTCAAACACCTAACGCTTAAAAAAATCTGCATAAATTTAACTTTCCTGAAAAAAGATTTCGAGATTTTATAATGGAGATTTTAGAAATAAAATGTCTCTCATGTTAAGAAACCCTAACATAAGCAAAAGCATATTTGTATACGAATGTAAAATTGTTAGCATGTGTAGGATATAACTGGTATGAATGTAAGGATGATATATTTAGTTTTATTTATTTACTTTTTTATTGAAGTAAGAATCCTCTTGAACAAAAAAATATAAAAAGAGGATCATAAGTTTAAATCATGAAAACGTTTTTGAAAAAAAAATAGAGTTTTTTATTTCCGACTTTTAGTTTTTTTAAAAATTTTTATTTAATGCAGAACGTGTACAGATTTTTAATTTTCTTTTTTAAAGCCACTATCTAAGCATAAGTCCTGGACAAGATTCTCGTAAGGTTCCTTTGAAAATAATAAGGTGAAACTTAAGTTGTTAGAATTAAACATGAAAAGTCATTTTTAGGATTGCATAAGTTTTTTTACATCTTAAAAATCTACACAAAAAACTTATAAAAAATTTATAAAGTTGCAACTTACTTTCCTCAAAGTTTAATGTTCCTGAAGATTATTTTACATTTTTCAGAAGATTTTTACAAGGAAGTAATCTTTACAAAGAAATGTATTACTATTTCTTAATTTGTACGAAAGTTTTTAGTTAAAAATACATACAGTTGTATGTATTTTTTCCTTAACAGAGGGTTTCATCAAAAAGAAAAGAGAAATCAATTGTGGTTATTTGGCTTATAATTTTTATTTTTCTCCATCTCTTCTCCTAATGTCGTAATGTTGCGTCTTACATTTTTATAAGCAAATAAACGTATGTTATAACATTTTTAACAAAAGCCTAAGAGGAAGCTTTCATTAGGAAGCAATCCGTACTTAATTTGTTCGTCCTTCAGCTATTTTGTGTATAGCTTTATTTGATTGTTTTCATTATTCTTAAGTGTTTTTATTTATTTTCGTTTCTTGTTTTTTACTTTTTATAAAAGATTGTCATTCCGTTTGTTTTCTACAATTTATACAGTATTCTCATGTTGAAATGGATTTTTTAAGGATCATAGATAATTTATGAAAGTTCTTAGTTCTCTAATATAGTTTAAAATTCTTTGCTATTGAAAATCATCATAATCGATCTGTAAATGTCGAATATATGGTCGAAAAAAAGTCAGCGCCTCTACTGTCTTATATTTTTTCAAATGTTTTTATTTAATGCTTAAATCTATTAAAAACAGAGAATTCAGAAGAAAAAACCTCCAAAAAAGACCCCCAAAACTCGAGTTCAATAAAAAATCTAAGTATCACCAAAATATAAATATTCGCCAAAAATTTCAGTTTTAATTTCATAAGTCTAAAATATATATAAAATAAACTGTAAGAGGTAACCCATATGTGAAGCCTGGTTTTGTGAAGTACTCAAATAATAAATCGACGAAAAAGTTATAAATATATAAGCTAAACAATTTCTGCTAAAAAAATATATTCACACATACACATACACCCACACACACACACACAATATACGTCTTGCTTTATTTAGAATTTAGATTTAAGCTACAGATTATGTAAACTCCCAACACACTATTGAAGTTTTATTCAGTAGTACAAAAACACACAGTACTAAATAGCGCTTACTCCGATTTAGGCCCAAGCCACAGCTACTCCTACAGCCGTACTCCCCGAAGGACCAATAAGCTGTCACAGAGATTTTGGAAAACCTGCTGATTCCCGTGATACCAGACATATGGAACCTGCTAGTGTCAGGACTTGTACTCCTATACCCCACTGGAGCATTAGCTTCAATGCGTTAGTCAACAAAACAATAATGCCGCCGGGGAAAAATACAAGTGTATGATATAATATCTTATATGAAGTACCTCGATAGACTAATGGGTAGTGTGATAGTCTATCAATTTAGTCGTCGTTTCATTATAAAAATGCAATTTATTTGTTGGGGCAAAAGAACTAGTTCCTATACATATTTCACTGGTTGCTCAGGCCAGATCATCAGGAAACCTTTAGAGAAGTGGTAACCAAACTCACACGATTTCTTGTATGCTTGTATAAGATAACCAATACTTTTGGAGTTTGTCTGTGAATGCTGTGTGTTTGTATATACTCGCGAGTGTAGGAAATCAGAAATTGGACACCATTACTTTAAAGCAGACCAGGGAATTTTTCTAAAATGAGTATGTATTGTTTCTTTTACATTGAAAAGAATCTATGCATTTTATACGGGGAAATTTTATGTTTTATAAATTAATTATATTTAAGAATAAATGTGTGACGTATTGAATATAAATATAAATAAAATTATGTATAATTGAAAGAATAAATATTTTAACGACTAATGTGCGGTTTCTGTATTACAGGCGAGCGGCCGGCCCGTCTAAAAAATTTTTATAGGAATTATTCAAAAAATTTAGTGATTTTCATACAAATTTTCTAAACGAGCCTCTCGCCTGTAATACAGAAACCGCACATAAATGTAAATTAATATGTAAATAATTCTTGCAAAAAAACCGACTTCAAAACAGATAGAAGGGCACCAATTCTAAACTAAAAATGTAAGAAGTAATCTGTAAGAATTAGATTTGAATAAAATAAAAGATGCGCCAAACTTAGAGGGAAAAATGAAGACTATTTGAATGTCAAGCCTCTCCTCTTTTCATCAGCATCCGACTTTTATAGGGGCACCATTCAAGCCTCTGTCTACGGTTTCACAGATAGGGGCACACAGATCAAATAACATCACATATTCGGACACCCTTTAATTTACAATATTACATTAAAGACCTTTTGTTATACGGGACTTGGCCAGAAAGATTCTTTATAAATTTCAACTATCTGTCTATAACGGTTAAAAAGTTTAGCCATATATATTAAACTACATATACTATTGGGACACCCTTTACATTATAATTCCAATTATTTATACTTGTTATCATACCAGAGATAGTTGTGGACATTCTGCCTAATTTTCAAGTGTTTGTGTTTAAAGGTTCAAAAGATACAGCCATATAGATCAAATTACATAATTTTTGGGGACATCCTTTAATTTCTAAATTCAAATTGTATACTTGCTATAGTGGACTTTGCAATACAGGTTCCTTGTAAATTTCAGCTGTCTGTCTCTAACAGTTCAAAAGTTTGGCCACACACATAGAATTACATTAACTATTGGGACACCCTTTTAGTTCCAAATTAAAATTTTATACTTTTTGTTATAGATGACTTAGCACTACAGGTTCTTGGTAAATTTCAGCGGTCTGTGTACAACTGTTCAAAAGTATGGCCATATACATCAAATTAAATGAACTATTGGAGCACCCTTTAATTTAAAATTTTGAATATTTTTACATTTTATTATAACGGTCATAGTAATCGACATTCTGTCAAATTTTCAAGGTTTTGTCTATAACGGTTCAAAAGATAGACCCAAATAGGTCAAATTATGTCAACTATGGGGACACCCTTTAAATTTTAAATTTATTTTTTTATTCATTTCTGCTGTTGAGAGCTATAGCGACACGCAATTTTTTAAAATTTTAATTTATTGCCCTTTGCGGTTCTTAATACACGTAAAAAACATGTATGTTGTATGGGGACACCCTTTAATTTTTAATATAATGAACTGTTTTTAAAATGTAATCAACCTGAAATCATAACCTTTCAAATAAAGGAAGAAATTTTAAAATCGGTTCAGAAATGGCTGAGTTCTGCGGTTACATACATAAAAAAAAGAAACATTCAGACGAATAGATAACCTCCTTCTTTTTTGAAGTCGGTTAAAAAGAGCATGAATTGATGTTTAAAATGCATTTTATTTTAAATAAAAAATATTTTTTACTATAATTTTAAAAATTTTTCTTTTTTTTAGTGTAATAATAAATGCTGTGATAAAAAGAAACAAATTTAGTTGCCTATGTAAACTTCATAATTTGTTGGTAACTATATAGAGTGCGCCATTTTATAAAACAATGCAACACAAGTCTACTCTCTTGAAAGCTGCCTTGCTATTGATTCAACATTGTTATATATTGTGTTCTCTTTGCGAGAGTCTTGTCGAGATTGTGTTTATTTACAGACACTTAGGGGTTTCTGTGGGTGCCTTTGCTTTAGAGTATATAATTCAGAAAACTATGTTTAAAATACCGAAATATAATTGGTATAAAATTTTCGCAAAAAAACTTTAAAAAATGTAATTAACAAGATTTATTAGTATACAATTATTTACTTCTAACTCACTTTTATGCATGATTTTGTGCCGGCTAGTTGAATTTTATTCCGCTTTTTTTATTTAAAAATACTTTTAGCATAATTAAATTATTTCCGTTTAATAACATTTTGTCATTATTTTTTAATAACATTAAAAGAACACTAGTATGTAAGTGTGTGTATTTTCTTAACGCAAAATTAAGTTCAATTAAAAGTTGATTTTTCGTTAATTTAAGATCAATTACATTCATCACACTCATTGATTAAATTTAGGCACTTTATACAATTAAGTTTGTGTTTGTTCTACATTAAAACAGAAAAGTATTGCAAATATTACAAAGAAACGCGTACTCATACATACATGAGTATTTAGTTATTCATATATACCGGGTGGTTCAAATACAAGTGTCTTTAAAAAAAAAACTAAGTAAAAAGAAAATACTCAAATTATTAATGGACTTTACTGAAGGTTTCTAGATGTATCTCGCGAATAGCTCAGATGATGGATCGTTTCTAGATTATTCGCACAACATCATTCTTCAGCGTCCAATTAACATCGCGGATAACACGATTACCGAAATATGGTTTGCCATCCTGCTGAAACCAAAAATTATCCATTTCTATTTCAATTCATATATATCTCGGTTCTTGGTTTTAAATAATATATTATTTAAAAAGATATTTTCATTTCGACCACCCTTTATATTCATAGTTCCTTTTAAAACTCAGCATAAAGACAGAGATTTTACAAGCAGTTTACGTGTGGGTGATGTATGGATGGCTGGCAAGTACATACATAATCTGCAACTGAACAGTCTTGTCTTTAGTACTTCTTTTCGTTCATGTAACTGTGTTTGTTTTTTACTTTTTTCCTTTTATGAATGTGTTTTTGTGTATGCTTATTTGTGTTGGTTTCTATCAACGAAGACGTCGTTGTTGGCAAACAAAAGCCTCAAGTTTATGAAACGTTAATAATTGTTAAAGTTCTTATGAAAAAAATGCTTTTGTTTAATTATGTAAAAATTCACGTTGACTAATATTGACGCAATGATGAAGACTAGACGACACGAAACTCCAGAATGCGCCGACGGCTATAGCAGAGAATGACAAGATAAGTAACAAGTTTATAAGGGCACACGTCTAAACGAAAGTGTGTAGGCATCACACAGAAGTTATTCACCATTTTTTTATTAATTTTAATAAAAATAACTTAATAATAGATTAAGTTAGGTCAACAATAAAATGCTCATAAAAATGTCACTACACTCTGAGACCAAGAGGGCCCATTTTGATTCCCTTTAGATAGCTAAACTAAACAGAAAAACTAACTTCATTTTCAACTTAGCCGGAGGTTTTGTAATACCTGGCAGTGAAATAATATGTGCTAAATATGGTCTATTTCATCCGCAATTTCTACAGAAATCTCTTGTTCGTGAGGTGACCAATTATGTAAGCATCGCATTTTGAATGAATTTTTTAACATGAAAAATCATATTGCGCGATATAAGTTGTGAGATCAACTGTAAGATCACTTCAAAGCAGTATCTTGTGATATTCAAGCTCAGAACGAACGTGCTTTTGTGCCGCTGACACTAAATAACGATCGAAAAGTAAGTTTCTGCGAGTAAATATGAAGCCTAAGTTGGGTCTAGCGACCAACTAAGTTATGCTATTTTGTAATGCACGCAGTCTTATTCACATCAATTACATTTTGAAAGATAAAACGATTACCGACGAATATTATTCAGTGCTTCAATATTGATTTGAAGTATCTCATCAAACGAAGAAAAAATTTTTGTTTCCTTAACACAATACACGGGTGTATACGTGTGTAATCACTATAGCAAAAATCCATGATTTAGGCCACGAACTGCTAACCCAATGAATGCATTTATATTCTGCTTTCTTTGAAGAGAAACAAAGAGATCATCATCGAAACGTACACCTATTTCGAGGGTCTTGAGAAATCGTATTATTTAGAGGGAATTAACACGTAGAAAAACCCTCTTGTTGTAGTGAACACCGAGAGTCTTTGGGGGGAATCATATACACAACCCCGAGAATGATACGCTAGCACACCCAAAATTATAAAACTACCCTCGTACTCAATCTCAATCACTTTATCTCAGCTATAATATTTCATTGAGGGATTTCTTTATCTCATATTTAATCAAAGAAGTTCTCAGCCTACAAACCGACTCAATTCAATTAAATTCAATTTGTTAATTTAAAAATTGACGAAGTCTGAAAAATTCATAAATTTAAAACAATTCGGTTTCCAGTCATTTTTTAAAGTTTGCTTTGAAATCTTAAAGTTAATTTTTAGAAAAAATATTTATTTTAAAATTATTCGACTTAATTAGTATAACATTGTTGTACGTTAGCAATCTAATTAATTTGTTCATATTATAATAAAAAAAAATATTTCAACTCAAACAAAAATTGACTTTCAATACTAAAATTGGATACTCCTGCTTTAAATGAAATCCACTTTCAAAATTAATTATATTAATCATTTCATTTTTCCTTTCTTTGTTAAACCATTAACTCATGTCTGACGGCAAGGCAAGGCAAGCAGATAAAAAATGAAGTTTTTGTTCGTACAAAGATCATAAAAAATTGTATTGAAATAAAGAACTAAAATGTAAAAAAATAAATGTTTCAAAATAAAATCACAAATATTTCTTTGAACGAAACTTACAAAAAATGTATAAATAACAAATTTAGAGAAAAAAGTATATTGTTGCTAAAAAGCATCAGATAAGAATCTTAAAGAACCATCAAACAATTTACATTCATTTGTATTCAATTGTAATTAAATTGTATTTTCTTCTTCTTTCGTCATCGTCATCGTTGTCGTCGTTACATTAGAATTGCTTCTTTTCCTTTATTCTTTACTTTAACTTCCTTTCCATCCTTTGTTTTCGCTTAATTTCAAAAAGATGGAATATACAGTTAGACATGCTTCTGGATGTGGATTTACTCTTTCTTTGGCAATAGTATGGTTAAATTACATAAAGAAGTATGGTTCAGTGCCCGAAATCTACACTAACATTGATCCAATGTGGATGCATTAGCTTTTAAACACTAAAATGTGAGTTATTTCAACCCCTCTCAATGCCTCAATTTTAACGATTAACAAAGACAAACTTTTAATATTTTTAATAAATTTTTTACAAACGAAAACTGTCATCCGTCAAGTTGTGTTTTATGCGCTTGTCAACACTTTTATGGCAAAAAAAAGCGAAAACCTCAAATCTTGTATGTATTTTGAAAAACCCTTTATATATGCAACTTAACCCATGAGGAACCTAAATTAGAGCTCGCTTTCAGGAATATGTTTTAAAATAATGAAATATAAAACTCTTCTAGTTTTGTGATCCGAGAATTTTTAAACCATTAAAATCGAAAAGTTTATCAAAGGGAAATTAGAAATAATCGTTTTTATTGAATTACGCAAGGTAACAAATTAAATTGATTTTTTACGATTGATGCTAACCGGAATACTTAAGTTCATGGTGAATTAAAGCACGGATTTTATATATTTTGCTTAGCAATCTATCGTATTTATAAAACAACAATGGGAAAAAGATCAATATCGAAAAAAATTTGGTCAATAGCTGCCCATACAAATACAACAAAATTGTAAATCAATGCCTGCTATGTGGTGTGGAGTCTTGCTGAACTGATTTTTTTGAATAAGCTTCTTCCTTTTCTTTTTCCGTATATTTGTCTGTATATTTGTCCGAATGGATTTAAGCCTCTTCTCTAAAAGAGAACGAAAAAAAAATTAAAAAATGTCTACGTATAGTTAGGATGTAGCAAATACCCTCGAATATTATGACGCTTAAACCATAATCTTTCTATCATGTTTGTGGTATAGTAGAATGTCCAAAAAACCCAAACAATTCGTGTTATTCTCAACCCTGTTTGCTCACTAATTCTATGATCAAAGACAATCAGATAATTCCCCGTGTTGAATCAAATTAATATAATAATAAAACGAAATGCTCTGCGAAATTTTGCTTTAAACTATTTTAATTGCATTGCTTAACGAGTTAAGCTTGTTACTAACAGCACAAAGAAATAATAAAAGAATTCCCAAGATTAAGTCTTATTCTTCACTTGCAAGGTTGCCATGACGCGCCAGCAAATACTTAGAAACGTATTCTTAGTAAACGTCAGGATAATCAAAAAATCAAGTGCAACGATTGTTGTTAAATTCACCGTGGCTGCTACTAACCAGAATGCCTTACGTTTTTGATAGTGTTGGTGTTGGTAAAAAGTAGCTATGAATGGGGTTATATTTACCACTGAGACATTGTATGCTAAGCAATCTTACAATAGTTAAGATTTCTTGACAGCTATAGAAATTTAATATTAATTAATTGCAGAAAAATGCAGAATATTTTTCCTTTGCTTAAGTAAATGATATAACAAGACCTTTACTTTTATAATTCTATTAAACTCAAACATACTTCTATTAAACTCTTAACTATTCCTTTACAAACTACTTATCTCAGGATCAGCATATTGTGAACGTGTTGCAAGACATATTTTATTTGTATTAAGATTAGAAATAAATGTCTGCAATAAGTCTTAGTCATATGAACCTAATTACTAGGAGGTGGCTAAAGAGATAAATATGTTCATCTCAAATACACTTCTATAACAGGCAATCATTTATAAACTAAACACACTCACACTCACTTAAACCCACACATTGCCGTACGTAAAAACACATATTGCAAAATATACGTTCAAATTGTACATATTATATGTACGTATTTATAACCTTGATTAATATTAATAAAATACTAAGGCTGAAATTATAATATCAGGGATGGAAAGTGTATTTCATATACAAATAAAAAAGCATTTCTTAAACAGGTTTTCTTTCTTTTACAAACAGCTTTTTCAAAAATGGCTATTGAAATAAAGTACCTTTGACATAAATTTGGAAAAAGAACCTACTAAAAACAACCTTTTCGAACTTTTTAAGAGAGATAACTGTTAAATAAAATAACATATTTTTCAAACATCACTATTTCAAACATGTAGGTTTAAAAAAGGTACCTTCAGAACCTTATGAAAAGGAGAATTTCATAAAAGTCGTTATAAATACATAAACAACAATTTTGAAACTATAAATGTTTTACTCAAGGCACATTTATGTCACAAGGCACATTCATGTCACAAGGCACATTTATGTCAAAAGACACATTTATGTCACAAGGCACATTTATGTCAGGTAAATCATTGGACGGAGCTAACATATTGAGAGGAAAATTTTGATTTTTTTATAATAAGTTTGACAATAAAAACCATTTTTCTTTTTGCTTAAAATACCTCTTAATGACCAACTTCATTAAAAAAATTATCAATTTTCTACTCTATTTTACCTCTACCCAGAGAGTTTACCTGATATAAGTTTACTTGGTAAAACTCCATTAAAAAAAGATTTTAGAAAAAGTTACTTTTTAAAAAATATATTTAAAACAAGTTTTTTATAAAAAGTAGTTTATAAAAAAGTACTAAAAATATCTATTTTATAAGATACAAATTGGTCTTTATGAGACATTTAGGGTACCTGGACTCGTTCAGAAAAGTTGTTCAGCTTTATCGAGGCTACTATTTGGGAAATATTATTAGTGAAAAAAGTTAAAAAAAATGAGAAAAAATATTTTTTCCTGTATTTTTTTGTCTTACAAATGTTAACTAAATTTCTTCAAAAAATTCTTAGCTACATTATTGCCAAATATAGTAAAGCTGCATCGCCAATGCTGACTCAACTATAGAACAAAAGCCGATTACTCCTTTTTTGAGGGACCCACTTATTTGAAGAATCATTTTAAAAATAAATTTTTGGAAATATTATTTTTTTAAAAGTAATTTAAAAATATAACCCTTTTTGAAAAGTGTCCCTTTAAAAAAGTATCCTTTAAAAAATATTTTTTTTAAAGACTATTTTTAAAAAATAACTTTGCAAAGAATTACTTTTTTAATAAGTTTCAGTTAAAAAAGTATCTTTATCGAAAAGTGTTTTGTGAAAAGAACAACATCTTTAGAAAATGGTACACATTAAAAAACTATATTTCACACAAGCAGCTTCAAAAAAAGGTTTCCCTTAAAAAGGTATTTTTATTGGATTGCCAGCTAAGCGCTTTCGGATTTTGTTTTTCTAACTTATTCAAAGCACCTAACCTATATTTTTTCTTAATGTGTGGACTTCTACTTTTAATTTAGTAAAACAATTATATCGATCAACTCTTTAGTTTTAATTTTATGTCAAAATAAGATGGGCTTTTCAGATATATTTTATATTATTATTGTTAAAAAAAGGGAAGAACAGTATATAAGAATAAAGCCCTGGTAAAAAGGCACTGTCGAATTCTGTTTGCCAATTTTTTTTGGCCAAATTTAATGTGACCAAAGAAATATTACAAACAACTAAAATCATCGCAATTTTTTCAGAGGACATAATGTGATACCTGTGACTATAGCATAACCATGTTTTTCCTACGCGTGTATAAGAATATAGTAAAGACAACTTCTATACATATTTCAAGTGCCTATTTATTATGTTTTAAGAGATACAGATACAGCCAGACGATAAGCAGTAGAGTCACGTTAGCACTTTTAAGGTTGGCAACCCTAAAATAGGAAAAAAAAGGTGCCTTCGAAACAAAACTTAAAAGAAATTTGGAAAATGCTTTTAAACAAAATACTTTAGAGTTAAAAAAATATATTGATATAAATATATTGGTTGTAAAAAACACTATTTAAAAAACTACTTTTAATTAAATTAATTTTAAAATCTAATATTTTTTCAAACTTTTTCTTTTATATATTTAAACATATAATTAATTTAAAATAATATTAACGTAGTGCTTCTTTGATTGGACATAATACCAATATAACAACAATATTGTCATGTATAAAACAGATTTTATAACAAATGTTTTAACACTTGTTAACAATGTTAAGACATGAAAAAAAAAACAATAGCATGGCTAGTCTACACTAACTTGATATAAAAAAATAGAATTTTTCAATAAAAAATCGATTTTTACGAATTTTATAAGTGATTACAGATTATCGTCCTTTTCTCCGTAGGACGCTTAATTTCGCTAGAAAGTGAGTTTTTAGTTTTATATTAGTGTTAATGTTTATCATTTTATGTCTAATGTAGATGTAGAATCAATTTAAAATTTCAATTTTCCACGCCTGGAATAGAACAAATTTTATTTTAGGGTACTGGCACCACACAAATAAGTAGGGCGTTCAACATTAAACCAAAAAAGTAAAATAATTTCTACCTTATGAGGCATAAAAATTATTAGTGTTTTTGCCCTTTTTCACTTAATTTTTTTATTTCTAGCTGTGGCCATAATTTTTTAGCATCTACTGACAAAATTATTAAAAAAAATTTTCGAAGGTTTAAGTGTGGATTTTTTATTCCTAACTACAGAGGGAAAATTTTAATTTCTTATGTGAATATCCTTAATATTATTTAGTATGAAAACAAATTTTGCTCAGCCTACTTCATCTTATTAGAACATATTTGTGTTGAAAATAGAAATATGTGTGCCTACCTGCGTCATAAGAACTGTAACTAACATTCCAAATGACTACAAATTAATTCAAATTATAAAAGTGTGAGAAATCACGAAGCATTTATTTTCAATAAGATTTTCTTATGTTTAAATTATTTACGGTTTAGCCCATTTGGTACAATAAAAGTCTAGCAAATGAAAATAGTTTTGGATAAAGGAACATTTTTTCCAACACATAAGAGCATAATTCAGTTTTCTTATTTTATAAATGAGATAATTTATCTTGTTGGTTGTTGGTAAGTTATAAAATCGATTTATTAAAAGAAGCTGGCATAACAACTGGGGTATATTATGAGCCATTTTTCTAACGAATAAAGCGAAAATGACAAAAAATCATATACGTAATAATTATTTAGTTATTTTATTTCATTTCCTGATTGTGTGTATTTCTAAAAAAATGTTAACATAAATTTGATTGACATAAAAGCATTTTATTTTACTTTAAAAATACATGTTTTGAAAACCTTTAGAGTTTAATATACACAGCTTTTTAGTAAAAGCATTTTTTTTAGCTCTATTGAGTAAATCAAAAATAATAGGAACTTTAATTTGATTTACAATAAAAAGAGGCCACCTACGTCACGTGCAGGCTTCGCACAAAATCATTCATTTACCCATAATATCGATGCTTGTATTTGAGCGAGAGCATCAATCATGGCATGATGCTGTGGAGAATATTCTACGTTGGTGCTATTTTTAGTAATGAACAACTTTATATAAAATTAAGACTATCAGAAACTTTATAAAACTATTGATTTCACTACAATTTTACAAGCTGTGCCTCATAGACTACATGGATGGCCAACTCTTATGTCAGTTCTATAATTTTCACTCACTTCATAAGCCATGTTAATTCAACAATCATGGGGAATTCAATTACTGCACTTTACAACGCAATGCACTATTTTTGCTAAAAATTTGAACAAAATCACCTAGATATTATAATTTATTTCCTGGACATTTTTTAGGGAAAATTAGCGCCGCGTTTTGCTTCTAATCATAATTAGTTGTCTATAAAAACTTTTTTAACCGACTTCAAAAAAAGAAGGAGGTTATCAATTCGTCTGAATGTTGCTTTTTTTTTTTTTATGTTTGTGCCCGCAGAACTCAGTCATTTCTGAACCGATTTTAAAAATTTTGCACTATTAGAAAGGTTATGGCTACAGATTGGTCCCATTTTAAAAGAAGTTCAAAATTTTAAAAATTAAAGGGTGTCCCCATACAACATACATGTTTTTTACGTGTATTATGAACATTATAGGTCACCAATTTAAAATTAAAAAAAAATGCGTATCACAGTAGCTCCCAACAACAAAAAGTAATTAAAAAATAAAATTAAAAATTAAAGGGTGACCCCATAGGTGACTTAATTTCACCTTTATTCTCCTATCTTTTGAACCGTTATAGACAAACACTTGAAAGTTGCACAGAATGTTCGTTACTATGTCTGTTATAATAAGTATAAATATTTAAAATTAGAAATTAAAGGGTGTCCCATTAGTTGGTTTATTTTGATATATATGGCCAAACTTTTGAACCTTTATAGACAGACAGTTGAAATTTACAAAGTACTTGTATTGCTAAGTCCGCAAAAATAACAAGTGTAAAATATAAATTTGGAAATTAAAGGGTGTCCCAATAGTTAATGTAAAAGTAATATATATGGCCAAACTTTTCAACTGTTATAGATAGACACTTGAAATTTACAAAGAACCTATATTGCTTAGTCCGCTATTAAAACAAGTATAAAACTTGGATCTATAAATTAAAGGGTGTCCCCATTATTGATGTTATTTGACCATTATATCCTCATCTTTGGAACCGTTATAGACAAACACTTGAAAAATAGACAAAATGTTCACTACTATGTCTCGAATAACAACAAGTATAAATATTTAAAATTGGAAATTATAGGGTGTCCCAATAGTTGATGTAATTTGATGTATATGGACACAAAGTTAAAATTTAAAAAGAATCTGTATTACAAAGTGTTCTTTAAAAAGTATTTTTATTAAAATTTGAATTTAAAGGGTGTCCCAATAGGTGACGTCATTTGATATATATGACCCTATCTTTTAAACAGTTATTGATAAACACTTAAAAATTAGACAGAATGTCCATTACTATATCTGTTATAATAAGTATAAATATTTAAAATTATAAATTACAGGGTGTCGCAATAGTTTATGTAATTTGATGTATATGACCAAACTTTTAAACCGTTACAGACAGAAGGTTGAAATTTACAACGAACCTGTATTGCTACGACCGCTATAACTAGTATAAAATTTGAATTCGGAAATTACAGGGTGTCGCAATAGTTACCGTCTTAAAGAAACATGCTTTTAAGTTTGTCTGTTTTGAAGTCGGTTTTTTTTGCAAGAATTATTTTTTCCTAAATATTTAGATTGTACCATTTTCATACAAGAAAACGACATGAACCCACTTTATTGAAAGATCAGTTCAGTTAGGTCTCTATGAATTATATGCTCTTTCCAGTTCATTGTTGTATTTTATTCCTTTTATTTTTTTTTTTTAAATTTTGGTTACTTATGTCAGCATTGGCTGGGTTTGTCAAAGTTGCATAAAATTTAAACGAATTAAGTTTGTTTAATGAAATTTTGGTTTTAACTTATTTATTAAAACTTCTCTTTCACATGGAGCGATGAGTTTATGTGTAAGAGATGTCTGTCTAAAAGTCCCCTGTAGTACTTATAGCTGCAATGTATCTGTTTTCAATTTAAATGTTCACTGTATTGATTTTGCTTGACTGTCACGTTATTTCCCGAGTACAAATGTACACCTACCTTGTAGTTGACTAGACACATGATAATACAAGAAGTTATTAAATTTTGCTTAAATATTAAAATTTTTTTATAAAAATTTTATCGAAAATTGTTTATAAAAGTTTTATAGAAAATTTTTTGTAAAAATTCTGTCGAAAATTTTTTGTTAAAATTTGATCGAAAATGTTTTGCTAAAATTTTGTTGGAAAAGTTTTAACGAAATTTTTTTAATAAAAATTTTATATAAAATTATTTGTTATAATTTGATCGAAAATGTTTTGGTAAAATTTTATCGAAAATTTTTTTATAAAATTTTTTCAAAAATTTTTTTGTAAGATTTTATCGAAAATTTGTTGTAAAAATTTTATCGAAAGTTTTTTGGAAAAATTTTATCGAAAATTTTTTTTAAAAATTTTATCGAAAATTTTTTTTTAAAAATTTTATCGAAAATTTTTTTTTAAAAATTTTATACTGCCTTAACAAAGTTTATGTCAACACGAACACTGCTCAAGGTATTGCAGGTGACATGCAGCAAAACTTGACGTCAGTTGAAGAAGTAAAATTCTTTATAGGTACACTAAAAAACTCGAAAGCACCCGGATTAGATGGAATAAAGCCCATTGTACTGAAAAATATGACAAATACTTTTTACACATTAATTACTCGAATTTTTAACTGGTGTTTGACAAATGGTTATTTTCCAAAAATCTTTAAAACAGCTAAAGTAGTCCCTATATTAAAACAGGGAAAGGACGCAAAATCACCTAAAAGTTATCGTCCTATAAGCATGTTGAATTGCTTAGATAAGGTCTTCGAAAAAATCCTGCTACAGAGAATAAATGAATACACCGATACTAATAATATAATACGAAGAGAGCAATTTGGTTTTCGAAAAGAACATTCAACAGTGCACCAAGTAAAGAGAATTGTAAACTTTATATCAAATAACAAAAGTAACCGAAAAAGTACTGGAATAGTGTTGTTAGACGTAGAAAAAGCCTTTGACTCTATATGGCACAATGGCTTAATTTTTAAACTCCATAAGTTTGGTTATCCAATTTACCTACAAAAGATGGTACAAAGTTTTCTGAATGAGAGATCCTTTGCAGTGAATATAGATACTGAATACTCCACCCATCGCAATATCCCTGCAGGAGTTCCCCAGGGCTCGGTACTATCACCTGTTCTGTACTCAATATATACATCGGACTTTGAAATACTTAAAGATCAATCAGTTGCACTCTACGCAGACGATACTGCCATTATAACAACAGGTAAAGTTTCAAACGCTATAGTCAAAAGAATGAAAAAAGGTCTTTTACATGCTCAAAAATACTTTAAAAAGTGGAAAATAAAAATAAATGAAGATAAAACCCAAGCTATAATATTTCCCTTTAATAAATCGCCGAAAAGAATACATTCAATACCACTGTCTGTGGAAGGAGCTGAAATTCCCCTTCTTGATACCATTAAATATCTTGGAATTGAATTAGATAAAAAACTGACTTTCAAACATCATGTTCTGAGAACCTGTGAAAAGGCAATTAAATGTGGAAGAGCCCTTTTCCCATTATTAAATCGAAAGTCAACTTTGAATTACAAAAATAAAATCTTACTGTACAAAATGTGCATACGGCCTATTATGACTTATGGATGTCAAGTTTGGTCAGATAGATGTGCCAAAACCTATCTAAAGAAGTTGCAAATAATCCAAAATAAAAATTTAAAAATTATTTTTAATTTGCCCAGAAGATATTCAACAAGTAGACTGCATCAACATTTTCAACAAGAACTGTTTAAATCAGTAATATCTAATTTAACACAAAGATTTGAAGTTCGAAATAGAGCTTCAAATTATGATATAATAAGGAATTTGTAATATTAATTTTTTCTTCAACTTCAGCAATGAAGTTGATAGAAGGATTAATTCAGAATTTCTTTAAATCTTTAAATATTTACTAGGTTTTTCCCTATCTTTTTTTCCTACCACTGCGTTAATGTAAATACTAAATTATAGATATTTTTACACAATTAATTAAGTTTATATTTGTTGCAATACTTATTTAAGTAAGATCTCGAAAAACGTTATTATATTTATATTTTAAATATTTTAAATGTATTGATGATAGTTAAAATAAAATAAAAAAAAAAAAAAAAAAAAAATGTCAACACGAACACAGACGGACAAATGAACATCGCTTAATCAACTTCCCTATGTATAAGGATTCAGAATATATATTCTTTATGGGGTCAGAAATTAATATTATAGAAATTACACACGGAATGACAAAGTTATGTAAGGATATATACACCTGTGGCGAAGGATATAAATAGCCCGTGTTTGTTATCACAGTTTTAATTCTAGACAGTTCGATACAGCAAACAGTTTAAAATCACTGTTTAAGGAACAGTAACCCGAACTGTAGGGTATCGATATGTTGTATTTTTGTGCGTATTGTTATGTACATTCTCGTATTAGGGTCTTGCATCTAACTTTTGAAATAAAGTTAAAAGTTCATTATTTATATATTTTATCTACAATTTATTGATTTAGTAATCAAGCAATTATTAGTAATCAAGTAATCAAAAATTATACTCCTACTACTGATTAAATCCTGGAAGTTTGTACCTATGTATTTGTAGATGTTCATGAAAGCTGCTTTGAAATATTTAAACATTAGGTGGGTACCATTTCCAACTTACGTAAATTTATTAAAAAAATAAAATTTTTCACAAATTATTGTATTAGCCAAAGAATCGATTCAATCGATATTTTTAATGCGCTGATAGTTTAATTTAGATGGTTGCACTATAAAAGCCTTTTTAGGCACTTAGAGAATGTTTTATATTCCTTTTTAACTTCGTGCATCCACTCTAAACATAATTTTTGAACTAGCAAATAATTTCGAAATAGTTTTCCTCAAAATAATAAGAATTTAAATTTCAATATTAATATCAATTGTTTAATTCTCTTTTGTACCTTCTTGTTTTTCCTTGCCACTTTACACCTCATGCCAACAAAAAAAAAAAAGGTTTCATGCAACTGATTTCATGATAAATTTCATCGTGTAATTTAGCTACAAGATTTTTTAAATAAATTTTAAAGATTTGCAAACGTTTATCTACGAAAAAATGACAAATGAGTTGCCAGATCTAACAACAATATGCCAGACTAAATTTAAATTTGAACCATATGACAGATTAAAACGGTATCTACCTTATATTTCTATATATTCTTTTACATTTCGTTTCCACCAAGTGAGCCATCAGTTCAAATATGTTTTATTATTTGCTTGCAGCAGTGTATTACTGGTTGCATTTCTCCTGTACGTCTGTCTTTAAATTTCTATTCATATAACATTTGTCGATGCATTCATAAGGGATTGAATTGAATTGATTTGAGTAGAGTTGAAATGAATTGAATTGGATTGGATTTTAAAAGAATCAATGAACCAAAGTTCAATTTACATGAGTAGCTCCCAGGCGCTTGTTAAGGACATGTACATATTTACTTACAAACAAAACTCTCAAATATCGCTACAAACAAACAAGTACAGATATTTTATTGAAAAAGAAATTGTTTCTCCTTTTTATGCCAGCACCTTGTGTGTATACCTTTTTGTAAATTTATACTAATAGACCAGCGGTAAAAAAATTTAGTATTTCGGTTTAAATTTTATAAATGAACTTTAAATCTCAGCTTCTCTTGAAACATTTTTACTTGCTTGCAGCTTTCTCCAAGAGCCTTTACCCGTTTTTAAGCAGGTGTAATTATCATTATAAAAATAAGATTAAAAGGATTAAATTTTTAGCATTAAAGGAAGTATTAAAATATTGTTAAACTTATTTACTGTCAGTTTCACAGTGTCGAAAGAATTGGTTCTAACGTACAATTATGTATATCTAAAACAAAAGCAAATTCATAAATTTTGTTTTTGTTTTCTATGATGATAAGTTAATATGAGTTCCTCTATAGACTGCTGGTCTATCAGTCTAGAGGTTACGGGATCAATTCCGTTAAATACTCTGCGTGGTTTCAGCTGACAAGACAGAAGCTACGAAAAAATTCTTTAAAAAATGTAATTTTTCAAATTTATTTTTTGCAAGTTACACTGGAAGAAGTTTGTGTTGAACTACATATACCTTTGCGTTAAAAGTAGGAACTCCTGAAAACGACTTATAGAGTTTATTGGTCCCCGTAAGTCTTCTTTTTATTATTTTTTATTGCTCTCTGCCAATCATTCAATTACAGTTTAAAAGGCAATGCAGCATTTCGCCTGAGTTTTTATGGTTCTCCATGAAATCATCTAACAAAAAATAATTGTATACTCATGTGAGTTAAAGAACAATTCAATTACCCCCGTCTACATTAGTCATCAACATGTAACAAAAGTCAAACTTCATATAAAAAAAATCAGTCAGAATTAGTGTTTACTTTTCGTATTGTTACGAATATTTGCATATGGCGCAAGGTGAATTAAATTTACCAAGTGTAATCGATAGATCAGCAGATTATTTTTTGTTTTCCTTTTTTTTGCTAATCTCTTATCAAAAAGACATTATTTTATATATGCTAGTCAAGGCAAATACATACCAGGTGGAGGCGATATCCCAGATAACTATTTTTTGTTCTCCTTTCCGTAGTGCTCTCACCTTGTATCAAGCCGCTTTGTAATGCACTTGAATAAAAGAATGAAACAGCTGATAATATCTCCACAAAAAGTTATTAAAATAACATTTAGGATGTTCACGGTAGGTAGGCTATCGGGATATGTGCATACAATCAAATTCGAAAGTAAGACCCAAAACTTTTGAATGTTGAAATGGTAAAAAGGTACTATTCGCCCTTAAGAAATAACGACGAGGATGTGTTAACCCAGAACTGCATTACGTCTGAAAAATATAGATAAGGAACTCTAAAGGGTGCAGCGGGGTGTCCATAATAATTTATTAGGAAAATTGATTTTTTTTTTGCCAAAAATACGTTAATATTTTTAAATATTTCTTTTCAATTAATTGAAATTGACCGTGGATAACTATATCGGGTAAACGACCGCCAATTAGGTTCTAACAAAAAAAAGTTCTTTAGAAATTTTAACGATTCTGCTTTAGGTAATAAAAACCCTGTATTTTGGAAACGATTGCGTTATTTCTCTTCCTATTAATTAATTATTTATTGTTTATAACAGGTGGAGATATTTTTTTGTTCGAGTCATTTGTTGTACCTATCACATATGACATTTATCATCCACACATCGACAATTGCTGACCACACTGATTGCTAAGAAATCATGAAAGCCCTCAAGTAGCATCATATTTGCAAGACTAAAAAATTTTATTGGAATTGCGGTTGAAAACGTGGAGAATAAAATTTAATGTCGACACACAAAATTCACACTGAATCCAGGGTTCTGGTCTTTTTGAGGTCAAACTAATGCCAAACGACTGTTTGTGTACAGCGGATCAAAAGTTTGGCTATATATATAAAATTACATTAACTATTGCGACACCCTGTAATTTCCGAATTCAAATTTTATACTTGTTATAACGGTCGTAGCAATACAGGTAAATTTCAACCGTGTGTCCGTAACGGTATTAAATTTTGGCCATATACATCAAATTACATAAACTATTGCGACACCCTGTAATTTATAATATATATTTTAACAGACATAGTAATGAACATTCTGTCTAATTGTTAAGCGTTTGTCAATAACTGTTCAAAAGATAGGGTCATATATAATAAATGACGTCACCTATTGGGACACCCTTTAAAATCATATTTTAATATAAATACTTGTTAAAGAGGACTTTGTCATACAGATTCGTTGTTCCAAAGATGAGGACATAATGGTCAAATTACATCAATAATGGGGACACCCTTTAATTTATAGATCCAAATTTTATACTTGTTGTAATAGCGGACTAAGCAATATAGGTTCTTTGTAAATTTCAACTGTCTATCTATAACACTTGAAAATTTTGGCCATATATATCACTTTTACATTAACTATTGGGACACCCTTTAATTTACAAATTCATATTTTACACTTGCTATTATAGCGGATTTAGCAATACAAGTTCTTTGTAAATTTCAACTGTCTGTCTATAACGGTTCAAAAGTTTGGCCATTTATATCTCAAAATAAACCAACTAATGGGTTACCCTTAAATTTGCAACTTTAAATATTTATACTGATAACAGACATAGTAACGAACATTCTGTGGAACTTTCAAGTGTTTGTCTATAACGGTTCAAAGATAGGACCATAAAGGTGAAATTATGTCACCTATGGGGTCACCCTTTAATTTTTAATTTTATTTTTTAATTGCTTTATGTTATTGGGAGCTATAGTGATACGCACTTTTTTTAATTTTAAATTGGTGACCTATAAAGTTCATAATACACGTAAAAAACATGTATGTTGTATGGGGACACCCTTTAATTTTTAAAATTTAAAAATTCTTTTAAAATGGGACCAATCTGTAGCCATAACCTTTGTAATAGTGCAAACATTTTTAAAATCTGTTCAGAAATGACCGAGTTATGAAGGCACAAATATACAACAACAAAAAATCAACACACAGCCGAATTGATAACCTCCTTCTTTTTTTGAAGACGGTTAAAAAAGAAACTTTTATATAGGATGCGTCATTAAGGGCGGGCCATTTTTAGAAATTGTGAAATTAACAATAAAAACCATTCACTTTGGCAAGTAGCAGCAACAATCAGCCCATTAAAATATTCGTCCTTAAACTTTTGACGGCCAAATTCGAGACAACAGGCTTAGTGGGCAATAAGCAAACATCCGTACATATCAAATAAAAAAAAACGTCAAAATTATAGCCGCTACCCGTCAGAGCATGCAGAAGAATCAACTTATCAACTTCGTACCACTCACAAGAACTAGAGTTTTTGTAGATGGTTGTTAATAATAGGGCGGTACAACACATACAACTCCTAAGTTCATTTTATTTACCAGTAAAGCAAACTAAAATCATTGGAGTGGTAAGCCATTTTGGGGAGAGCAATGCCCCCTCCCCCAAATTTTTAAAAATTGTACTATATATCTATTTTCAGAATATTATTTTCCCATCTAAATGGTTTTTCTCCTTCTAGAAAATATGTCCTTCTATGCTAATGACTAAAATTGAACATTTTACAATGACTATTAAATGTTAACCAATTGTTTTCAATGACAACCTCTTTCTCTTTCTCTGACAACGTAAGTTTATTAAGAAATCACACAAAAAAGTGTTGTATGGTTTGAAATTACAAGCCTAACAAATATCTTTTAACCTTGTCAGCAGTCAATGTTGTGTTTGCGATAGTTAGCGCAAGACAATATTAAAGTAAAATGCAAACAGAATATAATATTATGTAACTTCTGTGACTTTTTGGCCAAGTACTTGACAGCTTTTCAGTTTAATAAAACGACATATGCATACGTATGGATGCAGGTAAAAACACTGAGATACATTTTTATATTTATATATTTCGACGAAACGGTCTTAAATTGGAATTCTCTGCCAAATGTCATGCCCCATAAGCAATCTTGTTTTTTTGTTGCTACAATATTACACATCATGTAGTATAATGCAGTGGTTTAAAAATATAGCAATGGATAACTTTTTACCACACAATTCTTTAAGAGTATCCCAAAATTAAAGCCAGATTTGGATTAAAAGAAAGACTTTTTGGTTCGATACACGGGTTATTGTGAGCTTATTGGAATAGATCTCTTAGTTCAACCAACCCAATGGTGTTACATTACATGAACTAGATAGCTTATAGTGCCGGCAACGTAGTAGAGTAGTGGGTACCGAGTATTTCTCTTCTTTTTCAGTACTCAATATTCAAAAGTAGTTACTCGATAGTTTTAGCGTTATATTTTTAGAAACAGATTAAATAAAATATTTGCGTTTCTATTACGTAAACAGATGATGATGAGGTCATGAGCGGAACCATTTGTACGGAAACCGATATTGTTTAATTGAGCAAGTTGATCAGCGATGATCTAGGACCAACAAAAGGCAATAAATCGCCACCTTGTGGCAGAAAAAAGCAAAAGCAATAAAAGCTTTAGACTTTTCTTTTCAGCTCTAGATAAAATATGCTTCGAAATATTTAAATCATCTGCATAAGAAGTGTAATCAATGATATCGTTAACTGAAACATTTTAATTACCTTAATAGCTCAACTTCATTATGTTGAGTAACATTTATTAATGTTACCAAAACAAGATGAATTGTCGGTATTTCATTGTGTTGAACACTTACATTAATGTAATTTATCAAAACTTTATATTTCACTACTCCCTTTATTTATTCTTCATTACATTTACATATTTCGTCTGTGCTTCCACGATTTTCCAACTTTTTAAATCTTAAATAATTGAAATTGTCAATCACACTTTTCATTCAATTAAAATATTCCTTTTTTCTTGATGGTTATTCAACAAAATGTACTAAAAAACCAACACCACAACATTTCACTGATTTATTATGGTTATGATTTATTATGGAAAGGAAGAAAGAACAAAATTTATACAAATACAAAAATAAAATACAGAATTTATAAAAAAATTGTACAAATATGTATGTATACAAAATAAAAATGCATGATCACGAATAAGTTTAGGCAAAAATCAATAAATATAAACTTTAGAGAATAAAAACAAGGACCTTTTGCCAATAACGAACTATTTACCCAATCAACAACAACAAGAATTGAAAAGGCAAAGTAAACAAAAAATTTGTTCTTATACTGGAAGTACCAACGACGTCTTTAAAGATTTTTTTCTATTTTAAAATATTTTTTAAATATTTATTAAAATATTTTAAAATATTTTTTTCAAATTCGCCTTTGATTTTGAAAGAAATCCGCTAAATTGTTTACAACTGCAGAAATTGTTTTATATACATACATACTTTTATAAATGTATTTATTCAAAAATTAAAAAAAAAAATTATTTTTCTATATTATACCTGGAAGAAATTCCAACGAAAATAATCTTTTGACATACTGAAATACTTTATCAAATACTACCGTTTTCTAACTGTAGAAATTGCATTATGTCAAATAACACGCTTTTAATGTCATAATCAAATAATAAAAATAACGTAATTGTTAGTATTTAATCCAATTTTATTGTCAGTGCTGTCATCACTAGTTTACAGTAAAAAACTCAGTTTACATTTCTAATTCCCCAATTATTTTAGAAAATCGTTGTTCGTCTGAAGTCAGTCAGCCGTCATACTTGTCAATTCTTAATTGACATTGACTTTATTTTAGATGATGCTGTTATTGGTTGTAGAATTTGTTTCCCTTATTGTTATGTGACGCGTACGTAATTTAAACAACATGTATTCAAAATAAATCTATCTATCTATATACATATGTATGTGGGGCCACACACGTTGTGTGCGTAATGACAATATTTTGTTCGGTTTTGCTTTGAAAGTAAATTCATACCAAATTTTAAGACTCTTACGTATTTACTTTATATAAAGGTACCCATCCCTGGATGAAATTCTAAAATTTACATAAAATTTTAAAAATTATTGTAGAGCTCTGTAAAAGTTGTTTCAAATATTTTAATAACATTGTAATTCCACAAAGTAAAAATACAAATCAAATACAAATTTTATTCAATTGGCTATTTGGCAGTAAGTAATTCTTAATTTGACATTATTTTGAAACAGCGCCATAGTTGCGCACTATGTTTAAAATATATCGATTTCAATTCATGTTTTGTCATTATTTTAGAAGAAAATTTTGTTAAAATCCATCTAGTAGTTTTTACGTGATGCGAATACAGACAGACAGGAAATGAGTTACTATTTTATTATATGTATAGATTTATGTACATATGTATAAATTTTATATGTTTTGTGCGAAATCTTATTATTTCATTGATAATATAATATGTTTTTTATAAATCCCTTGAATTTATAATTCTTTGTTTTTATTTAGAAAATCGTTTATTCTTAAAAAACATATATCATCTTCCAAGTAGTTGCTGTTTAAATAAGGTTTTAAAGAAATTGCTATAAATCGATTAGACTAGTTGTCAAGAAAACAACATTAGTCAAAGAGCATACTCGCTTTGAAAAATACTTTTTCAGTGCCTTGTTATTAAAGTTTAGTTTAGTTTTTCTTTGCATCTTTTTTTCACGTGTGTGGCAAGAATGCTTCTCCCAGCATTAAATAACAAAAATCTTAAATAGAATTAATTTGAGAAATACTCTAAAATATAGGCATAATAATAATCATCATAAAAATAAAGCTTAGTTGAATATTGCATATAAGATATTTTATGTAGACACCATTTCCAGTTCAACAGTGAGATGTTGCAACAACACAACACTTAGCACCAAATGTTGCTAGGATGTTTTTCTCATAATGATAAAATACTTCATATGTAGTTGTAGCAGTTGCTTTGCATAGGTGACATGTACAATTTTACAACTTTTTGCAGTATAAATATTTTTTATACAATTTTTAAATTTGTGTGAATGTTTTGTAAGTTTGTTTCTTTCTTCTGTATAGTTGCAATGATCATAGATTTGTATTTTATAGAAACAATTGTCTTTTCATGAATTGTACATGCAAAGAAAATATGGACATGATTGAGGTAACCATAATCTAAAAGCAAAATATTATGATAGCATTATACGGTTGCAGTCAAACCATATTTTTAATTAGGAAATTTGTTTGCTCTATTTAAAAAAAAATTATAATTGAATGAATTAAAAAATTAATTGAACTTTAATTTAAAGATATTAAAACCTTTCATTGGTGCAACATTGTTTTTCTGTGTACGAGTATATGTTTTTCTTTTCATTACGGTGATAAACAAAATGTTGATAACTTTGCCAAATGTATCACAACAACTTTCCAGGCACATCGCCAACAATATTTTCTATAGAATCATGTTGAACGAAAAAACCATAAGTGAAACACTTTTTTGTAAGCTTATTTCCTGCTCAATTCCTAATATTTTAAGTACGAGAAACACAATGAGCATGACATGTCGAAATCTTAAAAAATGAAACGAAGCAAAACGTTTTTCACTTCTCATTGCGTTGAGTTTGTGGGCTTCAGTTCGCTTTCATTTGCCATAACCAATGGTTGGATGCTTTAAATTGTTCAGAAACCTACCGAACAAAATTTATTTAAAGTTATATGTAAAATAAAAAATAAGAAATAAATAAAAAAGATGTAGTTGAAAACAAAATCAAAAAGAAAAAGAAGAAAACGAAATTAATCATCCACAGCAAATAAAATCTATATGAAAATACAATACACACAGTAACATACATTTGTACCACAATAGAAAAAAAATATCAGGATACGGTTGAAAGAACTTCAAATCCAATTTGACATAAATTAAGTCAAATTGCATAATGAAGAAAATCTGTGTTTTTGTGTGCAAGTAATTAAATTAGTGTGAGCTAGAGTGCGTTGGATTGTGTGTGTGCGTGCGTGTTACTATGATGAATATTTAAGGAAATATACAAAAGTGGTTGTATTTATTTACCTTTACCAGGTCAATCAAATGCGATTTTACACTTAATAAAAATAAGGAAACAACAACTACTACGTCAAGAAAATAATATTAATAAAACAAGCAAATGATCAAAAGAATTCAAAAACAGATATACTTCTATTGACATGAATGTGTTTGTATGTGATAAAATTTATATGAAAAAATAAGAATTTCAACTTCAATGAAAACATAATTGTTTTTAAATATTAAACAATAATTTATAAAATAAAATGATTTAAATGTGGAAAAAAATAAAATTGCAAAAAATCAGAATTTGCATATGAATATCTCAAAAAATTGTAAAGCGAAAAATAGATTGTGGTCCATAAAATATTTTAATTACAACAAAAACACAACAAATTGCCAAAGCTCTCAAAATGGCACTTTTAGCTCATCTCCTACTTTCGCATTTAACACCAAAACTGTATTCTTTTCGTCACATTACAGTCATGCTCAGAAAATTAAAAATAAAAATGCAGTTCTCATCCCACCGATATAAGTCTACAACACGCTGCAAGCGTCCGTCTTGGCAAAGGCGAACATCTGGTTAGCAGTAATCTTTATGCCATGACTGATAATCCCTCTATTTTTGAGTGACAAACAGCTACAAAAGGCAGATAATACTTTAATAGTCAATCATCAGCAAATGAGTGCATGACAGACGAAGTGCGCTTGCAAATGGAAGCTCGGCAAGCAAACTCTGGTATGTACATAACAATTCTTACAAAGAATTCCCGATAATATTGATTTGTCTACACAGGTTTTGGATATGTCGAGCGACAGGCTGCAAACTCTTAATGAACAGTTCTTTTGATTTCCGCAACTGTCGCATGGAACATTTTGAACCATGAACTTTAAAGGGGCTACAAATCTGGTCGAACCAGACTTGTCGCAGATTCTTTGGCTCTGAGCCTCATATCGTCATTGCGGGACTTGACTGTAGCTTCCAAACGAATACAATAAGTAGAACCCAGTGCCTTTGCCAAAAAACATTGCAAAAATTGTATCTGATACAGCTGCCCAAGCATTTGAGGGTTTAGAGGGCCTCACAATATTTCGCTTGAATAGCAATTAATTATGTGAGTTGGTCCCCAACACCATTTAAATCCTAAACCGCTTACATGACATTGAGCTGCATGACATGATTGTAGACTGCGTGTTGCCAAGCTGTCGTTAATGCAAAATAATATACATTATCCGGTAGCACCGGTGTGTGGGCCTGAACGAGTGATTTTCTTTGTGTAGCTGAAAATCGTGCAGGTTCGTCTGAGACCAACTTTGCACGTTAAGATGGGGACAATTCTTCTAATAGCGCGACACTGAAGCAAATACTTTGCCATGGATAGTTTGGGGACGGAAAACGCCAATCTTTTAGAGAAACCCCCACGTCTAGTGGATAACTACTACCAGTAGTTATGATAAGGTGGGTAGTGTTTTGGTTACGACACCCAGCTTTATATCACCCACAGTTTTGGCTGACAACAATCCAAATTTAATTAACGATTGTAAACGATTTGAAGGCGAAGAATTCTGGGACCTTATGATACCACCGATATTGACCAAAGCTTTGGCCACGGATTTAACAAACACACGTGTAAAATTCGGGCTCTGGCATAGTTATGGGCGACTACCCAAATGATTATGGACTGTCTGTAATGCCTGAGGCCAAAACTATACGAGTGTGGCAAAAAGGTGGAGTACCCGTACCAGTGACCGCCATCAGAAGAGCCTTAATCAGCACGAGTCGTAACTCTCCCGATGAGGGATATGGCACTGATGTGTAAAAAACTATATTTCAAATTTCCTACTGTAAAACTTAAGAATAAAATGAAATATCAACACAGAAAATTCGTAAAGAAATTAAAACAAAAAAAAAAACAAAAACATGAAATTTAAATTAAAAAAAGTAGATGTTTTCACAGCATCTCATTTGCGCCTGAATGAATTTAGTTGCATTTACATCATCGTCAGTTACACGATACTTGTATAAGCAATATCATCATCATTATCATCATCATCGTCATCATTATAATCATTGTCATCATGTCCAACGACACTAAGTTTCATTTATCAACGTCATTATGTCAGATTGAGGACTGTCTAGGAAACAAAATCATTAACAAACTAAAGTTAAGATATGTATGCTTTTGTTGTTAATAATTTTGTATAAAACAACACCAAAAAAAGAAAATAATAAAAAATGAAAAGAATTTAAGGCAACTAAATGAAAACTTTTTAAATATAAATTCAGACTTAATTTAATAAAGAAGAGCAAACTTAATTGATTTTGAAATTAAAAAAGAAAAATATTCATGCTGCATAATATTTAATAATTTTATTAAAATATAAAAATAATTCAAATCTGTGTTTGTATCTGTTTTTTTAATCTATTTTAGGGTTCCGTACGCAAAGGGTAAAAACGTAACCCAATAGTTTGCACTAAAATGTTTGTTTTGGGTGTTCCTATAGTGCCGTGATTTGCATGTAGGTGGCCTAAGTTGTAAGATGTATTACTGTGGCCGCTATAGCAAGAAATACTACGACTTATAGGGTGTTCCGTAAGTGATGTGATATTTGCGTTTATGCCCTTATTTCTTTGCCTATAGGAAGCAACCACTTAAACTTTGCAGAAAGTAATTAAAACTATTTTTGCTTTATAAACAAGTCTACTAAATTAAACCTAAAAATTAATGGGTGTTCTAAAAGTGACGTGATTTGCACATATATGGCCTAAGTTTTGAACAATAATAGGTACACTCTTGAAATTTTCACAGAAGGTGTACTACTGGGTCCCCTATAAAAAATAGCAAAAATTAAAGGGTTTTCCGACAGTGACGCGATTGCATGTATAACGCCTTATTTTTTGAACCATAATAGGTAGACTCTTAAAATTTGTACAAAAGAGGTGTTGCCATGGCCGCTACGACAATTACTAATTATAGGTTCAAATAGTTCAAATTTTTATTTGAAATATTTTTTAATGAATATATTAATTATTTTGGCTTAAGTTCTTAATTATAAAGAGATAAAGAAAAAAATAGACACCAGCAGAGTGGAATGCATTTTCTAGACAGCTACGTCCGTCATCAGCACTCTTCGTATCGGTAGTTTCAATTGTTATTAATTTTATATTTAAACAAACTTATCAAAGAAATAGGATATGAGAAATTTTAATTTTTATATTATATTTCATTTGTGAAAAATTGACAAAATTGTGAATTCTCATATATAAGAACTTGCGTGAAAAATAAAATATTTTTTCATTTATTTAATTTGGAATAGAAAGCAAAAAATAAATCATTTCACTCATGAATGAACAAACACAAAATATTTTCTAGTCTCTCACACATGCATAAAAAGAAACAGAAAAAACTAAAAAGTACATACTCACTCATGATTGCCCAGTGAGTCAGCATTTCGGTACTCTGCCTTAACATTACAATAATACAATTATTACCATAACTCCTGGTCATTCAGAATAAAATAAACGAGAGTTATTTCAATACATTACGCCAAGGGAAATCCAATGATAAGGGTTTACTTCAAGACAAGGGACAACATATCATTAGTCTGTTTGGCTAAAGGATTTAAAATATCTACAATACCACAGGGATGATGTTTTATAAATGTTTCATTATTAATAAAAAAAACTGTGTAAATCATTAATATAACAAATGAAAAGATTTTTCAATAAAATCTCATGTTTTCCGGCTTAAATAATCTTTCGGTGACTGCGATTACATCCTCAATTTAATTTATTATATAAATTTTTAATTGTTTAAAAATACATACTTAACTTACATTTACTTTTTTTAATACCAGCTGTTTAATCAGCTGAAAAATGGTTAAGTGGAACACCACAGCCATAGTGTAAAAACTTTTGTAAAGTGTGTTAAATAAGTTGCCTAGACCTGTTAACGCCATCAGATACAAAACAATAGTGTTAAAAGAGTTAAAAATAAATAAAACCCAGTTCAGTTACAAAGTTAAGTGAAGAATACTGTACAAAAAGTATACATACTTTACTACTTTTAAAACTTTTAATAAGACACAAATGATAATATACACACATTCATATGTTGTGTACATAAAAACACAAACCATGCTAAAATACTTGTACATCATAGAGTGCTATTGCATTTGATATGTTTGTGAAATATAATCATCTGTTGTAAATACACATAAGTATCTTACAACTCCACCAAATGTACTTGAATACATACATCCATCCATTTATTAATTTTTCCCTTCACAAACACACACTTCTAAATATGCTACAAAGAAAAACAACATCTAAGATTCATTCATTCAAACATCATCATTCTTAATCCATGCATGACATTGTACGGCTACAACTTGTTGGTGCTAAAACATACACTCGTGTATAGTATGTTGGCGAGCCCCGCATAATAAAGTTTTATATTTTAAATCAAACGTTTGAAGTTTATCAAACCGTTAACACATTGTAACTGACTTAATTTGTAGCCCAAAAGGTATGATGGCATGTGAAAGTTTTCTATTTAAAAACTTGACATTTTTTATTTCTTTTACTATTTGGTTTTAGGGATCTTTTAAATTATGTTATTTCGTTGTAGTTTTATTTTGACATATCTTTTGCATTAATGGACCAATTTTTTAACTAAGACTTTTTCAAGGGTACACATATTAGTAAGTTTTTGTTTTGCCACACATTTTCAAAATTGCAAAAAAAAAGCTGACACTCTTAAAACACTTCCTTTAATAATTTATTATTAAATACACACATTCACATATTTATTTGTATGTATGTGTTTATATACAATGTGTTATTTTAAGTGTAGCTTAATTGTAGAAAAAATGTTTTAACTTAGCATGCCTATAAATGTTACCTGAACAAGCATTATTTTATTTCCTTAGTACCGTTTCAGTTACCCCAATATTTCTTGCGGCATTATTTTTTTTTTTGCACACCAAACTGTTTTAAACATTTCCTATTTAGATTGCTTAGAATTTATATTTGTTTAAGTTAATGCAATTCAAAAAGGAAAAAAATTCCGAGTACATTCAAGTCTGTATCAGTGAACTTTTAACCTTTACATGTAAGCAAGTAGGGGGCTATATTCGGCCATGCCGAATCTTATATACCTTTCACCATAGTAATGTTAAATATTCCCTTGTTTCCAAATTTTACAATAATATACATGTTCCGTTTTTACTTTTAAAGATAAATAAAGATATAGAATTTTTTTTTTTGTAAAAGTTTTATCAATATTTTTTTTTAAATTTTTCGAATTTTCTTTCTTAAAATTTTATGGAAAATAAATTATTGAAATTTTATCGAAAATGTTTTAAAAAAATTAAAAAAAAACTGTTTTGTAAAATTTTTATCGAAAAATTTTTGTTAAAATGTTATCATGTTTTTTTATTATAATCGAATACTTTTTGTAAAATTTTATAGAAAAGTTTTATCGAAAATTTTTTCTAAAAATTTAATAAACAAAATTATCGAACATTTTTTTTAATATTTTATATATTATTTTTTTTTTAAATTGTATCGAAAATTTTTTGAAAAATTTTTATTGAAATTTTTTTGTAGAAATTTGATCGAAAATTTATTCTAAAAACTTTATTGAAAATTTATTCTTAAAATTCTATTGAAAATTTATTTTAAAAATTTTATCAATAATTTATTCTAAAAATTTTATCAAAAATTTATTCTAAAAATTTTATCGAATTTTTTTGTAAAAATTTCATCGATAATTTTTTTGTAAAAATTTCATCGAGAATTATAATAAAAGTATTATCGAAATTTTTTGTAAAAGATTTATAGAGAATTGTTTTTAAAACATGTTTAAAAATTATTTATAAAAATTTTATTGAAAATTTTTTATAAAAATTTTATTGAAAATTTTTTATAAAAATTTTATCGAGAATTTTTAATAAAAATTTTATCGAGAATTTTTAATAAAAATTTTATCGAAAATTTTTAATAAAAATTTTATCGAAAATTTTTAATAAAAATTTTATCGAAAATTTTTCATAAAAATTTTATCGAAAATTTTTTATAAAAATTTTATCGAAACATTTTTTTTTGGATAAATATTATAGGAGATTTCTTCGTAAAAGCTAGGACCCTCCTACAATCTATATTTCGTTAGAGTGGTCACTCTAAAGCAAATTGGATGGGTCCTTAATGACTCCTGGTACCCAGAGTTCACCATGTGGGTCTAACGGTTACCTCTATGTATATTGCCTTTAATACAAATCAAAGCAGAAAAACCCTATGAACCTTAAAACAAACAAAAATCGCCTCTCGCAGGGGGTTATTGACCCCCGAGATCTGTATGCACATCGCTTAATCAACTTCCCTATGACCCATGCTACTGAGGTCAGCTTAACTGGTCTGCATTAAGCCGTCGCCCAATGATTTGAAAATGTTTTATTTTTGGAAATAATTGGTAGCTCACCACTAAACATATCTTAACGCTCTAGCAGAAGAACACTTGACACTATTTTATCCTAAATTTTATCAAGAGTGCAGCCGATATATTAAAATAATAATCCTATCATAAATAAGTCTACCACGTCAAAAATACTAAGTTAAGGTCAGCGAAAAATTTAAGAAAATTCTTTTCTAAGCTGATTTTCTCCCGAACTAATTTTACTGCATCTGTACATATAAATACAAATTTATATAATTTTATTAAAAATTACAATTTATTCGCATATTATTTGTCACTTGCGTTTAAAATCTACTGTCGCTGGTATTTTGGTCAATTAAATAAGCAGCCAATTAAAAAGTTAGCATCCTCTTGTTTTGAAGAATATATCTTCTTTAACTTAATGGTAATTATTTCTCGCTTTTAATTTATAGGAGTTTGTTTCTCGTTTTTATTTCAAACCAAACAAAGCAATGTAAAAAATATTATGCAGTTTGCTGTGTTAGAACTAACAAAAAATAATTGTTATCTACGATTGTCTCCTTTCAAAAGTTAAGTGTTAAACGAAATTATTTTGCTAGACTAAATGGTTGAACTCGCGAAGTGCGAGTGCTGTTGTATTTTATCTTTAACTAATACAAATATACATACATATGTACCCATAATTTTGAAAGTGATCTAAGTCGAATTTTTAAAAAATCGTTTTTAATTATTTCATACCTAGTTATAATAGACTAAACGAATTTAAAGAAATTTTAAAGTCATTGTTAAGTTTAAAGTTAAGTTAATTTTAATCAATGTCTAAGTAAAATATTTTGTAAAAGTTATGTTTATTAGATTTAAAAAATCAGTCGAAGATGCTAATGATTATAAAAGGAATATGTTACTGCCAATAATTTAAGAGCTTTTGGATTTGATTAAAAAAACACATAAAATTTAGAGAAACTTATAAAATCTTTATTTGCGTCGATAGAACGATAGATAGAACGATAGATCGTTCTATCGCCAATGTTTAAAGGTGATTTCATGTAAATGTTGACCGCGGCTACGCCTCAAATAGTTCATACACTGGGTCAAATTTTGGCTCGAATAAATTCTTCAATATTGGTTTCCAGTGCGTCAACCGTTGCGGGCTTGTCCCACAAAAAATACCTTTAAGGCGTTAAATTACACAATCGCGCCAACGCACAAAGCCGATCGACCAATGACCGCAGCCGATTATTTACATTTAGAATAAATTTTCATTAACCAGGACTAACAAAATTATAGAGTAAAATTTAATTTTTTTTTCAATCAAATGTAAAACATTAGATATCATAAAAATAGAATTAGACCACTTTAAAACTTATGAGCATACACATCTCCCCAAATTTTATACAACATTTGTACCTTCATATCGCTCTTTCATTGCACCAGTTATTCATGTCTCCAAATAAATCTATAACGTTTTCAAGTTAGGGCTGAATTAGAATTTATGGTGACTTCTAGGGAACACCTTTTCATGTTTATAAATTTTATTACTTTTGTTATAGTAGATATTGTAAGACATACTCTGTGTAAATTTAAAGTGTCTGCCAATAACGTTTCAAGAATAAGGCGTCACTATCGAATCACCCTTTAATTACTGGCATTATTTTACATACTCTGTGTTTATTAATATCTGCTTCTTACAGTTCAGAAAATAAAACCGTATACTTGAAAGCATCACTATTAGAACAGCCTTTAACTTTTATTAATTTTATAATACTATCTACGAAAATTTCAAAAGTTTACCTATGGATAATATAAATGGATAATTTTTCCACAAATGGTGAGAATTAATAAAACAAATATTTATTATTTTTTTTATAGAAAATAAATTTAGATTTCACTGTAAAATAAAATCACATGATAAAAGTTTATAACGATTTTTAAAATTATTTTATTGAATGTTTCAATTTGCAAAAAATTTACCAAAAAAAAAAAAAACACATTTATACCATAAACAACTGCCACTGCCGCTTTGGCCTGTTGGGGTTATTAATGAAGAAAAAAATTAAACATTATTTAGGGTTAATTAATGAAATTATTGCATTTCATAAAATATCTATTAATATGGCAAAGTGAGAGAAGGTGTAGAAAAAATAAATGACCAAAATATCGTATAAATTTTCGTTTGCAATTAAAACTCTGACAAATTTGTAGCAAATAGTATTTTATTTAACATATTTAATTGAAAAAGAAATTTATGCAAATTAATATTTGTTTTAAATCATTATTGCTATTATTTATTTATTTATTTATTTATTTATTTGAGTCTAAAAAAGGAATAATCCTATACAGACTTATGAAACTTAAGACTAAAATAGTTATTGTAATTATAAATAAAAATAATACAATGATATGTAAAAAATTTTACAATATTAATTTATGTTTTGTAAGATAACATTTTTAAAACTAGTTTTTGAGGCACTAAATTCCAAACTGCTATTATTTGATAATGTATTGAAATAATTTAGAGACCTAATTATTGGACTATTAAGCACGTAATTTCTTTGATGTAATGCTACAAAAAATAACCTTCTATGTCGAATTGATAACCTAGAGGGAACATAAAATGTAATCTTTTTCAAGATTTCAGGGCAATCTATATTTGCATTTATCAGGTCAAATATATAAAGCATAGACTGTACTTTACGTCTTTTTTCCAGCGAAGTCATACCCAGATGTAAGCACCGGGATATATAAGAAGGAACAGGACACATTAAATTAAGATGAGGCAAAGCATAATGTATAAATTTTTTCTGAATCTTTTCTATACGGTTAATATCAACAGCACAATGAGGACTCCAAATAGAAGCCCCATATTCTAATTTAGATCTAACATATGTAGAATATAAAAGTTTAATTGTATATGGATCAACAAAATCCAAACTATTTCTTTTTATAAACGCAAGAATAGAGTAAGCCTTAGGTATAAGCTTATCTAAGTGAGGTTTAAAAGTGAATTTAGAGTCAAACAAAATGCCCAAGTCACTGCATTCATTTGTTTTAGATAAATAATTATTATTGAAATGATAAATGGAATCCAATGGAACTGTTAATCTTGTATAAGTTACATGAAAACATTTACTCAAATTTAATTTCAGATTATTATTACTACACCAATCATTCAAGCTGTCAAGATCACTTTGCAATTTGCTGATATCATTCAAATTGGTTACACTAGAAAATATTTTAAGATCATCAGCATATAACAAAAAATTAGAAAATTTAAAACATTGAAAAATGTCATTGATAAAAATATTAAAGAGCAAAGGACCCAAGACACTGCCTTGTGGCAACATATATTAATGTTGTGTAAGTACGCCAGACAGTAGATATGCAAATTCCCTTCACATAGCATTTACAAACATTTTATACATTTGGTTTTTTTTAAGGTGGCGTAATGTTGAATCGGTTAGTAAATTTCTTTATACAGGGAAGGACATTTAATGAAACAAACATTGAAATAAAATAGAGGAAAGGGTATTGTTTATTTGCGAGGTTTTGTTTATTTAGTAGAGCTTTATTTAAATTAATAAATATAAATGTGTTTAAATTTATTTGCTCTTAATAGGCTTAAAGTTAGTTAATATATGAAATAATTGTAATTGCCAATAAATTTGTTTTAATTTTAATAAATGAGAAAATTTTTATATTGTGCATATGGTTATGATAACAGGCGAAATATTGTTTCTGGCGGGCGATACAATGATATCAATTTCTTTACACACATATGCATATATAACTAGCGTTCATGGAGAACAAAATTTTTAATAATTTTTAAACCATCGGCGAAAATCACAGTTTAAAAATTTTCATTTATGAGCATTGAAATTTCAGAATTTATGATGATTCTCATAAATGAGATTTCTAAAATTTTATATTTTTCACTGTTTTAAATAAACAACAATACATGCTCTGCCTGCGATCACACATGAATCAAGTAACTGTTGTTTTTTTACCATGCATACATATATATATACATATATACATATATACATACATACATACATACATACATACATATATGAACGGTGAAAAATGAAGAATCCGTATTATTAATATGTGATAAGTAATGCATTCGCTAATTGTCATTAATGCTATTTTACATAAATGTTTGTAAATTTTGTTTATTTATGAACGTTTTCATTTATGAGTGTTTATTTGTGAACTTTCTCATAAATAAGATTTCTAGAACACTTCGTTACTCAATACGCTGGCAGTTTCATATCACAAAATATGTGCATCTACATACACACATGCAAACATACATTTACACGAAGGCTTACAGCGAAAATGTTTATACGATCATCTCATTTATGAAAAATTAACAAAATTGTAAATTCTCATATATGAGCACTTGCGTGAAACGCAAAATTTTTGCTCATTTATTGACTTTTGAAAAGAAAGAAAAAAAAATAAATCATTTCACTCATAAATAAACAAACACAAAATATTTTCTAGTCTCTGGCACATATGTATGGAAAGAAGCATAAAAAAGCTAAAATGTACATACTCAAACATGACTGAGCAGTACGTGAGCATTTCGGTACTCTGGTGATAATAGAGAATTAAGTAAAAGAAAAATTATTTGTTATTTTGAAAATTTGGAATTTATAAAATTGCTTGCTGGTCATTTATTGATGGTCCACGACTCATAGTGGTTTAATTTTTTTTTGAAATATTTGGGTAGCTCGTGATACACTAATCTTAATCTTAATGAAATTTCACAGAGGCAAAGCAGAGATGTTTCTGATTAGATCTGCATAAGATCGACGCCCTAAGGCCAAGGCTGGGTACCTCGTTGAAACATTTTTTTTTTAATTTCATCAAACGTTTATTTATAACATAAATATGTTTAGTTAGATAGTCCTTTAAAATATCTTCAAAAAATGTGTCAACTATCTGCATTATTTCTTAGAGTTTGAAAGTTATTTTTTAATTGCATATAATTTCTAAACTGTTATTTTAGAAAACAGTATTCAATAGTTTTGTGATGCGAATGGAAACAATTTTTATGTTTCATTATTTATATAATAGTATGCATGAAACCGGTTAAAAAAGAAAACAACTGAAACCAGGTTACAAAAATGTGAATTTTTTTTAATTAAAAAAAGAGTTTTCTCATATTTGTTATATGTGGCAAACAATGACCAGCAAGGTTATTTAATACAAAATTTAATTATATATTTTAAATGCTATTTTAGGGATTAAAATTCTGTAATTTAATTTACATGATTAAATTTTTGAATAATAAAGATATTAAACTTAAATTGTCTAAACTTGTTTTATTGACATCAAAAAGACAAAAATTATGGGGAGCAATAATATATGTGTGTGTAAACATAACCTAAAATTCACACAAAAACATATACAATGTGTGTTAAGGAAAATTAAGAATATTTAAAATTTTTCGGACGCTGCAAGTTTTTTTTTTTTTTATTGGGAATTTTTTTGCTCTTAAAAAAAGGAAAGAAAAATATTCAACTGTTACCTAATGAAATAAAACTGGAGTGGCCTACACTAAACTTTACCATACCCAATGTTACCATACAGATATTTTTCTGGTATATTACATAAAGAATAAAAATTCAAAGTATATTCGAATCAACATATTAATTATTTTCGATTTCCCTTGCCCCTTCCCGATTAAGCCCAAAATTTATACAGCTCCTTATATTAATTTATTAAAGGAACATGATAAATTTCGTTTTAATATGTCACACAGTATGACCTGTAGAGTGTTCACAAAATTTGGGGGTAAGGAAATTACCCCTTGCCCCCTCCCGATTACGATAGACCGCGACAACTAGATCCCATGTAGTAAATTCTAATCTTGGTTGATCATTATCCACCTGCTAGGGGAGATTTTTGGTTTGCTGGTATGGGTTTTCTGCTTTGATTTATATTAATGGCCTTTATAGAAAGTGGTACTCATAGAGCCGATAGACCCACAGGTTGCCCACTGGTAAACAAGAGCAGTCAAAAGGCACAGGATTTTTTTAATTTAATCTGACCATTCTAACGCAATATAGATTTCAGGAAGATCCTTATTTAAAAAAAAACATTTAAAAAAATTTTATAAAAAATTTTCCAAAAAATTTTGAAAAAAAATTAATAAATAAATTAGACAAGTGCGAGTTAGACTCACACACGTAGGGTTCCGTACTATGTTCAGTATAATTTAAAAATTCCAGTTGTTTATTTCTTTATGTCTTATGGGAAACCCTTAAATTTTAAAATTAAAGTAATATTCGCAAAAATTGCATCATAATTAGAACACCCTTTAAATTTTAATATGTAATTGATTTTATAGCGGCCATGGTAATACACTTTCTATTAAAATATCAGGAGCCTACCTATTGCGGTTAAAAAAATAAGGCAATATTCGTGAAAAACACGTTACTAATGGACACACTTCAATTTTAAATATTTGTTATAGCGGCCGAAGTAACACATCTACTGTAAACATTTCAAGAGGGTATCTATTACGGTTTATAAAATCTTGTCACTGTCGGAACACCCTTTAATTTTATTATTCATTATAGTGGCCATGGCCACTTCCTTTCTATAAATATATTAAGAGTCTACTTATTGCGATTAAAAAATAAGTCACTATAAGTGAAAAACATGTCACTGTCGGAAGACCCTTTAATTTTTAGTAATTGTCCTATCGGCCATGGCAACACATCTTCTGTACAAAATTTCAAGAGTCTACCTGTTACGGTCCAAGAAATAAGGCTTTATACATGCAAATCACGTCACTGGCGGAAAACCCTTTAATTTTTGTTATTTGTTATAGTGGACAAAAATTTCAAAATTCCATCTATTCATTCAGAACTTAGGATATACACATGCAAATCACGTCACTATTGGAACACCCTTTAATATTTAAGTTCAATTTTGTATACTTGTTTATAAAACAAACATAGTTTTAATTACAGTCTGCAAATTGTAAGTGGTTTCCCCTTACAGGTCAAAAAAAAGACATAAACGTAAATAACACGTCACTTTTGGAACACCCCACGTTTTAGTATTTTTTGCTATTGTGGCCGCAGTTATACACTTTTGGTAAAATTTTCAAGAGTCTACCTATTATGGTTCAAAACTTAGGCCTTCTACATACAAAGCACACCACTATCGGAACACCCTTTAATTTTTAGGTTTATTTTTTTAGACTTGTTTGTAAAGCGAACTAAGTTTTAATTACTGTTTGTAAGAAATAAACACATATTCGTAAATAACACCTATCTATCGGAACACCCTATAAGTTTTAATATTTTTTGCTATAGCGGCCATAGTTATACACCTTTGGTAAAATTTTCAAGAGTCTACCTATTATGGTTCAAAACTTAGGCCTTATACATGCAAATCACTCCACTATCGGAACATCCTTTAATTTTTAGGTTTATTTTTTTCACACTTGTTTATATAGCGAACTAATTTTAATTTAGTGCTTGCAGATTTTTAGTGAATTCCTCCTACAGTTCAAGAAATAAGCACATATTCGTAAATAACACCTCTTTATCGGAACACCCTATAAGTTTTATTATTTACTAGTATAGCGGTCACAGTTATATACTTTCTGTGAAAATTTGAAGCGCCTACCTATTACGGTTCAAAACTTAGGCCTTATACATGCAAATCACACTACTATCGGAACACCCTTTAAATTTTAGGTTTATTTTTTTAGACTTGTTTATATGGCGAACTAAGTTTTAATTACTGCTTACATATTTTTTATGTATGCCTCCTACAGCTCAAGAAATAAACACATATTTGTGAATAACACCTCTCTATCGGAACACCCTATAAATTTTATTATTTGTTGCTATAGCGGGCAAAATTATACACCTTCTGTAAAAATTTCAAGATTCTACCTATTATGATTCAAAACTTAGGCCTTATAAATCAAAATAACACCACTTTCGGAACACCCTTTAATTTTTAGGTTTATTTTTTAGACTTGTATATAAGGCGAACTACGTTTTTATTACAGCTTGTAAATTTTTAGTGTATGCCTTCTACAGTTCAAGAAATAAACACATATTCGTGAATAACACCTCTCTATCGGAACACCCTATAAGTTTTAATTTTTGTTGTTATAGCGGCCATCGCTATACATCTTCTGTGAAAATCAAGAGTCTACCTATTATGGTTCAAAACTTATGCCTTATACATGCATTTCACACCACTATCGGAACACCCTTTAATTTTTATTTTTATTTTTTTATACTTGATTATATAGTGAACTAAGTTTTAATAACTGTTTGTAAATTTCAAGTGTATCCATCCTACAGTTCAAGAAATAAGCACATTTTCGTAAATAACACCTCTCTATTGGAACACCCTATAAGTTTTAGTATTTGTTGCTATAGCGGCAACAACTTTACATCATCTGTGAAAATTTCAAGAGTCTACCTATTACGGTTCCAGAGATAAAAGGCGCTGACAGACGGACAGACGGACATACGGACAGACGGACAGACGGACAGACATTGTAGCGAAAACAATAGGGTTTCGTTTTTACACTTTGTGTACGGAACCCTAAAAATTATCGAATTTTACTAATGCAAATGTATAGTACTGTGTTACCTATAAGTTCTTTCGAATTTTATCTATTTTAATCTGAATTGAAGTTCTGACTTCCGCTGTTTTGCACTCTAACTAATAAGAGAATTTTCAAATGCATATAACTCGCTAATATCATGCTTCGGCGACAAAATGAAGCACTTGCTTTGTTCGCTGAATTATAGTTTCGAAACATACCATTTACACGATTTAAAGAAACTTCCTTTTTAATTGGAATTTTTAATTTTTTTCACGTGTTTTTCAATCACAAAATTGTAAATTATTTATAATTTTTTTTTCTTTATTTATATTGATGCATCACTTCTAACTCGGTTTTGCTTTTTGTTAACATTTATATTTTGATTTTATGCAAACAGATACAGTAAGAAATTTTTTATGTTTCGCAAATAAAATCAAACCGAAGCATCTTCGCTCTTAAGATTTTATGTGGCGAGGAACGTTGACTCATATTGGACTCCCTAGAAACTAAAGCTCTGTACAGACGGTTCTCAGATCTTACAATATTGTCAGACCTAACATTGTGCTTACACAAGATTGTCACATATTTGTCATTATTATTGTTAGTTTGAAGTCTCACAATCCTTTTTTCGACAATATTTCTAGACAACAATTGTAAGTTCACACGATTCTTAGACGTTTTCTGTATATTTTTCTGACAATATTGTTAGATCTGACCACCGTCTGTACAGAGCTTAAGCATAATTGTAAGAGAGAAGTAGCACTTGGAAGTATATGAAAGGCTTAATGGGAGATGCTTGATTCTAAACGCGAATACATTTTTGCTATGCCTGTTAAATATTTTAGACTAAACGCTCAAGCCGTTTAAAAATAGCAGATTTGTATCCAAAATTTTTTTACCTAATCCAGCGAATTCGCTACAATAATCTCTCCTTGATTAAAATTTGATAACCCTGCTGACGCTAAACTTAAAAGAAATAACGAAATGCAATTGAAGATTTAAATTTCAAGTAATAGTGAAAGTGTTCTTAAGATAGATTAAAGTGCTGTATAAAATAAGTTTTTCTCATATTTTTTTAGCCACACCTCGTATAAGGATATACGTTTCATGCATGTAAGTAGTAAATAGTAAACAGACACCTACTGTAGTAAAACACAGTCTCTCACATGTATAATTACACTCGTTACGCATTACAAGTCTAATCAAATGTATACACAGCCATGCTAACCTACATCAACTCATACAGGCATACAAAACATTTTTGTCGTTATTATATTTGTCGGCTCAATTTGTGTGAAAAAAGTATTCAGTATTTTGAATCTAATTCTTAGTTGGCTTGGTCGACTTGGATTGACTTGACACATTTGGAAAAGGAGTTGTTTCAGTTCAGAGAAGCGGTTCTGTTACTTTATTCTATGGATACAATATTGGAGTGTGCATTGGTATATTTTGGTTTTTAGGTTATTAGTGCGAATTTTTGAATCTTCTTCTGTGAATCGTGATATGCTTAAAAAACCAAATATCAGAAAATTTATTTCATTTTACAAAGAGTCGAACTGATTTTTCTCAACTTGCCTCCTTATTTTATAGGAAGTAAATTGATTTTAGTGGCAATTTTTCTAAGGATAGACGCGAATAAACCAGAAATGAGGATAGTGTAAATGATATATAAGACAGGAAAAACGCTATGTTTAAGTTTGAAACATCTTTGAATTTTCGAAATATTGAAAAGAATTTATTTAAAAGTCCAATTAACATCAAAAGTTAATGGATTTTATAAGGATATGAAAAATGTAAAGTTAACAGTATGTTGGAAATTTCGAACATAATTTCGAATTTCAAAAAAATTATCTGTTTAAAAATCTAAAAGTTAAAAAATTTTGTCTTTTAGGCAAAACGAATAAAAATTTTTTTAAAAAGTAAAGACGAACCAAATTATTGATTTAAGAAAATATTTGAAAATATAAACAATTTTTCATTCTATTTCCTGAAACATGAAAAATATATAAGTTGCTGATGTGTTATAGAAATTGTCGCTCTGATTGTTTTTTAAGTCTCCTTAATACACACACGCATACATACAAAAAAACATATTCACACACTTCACATAGACTTCTTCATAGTTCAATAATATTTAATAATTAGAACTGAAAATTTCGTTGCATTATTAAATAAGTTAATTATAAGTAATTGCAATTATATGTACGTTCAAGTATTCTGTAAAATGTTATAGGCATCAAAAAAATAAATTGAATTAAATTAAATTAAAACAAAAAACAAAAAAAAAATAAAATAAAAATGAAAAACTAAAGAAATATAAATGTAAGATTGAATGTACAGCAGAATTATGACAAATTTAAATATCAATACATACAAGTATATGTGTATGTATATGTATTATTTAATAGGTTAAATAGTGTATTTGTATGCAAATACTCATACATTGTGTAAGTTATATTAAAAAAGACTTTTTGTTATTTAATAAAATATAATTAAATAAAAGAAAACAAATCCAATAAAAAATAAATAAATTATTAAAAAATATATATGAGCTTTGGAATGAGACCATATAAAAATATTAAAAGTCATGTCTTTATAATATTTCTGTGAATGACGTTAAAAATCGTAAGTAAAAAAACAATACCAATACTGGAATTAACTACTAACGATTGCTATTTTAATGAATTATATGAATACTGATGAATGCAATCATAAATTTGGGGTTTAATCCCTTTTATATTTAAGATCGATTAAAATGTTCTTATACAAAAAGTGCTCTAGTTTGTTGTAAGTTTTTGATACTCTTTTCATTAACGGAAGCACAAAGTCTTCGTTGTGGAGAACAAGCTCCTTCCTTTAACCATTAGAATAATCTACATTACGTAGCACTATTATATTAAAGGCACCATAAATAAAGTGCTTGAATTGTGCAAATTTTTTTTAGGTAGTTAACAAAACGAGTTTTGAAGCGAGAAACGTAAGAGTAATGCATGGACTATTTCTTATGACAGGTAAGCTATTATATAACGAGTTCCTGCTTTTTATGTTGCTACTTTTATTAACAATAAATTATTACATTTTATTTCTTAGTTGGGGGGTTTTCAAATGCAAAATAAAACACGTCGACAACACTGTTATGCTTAGAAGTCCATCTTAGACAAATATTATAAAAGAGAATTGCTTAATAAGAATCTGCATGTAGTTATTTTCTATAAAGTCAAGTTTTTTTTTTTTTAAAGGAGATTTTTTTTTTAAATTGGTAAATAGATTAAGGATAAAATTGCCATTAAGTTACTTGAACACACGTTTTTAGCTGTTCAACAGAAGTTATGCGGAAATTAGTAGCGATTTGTGTAAATCGAATAAACCATTTATAAGTTATAATGAGATATTATATATAACAAGCTGTGTCCACACACGTTGTGTACGACCTGACAATATATTGTTCGATTTTGCTTAAAAAATTAGCTCATACAAAATTTGAAGACTTTTACTTTAATAGTGCATATACGTATTTTCTTTATATAAAGGTACCCATCCCTGGATAAAATTCTAAAACTTATATAAAATTCTAAAATTCTAAAAATTATTGCAAATCTCTAAAAAAGGTGTTTAAAATATCCTGCTATCAAAAATAAAAGGCGCTGTAAAGTATGTAGTACCTACAAAATATCTCGCTTTCAATTTTGCAATTTTACCCATATGTCTTAAAGTGTACATATCGGTAAAATTGTTTACTTTCACTACTTTTTCTCCACTTTGAAAAATATACTTTTGTATCCTGTATTTAAATCTAGATACTAAGGTACCTCCTTACAAAATTTTGTAAAAATCCATTCAAGAGTTTTTGCGTCATGCGAACACAAACAGCAAAAATTTACTGTTTATTATATGTATAGATGTATAGAATTATGCTTGATTAATTTTGAAGCTTTATTTATTCAAGAAAATTAAAAATTTTTCGACATTTAATCCTTAAATTGCATGTGTAAACATGTCCTGTAACTCACATTATAAAAATAACAAATTGTCTACTTATTAAGAAAAATACTTTACTTCAAATTAATCTGTCAAACTTAATTAATTTATAATTTGTTTGTTTATAACAAATGTTAACAATAGACAGAAAAAAATTTAATAAGCAAAAAAATAATACGTGACGTATAAGTCACGAACAAGAAATGTGTGAGTGAAATGTTACTCATACTTCAAGACTAAAACGTTTTAATAGACATTAAGCAAAATTCCTTTCGGCAATTTTTCTTGTGTTTTTCTTCTTTGTAACTGCATTTATGAGTATAAGAAAATTAGTTGAAGAAATTAGAGGCAAATCTCCATGCATGCTAAAGGCTCAAAAGTGGTTTAGTGAGTTTTGTTGTGGTCGTACCAGCACAAATGCCGCCAAACGTTTACGCCGAAGTCGTCACACCAGTAATAGTCGATAAGATCTATGGAATGATTTTTGACGAACGAAGAATGAAAGTGTCCGAAATGGTTGAGACTGTCTCTCAAGTCGGTACATAAATTTTGCATAAATATTTAGCTATAATGAATCAAGCAATCAACACAATGATCGGTTGCATTAGTCACTATGGAAATAGTTCAATAATTTAGCTATCAACTGCTACCTCATCCTCAATACTCTACAGATTTAGCACCTGTTTCCAAATTTGCAGAAAATACTCGGTGTTGGTAAGAGATTTCCGTCAAACGAAGAAAAGACAGTAAATACGGTGATTAACAGTATCGAGCTCAAAGGATATTGTATTGAAAAATAAAACTTTTTTATTAATAAAATTTTTGGGAATTCAAATATTAATTATTTAATATTATGCTAAATACCCATAACGTTTTATAATAAAAATGCAATTTATTTGTTGAGGGAAAGAGCTAGTCCCTATACGTATATATTTTGTAGAATTTTATTACTTATAGAGTATTTTTGGCTTCTCTAAAATTAGGAAAAAGTGTCCTGATAATCTGACCTGAGCAACCAGTGAAATACGTATAGGGACTAGCTCTTTTCCCCAACGAATAAATTGCATTTTTATTATAAAACGTTATGGGTAAATAGCATAATATTAAATAATTAATAAAAAATTTTTATTTAAAAATTTATTTTAATCCTGAAATCTCAAAATCTATTTGTGGCTACTCCATCGCGTGCAGGAGAGGGCAAATAAGCTCATTGATGGTAGTAGGTATCCAACTACATTGGTTCAATGAAGCATCGATGTAATGTGGGCTGTGTTTCGCTGTTTTATCTTTACTCCAATGGTAAAGAACTTGACCCCGTTACCCTCCCGTTCTTCAAGGTATTCGTTGGGAGCATATCCAGTGAATCGCACCTCGCATTACAAAATTGGGTTTTTAGAATAATATTCCTGCAGAGGTCTTCCCTATTATTTTCAATCAGGGAAAATAAAATCGAATTTCCACAAACACTACTCCCTTTATCCTCCTTCCCACATCCTAATTACATAGCTCCGGCACAATGCCTGTTGGTCCAACTAAAAATATTGTTTTCTCATGGAGTTATCAAACTGCCATATACTGTATTAAGAGACTAAGAAATATTAAAGTTCTCTTTTACTAGGGCTGCAAGGTAATCCAACTTTTTATTCTCTCTAAGAAAGAATTAATTAAATTACAAATTAGGTGATAATATTAAAGAAAAATTGGGAAAATTTAATTTTTTAGACACCAGCAACGAGTGGAATGCACATTTTCTAGACAGCCACGTCCGTCATCAGCACTACTTGTATCTAATCTACTTAGGGTAGTGTTTTAGTTGTAAGCATCATCTATTTAACCAACCAAACCCAGATAAAGGAATACGAGAAAACTTGTATTCAATTATCAATCGTCAGTTGCTGAGAACGAAGTCTACCACTACCTTAAGCTTCCCTCTTGTTGAATATTTTTACTTTAATATTTACCACCTATATTTTGTTGTTCCTTCAGCGAACCTTCGGTTAGCAATGAAGTTACTTTTTGTTTATTTGTTTTACTTCCAACATTCGTTTTTAGTTAACACTAATCTAGTATCAAACCAAACTTTGTTGAGAAAACAAGATTGCGCGGTGCTTTGCGATTTTTAATTTTGAAAATTTTAATTATTATTAGTCGAACTGTTTATGTATTACATAGAATGAAATTTATAATCAAGCTTAAGTTCGTTTTTATTCTCTCTAAGAAAGAATTAATTAAATTACAAATTAGGTGATTCATTCAAATTAGTAACTTCATTGCTAACCGAAGGTTCGCTGAAGGAACAACAAAATATAGGTGGTAAATATTAAAGTAAAAATATTCAACAAGAGGGAAGCTTAAGGTAGTGGTAGACTTCGTTCTCAGCAACTGACGATTGATAATTGAATACAAGTTTTCTCGTATTCCTTTATCTGGGTTTGGTTGGTTAAATAGATGATGCTTACAACTAAAACACTACCCTAAGTAGATTAGATACAAGTAGTGCTGATGACGGACGTGGCTGTCTAGAAAATGTGCATTCCACTCGTTGCTGGTGTCTAAAAAATTAAATTTTCCCAATTTTTCTTTAATATTATCACCTAATTTGTAATTTAATTAATTCTTTCTTAGAGAGAATAAAAACGAACTTAAGCTTGATTATAAATTTTATTCTATGTAATACATAAACAGTTCGACTAATAATAATTAAAATTTTCAAAATAGTGAAAAATCTTTATTGTCTGGTATAAAAAAACCAAAGGCAAATATTGCAATTTACTTAAAAACTCTGCACCTGAATAATTTTCGTATCGCAGCCCCGTCTCCCTAATCACTAGTCCTTTTCTGTTACGTTATCCACCTGGGCCCGACCTCTTTATAACTTTTGTTATTATCTCCCAAGAAAATACTAAAAAAGTTGTTTAAACAATTTTCAAACATTTATACATACATACACACACAGCAAACAGTAACAAAGATAAATGCACAAAATAGGGAGGGCGAAAATAAAGAAAATATGGAACTTCACAGAAGGCATTTAATCATCCAGTTGTATCTCTAAATTGTTAGTAAAACATTGATAACTATACAAAATTAAATATGCTCTGTGTACTAGAAGGAATAAAAAAAATTGAAATAAAACATTTTGTGTGAGGTCTGTCTTTGCTGTTCATATTCAACTGTATTTATTCTCATCATTTTGGTACACAAGCAGGTAGACAGACAGGCAGAGGAAGGAAACTAGACAAACAGACTGATAGATTTATTTTACGCTTTCCAATTTCCATAATGACAAATGACATAAATAATTACACAAGATGACTAATTCAATTACACGTACTTGTCTAAGTTTTGAACTTTAACGATGAGTTTTGTTGCTAGCAAATAGTTGTTCTTTCATTTTTTGTAATACATAAATATACATATGTATATGGGGCATTCCATGCTAAATCGAGACAGTTTGAACAATTTTCTTGATTTCATTCCTGATCAAAAAATGCACCCGTATAGTTTGATAAAGTGTACTAGTACCGAAGTAAGTTGAAAGCTATACAACTTTTTTGGGAAACCCCCGAAAAACATTTGTTTTTATATTTTTCTAGTACAGAGCCGTATTACTTTTTAACGAAACAAGCTTTCAGGACAAAACTTGTTAATATTTTATTCTAAATTTTATCAAAAAGTCTATCTCGTGATAAATGTTAAGTTAAGATCGGACTCTAAATTTTAAAAAGCTTAATATTTGAATTATAACTAAGTTTTTAAGTACTTTTATCTTAAAGTTCAGTTAATTTTTTCATTGATTCAAATATTTATTTGTTTAAAACAAAACAAAAAAAATCCTAATTTAACAAATGATTGAATCAATTAGTTGTTAAATTAAATTTTAATCTGAAACAAATTAAAATCTTCAATCTAATCTAATTAACCATTAAAAAAAGATTATTTGCCGAAATTCCTAAATTTGGGTTCAGTTGTCTGTTATCTGTGCATCCTCCGCTTAATTGTATTTTTGCTATTTAAACCTTCTCTCTTTATTCGAAACCCTTCTCTGCAAAGCCTCTTGCTATTCTCTTTTTACTATTCTTTTTCTACTTCGCAGATAACATAACGGTACCAGCATATTGCATCCTTTTGAGCTGTGCAGCTGCCTGCCTAACTTAACCTTACCTTGGGAACACCGTATAATTTTTATCGTAATAACTTTTTTTCGAAATGCAACTAAATCTAAATCGGCTCATAAACGATGGAGTTCTAAAGCAACAAATATATAAAAAAAATATTAAAAAATTTTGGAATCAAACGATATTGATAAATCGATATTTTTTATGGTAAATGAAAATTTTGAAATCTGTCTAATTCCTGGAATACCCCATATATCTGTAGCTACATTCTACTAGATATCTATTTAGTAAATAAGAAAGCGTACATGTTGTATAATTAGGCAAATTGTGAATGTATTTTTTAGCTCATGTAATTATTAGCAATTCACATAGTAATTTCTTATGAAGACTTCTTCTCTTTGCTTACGTTCTGATTCCTAATGTTTATTACAAAACTATTTATTTAAATATAAACAAACATAATAACAGGTAACTCAATTTGGGTATCCTTATTAAATTATTGATAAAAACTTATTTTTTAAAATAAAACTCTTTTATTATTTCAATGTATTACAATAGTGAGAAGGAAATTATATCAGTTAAATAAGTGCCTAGACTTAGGTGACGAGCTGTAATGGGAATGTGGTAACTTGAAATAACTGCTTCGGTTCTGCAATCGTGATCGGTAAGGTCTTATAGACTTAACCCTCAAAGAAGAACTTGGCAAGTGTTAAATCAAACGATCTTGAAGATCGAAAAATACACTATCAATGATACGGCTGGGAAATTTGCAGCTCATTAGAGCGATTGTTACTGTTGATGTAAGGCGGCTGGTACCATCTTACTGAAACCAAAGTTTTCTGATGTCAACATTTTCCATATTATACAAAAAAAGTTTTGACAACAATTAAAGGAGTTAATTACCTTCAGACACAACCTTAATTTGTGCCACGGTAGACTGATTGGTAGCTAGTCTATCACTATGGAGGTTGCGGGTTCGATTCCTGCCAAAGACTATGGGTGTTTTCTGCAGACAAGCAAAAAGCTTCGCAGGTTGTGTTGTCATTAAAAAAATAAATGTTTAATTAATTAAATAATTTATTTAATTAGAATAATATTTTATCCTGTCTTAATTAAATACATATGTATATATGTGAATCAATTAAAAATTAATTAGATTATATCTGAAAACCTTTAATTGGTGCAACAATTGTTTTTTGAAAAACAAAAATTGTATTGTTGAAAACTAATTTTTCTAAAAAGTTCTGATTGTCTTTTGCAAAATGAATTTTGATTTAAAATTTTTATTTTAAATCCTATTTTACTTAAACTTCTATTTGCTTCTCTTATAATTTTGTGATGACTTATTCACTTTCCCTCGTACTTTTTACAAAAACGAAGCCATGAAGGGGAGGATTTTCATAAAATATTATTTTCAAAAAGTTCTTTGATGATTTCAGCTAAAGAGTAATTAATTTCTTACTGATAAAGAATTTCAAAACTACTGGAAAACTAAGTAAATAAAATAGGAGGAATGAAAATAACTTCCGGCTTTAAACATTCACATTAAGTGTAGGAGTATCTACTTTTCCATTTAATTGTAAATAACTCACGGGTAGTTGAAAAGATTTAAAAATTTTTAGATTTAAATATTCATAGAATCGTGAACATTTAATGAAGACGATGATTATTATGTTGCATAGCTATCAGTGTGGCTATGAACTGAAAAAAAAATATTTCATAAAAATGAAACCTGTTCGCACGTGTAGATTTGTTATTTTAAATCTTAATGTTTTTTATTATTTAATGGTACAACAAGCAGGACTCATGGTAGTTGTATATTTTTTAATAAAATCAACAAAACATTTTCGTTGCCTATACATCATTTAAACGGAAATTTTTAATTTAATTTTATAATTTAATAAATTCAGTTAAATCTAAATCTTCTTTAGATTTATTTGGAAATTCCAAGTTTTCTTTCTAGTGTTTTTTCTGCTTCTTCCCGTTTTGTTTTATATTTTTAGCAGAGGAAGCGTGAACATGCTCTGCTGAAATATAATAAGACATTTCAGCAAGTTGTGTAAAGGACATATTTTTTAAGTTGGTTGGCAATAGCAACAGCAACAGAAGCAAAAGAAGTAAAAAAGGATGCCATAGAAATTGAATAAGTTTTTTTTGCCTCCGGCTGCATCTTAAATGTTTTGTGTTAATAATCGACATTAAAAAATGTTATAAGCAAAAAATGAACAATATTGTTTAATCCTTGGAATTTAATACATACGACAAGTGCTTGGAAAAAAACACAAACAATGAAAAAAATAAAACTAAGGACGAGAACAAAAGTATAAAAGCCGAGAAAAGTTGAAATGAAACAAGGATGGTTCAGTTATTAAAAAAAGGGGTAATGTTAAAGAAATTATAATAATTTATAATTACTCTAATGGGAATTTTTTTAAACAAATCACAGTTTTTGTTTATAATAAACAAAAGATTTTGTCTTAAAAAATTTAATATTGAATAGATTTCTATGGGTGGTGCAGGATTTTGGAGTTTTTTATTTTAAGTGGGCATGGCACTTGCTATTTAAAGTAAATTTTTATCATCGTCTTACTTGGAAACTGTAATACGAAGAATCGTGCAAGTAACTCCCTTATTAATGTGCACAGTTTAAGAAAAAGTGGCTGGATTGGAATAGTGGTACCTTCATATAAGAAGATAAATAATTATTGAATGTCTGTGGAACTGTAACAGGCAGAGTTTTGAAGTTTTGTACAAGTAACTCCGACATTAATATTCATAGACTAGCAAATAAAAAATGGATGGGAAAAGTGGGCGTGGATTCTCTCATACAAAGTAAAAAGTTATTATCGTCTAAATAAAGAACTATAATAGGATGAATCTTAAAATTGTGCATAAATAACCCCATATTAATATGCATAGTCTAGCAAAAAACACTATAAATTGTAAGAGTGGGCGTGGTACCTTTAATACAAAGTTAAAAATTATTATCTTGAACCTACGGATATATAATAAGTGGAATATTGAAATTGTGCACAAATAACACCCATTTTAATTCGCATAGTCTGCCATAAAACTAACGCTAACTAACTAGATTAGACGTGGTACCTCTGATACAAAGTGAAAAATTATTATCGCCTACATAGAGAACTACATTAGGATGAATCTTGAAATTTTGCAGAAATGACACCCATAGCCTAATATTGCTGAATTGGAACAGTGGAAGTGGTACCTCCCATATAAACAAATTATTTATCACATTGTAACTTCGGTTGTATTTTTTAGCTGCATCGGATTTTTTTTCTGCATAAGAACTATCGATATCGATTACTATGGTTTGACAGCTAAGAATGTGAAGCTGTGTTCTGACGTTTCTGTTCAGTAAGGTTTGGCAAGTCATCATGAACCGTTTAACGCGACGACAAAGCTTGCGAATTGTGGAGATTAACTTTGAAAAAAAATTCGGCTCGAATTGTTAATAGACCACTTCGTCCATTTTACGTCAAAATAATCGACCTAGTGAGCGAGCAATTCGTACACCTGTAGAGCGTTTTCGCACTAATTTTGTTCTTCCCGACTCAAAACCATCAAGAAGTCAAAGAAAAATGCGTACCGAAGAAAATGATGCTGTTGTAGCTTGACATATTGTAGAAGACGCCGAAATGGCAATTTGTCATTGCTCTCAACTTGTTGGCCTTTGACGGGGAGAATATTGCAGACGGAAAATTTTGGCCGGAGATGAGCATTATCTCAAAAGTATTTTGTTTAGTGATGAAGCTCAGTTTTGGTTGTCAATAAGCAAAATTGCCAACTTCTGTTCTTATCATAAACACAATGAGCAGACCGAGTAACACGAATTGTCTATACTAGTGAGCGCCGTTTTTACTCGCTGGTCTTCTCTGTTTATTTTTATCAACTAATCGTTACTCGTGTGCAATGAACAGATATGAATTTAATGAAATATTGATCATCTTTTAAGCTACGTTTTTTGTGCCCATGCAATGGTTTAGTGCATATGCGAATTAAATCTTGGCCATACTTTTATTTTTAAATATTAATTTTTATTTTAGTGGCAGGGGTAGCGAAGTCCACCGAGGATCCCTTATCAATGCATATAATAAAATAATAACTTATTTCCATCTGTCTGTCTGCTTTTCGTTTTTGTTCGCAGCACGTAAACACTACTGGATGAATTTTAACAAAATTGTTTGAGGAGGTACCTTAGTATCCAGGTCCCAATATAGGATACCTTTTTCCGCCAAAATATTTTATTTCCAAGATAAAGTGGAGAAAAAGCAGAGAAAAACGCAAGTTCCGGTTTAAAGGTTCTGAAATTTTCGGTTTAAAACTGCGATATTTTTAACACGTTTATATTCACCACGGTTATTATTGCTTTTTATTTTTGAAAGTGGGATATTTTAACAACTACTGTGCAACAGATGGCGCCAGTTGAATAAAATTTGTATGTAATTTGTATTTTACTTTCTGGAATTACAATGTTATCAAAATATTTTAAACACAGAGGTTTACAATAATTTTTTTAATTTTAGAATTTTTTTATAAATTTTAGAATTTTATCCAGGGATGGGTAACTTTATATAAAGTAAATACCTAAAACATAACTGAAGCACTATAAAAGTAAGATTCTTTAATTGGTATGGAATACTTTCAAAGCAAAATATTGTCAGGGCGCCCTCGACGCCGCGGGCACTGCTAGTATATAATTATAAAATCCATTAAGTTTTTTATAAAACTATATTTTCCTCTATGCTGATTGTATTATTTATGTATTGAGATATAATCTTTCTTGCCTTTGTGCATCCACTACTTACATTTAATCTATTGAAATTTTACTCACTTTTTTCCATTTTCAAATTTTTCTCTGTTGGTCGCTTCTTCCACTACTTATTCCTTTTTAATGTCCCTCTTGATTTTAGGTGAGCAGTAATAAATTTCCAGCATTTGTGTATGAATTTTTATGAGAGTTGTTTGTCGGTCTGTTTGTTTGCTTGTTGTTACACGGCACTGGGGGAATATAAACCTTTGACCTATGTTGGTTAACTGTTTTGTTGTATACCACATAACGCTGTGGCTGATAACAGCATTTTGTATTCAAATATGTTTATAAGATCTCCAACTATTGCTGCTGTCGGTAAAAGCGACAAATAACACAACAATGAAGTTGATGAGAAAAAAAAAGTTAAGAAGCAAAAGAATTACAAAGAATACGTATTGGAACAACAACTTAATATAGTATTAAGTATACGAGGATTGTGGCAGAACTAACTGACTTGATGTAAAGAAAGCGGCCCTAAAGGCAAAAAATGCATAAAAATAAAGCTTAATATTAAACATTTTTTCAATCATTTATATTTCGGCTTTAATTTGTTCACACACATAAATTACGGTTTTGATTCATTGATTGATAAAAAAAATTTCGGGTAAAGGAAATTATGTACCAGAGAACAGTAAAAATCATATTTTGCTTGATATCATCATAAACAAAAGTTCTTATTCACAATTAATTATCAAACAATACTCAGTGCTGAATAAACTTATCACCGTGGTGAAGAACGCTGATTTTATTCAGTTGGGATTCCAGTTATCGCACATGTTTTATTCACATTAAATCACTCAATAAAACCCAGCATAGGATAAAATCAACATCAGATTAGCGAACGTTGATTTTCGTGATTGAACATTATTTATTAACATTTAATCACTCAACCAATCCATCATAGAATAAAGTAAACGTTGGGTTGCTGAAAATTCAGATTGGTGCACGTTGATTTTGGTGATCGAAAATGTTTTATCAACACTTAGTAACTTAAGAAAACACATCATATGATAAAACCAACATCAGGTTGGTGAACGCTGATTTTGTTTAGTTGCGAGCATGGTAATCGATCATAATTTATTCACATTTAATCACTCAAAAAAACTTATCGTAGGATAATATCAACATCGGGTTGGTGAACGCTTATTTTTTTTAGTTGCGAGTATTGTGATGAAACATGTTTTATTGCAACATGTTTTATTGTTTTATTGTAAATAAAACATGTTTCATCAGAAAATCCATCATAGAATAAAATAAAGGTCGGGTTGATGAAAGTTGATTTTATTTAGTTGCGAGTCCAATGATCGAACATGTTCTCTTCATATTTAATCACTCAACTAAATCCATCATATGATAAAATCAACATCGTCTTGGTGAACTTTGATTATGTTTAGTTGCGGTGTAAACAACGACTACAGGCGAAAAACAAACGAGAATGGCAGGAACATACGGCTGGTAAACCTCTCATGTGTATTCTAATGAGAAATTATTTGGACCACGTAGTCATTATTGAATAATAAAGCTGTTTTAAAATACGTAATCAAAAAAAAAAAAAAAAATACTTCTCCGTTTTAAAACAACCATTGTCATTGAGTAGAAACAAAAGTTTGCTACTAATGAGCTGAACTGAACTTAGGGGCTGACTTCACTAAGGAGCTGACTAAACTCTTGAGCTGAAGTGACCTGAGGAGCTGAACTGAACTAAGGAGCTGCATTACCTAAGGTGTTGAACTAAACTAAGGTATGAGGTAAGTGTTGTGTAGTGATCACTTAGATTAGTTGAACGATTAGTTCAACTGAACTAGGTCGTTCATGAACTACACAACCTTAGATTTTTGCTTTTCTTATATTATTCTACTTCTAATTCTTAAGCAATTGGTATTCAACGTCTTATGATTAAAGTCACAGAGCCAACGAAAAGCTTTAGCTTAACATGTAAAAGAAACGGGTCATAATATAGATTTTAAAGGCGTAAAAATATTAGCCGGGGAGAAAAAAATAAACAAACGATATACTCTCGAAAGTTTAAGGATGCAACAACGCATACAAAAATCCATCAACACAAAAGAAGACAAAGACAAAACAAAACTGCAATATTCCATTGCAATAGAGTGATAAATAAAGTTCTGTGATATTAGTATCTAAGTTTAGCTGTGATATTTTCCTGTTAAAAATTATTATTTAAATTATACATTTAAGTGTGTTGTGTTGTCCGATATTTTATAATTTATTTAATGATGTAAACGGAAGCGAATTGTAAGTTAAATTTAAATATTAATGTCGCCTTATAAATATATAACATTGGAATTTATCGTCAGAATCATCTATAAAATTTCTCTTGAAGAAATGACTTGTTTTATTTGCATCAAATTAAAATAAAAAGCTACTCTAACACAATAAAAATTATAATTGGTCATAAACAATCGTTGATTGATTTCTATAGTATCAATTTCAAATGTCTGGCTATAATGGTTCGAAAGTTAACACCGTTTATATCAAAAACTTCTAAGGGATTACCCTTAAATTTTTAATATTATTTTTCGTACATCCTATATGTAATTTTCGAGCGTCTCTCTGTTACGGACTTAAATATAAATACATGTCCTTACAAATTTCCCATTGTATATGTGGGCACCCTTTAATTTTTAACTCTATATTTTATATTTTTTGGTGTAGCGAACATACCACTCCTTATTCAACGTAAATTTTAATCAGTTTAAAGATAAAGCCATATACGTCTAAATCCAGTCAGTGTTTTATTGAGACACCCTTTAGTTTTTAACTTAATCCTACTGTTTTTAATAAATTTATGTGAACATTTCAAGTGTTTAGCTACGACGATTTAACAGAGAAAGGCCTATGACAGAAGTCTATACTTTTTTTTTAGACAACACTACCTGCAAAGCCATACATACGCTGTTCCGCAGAAAAAACCCAGAGTATTTGGTGGGAAACGAACCCTTAACTCATAGACTGATGAACTTGCGCTGTACCAATTAGTTAATCGATGAACTCAGGTATAGACATCAGAGCAATATGTTTGTACAATTATCGCATCATTTTGCTACTGACCTCGTTTAAGCAAAAAGGAAATGTTTATTATTAAACAAGAAAAGAGAAGGAAAAAACATGAAGGAAAATCAAAAGAAAAATCTAAACTTTTTGTGTTTACAACAAGGGAATCGAAAAAGTTTTTCTTTTCGCTTTAAAGTCGTCATAATTGGTAATTTTGTATTTTCTATACTCGATGGCAATTTTGTTGCTGTTATTGCTGCTGATACTGCTTTTTTCATTCTTTTGTAAAACTGCAGTGCGACAAGTGTTTCGAAAGTAAAAGAAAAGTAGTTGTTGTCTTCCATTTATTTGGTTGGCTGGTTTGTAGTTAGTTTCTTGCTTGGTTGCTTCGATGGTGTGAGGACTTATGGGATGCGGCTCAAACAGCAAGTAAGCAAAAGAGTAGTGGAACAATTGAGATGTGTTTGGACATAACCAGTGCAAGTAGTATGACATTAAAACTTGCTTACACTTAACTCAAGATATTGTATTACAATTTACACCAAAAACTTGATGTTGTTTTTCACTGACAAAACTTTAACTTTTCATTCTTTACATTTTTCTTTTATTTGTTTAATATCTTTTTGAAGTTTTAAGTATTTTGCTTTTGTTGGTTTTTGATTTTCTATTATTATTTTTGTGTGTTTTCTTCCATCTTTTGCAATTGACAATACTCATACGCAAAGTGGTACTTCACTGCAACTTACTAACAATAAGTTTTGAAAAGTACTTTACAACAATTATGTTGATGTTGATTTTGGTGTTGCTGTCGTAAATGCTGTTGCAGCCGCTAATATATTTTTTGTTTTGTTCTGTTCTATTCTGTTTATATTTGCTGTTGGTTTGTTTTTCTTCTAAACAACTTATTTCTATTATTTTTATTTGGAATTCATCACGTTTCTAAAGTATGGTTATGTTTCAGCGATTATACTAAAAATTGTCAAGAGCCATGATGACAACAACGACAACAACAACCACAATAAAAACAAAATCAAAAACTAAATATTAGTTATGTTTTGAATTATTATCTTTCTTATTACCTACAAACATTTTGTTATAAACGAAGCGGAATAATGTCTTTAAGCGAAATGAAGAAAATATTACAAGAACAAAGGATCGTACAGTGAAGGACTAAATAATCACAAAATTTGGCATATTGAAAATACTTTTTTTGAAAAAAGGAATTTTTGAAAATATTATCTAATGAAAGTTCTATTTGAGAGAATTTTTATAAAACTAGAAATTTTTTGTAAAACCAGAAATTTTTTTGTTCAACTTTCGAGAAAAAAAAGAATTTCTGAGAAAAAAGTAAAATATTCTTTTTGTATAAAAGTACTTTTTGACATTTCTAATAAAGATCCTATTTGTAAAAGCTTGTTTGTAAGTAAGTTTGTTTTTGGTAATAAGAGGCTCGTATTTGTTTTTGAGAAAAAAATATCTTTAGCAAATAATGATGCATATAGTTACAAATTTTATATAATTTTATTAAGTACTAGGTACTTAATAAAGGACAATAAAAATTTTTGGATTTGCTTTATTACTTTTATATTTATGAAACAAAAACTGCTATAAGTACAAATATGTACTCATTTTTACACCTCACTGTATATATCTTGTATACTATGTTTAAGAGTATATAAGTATTCGCCAGCTAAATACTGGCTTTGCAATATCTGAACTAACCTTTAGAAGGTTTCGTTGCGTAAGTTGAAGTCTTTATATCAATTTGAGCAGATTCGAGTATCACGGTTATATTCACCCGCTTTTTCACTGTATTTAGCTTTTTATTAGACGATGTTGCCCCGTTGTCATTTATCCTCGACACCAATCTCCTAATTTCGTGACTGGAAGTTGTGACATAGATTTATATTTAATAATTGTAGGTTTTTTTTCTTGGTTCATTCTTAGGTTTCTGGAGTATTTTTATTCCTTACTGTAGAAAAGTTTTTGCATGATATAATTCTTTAACTCGTTTTAGAATATTATAACATACATAAAAGATAATGTCATATACACAGCTAAACATACACATACAGCAATAGCAAAAAATCATAATTCCTAAATTATTAACCGAAAAATACACACACAAGTGGAGGATAATATTTGAGCATAAAAACTTCATTATAATTTTTATTACACTTCACTTCCTGTATTTGTTCTTAAATTATGTGTTGTCGCAGTAGAAATAACCTTAAAAAATGAAGAACAAAAACAAAAAAAATTATAAAAGATTTAAGTAATGAAAAACCTAAATACATTTAAAACAAGTAGAGGAGAACAAAGAAATTGAGTAAAGTGAGTTTATTATTTCTGCCAGCTGTATTAATAATGATGGCCGTAAACCAAACAAAGAATAAACATCAACCAAAAACTAAACTTAGTCGTAACTAGAAGTGAAGTGAAGGGGGGAAATAATGAAGAAAGTGCTTTTCTTTGATTCTTAAGTTTTCATTTCTCATTGTTTGTGGGTTTTTGTGTGTGTCAACTTTACGTATTTATTATAATTTTCCACTGTTGAGTATTTTTTAACATTCAGAAGGCCCTGTTAAGCTTTTAATAATATCGTAGATGTTTGTCGCTGTTGTTGGTTTAATATTTTCTTTAAGGACTCCATAAATTAAAGTATTTTGTTTTTCTCTTGTAGTTAGGAAAAAAGGATTATGATGGTATCATTATTGCACCTTTATAATATTTAAGTCTCAAATAGTATTATTATTTTCTAACACTAACACTTGCTGCTACATATAAAGTAAAGCAACATTTAGGTTTATTACAAACATATCCTGTCGAATATGTTTTTATGTATGACGTACTTACTCTGCTGTTGCTGCTTCTGTTGCTGCTCCTCGTTTACCTCAAGTGCCTGCCCATAACTTTGATTTCCGCCGTTAGTGTAAAGTGTTTGCTGGCCTTTTAGTTGCTTTTTTTATTCTTTGAAAGTTTCTTGTTTTAATTTACATTAACAATGAGTGACAAAGAAGAAATATTAACTGCATAGTTTTCTTAAACTTTTTACTCCGGTCTTTTTTATTTCATATTGTCTAGAAGACAGAAAATAATCTTCGCAAAAAAAAGTTTAAATGGATGATGAAAAAGGATGATTTAGTCAAAGTTGACGATTATTAATTAACTGTAATGACCTCTAGATTTAAATGACTCTTTGGATTTACATTTATTGAGTACGGAAATGAAGCATTTAAAAACTGGTTTGCAAACGAATGAATATCAGAGTGTGTTAGTGTCACTAGAGCAAGAGTATGTTAATGTAAAGAAGTTGTGGAAAGGAAGTAAATATATAGGAATACAACGGAACATTATAATAATTTATCGCTTTGGTTTGAACATTAAATAAAAAAAATTAACACAAAATGAAATTTTACCAAACAAAAAAATTAAAGAAGTTTGATTGCTTACAGTGAGTTCAGGTTTTAATATGGATTTTAATGGACCTGTTTGAAGCTATAGGTTCAGAGAAGGAGAAGGTATAATTATATAATTATATATTATACCTTCTCCTTCTCCTTCTATATAATTATATATTATATATATAATACGCACATATCATATTGATTGCAATTTTATGTAAAAATTAGGATATGAAAAACATATAATAATATGGCGAATTTTAACCGAACATCGTGATAATAAAGAATTCCTTCACCATTTATTAGTTTCAGAATTTAATGTAATTAATTTTTTAATCAATTTAATTATACATTTTATTAAAAAATGACAAAAAATTTTCTTTTTAAAGTATTGAAAACAAATGCAATCATCTAAACTTTAGCCAAGATTACTAAACCTAAAAAAAAAATTAGCTGAAGGAGAAAATTCAGCCGAATTTTTGTAAAATGCCTATCAAAAATTTCAACAACTGTAAAGTGTGTTTATGACATAAAAAGACATTTTAAACACTACCCTAAACTACATAATGTAAGAACAAAAATTTTAAAATCATTTGAGTAATTTATACTTATGTAAGAAGGAAGGCCAATATCTTTATGGGTTCCTTTTTGTATCACTTCGTTCCTCAATAGTTCTGGTACCCGACTTACATTGAGTCCTGTGCTGTTACTGGCCCTTAATCTCGACTACAGTGATTGTGAACTGTCGACTGATAACTGTCGACATTTTTCTCATCGACATTCTATCGTAATTACTAACATTTCTTAAAGGATAAGGTCCCACATAACATCCATATTTAATATATGTCTGTTTGTGGCTCTTAGCCTAATGCTGGCTAGTGCTGAAAATTCACATACAATATGTAACCTCAACATCTTTCAAGCTCAGCGTGCAAATGTCGTCTTCCTTTTTTTCATTTTGGTCACATGAAAGCAGATCTTTTATCTCAGGAGTAGAGGTTAACCTTTCTAACTTTTGTGAGGTTGTCAGCCAATCTTTTCCGAATTTCCGCAGCTCTTTTAGAGACCATCCTCTTTACTTTTAATGGCTGGATAACCAAGCAAATCCCTGTAGAATTTTGTTAAATTTTCAGAGGTAAGTCCGGAGTTCGGTAGATATAATTATGCCAGCCTATTAACAGTAATAAGGCTTAACTTGAACTATACAATCGATATACCGACTCTATACTCAGTTACAGCGTGCTATAACCTTGAATCTTCCAACCGAAGGCCAGAAAAAAACTAACCTGAGTAATATTTGCTAGCCTTGGAAAAATGCTAGCAAATATTAGAGTCTCCGTGATGAGAAAGAAGGCCGACAGTTTCCAGTGGACAGTTTGAAATCACTAATATCCAGAGAAAGGCTGGTGGTACCGTGTGACTCAATGAAGGTAAGGTTGTCTATAATCATTACGAACGGAAGGGGCTTGATAAGGGGCCCATTAAGAAATCTTTGAAAAACATATGCCGAATAACTTGGTAAATTTTGTTTACATAATTAATTATTAATTTAATAAAATTGTTTTCTTTTTAATTCTAATGAAATATAATAAAAATGTAATCATACAGTAAAGAGTTAACCACAATCTTAAGTAATAAATATTAAAGATATTCTTCTAATAAATTCATCAAATATTGTGTGTTAAATTTATGGTATTCTTGCATGTATTTGTGACATCTTTTATAGGATACGCACTCTATATTTTCCCCCAACAGGTGTACTAATTAATTTATTTATTCATTTGAGAAAAAGGACAATTTCAAATAGAAGGTTGTGTTGGTAAATGAAATTAACACAACATTATAAACTCAATTACAGTTAAATATACTAATCTAAGGCAACATTTGTGTTTGTGTGAAACACACACAAATAATTAAGTATGCGCGGGTGAACGTACCACACTAATTTGTGCAGAGTAAAGAAATATTTAGCCATTATTAATAATTTTGTGTTTACATTTTTTGTAATTTGTCGGACTCTTTTAATAAAATCAAATAAATAAAAGTTTAATTCAAACTTCTGTAATTTTAGGGGGTACCATACTCAAATGGGTAACATGAAACCCTATTATTATTGCTCTGATGTCCGTTTGTCAGTCTGCTTCAGGACTTTATCTCTTGAACTGTAGTATCCAGACACTTGAAGTTATTAAAAAAGATGTATTTTTATGGCCACTCTAACAACAAATAAAAAATTAAGTATAATAAAATTGATTGAAATCTCTAATGATTATATTAATGAATTTTTATTACAGGAAATAAGTAGCATACTTTTGGGGTAAACATAAAATAGCACCTTTAAGGACTTAAAAAATGTATAAACCCAAACCCGTAATGAAGTTGACAAGCTCTAAAAACATATAAATATAAACATAGGAAAATAAAAAATGAGAAAAAAGATCCCTCTAAGAGAATAAAATATTAACAAGGTAATAAATTGAGGTTATGTGCGAATGGCATATTGTCGTTTTGTCTTTTTTTCGCATGTTGCAAAGTGCAAAGTTATATTATCGTTTTTGTATTGCACTAAAATATTATACATGTTACCAGTAAGAAATATATTTTAGAGTTTTGTGTTGTCTTGGCATTTGGATACGAAAATAATAACTACATAAAAAACAATAGAAATATTTTTATTATTTAGGAAACTTACTGATGGTATTTTCATGAAAAGTGAAATATTTTACAGTGGTATGAATGTTGTGTTTGAGCCCGATTTGTACTTGGCCGATTTTTGTTTTAGTATTAAAGATTTTTTTATTTTGAAATATAATAATTGTTTAGAGCGTTTCAGATATGTTTATTATTACTGGAAATTGGTAGTCAATACTCCACAGCTTTCGAAAATGCCAAAAATACGTTTTCAAACTTTTCAAATTTCGATACTCTGGCGCTTTATGCCTGACGATTAATATTAAGATGCTTGTCCTCCATTCGTGTGCCGACAGGCATTTTCTTAGCCAACCAACCAAGGTGATCACGCCCTAAAAGGTGAACAAGACCAAGAAATACATGTTGGATGACAGCCGACTAAACAGTAAAAGGCGATGGCGTTATAAAAGCGCTGTGACATTGCAACTTAAACTTTTCTATTGAAAATTACTGAGCTCAAAACTAGATTTTTTTGTGACATGTACTAAAAATACCATAATAAGGAACGTGGTAACGGAGGAAGGGGTTACATTTTTTCGGGGATGTTTAAAAACTGCCGGTCTTCTTACAACTGGTTGAAAACATTTAAGCATAGCGACAATAAGTAGTAATTGGTACTTATATTGAAGTGTCACAGCAAATCGGATTAAACATTAGATGAATTACAGTTTTATGTATTTAATAAATTTAATATTTGCATCATTTCCAATTTTCTTTTTAAACTATTAATCTTAGTCAATAATTATTATCGATATTATGTCGAATATAGAAATGTATTGATTATGGTCACTATCGATAGTTTGCCATCACTAAATCATAGTGCAAATTTGCTGCCACAATTTTACAATTTCAATTGTACTTAATTAAGTTGTCAAATAAATTGTTATCAATTTTGTTGACATGGTGACTTGACTGACCTGCATTTGTATTGTTGTGAATTAACTTAACAAAAACAATTTAAGACTTAAATGCATATAAGCGGTTTAATATAGATAGTGAAATCTCAGCAATTGCTAGTTTTATAGCTAAAGGTTAGCTGCGATTCTATCAATCAGTAATTCTTTACAACTTAAATAAACAACAGACGATTGTGTTTTTCCATGGTGGCCCATAAAAGAGATAACATGTTTACACACAGAACGACAAACAAATGAGACGTTTTTATACTTTACATATAGCTTTTGTTTTAACGATTTATATGTGAGCACAAAAATAAACTAAAAATTTAAGGTGTAGAAATTAATACTTTTAGACATTGTGGTGAAAAAAAAACTAAAGTAATCGTTTTTTTGCGGTCATAATATCATTAGTTCATTTATGATTTGCGTGTCTTAAGGATATTAAAAATGAAAATGAGATTAGTTTATAATTATACCCGACCGACAACATGTTTTAAAAATTCACAACACAAACTCAGTTGCAACAAGGAGACGACTTGACTAGTTTGCACAAAAATATTTTTATATTTCTGTGATTTTTCCTTGTAACTCTGCTAATATTTTTTTTTGTGAAAAAAAAAAAACACATTTACATGTAGACATCACTGATTTTTGTGTTAATGTAGGTAAGTACGAGCAGTATTCTTTCGTTTTTGTCTTGTGAAGTTGTACGTTGAAGGTTTCAATTTTAGTAATTTATTGTTTTTAATACAAATTTAAGTACTATTTTAGTCAGCTTGGCTGACTATCTGGCTGTCTATTAGTGCAATGGTGCATTAGTTTTTGCCTATTTCCCTAAAAAGAATTCTTAATTTTAAAGTGCTCCATTTGTTAAATTAATCTTTTCTTTTTAACTTTGATTTAATGTTCGTTCACAGCCATTGAAAATGTTAAACATTAGTTGGGTAATTTTTTCTTCTTTTTTCTAACAAAATTAAATTATTCTTTAACAACTTTTTTGTACACCCACCAAAAGCACTTGAAGAATATCACACACATATACATACGTGAACATTAAATTAAACACATTTGTAATCGTAAGCAATCCCAGCAAACAAAATTGTATATGTTTGAATTTTTCTTCTTTTGATATACTTATATAGGGAATGTTTCTTGTGGAAATTCATGTTATTTCACAGGTTACCTGAAATACTATTTTTTTTTAAGATTTCATACTCTAATATTTTTACCAGTTAAAGGTTTTAATTGGTTTCAGATTAAAATTTAATGAAATAATTGATGTTATGCTATTCTCCAGTTAGAGAGCAAACTATCTTAATCAATGGCTTCCAACGGACTCTGTTGTGGGCTGTTCTTAATGCCTCGTTCCATGAAACGTCCACTGAATGCCATCTGGTTTTTCGATGTTTATTATTGACAAGACATCATCTGGGACAAAGAGGAAAAGAAGTGGTGACAGAACACAACTCTGGCGTACTCCCACATTGATAGTGAAGGTCTCAGACGTTTGACACTTGTATAGCACCTACTCTTGAGTATGTTCTCAACATATGTTATTATGTTCTGCAATGAAATATGTAATTAATTGTTTTAATTATTTGTTTAATTAGGAAATTTATTCTTTTTTAAACAAATAAATATTTGAGTTGATAGCGATACAAAGTGATGCCGGCTCAAAAGCAACGACGATATTGCCAACTCCAAATAGTATTAGAGGGATTGTTTCATGTTCAAGGTTATAGTTTGCAAGATATGATAATTTTTGAACCAAGAAGGGAACCATTATCGGGTTTTTTCATTTTCCTTACTTAAGGGGTCGTCCAAATCACTTTAAAAATTTAATAAAGGAACTACACCTAATTTATTCTATTCTTCTATTCTAGCTTTGTTAGAAATAACAAAAATTTCCCATTGATTATGGTTCTACCTCACGAATAGCTCGGGTGATATTTGCGTTAGGGATGTGTATTGTTTGTGGAATATTCCAAAAATGAAAAAAACTTAAGGGCTCAAATAGCGGCTGATAACACGATTACCGAATGTATTGGGATAAAATGTATTGTTTAATCGGCTGTGGTCATATTTAGCCATCTTGCTGAAACCGAAATTTATTCCCAGCAATGACGTGCAGGTTTTCTGCAGCGATAAAAATTCGTCCGATCAGAAAAGATGATTTTTTTTGCGAAATTCGATGTTTGATTGGATCTTCTGTAAGGTCTAAATTAAGGAAGTATAATGAAGTGGATGGTTGTTTTTTTTTTTAAGAGAAGTAACAGGCAATTATAATTAACTATATTAATGGATGTAGTAGAGATGAGACAGGTTGTAAAATATTTCGGTTTCTTATGAACCACTACAGGTATCTAAATGAAATTTCACATAGACTTAGCCGAGGAATTTTTGAATGGAGCTGCTAACGGCTACAAACAAACTCTCTCTTAAATATCATACAGAAGAGACTAAGAAGTGACATCTATAAATAAAAAGCATAAAAATGTTGCGAGGGTGCAAGTCTGTGCTGTAGATATAAATGTAATTATGTTTATGTGTAAACGTCATGTTAGTTGCTGTGGTAGAAATGCTAATTATCTTCAAATACCAACATAGTTGAACAAAAAATGTTTCATGTTAAACTACCAGTATGTACAAATTTTTATTTAAAGTTTTGTTGTTTTTTTTTTTGCTTTTCTTATATCGACCACATACACATACACGTATGTACAGTGTGTCTTTAAAGTGTGAGTTTGTATAAACACACGTAAAAGTAAATATGTAAATGCTAAAGTGCATATGCCACATACAAATTGTATATTAGGGCGGTCCCTTAAAGTTTTAATTATTTTAAAAAGTAAATATTTAACAGGGAGATAAAATTTACTTTAAATTTATTTGTGCGAGATTTTCTTTTGTTTTTAGATAATTTTCAAATTAAACATATCCGATTGGAGTGTTAGAATAGACACATAATTTATATCATTGTTGGTAGGCCAAATCCCCTACAAAACAATTACTTTGTTTCCTAAAACTTGAAGCATTTAGATTCTTCATACTGGGTAAAAAATATTCTATTCATCACCGTTTAGGTCCATGTGTACCTACATATGGTATCTGAGTCTATAGACTTATTGGAATAATAAGAAAGCATTGCAAACGGTAATTTGATTTGGTCTTTCACATTAGTTTTTGAAAAACGTAATTTTTATAAAAAAAATTCGAAAATCGTTTATATATTTTTATTTCATTTATTATATACGCTATGGCAACACCGACCGCATTAGGTATTGTTGTAGTCTCAATTTTTCGTTATCTTTTATTTTAGCTCTGTAACTGCGACCATAGTGGGCTTTTATAATTACGATTTTTAATTTGAATATGTTGTTGACCAGTATCCGACTACAGTCGGCTATTTTTTAATTTTATTATAGGTCAGAATATATGCAAAATCTTTCTTAATCATTAATTTACTAAAACTTATGGAATGTGTATCGGTGCTACCTTCCATGTCTCGCATCCGTACAAGAGTGTGGATTTTCGATTCGAGTTGAATATTTTTAGTTTCTTCCTTCTATATTTCTATACTGACTTAAGTTGTCAGAGAGCTTGATCGTCTTTGTTTATACGGCTAGATATGTTGGCTTTAGGTCCACCACTTTGGTCCAATAAACTTCCAAGGTAATACAATGATTCTACTTCATCAAGCGTTTGGTTCTGTATGCACTTTTTTAAATAATATGCTTATTGGAAACTCAACTTGAATCACACTTTAGTAACGATAAAACATACCATACATTGCGCCAAAGCTCGAGTAAGTCAATATGTACGAGTAGACCCCACAATCTTCGAAAATTATCTTTAGCCTTTCCTATATATGGTTAAGTAGCTCTAAGAGACTTCAATTTACCATTGGTTTTCAATTTTTGGTCCGAAGGAGGTTGTATAAATCGAACTGTAATTTCATTTAAGTTAGAAGTACAGACATGTTTTCCATTTTAGCAAACAAGGCCATCCTAATGTACATATACATATATATAATTGCAAGCGAACCTTCTAATGGAATATACAAAATAATGAACATGCACACCTAAAATACCTATACAGTCCGTGCGTTACAAATTACAATCCATTATGAGAAATAAAACAAAACCTGTATTAGTTGCTTAAATTTTTTAGTTTCGCTAATTTTGTGTTGTGGCCAATATTTTTATTATCTTCGGAACTAAATTGGTGGTGTTAATTGGCCACCTCGGAGCTGCTTTTGCGTCCTTTAGATTTTTCCTAGTGGGGTGCCGAAAAAGTTATGCTATGCGGGTAATTTAGAAATGATCCAAACTTTTAAGAAAAATATATTTTGAGACATTCGTAAGATATTGGACTGACAGGATAAGCTTCGAATAACTATCGCGAAATAGCCGCGATAGTTACATGAATGAAATCGTGCTCCATAAATAATGGGAATATTTCTTATTTCTAATAAAATATACTTGTATGTGAACCACCCGCTGCATCCGCCTAAATCAAAATTAGGTTTTTCATATAGTCAATTTGTAGGTCAACGCCTTAAAAATTACCAAGAATGAGACAAAACACCAGGAGGCCTCATTCGATCACCGAAGATCATGAAGACATTTCGGATAGACTGAACGCTATTATCCACGCTAGGTGATTAAAATATTTTTCTTAGCATGTAAAGGTTAAATTAACGATAACCAACTCTTAAAATAAAAATTTTAAAATTTCTAATTGGTACCAATTCGAGTGGCGACCTCTGTATAACATCCCTTATATTTAATTTTGTATACGAATATAAAACACATAAATTCAAACATTATACTTGTGTATAAAATGATCTACTAAAAAGTAAAGAAATATTATATTTATAAGATTTTGTTCTCGTATTATAACTCGACCGACGTCCCGTTTAACGAGTATTTAAAAATTTTATATTTGAAAACTAGAGGAGGAAATCCTTCATTCACTACATGTCGATGCAATTAGTAGCACGCAAATTGTTACGAAATAAAACATGTAATGGAAAATGCTTTGTGGTCATGTTTTCAAGTATTGATTTTTATTTTGTGAGCTTTAGCCTTAAATTTCTTACACGCATTCAATTAAGGTTTCTTTAGGATAAAATGGCAACACAACCCCACAACTTAAATATTCAAGTTTAGGAATTTTAAATTCATTAAAATTATATGAAACCCAAACACACAATTTCAAAAGATTGCCTTTAAATTAAGGTTGCTTAACAGAAGGTTTATTGTTTGTGTAATTTTCTCATTTGAGATTTTTAGTGTCGCTATTTTTTGACAGTTTCTTTTTTGATTTTTTTGACTTTTGTGCCAACGTGAAATAAGCTAATTTGAAATCGAATTTTATCATACCAATATTTTGTTATCAAAATTAATCGTCTATGATAAGTATTTCATTTTATAGATAATTCTGCAGTGCTGCCAGGTGCAGCTGTTCAAATGGGCTAGCTTAATCCTAATAAGAAGGATCTTAATCCAATCTTGCCGCTATGCTTGATATTATGCTGATATTACACTGAACAACAACAAGGAGGTTCTTGATTCAATATTGCTGCTATAAAATTTAAATTATTCTGTGTATTATAAAAAAGTAAATCTTAGAGAAAAATCCAACCGCATTTGGGCAATTTTTGTGCTTCCTTGTGGAAGCGGATTTATCTTAAAATACTTGGAAAGGTGCAGACATTGTCCTCATTGGTGTTCACATTACAGCACTCTTTTCAATAAATTTTTCTATAAAAACCTTTAGGACGCTTAGTTTAGCTAGAAAATAAGTTTTTAGTTTTTTATATAAAAAGATTTATTTTTTTAATTAAAGATCGATTTTTATGAATTTTATAAGTGATCACAGATATTCGTCCTTTTGCCCGTTGGTTAGCTAGAAAATGACTTTTCATTTCTTATATAAAAAAATTTAATTTTTCAATTAAAAAACGATTTTTTTGAATTCTTTAAGTGATCGCAGATTTTCCTCCTTTTGCCCGTAGGACGGCTAGTTTAGCCAGAATACTAAAAACTCAGTTTTTTAAATAAAAAAAATTAAATTTTTTTATAAAAAAGTTTGGAGACAAGTTTGTAGTCTTATGTTTGTGTTTAAATACTTGGGCCAATGCAATAATACTTTTTGTGATTTACTGTTGCATTTTTTCCTCCAGTCTAACGTTTGCTATCACTTGTGCAATTTTTTCGCCAAATTAAATTTTACAATTAAAATTAAATTTAAATTATTTAAATGTCCTGAAAGTTCCCTAATTGCATCAACTTCTTCTTTAGCATATCTTAACAGATTTCAATTGCATCCACTGCAGTTTCCTTAATTGAAAAGTAATAAGGTAAAAGAGATTAATAGGAGAAGAAAAAAAAGGAAAAGGCTGATTATCAACAACTGATAATTAAATTAAGTATTTCAAGATAAATGTTGATACATAAAGTTACACAGCAATTAACGCCTTCACTTCTACTTCCCCTCCACCTATAATGAAATTTCAATTTAAAAGCGTACTTGAGCTGTATCGTGTATCGAGATTGTGTATTAAAAACTAATTAGATTCTTTAAAGTATCAACGACAGCAACAACTTTAGTTGATCGGTTGGTTGTGAAAGGAAGAGAGGGAATGGGTTGTTTTATATAAATAGTAGATTTAAAATTGTCTGTAAAAGAAATTCAATTAACAACTGGGTTTTGTTGCTAATTCTGTAGTTTTTATCTCTTTTTTATAATCTGTATGTGTTTGAGATTTTGTGGTTGTTGGCGTTGTTCTTTTGGGAAGGGTTATGTTTAAATATCCTTGCGGTTAGAGAAAATAGCAATAAATTACACTTTGAGGCTGTTTGAAGAAGAAGGCCTTTTACTAGAAAATGTCTATCAGTGTTCTGTTGTATTGGTTGGTTGGTGTGTTTGGCAGTTTTATTCTTTTTTTGTAGCACAGCTAGTTTAGATACAACAAATGCCAGAGGTGGTTAAAATTGGCATTATGTTGACTTGCCATATTGGTTATACAGCTGGATTTTTCTCACTGCCACACACTTATACGCGGTGGGTTCACAAAAATAAGGGGAACTTTTCTTAAAGAAATATAATTAATTTTCCTTTTTTACTACGTTTCTGCTTTAAAAGTAATCTACACCAGATTTTACGACTCTTATTTTTATAGTGCTACAGTAATGTTTTGTGCATTTTCTTTATATAGAGGTAACCATCCCTGGGCAATTACTCAGGATGCTAAAATTAGGCTTTATATAAAATTTTATAAAATTCTAAGATTTATATAAATTTCGAAAACTACGTTCTGTAAATAATATTTTAAATTTATCGATTAAACAATTGAAAGGTGCTGCCAAGTTTTCAGTACTATTAAATCGGTAAAATTGCGTATTTTTACTATTTGATAGCATTTTTATTACAAATTACCAATTAGTAATTAAAAATTTAAGATTTTTCTTTAAATTTTTATTTTTGTGATCTTAAAAACAAAACAAAAAATAATGTAAATTATTAACTCATTTATTAGTCCTGCCAGAGTTGAGATACCTAAACGGGAAAAAATATTTTTTTCGAAAATTGCCTTAATCCACAGTTTATTTCATAATATGAAAAAAACCTTAGTTGTGTGCTTTTGTTATTGATCTAATAAATATTTTCTAGTGGGCAATTTGACGTGAAAAATGTAAAAAAACATGTTGTGTATTAGGGACTTTAGTGATTAATTTTTATCTCCTTAAAGTTGCTAGAACATTATCCTTTTCAATTTCGCTGCTGTGTTGCGACTAGACAGAAGTCAAAAAAGTCCTATTTGGACGAATGCTTTGTTTTTATTTATTTATGTAAATAAATTAATTATAACTAAAAAGCCCATTATTTTGTGAACACACCCCGTACTCAATCTTTTGGTTTCTTACACTGGTGGTAAAGTTAAACGAAGTAACATAAAGTAGATTTAGAAGTTCATTAAGTTTCGTTAAATGGCGATTTAATTGAAATGAAAATCAAAGATTCTTTTCTTATCCACAATAGCAGCCACCATGTCTGTTCGACCATTTTTCTGCCAATACATATGTGTACGTTTATGTGTATTGGATTTTATATTTACACATACATACAAACATATTTATCTATTAAAGTACTTTTATCTTTTGAGTTGTTTTGTGTTGGAAAAAATAAAATAAAAAAATAATAAAATTTTGGCAAAACCACAAAAGGGTTTTCTTTGCACTACATACACATTTTAATTTGTTCTATATAAGTTAGCAAAATAGTTTAAAACGTTTCTATTGTTGTTTATTTATTTTTAAAAAATTACAGAAATACAAATAAAATTATTAGACAGATACGAGCTGAAGTAAAATAAAATAAATTGAGTTCAGCAGCAGATCTCTATAATTTAGGTTTTTTTGTAGCTCGACCTCCTTTTTAACACTGCTTCCCGGCATTTATTTGTCTAAAGCTTGCATCCACGATGATAACTTTTCTGTCTGCCCATCAGTATTGCACATTAAAAACGTATGCTGCTGTATAAATATCGGCTAGGAGATATTTAAGGAAAACCTGACCTGTCATCAGATTATCAATTTATCTAGCTGAGGGTTCTCAAATTATATCGAAATAATATTTTTTTTTTTTTTTGCCAAAGCGAATTTAGAGCCAGTACCTCCGGCATGTTTAGAAGATCCTAATCATTGCAAAAACTCGGAATTCAGACCGGTAGAAAGAAACTAAAAATATATTTTTCCTACTAAAAGAGACAGAGATTCAAACGAAATTTTCGTGGTCCTTCGATATTTAATCTGTACATATACATACAATCTCAACTGTTACAATCTATAAAAATTGAAACCAGTCAGCATTATTTCGCGTATTTTTATGTTTGTTTGTCGGTGTTGGTTGTAGTGCATTGTAGTGTGTCATTTGCAGGATATTTTATAAATAAGCCTTAAATGAAAAAAACTTGTATTCTTTATTATTATTTGGAAAGAAAATAAAAAAGGCATAAACATAAAAATATTCAAATAAAAAAATAAAAAACTATTGTGGTGCAGTGGTGGAATTTGTTCAGCGCTTAGTAGTAGAGTTAAAATCTTAATCTTAATTTTTTTTTGGTATCAATTGAGACCATCCAACAATACCACAACCTGCAAACTAACTAGAGAAAAACTTCTGTACAGAAGCACAACTAAGATGAAGTGGGCAACTAGCCACTATCACTCTTGGCATTTACGCTACTTAAAAATATATTTTTTTAACTTTTTAATTTTTCATTTTTTGTACCATACATTTTTCTTTTTATAAAAAACAACATTTTAACACAAATTGTAAACAACGTAACACAAAATAAAAACATCACATAAAAACAAGTGTCAGTTTTTATGACACTTGAGCAACAGCAGGCGACATGAAACAGGAAAAAGAACTAAAGACAAAATGAGAGAAGTATACAAAAAAAAAAAAAAAAAACACCAAGGACATCTAAACAGCTACTGCCTGCCACATACTTCAGCTACACTACTGCTATAAAATATATTCTGGGTTCGAGGAAATAAAAATTAACAAAAATGAAAGAATAACAATAGAATTTTACCCACTTTGCTGACTGAGGTTCTTCAAAAACTAAAAGTAAAAAGTAGCAGATATAAAAAGAGCGGGAATAAACATTAACAACAAGAAACAACTCAAAGAAATTTATAAAGAAATAAAACTCGTATAAAAATCACACCATGTTAGGATTAAAAAAGCATAAAATACAAAATACTTTTTGACAAACACGAAGCCAACAAGACGTATGAACAAGCCTGTTGCTAGAAAAATGGATTTCATAACTTTTCTTACCGATTATTTCTTTTTCTTTCTTTGTAGTTTGTTGTTTCATTTTGAAGCCTTTATTTGAAGTTGCCTACCAGTTATGACATCCATCCTAGTAGGCACGTGGTGTTAACACTGGCAATGAACAATCTCACATGGACACGCACAATCACAAATTGTTATAAATTCTGATAATTAATGTTTTCTGTACGTTTAACTTTTTACTGATTTTGAAAGGGTTATTCAAAAAGGATGAATATATTTTTATAATTCATGGCGGTTATATTTTTTTTTTTGTTAAATTTCATGATTTTTCTTTTTAGCACAATAAATAGAGAATAATAGAGATCAGATAAATGTGCAAATGGTGAAGCTTCACGGTGGGTGTGGCAAATATTAAAACGACTAGTTAAGATAACGAAAGAACAAATGCCTCACACAGGTATGCTGTTCCAAACAGCAAAATTACCGATGTAAGACGGTACCAATAGAACGACATTACGCACCACCACACAGCTGGTTCCATAAAGAAAATTGTCAACATCTACAAGTTTATATGTGGAAATAAGTTTAGTTTTTTTAAGTTGGCTTACAAATTGTTTAACACTTTATTGTGCTAATAAGGCTACACTGAAAACAAATTTTTTAATTCAAACTTTTTGAAATACAGATAAAAAAGTTTAATATTTAAATCAGCGAACTGAAATGCTCACTCACTGTGAGTATATACATTTTAGATTTTTTTCTACTTCATTTTATACATGTGTGAGAGACTACTGACTCATTTATGAGTCAGATTATTTAATTTTTTTAATTCTATTCAAAAGGAGAATAAATGAAAAAACATTTTGTTGTTCACGGAAGTGCTAATATATCAGAATTTACAATTTTGTTAATTTTCCATAAATGAAAAGATCGTAGAAAAATGTTCGCATTAAGCATTCGCATAACGTATGTGTGTAAAAGTGTTTTAGAAATCTCATTTTTGAGAAATTTCATAAATGAAAACTCATTAATGAAAACGTTCATAAATGAAAAAAAAAAATTACAAACATTTATGTAAAAGAGCATTAATGAGAATTGGCTAATTCTTTACTTATCACATATGAATAAAACGGATAGTCTTAGTTTTTCAACGTTCATGTATGTATACTAAAAAAACAAACAGTTCATTCATGTGTAATCGCAGCAGACCATTTATTGTTGTTTATTTATGACCGTTAAAAAAAGAATATACAATTTTAGAAATCTCATTTATCTGAAATATCATAACTGTTGAAATTTCCTTCGCCCTGGGATGCCTAAAAAATCCCTTTGACTTGCCTCTATGAAATTTCAGTATGATTCTTGAGGTTCTGATTTATTTCCAAAATAAAGAGATTTTATACCACTGTGTGCCGTTAAGGACTGAATAGAAAATATTTTTTTCTATAATAAGCCATATGCACTAAAAATATAAAATTCGGTGTGGATTACTTTCTATGCAAAATCGAACAAAGTATTGCCAGTACTGTTGATGAGCTGAGGGGACAGCTAGTTTCTATATGACAAAAGTTCAGTTCGTATTAATTAATTTCTAAAAATATACTTGTTTTTAAACCGCCCTTTTTAAGATGTCTTAAGCCAATCTATTAAGGTTATACATGCACCAATTAAAGGTTTTAATTAGTTATATATTAAAGTTCAATTAATATTTTAATTGCTTCGATTGTATATTTGTTTAGAACAGGACCAACAAATTTCCTAATTAAATATATAATTATATCAGTTAGTTAAATTTGATTATGAAATTAAAAAAAAATCCTTAATATTTGCACTCAATATTTTTTCTGTGTACGACTCCGCAGCTGTTTTAATTTCATTCCAATCGGGGTGGTATGTTGCCTCTGGTTATTTTATATACGAAACATCGGTTTTTTCTTACATTCTTGCTTAAATTTATCATGTGGGAATAATTATTTATTTAAGTTGATTTTATACAAAATAATTAAATTTTTTATTTTTTTGTTTTTTTTTTGCATAAAATGTAAGCAAACAATATGTTGTATCTGTGTGTTTACAATTAATCATCGTTGCAATTGGTAGGTGGTAAGCAAACCTACAACAAACCACATGCACGTGCATTCACTAATAAATTTTAATTAACACAAACCCTCACTCACACATACATGGACAAACACTTCTTGAACCTCAGAAACATCAAAAGGGCCAAATAACATTGTGGCGAGGACATGAAATCCAACATTTAAAGACCAAAGGACAAATGAGCAACCAGCCAACACTTTTTCTAGTTTTAATGTCATCATTCAATTAAAAAAATTTCCACAAAAACTTTCAATTGTCTGTCATGCTGATGTTGGAGTTATATCTTTATAAACAGATCGACATGAAAAATGCTAAAGAAAATAAATAATTCTATTAATTTATTTAGTCTGCTTTCGAAAACACATCATTTCACAAAGTTTTCATCAGTTCCCTCCTGCAGTAACGAGGCAGACATTCTTTCGTCGTCATTAACTTAATTTAAGAGGATATAACGAAATGCCACCTCATGTTGGCACTAAAACCTAATTTAACACACGCTAGGGCTCTCTCATGTTGGAAAAATAATTGAAGGAGTTGTTGCAGATTACAATTGTTTGTTTGCACCTAAAAGCAATTGAAAGAACATACAAAACAATAAAAAGGAATTAGAAATTAACAAGACTTGGGACAAAATAAAATTACACGAAACAAAACGAAAAAAGGAAATAATAAAATCATTGAATCTTTTAATTAGTGTGCTTAACTTATCGTCGACTTTTATTGTGTTAGTTGTTGAAAAAAAAGTTAATGACACAAAATATACACAATCAAGTTGTTTCGATTAAAGAAGGTTATTAACGACTTTTCAAAAAGAGTGTTGAAGATTTTTGATCAGAGAATTTCTATTGTTTTCAAAATTTAAGAGTATGACTTATTGAACTATTGTTGTCAAACAACCTCAAACTACAAGCTATCTTTATTTTAGTATTCTTAGGAATATTTCAGCCAAGTTAAAAATTTTGCTATAGCTACAGTTACTTCTATATGTTGTATCACATACATCTTGATATTTTATCGACTGTACTTTTGTAGGGCACAAAAGCAAATCTCCTTTTCTCGTAAAATATTAACAATACATTGAGCTGATTATTACTAAATGTTTAAGGGGCCATGGCAACTACAATGTAAACGTTTGAATAGTTTTCTCTTGTCTGTGTTTTAATTGTTTCAAAGATCTAGACAACAACTATTCGTTGCATTTATACCCTGATACATTTTTCTAATTAATATCAATTGTCAGGTTGTTTTTTTTTATTTTACTTTATTTGAAGTAATAAATTTCTTATCAATTAAAAAAATAAAATAGAAAAATTTAAGCAAAAAATTAATTATGTAGCAGTATCAGATTCATCTTCTGTTTGCTACATGATGACTTTGTTTTTTTTTTTCAATTTCTTTTTAATATATTGCAAGTGTAATTGAAAAATCTGAAAAAAAAAAGATCATTCTGGCACTTTTACGAAAAGAAGGCATGTGACAAAGTACAAATATTTCAGGCAGGAGTTAAAAAATGGAAATATTGTTGTCGTTATGAATTTTATCATAAAATATTCAGCAAATCCAACGTTATTGCAATTGTTTCAGTGCGAAAAATGTATGGAAAAGACTTTGCAAAAAGATTTTTAAGATTTTTACACTATTACATACATACATGTTTTAATATTATATGAAACACATATTGTTATCCTTTTGTGTGCATTCATGTATAATTCTTGGTATGTTGGAGGGCAGGCAGTCCCATAATTATTTAATCTAGAAAGAAAATTCTAAATGAAACTAATTTAATTTATAAATTATATTCACTATTTAAATTTAAATTTTAAATTAATTTATAAATGAGATGACCCCGAAGTGACAGCAGCAATGTTTCCACTGACGAGAAAAATTTGAGAAGAATATATAAGAAGCACAATGCCATGAATGTATTTTTTGTTGATAAAAATCGTCAAAAGGAATCGTCAAATCTAAATGCTTGCTTCAACTCTCCAGAAATAAAACAAAAAGTTCCACTTTTGTTTCTATTAAATCGTGGCAAGAAAAAAGTAATTTATTTTATATTTTTTTTTTCCCAAAATATGTTAGCGTTGCCTCAGGTCAGTTAGTTCGATAACTGCCCTCGCATACTCATATGAATATGAATTCATGTATGTATTAATATTTGAAAACTTTTTGTTTTTCATTTTGCTCTTTTGATATCAGTTGACTTGAACAATACACTCACTCAAAAACGAGTACAATCTTAGGTTTGCACATTCATAGATTTTGTGTTCTTTTAGGTTGCCTTTACAATGACAGCAACATGTACATTGAATACCAATTAATACCGATGGCTATAAAAAAAAACAAATCCAACCATACAAACACACATACATATGTATGTATAAATGCAACAAGACAAAAAAATAAAAAAACGGCACCCACAATTGGTCATGTTGTCTTTGTAAAGCAAATAATTGAGTTGATTTAAGGCAAAATTTACTCATAGAATAATAATGTTCTTCCTTCTCGTAGAAGTACGAACATTATATGTGTATTCATTTGCATGTTTTTGTATTGACGTTTCTATATATGTTATGTTACAAAAAAATATTACAAAAACTAAACAACAATTAAGATTTGACCACAACTTATTTTTTTGTTTTGTAGTTTGATACAAAAATTAAAACAATTTTCTTTTTCGGTAAAATTCGAAGTCAAATTAAAATCTTCATTTACAAGAAACACTGATTTTGTGTCATCTTTTTTTTGTGCAGCAGCAGGTCTTTACTGTATTAGACAATATTTTACTGTATTAGACAATTTTTTCAAGATTGTTATTTTCGTTTATATTATTTATATATTTATTTTAAATAAGAATGAAAATGTTTTGGAAAATCTTGATACTGTAGTTGTACACACATTTATGTGTCTATGAATATATAAAAATTTAAATTTACATACACAGTGCATACAACTTAAATAAGGAAAAACTTATTAGATATTTGCTTTTTGAAAAAGGTGTCTCTTCCACCCGAAAGTAGTTCCTTTAATAAATTGTCTTTTTATCCAGAAAGTAATTTTTTACAAAAGTTTTGAATTTTGCTAAAGTATTTTTTTTTTTTGTTAAAAAAACCGGTTTTTTCACGAAAAAAAAAATAAATTTTCAACCAAGCAATACTTTTCCACAAAAAAACTCTTTTTCACGTAAAAAAAACTTTATTTTTCCAAAAGAAAAGGCAACCAAGAAGTTATTTTTTTTATAAAGGTATTCATCTACCCGACAGTCTTTTTGTCACAAAAAGATTTTTTTTCCCTAATAAATATATGTTCGCATCAGTAATCAATTTATCATAAATTCAGGCTTCTTCTAAGAAAGATCATTTTATCCATTTTATATCGAAATTTATGTTTTTTTTTGTTGTTGGTTTATGAGAAGAAAAGCTTGTTATTCCAAATATTTTGCAATATTTTAAGTATTCTTTAGAAGTAAAACATGAAAACAAAACAAAAAAAAAAAAAAATAAATAATAAAATGGCAAAAGAAAGTGCATCAAAAATAAATCTCTGTTTCTCTCGGTTGCAGTTGTACCCAAGTATTTGTGGAGATACAAATACGGACATACATTCACATTCGTACAAAAAGAATGACTAAACGAAAATATAAATTCTGCATATAAAAGAAAAACAGCAACAAAAATACATTTTTATATTTGTGGTTTGTGAAGAAAACTTAAAATACGAACATACCACAAGCACAAGTATTTATGCTTTTACCAGATTTTACCTTGCGAGATTTTACCACCATTTATTCTCAGTTGAACACACGCATTTAAATTAAAATTAAAAAAAAAAAATAAAACACACTCGCAAACACAGGCACACACAGTTTGCTTCAAAATAATGACGAAATTTTTATTTTAATTGATTTCCGATTGAGACGATCGATCATTTTTTCTTTTCATCAGTGTCGACGGTGCAAAAAATATTTGCTTTCAATTTATGACCTTTTGTTGAACTTGTGCAAACATACAATTGTTTTTTAGTCATTTTTTTTATATTTTATAAATTCCTTTCAAAGCTTTTCTCGTTAAACAATTTAGATTTTCGTGATGATTTATTTGTATAAATATTTTGATCTTGTAGGAAATGAAATGTGAATCACTTTAAATAAAGTCAATATAGAAAAATTTCTTGATTCTGTTTAATGAAGCAGATAAAGTGTTTCTAAATGTCAAATAGTTTAGGAACAGGCACAGTAGGGTGCAAAAAAGAAAAGATTTATTTTAAATGCACCACTGCACATTAATGTCAATAACACAATTGACATTTTTTCTGTGAAAGACGATGCAATTTTAGTTTTTAGACTGTTTTATTATAAAAAAGATGTTAAACACCTTGACTCTGGGAAAATGAGAATTAAACTTTTTCTAATATATTTAAAACAAAAATAATTTAACAATTTAACAACATTAGTGAATAAACCTCTATTTATATCAGAAATGCAATAATTCGACCAAGTAAAAGGAACTACATATACTAGCATTTCTATTATTTGAAAATTTTGTAAGAATATCTCAATCCCTGCAGGATTTCTTGTTAACCAATTTTTTTATATTTTGTTCATGAAAAAGGTGTTCAAAATAAAAAATGCTTTTCTAATATAAAACTATTCCAAAGGTCATATACTTTACTGCTAATATGGACAATTTTGGTGAAATATTTACACATGTTGCTGTAAAAAGTAGAAGAAGTGCATCAAATAAGCAGTTGTGTCTATATATAAAATCCCTTAAATTGGGGCAGTAAAATTCCGCATGTGAGGCACGAACAGCCATTATATCCACTCAAAGCGACTATGTGGAGCGGCGTTCACGCGAGAGAAACGATTGAGTCGTATTTTATCAGGACGTTATCGGCAATGTGGTTACTGTTACTGGGGAACGCTACGGAGCCATGGTATACGACCACTTACTGCCGAAATTCAATAATCGGGGCTTAGTAAACATGTGGTTTCAATAACACGGTGTAACCGCACTCATAGCAAGGACCAGGGAAAAAATCCCCTGGTTGCATAATATCCCGTTTTGGCGATTTGGCATGGCCAGCAAAATGTAACCATCCCAGATTTCTTTCTTTGGGGCTTCTTAAGGACGTGGGTTTATGCCCACAAGGACGTAGTGGCGGTGCTTTGAACTGTTCACAAATATTTTATTTAAGGAGGTGAATTTATGCCCACAAATTCGATACAATCACAGCCCTTAAGTAGAATATTTGTGAACAGTTATCACCGGAATTCTTGTCAGAATTCACCCGAAGGTCATGGATAAAGCGAGAAAACGAGCCCAAGTGTTTATCAATAATGGTGGCAGTTACATTTAACTCAACAGATTTTAAAGGTCCAAATAAAGATTACTAAATATCATATATTTTTTATTTAGTAAAAAAAATTAAAAACAAAATTAGATGATTTGTGCCACCCTGATAACATAATATCAGTATCTCAGAAGGAGGTTAAAAAATTAGGTTGAGGTTTGAGCTTTTTTCTTTTAACAAAACTATATGCCAGGCTCTTAGCTTGTCCACAGAAAATACTCAGATTATTTGGTGGAAATGGAACCGACAATCCCGAGACTGTGTTTTCTTAAAATCTTAAAATTTTTCTGCTTTAAACTCAGCCCGATTAATATTTTTCATTTGATTAACCACTTTACTGCCCCTAAGTAATCCAGCGTGTTATAAGTTCGCTTTTTCCGCCTTTTTTTTTCTTATACGTTATGAATGAAGAACCTAACTATTAAGTTCATTGCATCACCCCAAATGCCGTCAGGTGCCATACTTGTTCCTCTAATGCAGTTACCTATAAATACAATGAAAAATATATTATTTTCTAAAAAAAATCACATTCAAGCAATCGTTCAATCATCATTCATTCATTCTTTTCAATATGTAAACATAAATAAGTCTAGGTGGTGTTGTCAACAACATGGATTTCCTTCTTATGCTGGCATTTTGACATCATTTTATATATTGAATGCTGTACAAAAATCCTTTACGTTTTACAAGAAGTTTAAAGGAAATTTACGGAAAAAAATTTAAACATATTGTCGCTGTAATTAGAAAAAGAGGCATGCAGCTTTTAAAATTTTCTCGAATAACTTTATTTTTAATATAATATTTTATCTAAATGAAATATTAATAATTCTTGCAAAAAAAAAACCGACTTCAAAACAGATAGAAGGGCACCAATTCTAAACTAAAAATGTAAGAAGTAATCTGTAAGAATTAGATTTAAACCAAATAAAAGATGCGCCAAAATTAGAGGGAAAAAATAAAGACTATTGAATGTCAAGCCTCTCCCTATTACTGTTTAAAAGTTAAGTTATTTTCACCAGCATCCGTCTTGTATGGAGACACCATTCAAGCCTCTGTCTATAACGGTTTCAAATATAGGGGCACACAGATCAAATAACATCACCTATTCGGACACCCTTTACTTTACAATGTTAAATTAAAGACCTGTTGTTATGGAGGACTTGGTCACAGAGATTCTTTGTAAATTTCAACTATCTGTCTATAACGGTTAAAAAGTTTAACCATATATATCAAATTACATGAACTATTGGGACACCCTTTACATTATAATTCCAAATATTTATATTTGTTATCATACCAGAGAAAGTAGTGGACATTCTGCCTAATTTTCAAGTGTTTGTGTTTAACGGTTCAAAAGATAGGGTCATATAGATCAAATTACGTAATTTATGGGGACACCCTTTAATTTCTAACTTCAAATTGTATACTTGCTATAGTGGACTTTGCAATACAGGTTCCTTGTAAATTTCAGCTGTCTGTCTCTAACAGTTCAAAAGTTTGGCCATATACATAGAATTACATTAACTATTGGGACACCCTTTAAGTTTCAAATTCAAAAATTTATACTTTTTATTATAGCTGACTTAGCACTACAGGTTCTTTGTAAATTTCAGCGGTCTGTGTACAACTTTTTAAATGAACTATTGGAGCACCCTTTAATTTAAAATTTTGAGTATTTATACATTTTATTATAACGGTCATAGTAGTCGACATTCTGTCAAATTTTCAAGGTTTAGTCTATAACGGTTCAAAAGATAGACCCAAATAGGTCATATTATGTCACCTATGGGGACACCCTTTAAATTTTAAATTTATTTTTTTATTAATTTCTGCCGTTGGGAGCTATAGCGGCACGCAGTTTTTTAAAATTTTAATTTGCTGCCCTTTACGGTTCTTAATACACGTAAAAAACATGTATGTTGTATGGGGACACCCTTTAATTTTTAATATAATGAACTGTTTTTAAAATGGGACCAACCTTGAAGCATAACCTTTCAAATAAAGCAAAAAATTTTAAAATCGATTCAGAAATGGCTGAGTTCTGCGGTTACATACATAAAAAAAGCAACATTCAGACGAATAGATAACCTCCTTCTTTTTTGAAGTCGGTTAAAAAGGGTTTAGCATGCAAAATTATTTAATTGAAAATGTTCAAAAAAAAAGCTCCTTTTAAAATCTCAGCAACGATATGTAGAGGAACATACAATAACTGAAAAAAATAAAAAAATACTGACTTGTCGTATTTATATTTTAAAAGATTTGGCAGTGCGATATTACTTAGGAAGCAATAAAATTTCGATTTATGTATGGTAAAATTTAAATCTGATTTGCATATCCTGCACAAACGATTGTAGCGTAAAGTAAAAAGTCTTTTTAAATACAGGAAAATGTGTATCGGTGAATAAATGGTTTTATTTTATGCATTTTGTTATCAATATTTATTTATTGGATTTTATTCGCTTTTTAAACAATGTGTATATGGGGGTGTGTTTTACAAAGGATTTTATTTGTATGCAGTTTGGCTGTTATTTTAGTGTCTCAAGATGGAGTCGGGTCAGACGAGGCAAATATTTTAGGAAAGAAAAATGTTGGCTACATTACTACAGAAACACTGCAAGACAAGTTCAGATTTTTACCAACACCGCCAGCAATTTGTGACACCTAGGATGAGCTGCAAAAATATATTAGGCAATTTTCTTCATACAGTAATAGCCAATAATACAATTCATTTCAAAAATATTTGCAAAAATATTGAATAAGCATATAACGTCAAATATTTGTTACACCTGACCTTTATACGGTATAAATAAGTTTCCACCATCATATAATTTATTGTTCAAAAATACTTTCTCATGCTTTCGAACTAAATATTACAAGAATAAAAGAACTGCATATTTTCCTTTTGTTCCCTTTGTGGTTATAAGCATTTTTGCGACAATTAGCGTTGCCAGATGTCCTGATTTAGGTAAAAATTGAAACAATAACAATTTTTTTATATAATTTTGTTTAACGAAGCATTATTATAAACAAACAAATTCATATTTTTTTCTTCCAGATTCGTTAAAATAAACTTCTAATATTAATTAAAATTGCATTGAGAAGTTCCAGTAGAGACTTTAGAACTTTGACAGTTGATAACGGCCATATTGTTGCAGTTACAACTGTAGCATTGGCGGTCATTTATTCACTCTGTGTTGCCAATTCACTATGGAAGTATATAACAGTCAACAAAAAAGTTCAACGCTTTTTCGCTGAAACCCATCACGAGGGTCACGTTGGTAATTTGAGGGCAGACCGTTTAAACAGTTTTAACAATTTGAAAATTCATTGGTAAATAAAATGTAGAAAATTGAAACAAAAACATTTAAAAAACTATTTTTTCTACGAAATAAAAACATACAAAAAATAAATACTAAAGCTGAATTGTGTTGCAGATAAAAATTATAAAATTTTCTATTATTTATTTCCCAAATAAAAATGAATTAAAGTGTCTTTTTTCAATTGCTATAAGAATTTTATTATATATGAACATTTTAGAAATATCTCCTCACAACATACGATTAAATTGAAATCATAAAATAAATTATGATTTTATATATTTGCAAAACACATTTCACTCATCATTTATTTATTATATTTTTTAATAAAAAAAAATAAAAAAATAACTTCATTATCTCAGAGACAAAAAAATGAAATATCATGTGATAAACTATGAATAAAATACACTTTTGTATATTGTTTTTTCTATATTAATTTAAATGCTTTATTTTTTTTCAATTGAAAGTTTTAAACGAATATGTAACACAATATTTAACACAAAATATATAGTCACAAAGCAACCAAATGTTGCTCACATACATACATACATGCATACATAGGTGGATACATACTTTCCAATGCAGTTAGTCAACTAAGGAGTCGTCTTTTCACCTTGGTAGCCACAAAAATTTTCTCAGGATGAAGTACCATACCAAATAGCGTATTAAATAATAGACCTATTGCGCAAAAATTTAAGTAGCCATCCGCCTTGACGATGTAAATTGGCCGCCTGGGTGATTTAATTGCAATATAATTTTCATATATTAATTTTGTATTTTTGTTTCTTGTAACTTGGCACAGCACAAGCTTTAACAGGAAGAATTTTTTGAGATAAACAGAGATACCATTATCTTTTTTTGCATACCGATATTCAATTTTCGTAATATAAATTTAAAATAACTGGAATTTCTTGCCATTATTATTCAGTTATCTCAACAAATAGATATAGACTAAAGATATTGATTGCAAATCCAAATCATCTAAATCGTTCACCAGTATCACCAATTTTTAAAAATAATATTATTTTATGAAAGACCACCCTATCTGCGAGGCTTTTAACTTGTCTGCAGAAACCGCAACCAATTGATTGATAGACTAGCGCACTGCCAATCAGTCTATGGAGGCATTTAAAATACATTCAATACATTCCTTGACTACAAAAAAATATATATATTTTCTCCAAGGTTTTAAATGGTTTCAGATTAAAGTTTGATTCAGTTAATTGTTTAGTTAAGATTTCTTTGTTCTGTTTTAAACAAATATATATTTGAATCAATTAAAAAATTAATTGAACTTTAGTTTAAAAGTGGTGAAAAAAAATTGTCTGTGTAATAACTTGTTCACTAAAAATTTCATTCTTTAACTACAGGGTAAATAAAAATTATATTTTATAATAAATTGTGGATTCGTGATATATTTTCGTATTATGTGTAAATGTAAGCGAGTGTAAGTACGTGTATGTGTATGAGTGAAATAATCGCAACATATTGAATGCTTATTTCGTGCTCAAGGTGTTCAATAAGCAATTGATTCAAGCACTATTTCACTTCTATCTTCCGTTGATTTTCATGTGAAAAATGTCTGCACTTACAACTTGAACAAACATTAATAGTGGTTTAAGCGAAATCGTTTATTTATTAAGAAATAAAATAAATAGAAACCATTTTGCTATAAATATATATTTTTTTTTTGTTAAATGCAATTTTTTTCAAGTGAAGACCCACCAGTTTTCACTGTCTATATTTTCATTGGTAAAATAAGTAGATCAGTAATCGAAAGAGCGTCTTGCCAGGAAGGACAGTAATGCACTTAAACCTAGTACTTTAAGCTGGATAACTCCGTTAGTGGTAGGTCTTGGAAAGTACAAGCATCATGTAGTCAAGATAAAACTAGAAGAAGATGATACTTGCAGACTTTTTCTGGAAATGCAATGGCGAACAAATGCTAGTTATTACTAGAGCCTCCGTGGTGAGAAAGAATACCGACAATTACCAGTCGACAGTCTGAAATCAGTAAAGTCAAGATTAAAGGCTGATTTTAGCACGCGACTCAATGGAAGTAAGTTAGAATGCAGGTGCCTATAATAATTAAGGATGGAAGGATGTAGATAAGTGAACTGATACGGAAGTGGTTTGCACAGTCTTCTAGTATCGATTTTCATCTTGGTTAGATGATACTTAAAGTTTCCATGACCTTTCACCAACGCAGTTATCTAGCTTAATGTACTCCTATTATATCTGAGAACCATACTAGCTTTCCTGCCCATGCATAGGCTATTTGAGCGCCATTGGAGCCTGCATTTTTCATGTTTAATGAGTGCACCCACTGTAGGTTATGGTCCACAGAAATTCACAGAAGATCATAATTTTTCTAGTTAGTCCGCTGCTTCCTTCCCAGTTGTGTCTTTGTGTCCCTTAACCCATATCAAGGATACCTCATTACCCAAGGCATATCTGTTAAGTTTTACAACACATTCTAGCATTATTTTGTAGTATGTTCACGAGCATACTACATTGGTTGTCAAGTTCAATGACAACCTTTCTTACATGCACCCGACTTTCCAGCAGGTAATTCAACTCATGCAGCAGCTCAAGAAATCCTGCTTGGCAAATGGAGATGTACTCTCCCAAACACATACTACAGGTCAGGTTCAACTCACCTGGGTATACATCTGCGCCTCCTCTGCCGTCCATAGCAGAACCCGCAGTAAAAATTCTGATATCGTTCATCATCAACTCTCTATGTATAATGCCTTCAGCAATGAGTATGTGATGAATCGTTTGTCTATTTTTCTTCTAATCCTGCGTTCCGTCGGCACTTGAGCTTCCCTAACTTCCTTTCCGTTTTTTATTTAAACGCTTTTGAAAATAGCAATATTTTTGAAACTATATTTAGCAGATATTTTGCATACATAGAAAAAAATTTTGCACCAATTAAAAGTCTTAACTAGTTCAAATTAAAGTTAATTAATTTTTTAATTGATTCTAATATATATTTGTTTAAAACAGAACAAAAAAATCCCATTTAAACAATGGAATCAATTAACTATTTATATAAATTTCAACCTATACAGACACATAATATGATTTATTTGGTCACAAATCGATTCTTTGTAATGTTGGTGGCGAACAAACGAAAATTGTTTTCCTAATTCTTTTGACTAAAAAGAAGTTTTTATTAAAAAAATATTTCAGCGACTAATGCATTGATCTCCACTCTATTTGTGTATTTCCTTTTAATAGCAAATCAAGTAATCCAATTTCCACTTACTTTAAGCCTTTTGAAAAGTGTTAGACTTTTTAGATTGGCAGGCCTTAAAGCGTTCGCTTTTACTGTAGAGCTGAAGAAAAACAAGAATAAAACACAGCCACCCTATCCTTTAAATAGTTATGATGAAGGCTCTTTAAAATAACTTCAAGCAAATTGAAATGTAAAGCGAAAACAAAAATAATCAAAAAAGTTTAGTTTGTGGGCGGCGTGGTGTGTGACAAAAAACTTTTAATGAAAAAAGTGTACGAAATCTCAACAATCTAGTCGCAGACACATATCCAGTGGCAGCAAGAATGAATGAATGATGTTTGGCTGTTCAACATGAAAGCTAGCGGTACAAATTAATGACAATAAAAAGAAGAGCGCAATGACCAAACAATTACAATAGAACAACTCAACGAATGACAATTTAACGGAGTCGATTAAAATGGCTAAAATGTTTGGATGTGTGTGTATTAATGAGAATGTGAATGGATATACATACATATGAATATACGTGTGAATGTGAGTAAGTAGAAAGTGTATTTCGTTGTTGTTTAATGCATATAAAATAGCAACAATAGCAAGAATGCCACGAGCAGTAACAACAGCTACAAAAGTATTGAAAGATTATTCAACACTGTTTGCTTTTATTTTAGCAGCAACAACAACAACAACAACAGCCATAAAATCAAATCGATATTGAAACATTCAAACCATTGATACACACATACACACGTTCACTGCTACAAGTAAGGAGATGGTAAAATACAAAAAAAGTAAAGAAATGCTGTGGGTAAAAATGAAATTGGCGAGAGGGTGTGAGAGTGCGAACTGATTGAAAAACGTTAAAGAAAGGAAATAATTAAAAAAGTCGCAATATTAAAAACTCAGAGTTGAATAATGACGATTACAACGTTGCCAATACATTCACATTCCAATAGCAATTTGTATTTGGTCCTTGTACAAATGTTTATAAATATATATATGTGTGTTTGGCTGGATGTACATGTATTGCGAATGTTTTTGGCTGAATATTACTGTTGTTGTTGATGATGTTAAAGGCACGCTTCATTCTGGTATTGAGGCCAAAAGTGTCATTGTTGTTTTAATATTACTATAGTTTTTGTTTGTATTTATGTTGGTGAAGTTGAATTCGAAATTCTTTATTATTATTATTGTAGGACTTTCTATATGAATGTGTGTACAAACTCATGTATAGTTTAATGTAGGTGTGTGCATGAGTTTGAGATTGTTTTATGAATGGCACATTAAAATATATCAATATACGTACTTCAACAATACAATGCAATTTTATTTAAAAACAAGTAAAAGTACTTTTAAGAGCTGTGGCGATTTTTCAAACCCCCCGCCATAAGAGCGGTATCACTAGACCGCCAGAGAAAACAAATGATTTAGAGAAATTTTTATTGAAAAATATTGTGTCGAAATATTTAATATTTCGAACATATGTTTGAGTTCATGGTGACTCGGTATATAAAATGTTTGTGTCCTTGTTCATCAGTCTAAGATCCATTGTTATAACTTGCCTAATGTTGGGAGTTTATCGAAGATGAAGGTAGTTTTTCGTTATTGTAAGCAAGCTAACAATAACCTTTAACTATTACGTTTAAGGAAAGTTATATTAACGAGCCTTACCCTCGTTATTATACCGAAAAACTACTTATCTCTTGGATAAAATCCTAACTATAGCTATTGAAAAGTCATAATAATGGGCTTTAATGTTGCATGTTAATGTTTTAACTGAGAACTTGTCGTATTTTTTTTAAGACAACACTACCTGCAAATCAGAAACACCCAAAGTCTTTGAAGGGTATTGACCGCAACTACCAGACTGATAAACCAGCGCAGTGCAAATCAATGTATCGAGGCTGTCGAAAAGTTTTTGCATAGAAAACTCCGTCGTGTACCTTGACTGTAACTCATGAAACTGTAACTGAAACTCATGAAAAGTGATTACCTTGCTTCGTTAGAACTGTCAGAAAAGTGAAAGAAATTAAAAAGTAACTCAAGAAAGAGCAAATATAAATATTTCACTAACATAGCACGCCATCTTGACGAGCCTTTGTTTTGTTTGCACATGAACAAAGCGTCGGCAGAATAGGGAATAATAATTTGTTTTCTTTCTTCCGTGTTTTCTCCACACGAATCGTACGGTTTTCGATTAAACATAATTGTTTGTTCGTCGTCAATGTTGTTTGAATGCTTTTAGCACAGCAAATCGATTTTAAACGTTTGATCAATAGATGGCGTTCTTTAAAAGTCAAAATTACATACTAAAAACAGTATTTGATGACAGACATATGTAGTTGTGCGAACAAATGTTCGAACAATGCTGTTTAGACAAGAGCATGACATCCACAACGACGGTCTTCACGAGAGGTTTTGATGTGCGCAAATGAAATTGCTCAATGGTTGAACAAATCAAGACATATTGTAAAAAAACAGTTGTTGATTTAAATATTTTATCAATACAGAAGCTTTAGCGGATCAGTAAGATCAAAGAAACATTTGCGGCTTCTTAGTGCAAAGTTGCAAGATTCCACAGAACGTTATCGGATAAGCAGAACACCGGGAACTATTCTGCTTAATTCATTTTGAACTCGTAACGCGAATAGCTGGATCCATAATAAGGTTATCGAAAATGTATTGTCTTTAGCCAGTTATGGCTATGTGTAGGTACCCAAACTAGGGTAGTTAACCTTCACGATCCAGTGATCGGAGAACCGACTGACTAATAACACGAATGTCAACTGTCCGCCTAAAATTCCTATCACGATTATATTCAATCTCTGGCCCTAGTTAGTCTTCCACATGTAAGGATATTTGGGCTTCAAGACATTAGAGCATGCGAGGAACGGTTTGAGACCTGGCGTGGTAAGTGCTCACGGGGATATATTGATATCCCCCTGGCCGAATTTTGAAACACGCTATGGGAATGGTCGGCTTGAACATGGTCTACAATAACAACTTACAGATTAACCAAAATACTTAGGCCTATAAACGACAAGAATAGCACAAAGGCTCCACTGGCCCTCGGAAATTCGATATCGCTTCTGATACGCATCATAACGTGACACTGTGTGATAGAACGTATGTAGGAGTGCATGGTTATCTCTCGTTGTGAGAGCTGTATAAGCTATCGGGATAAGGAGGTAGAAGAGTCAGTTCATACCTTCTCTGCGACAGCCCGGTTCTGCAATAATACGGTCTCAAAAATTTGGATACAAGAAAGAATCGGAATCTTGACTGTCTTAATCTAAACTGACTAGACTAATAGCTTTGGCGAGAAGCTTTAGGTAGTTCTTAGGAACTGTATATACTGGAGTTCTATAGAGAACTGTTTGGTAGGATGGTCGTCGGGGCATCTTATGGTACTGACGGATTTCGGTCAGTATCATACAGATTTCGGTCAGTATTAAACTTTCATTATACATTACAGTCAATATTTCGGTTAGATAAAATAAATCAATATAACATAAAAGATACTTGCATTGTTGCAAAAACAAATTGAAGAAAAATTAAAACTTTGTGACAGTCACAAAGTTTTAATTTTTCATTTTACGATGGTTTAGCCGTTATTTGGAATACTTTTTCCAACAACCCAAAAGGCTTGAAATCACATATAGTTTTCTCTAGTTGGACAAGCTGCTTGTGTCGTATATTTTACTCTGTAATCTTATGCACGAAATATTAAACTTATAAATACCACAAGTCTTTCATTCGCTAAATGGTTATTAGTTCTTTTTTTATTAAAGAGCCTTTCTGTTTTTCATTATAAACGTCTTTAGAAAGTTAATGGCTTAAATAAAGGGGGCCCTTTAAGTTTTTCATTTCCAGTCCGTTCTTAAGCGAATATTTGCTTCATTCATATTCAGTTCAATTGAGATTTCATTTCATTCGATTGGCAATGGTGTGCAATATTCTTTTAGTATTTGTTTGACTTTTATGCTTGAAGCAAATATGTTCATATATTGGCACACAGACAGACAGGCAAATATTTGGGCGGACGGATGGATAAACATACTTACAACAAACCATCGACTAAAGTTGATTCTTATTCTGATGATGATGAGTGATGTTTGCCATCCAATCCATTTTCATGCACTTCTCGCTCGCAAATATAAAAACATTTATTATGAATACCATACAGACACATATGTACATTTATACATGCCTCCTTCATTGCATTGTTAGCAGAAAATTATGGTTGTAAGGAAACAAAGAAGGGAAAAAAACAAACACAAGGATTGGTGGCATATAGCTGATACAAATGTTTCTAGGTGGTTCGATGGCATAAGTAATGCTGTAGGTAAAAGTATTAGTATAGTGCTCAATATGGGCGAATTTAGTTAGTGTTTGACTTTTTTGGCCCTTGGCAACTCATCAAATCATCCGTTGCTCAAGTTATAACATTCTTAGCCTCTTATAAACTATAAGTACAATAAACAAATATACACACAAATACACTCATACAACAATTTATCTACTTATTCTCTTTCCATATATCAATAGATTTTTACATTTGTATTTGTAAGCTTGTTAAGTATGAATGTAATTTTGGGTCCAGTAGATGGAACATTCATTATGAAAGTTCCAATTTTTATTTTGTATTCAATTTTTGGCCTTTATAAGGCTACACAACAGAAAAATTCATAAGTTATAAACGTAGATGGAATGGACTTTTTATATGAGCCTGTTCTTATATTCATACATTTGTTTAAATCTCTGTAAGGGAGTTATTTATTTTTGTTCAGTTTTTCTTGGATTGATTTTATAAAGAACCGAAAAACACAAAATCAGTCCATATATTATTATTGATGTTTGCCTACTATATAAACCAACATACAATTGCAAAAATATACCGATAAAATGTCGGCTAGAAATTGTTACATTAGACTACACCTGTACCTTGTTTTAGGGAAATGTTTGTGAGTAGTTTTTATATAGAAAAAAGTGAAAAAATCGTTTCTCATTGTTTTTTTTTAATAATCTTATCTACAGCTGAGAAACAAAAAAAAAAAAAAAACCATAAAAATGTCAAATCTATTTAGAAAAGAAAAAAAAAAAATAAAATCAATTTGTAAAGGAAAGTTATTGGAGTGACCAACAACTCACAATTTATTAGCCATATTTTTAAAGCCGGATATGACCGTTCCAGTTTATCTTGCTGCGAGAGTTTTATATTGGCTAACGGTAGACATCGATGAGTTGTACCAAGTTATTTTATTGGGTTTCATTAACCAGCTGTACTTTATCCATAATGTGAAGTACCTTTAATGACTCAGTTGAATGTGTTACGATTTAATTGAATCCTGTACAAACTTCATGCAATTAATGTCTAGTGGATTATATTTTAGATGGCAAAAGAGAGAGTTATATATTTAGGTGGAGTACAAAAGACTCACACGTTTAAAAGAAATTATTGTAGAGATTGTATTAGCAGAGGATTGTAACTTTACCTATATGATGTCTGATGGGGTACAAAAGCATTATAGGAGAGTATTTAGAAGAAGATACGAACTGTAAATAGTTACATGTCATCTAGAAAGAGGCTTCAACATTTTTTTACCACCTGTCAGTATAAACATTTTTTATTTTCACTAATAAGAATAAAATAAGAATTGAGAAGAAAAGTAATAATTGAAAAAATTATATAACATTTTTAAAGTGAAAAAAATTAACCAGTACTTAGTACTCAAAAAAAATTATCAAATACTCGGTATCCACTACTAAATACTTTGTCAGCACTAGTCTGGACTGATAATAATGTCCACAAGATGTATAAATTTGAGACTCACTATGTCGAAATTAATCGGTTTGAAATTTCACTTTTCGGATGAGGTCAAATATGTTGTATTTTGACGGGAAATTAACCTGTAACATGCAAATTTACCAAAAATGCTATAGGGCACGATTCAAAATTTTTCATTTATGAGCGTTGAAATTTCAACATTTATGATATTTCTCATAATGAGATTTCGAAATTTTTTTTTTGCAGTTTTTAATGACCAACAAAAAATGCTCTGCCTAGGGTCACACATGCATGAGTGTAACTGTTTGTTTTTTAGCATGCATACATAAACGGTAAAAAAGGAAGAATATCCCTATTATGTAAACGTTTTTGTAAAATAGCATTAAATTTTTACAAATATGTTTGTGAATTTTTTTCGTTAATGAACGTTTTCTCATCTGAATGTTCATTTGAAATTTCTCATAAATGAGCTTTTTAAAATTTGTTACTGCACATTTTGGCAGTTGCAGATTTCAGAATATGTGTATATACAAACACACATCATACATTTATGCGAATGCTCATTACGAACATTTTCTACCATATTTTGATTTATGAAAAACTAAATTGTAAATTCTCATATATGAGCACTTGCCTGAAAAACAAAATATTTTCTCAATTATTCATTTTTGAGTGGAAAGAAAAAAAATTCTTCCCACTCATAAATGAACACAAAATATTTTTTAGTCTCACATATGTACGAGAGTAAGCAGATAAAATTAAAATGTACATATTCCCACATGACTGAGCAGTGAGTGAGCATTTCGGTACTCTGCTATAAGGGAAATTAAAGCCCGCCAAGGGCACTACGTTAATAAGTGAGATTTAAAACCTAGAGTGAATATGGTGTTACTGCCGAGAATAGAATAGGTTGCGACTACTTATTTATTTTATAAAGTGTATAGCGTCATTTGTTGCTCTATTCTACCCTATACCCCCTACACACTGATTACAGTTTATCACATACCACAATGTTGTATTGAAGAAGGGCACTTTTTTTAATTTTAAAATTATTTTTTGTACAAATTTATCTTCATTATTCTAAACCCGCAAAGCTTTTATGCTTATCTGGAGGATATTAAACCTAAAAAATAAATTTATGTATAATATAATTAATTTTTGAAAATCATATTTCGTAGTTTTAATAATTAAAAATTTTATATTATTATTTTGGATATTCTTGTTTTCTTATATATGTCATGTATTTCGCCAATAAAAGTAGGAGACCTATTCGGATACTCGAATTATTAGCTTAATCACATTACTACTCAATGTGCTAATTTTTTTTAAGCAACAGCTCTATCTTTTATATAAATTTTACTAAAAAGGAAACAACAAAACTTCTAACTATTACTTTAAAAATGCTCAACAATTTTATGTGCCCTACTAATAGACTGCCCGTTTAACCTCATAAACGGACACAAATATGTTCACATTCATACGTTCATGTATGTGAATCGTATGTTCATATATATAAACAGTTTTTGTTACAAGAAACAAAACTAATCCACTTTTCAGTATTTTGTTTTTTCCTGGCATCATATTTAATGTACATGTGAGTTTGAGTTTAAGATTCTATGAATGTAAATATATAAGTCTCTCTGTGTGTTTTTAAGTTAAACAGAAATATATTTGTGCCATGTAGGCTGCACATACCACTTCTAGGACTCTACGGAACAGCAATTATTGCTTTTAAAAGCTCTTACAACTTTTTTCATTCATTTTTTTCGGAAAGTGGCAAAACTGCAAAGAGTAAACAAGGAAGAAATAGTAGAAATATCCATAATAGTGTATTCGAATGTATAATATTTTCCGTTTGCTTTTTGGTCTAGAAAAATTTAACTTCTCCTTTGCATAACTAATGCAAAAATCCAATTTCTTATGCAAACATAAAATCTCACTTTTTTCGAGTTTTTAATTTTTATTTTTTTCTTTCTGTAAATTTTTTCTTACATCATAACACTCCTTCGAATTGAATATACAGTCATGTATGTATATGTATGTGTTTGTATTTAGCTGAGTGTTCAGAAATTAAAAAAAAAAACTTATAAAAGAAAATAAAAGCAGGCCAAACAAACCATAAAATCATTCATCATTTCTTGTTTGTTTAAATACATATAAAAACACTTTCGACACAAACTTATCACATACACTCAAAAAACGAGGCTAATTCAAGAAGTCTTTGCAAAATCATAATAACAATCATAATAAGTAAGAACTTAAAATTACTCTTCTTTATTTTTAACAAATGGAAAAATTTTAATATCATGCATCCATCAATCAAATACTTTTACTTGAAAGCCAATAGATCTTAAGAAATCAAACATTGGTAAGACGAATGTCATGGCACATGTGCATCAACAAAAAATAAAAAGTAACGAAACTTTTTTTAATTTATTATTTTTAAAAATGCTGTTGAAGAAAAACTCCTAAATTCCCAAAGATATTTAAAATATTTACTTACATTATAAGTGTTATTAGTTTACACCTCTATCGGTAGTCCGAAAGCCTGTTCCGCATTTTTTTTTATTAGAAAGGAAATGTTTACAGATTGGTCCCATTTTACAAGAAGCTGAGAATTTTGAAAATTAAAGGGTGTCCCCATACAACATACGTGTTTTTTACGTGTATAATGAACCGTAAAGAGCACCCTTTTAAAATTTTAAAAAACTGCATATCACTGTAGCTGCCAATAACAGAAATTAATTAAAAAGTAAACTTAAAAATTAAAGGGTGTCCCCATATGTGACGTCAATTTAAATATATGAACCATTTGAACCATTGTAGACAATCACTTGAAAATTGGACAGAATGTCCAATATTTATAATCAGAAATGAAATATTTATAATTAGAAGTAAAAGGGTGTCCCAATAGTTGATGTAATTTAACGTATATTGCAAAACTTTTGAACCGTAACAGAGAGACGGTTGAAATTTACAAAGAACCTGTATATCTAAGTCCTTTATAACATCAAGTATATAATTTAAATTTGGAAACTAAAGGGTGTCCCCTTAATTGATAAAATTTTACCTATCTAGCCCTATCTTTTGAAACGTTATAGACAAACACTTGAAAATTAGACAGAATCTGCACTACTATGTCCCGTATAGTAACAGTTATAAATATTTAAAGTTATAAAGAATGTCTCAATAGTTGATGTAAATTGATTCATATGGCCAAACTTTTGAACCGTTTTAGACAGACATTTGAAACTGACAAAGAATTTGTTCTTTAAAATAAGTGTTTAATTTAAAATTGTACATTAAAGGGTTTCCCCTAGGTGATATTGTTTAACCTATATGGCCATATCTTTGGAACCGTTACTTTTTATTGCTGTGTCAGTAACAATAAGTGTAAAAAAAAAGTTGTCCTCACATCTGAGGTAATTTGTCGTATATGGCTTTATCTGCTGAACCGTTATGTATAGGCATTTGAATGTACATTACTATGTCCGTTAGAGCAACAAGTATAGAAGTATTTGATTTGAGTACTATTTCTTACAGATTACTTCCTTTTAAATTTTTAGTTAAGAATTGATGCACATATATTTGTTTTGTAGTCGGTTTTTTTTGCAAGAAAATTATCTAAGCTTTAGGGGTAAGATTGGCTAAACAAATATCTTTTTTAATCCATGTTATGAAACTGTACATATGAAATATTTTTTAAGAATTTTTGCTGCCGTCGATATGGAATACGATTTTTTGTTTAAATTTCGGCTTTGGATTGTAATAAAATCTAATAAAAATATTCCATTTTCAAAAAAAAAACTAGAGATAGCAAGTCGAATGTACACATATTTACCGATTTAAATGACTTGGCAAATGGCAAACTTTAGACACTATTTTGAGAACTCTGAAAATTAAACAGAGACTGCTACAAACGATACAAATATTGAAAAAAATATTTTCAGAAATGAAAGATTTCAACTTGTTTTGCATACATCTTAAATTAAATGTTTAATTAATTTAATTTTGTATTTAATTATATAATGTATTGTATTTAATTATTTTTATCTTTCTCTATTAATTATAAAATTATATCAATTAAAATATTAATCAATCTTGTATTGCAATCCAATTAAAACCTTTAATTGAAGCAAACATTTTTTTCTGTGAAGTAAATATATAAAACATATCTGCCGTAGTCCTCTCAATTCCTACTTCAATAACTCGATACTACTGAATACTTCTCATTGCGGTACTCAATATTTTCGTTTAGATAATAGCAATGGAAATTTAAGGCCGTAGCCATTAACAATTTTTTTAGTTAAAAATCTGTAATATTTTATCTGGATAATGTTCCTTTGCATAATCTTAGTCGTGCAGTAAAAAAAATGCAAAAACAGGATTTTAGTTTCGAGTTGGCTCCCAGAAATATATTTCCTTTTTGAAATTTCAAGACGTAGTTCTAGGAAAAAATATTTGAGTCGAGTGAGAAGCAGCTATGATCTCCAAGAAAACCGTTTTTGAAGAAATTTTGCAACAATATTTTGGCGATGCTTAAACAATTAAAGGATCATTGGCTGAAGTATGACGAGCTTTAAAAATACTATATTAATAAAAAAAACAATTAATCAGTTCATAAAATTAATTTTGTTCATTTCTTTGTAAAGACTTATTGACTACCCCTCGTACATATAGTTGTGAGTACAAACCAATATACAAACTTACATAAATTTAGAGTTACAGCCACAGAAACAAGCATATACGCGCATTTTACACAGCTGTACAGTTTGTAAGTAAAATATGTGCATGATTTTTATATGTATGTGTGTGTGTGTGCGTAACTGCCCATGTGTGTGTGTTTGCAAATGTGTGGCCTTTAACAGGAAATCTTTTTGTTCAGATTTCGCTTTTTTAGATTTATTAGATCCAATGCAAACACTAGTAATACTTTCGGCATATATGCAAGACAAGCACAATTACAAATGCAAATACAAACATCAACACTAACAGAAGCATAACCACAAATCAAACAATAGCAACAAAGCAATGTTTTCATGTTAAAACAAAAGTTTTTGTTATTTTCGTCTTCTCGTAAGAACAAAACTCTTCCAACTTTATTGATTTTATTTCATCAAGTATCAGACAGCGTTAGACATGGTTTTTATTGGTCGCAAGAAATGCACACATATCTAAAGGTACTGCTGAGGCAACAGTCTCTCGGCTCAAAGTCCAGAACATTTAGTGAATATAATCAAAGAACTTTAAGCTGTATAACTCCATTAAAGACAGATCATCTGGCCAAGCTGAAAATAAAAGAAGGTAATTGCAGGCTTTTCTTGGAAGGCTGTTCCTGTGAATATCGAGTACTGGGTAGCATAAGGCTTAGAACCACTGGCAGAATATTGTTAAATATGGATACCATAGACGATCTAAGCGTTCATTCTTAGGATAAATGTCAGTTTTTCGACTTATGTTTGCAAAAGGTGTGTCACTTATGTTAATGTCGAAAGGACAGACATTTATGTAGAATTCAAATTTATGTGGAAATTTCTGGTCATAGGAATGAGTTTGTGTTGTGTAAGTTAGTCATACAACTTATTGCATTTACGAGAATAATTCTTTTCATTTGAAAATTTATGCATCTTTGACAATGTGTGCTGTGCGTTTGTATACATACTTATTTAAACCTTTTGATAACGATTATTTCTTGTTCTCAAATGGATATGGTGGTCACAGTTTTGCGTTTGATAATTATAATTATAAATTTAGTTTTTGTAATTCTGTAATTCCGTAATTTTGTCTTTTTTTATTTTTTTATTATTTAAAAATTTTGCTAAACTTTGAAAACTTAATTATTATTTGTTGATGTATTTTAGAAACTTACACTGTAGTTCATTTTTCTGATATGCGGCAATTAAACTTTTACATTGAACCTTTAAATCTCGAGATGAGGAAAACATTTTTAGTTACCAGGCGACAATTAAAAGTTTACAGTCTAAAATCACTGCAGTCAATTGCAAAATACTGTGTCTGCACCAGTCTCATTGAAAGGAAGGTAGTCGTAAATTACAGATCGGCTGTTTGAAATAATTGTGCACCCAAGGAGGTCAAAAAGATAGGTTGTAAATATTTTAAATGTAATTAAATATAAGAAATTGCCAATGGTAAACGATTGCCCTGGGTAAACGATTGTCCTGGATAAACGTTATAAGGATCATGAACCGAATTCCCCTGAAAAGATACCAAAACTAAACCCACAGATTATATTCGATGGTTTTCTAAGTGATTTTTTTTGAAGTGTTATTTTTTTGGCATTAAAATTTCATCCTTTAGCCAAGTGTGGTTCAATGTATTATAATCGCTTGTGCATGAAAGGTCAAAGAAAAAAGTATAAATCAATAACATCTTTAATATTTTCTTTTTTGTCGGCTTGCATGTGGTTGTTGTTTATGGTTGTTGTTTATACAAGGCAATTTATGTCTTTCAGTTTATGGTGTTTCACGAATTTTAAATGCAATACTTTAATGTGATTTTCAATGAGCTATTGTACAACGGATTTTATATGTTATACTATTTTGGTTGTACAAATATTGTATTGGAACATTTAATTTTAATGTTCATTTTGATATTGGGAAAAATGCTGACCAAACTCCTTGGGGATTTAAGTTTCCTTTCTTGTTGTTGTTGTGTTGCCAATGATTATAACAGAGATTTACGTTTTAAAACAAACAAAGAAGAAAGAAACTAAAAATGAGCAAAGAAGAAAAAAAAATTCAAACCAACAAGTTATGAAAAGACTTGATGATTTGAAGCCAGAGGGCTGAAAAAAAGCCAAAACATCAGCAATAAAAAGTAAGGGTTTAAATTACAAATCATTCACATACACATACACGCAATAACACTTTTGGGCTTTTGCTAATGTAAAAGGCATATCGTAACTAACATTATATATCGGATAATGTATCCAATCACTATAAGCACACATGGATTTTACCAAATATTTCCATGCTACAGACATACTATTTTCCAAAGTATAACGGCTTTATGACCAACTTTTTTATGTTGTTGTTTTGATTTTTATTGTATTTTATTTAAATAAAAATAGAAAAGAACTGTTAATCTATAATCACAGATACTGAATAAAAACACTTTTAGAAAGTGAGTTTAGGGTGAATAAATAACTAAATGACCATTTAAAAGGCGAACTAACTAAGCATGAATTGAACTGGCTGAACGGACTGTGTGTGGATTTACATATTAAAATAATCTGGCAGAAATGGCTTACACTAAATACTACTACTGAATAGTTATTTTACAGACATATACATACCAATAATTACAGTGGGTTCTAAATCTATTTTTTATTTTTTTTTTTGTTTGTTTTAATTTTTTTTGAAAATTAGATTTTTAAGTGAAATCTTGAATTTATTACGCTGATCGTCAAAAAATGAAAAAAAAGTCGAGAGCTTAAATTTTGCTGTGCTGATTTTTTCTATCACGTCTAGTTGTCGAGATTTTCTGATTTAAATAAAATAAAAATATTAAAATATTAGATATTAAGTTATTGTGATAAAAATGGTCGAAAAAAAAGAAAGTCGGGATCAAGAACTTTGTTATATGATTTTTTAATTGACTTAATTAATTAATTGAATTCAAATCTGTTAACAAATTGATTCTATCACCTCTAGTTTTTGAGCTATTCTTGTTTAAATAAAATAGTGATATTGAAATATTTACTACGTATTTACTATAACAAAAGTAAATAACACGTCTAACGTCTTTAACAATTTCGGAGGTATTTAAAAATTGGTGGCGGAAAAAAATATTTATATTAAAAAAAAATTATTTTTTAATTTTGAAAATTTTAAATAGTCGAACTATTTATATTACGTACATATGAAATCTGTAGAATAATTTAAAATACAAATTAGGTGATATCTAACATTAAAGAAACATTGGAAAAATTTAATTTTTAGACACCAGCAGAGCGGAATGCACAATTTCTAGACCGCTACGTCCGTCATCAGCACTCTTCGTATCTATCAACTTTGGGTAGTGTTCAGTTGGAAACATCATATATTTTACTAACCAAACTCAGGTAAAGGAATACGAGAAAAATCGCATTCAATCATCTATCGTTAGCTGGTGAGAACGAAGTCTGCCAGCACCTACAGCTTCCCTCTTGTTATTATTATTTTTACTTTAATATTTACCACCTTATATTTGTTGTTGCTTCAGCTAGCCTTCGGTTGGCAATGAAATATAATATTAGGTGTTAAATATTAAAGTAAAAATATTAATAACAAGAGGAAAGCTTTCGATTTTTTAGACAAACAATTCTTTTCCGCGGTTAGACTGGGTATTGAAATTAGAATCTTCTTCCTTAGACCTCTAATCTTAACTCTTCCAATTCCAGAGAGCTCATTCGATAAGGCGTGGAGTTTCAGATTCTACTGCACTTACTTCTGCCATTAATCTCTTCGACCCTTGAAACGCTTTATTTTTTGTTGTCTTATTCCTCTACTCCACATTAAAAAAGAAGAGAAGACAGAAAGCTTTTCTACGCCTTGATATTATTAATATTACTTTTTTTAATATTCATAGTTCTACACGGAAAAAAATATTTCCACCAATTAAAGGTTTTAATTGGTATCGGATTAAAGATTAATTACATAATTAAATGATTCAATTGATTGTTTAATTATAAATTTTTTTGTTCTGTTTTAAACAAATATATATTTAAATCAATTAAAAAATTAATGGAACTTTAATTTAAAACTAATTAAAACCTTTAACTGGTGCAAACAATTTTTTCTGTGTAGAAAGAGAGCTTAGTTCTCTCCTCCCTACTTATTTCCCACACTACACAGTCTTTTTGCACTTCAGTATACATCGTTTCTATGTATACGGTCATTAGCTAACCAGAAAGGTAACTAATTTTCTCTTTAAGAAGGATGGTTGTACAATTTTCTTTTCACACTGAATTCCAATTATTTCACACACAATTATTCAAAACACTACAACGAGAAAATTATCATTATATTGATTTGATGCTACTATGCGTATTTGGAACCGGTTCTATCGCGATTTATATCACTTCTGTCATAAGCGAGATCGGTTTGTAACAGAAGGCACCACCAGGTTGTGATACCAAAAGTGCTTTTGATTTTTTTTTTTTAAGAAATAGAAATCAAACTAAATTGGAAAAATTACATGGTCAAGATTGTATTTACATTTCAAACTGACTGGTTGGTTTTTAACTTTTGAATTAATTTCAGAACGAATCAATTTGTTTTAAATACTTGTTCCTCCCAAATTAATTTTTTATCACTTCATTATTTATTTCAGTCTATAAAAGAAAATACTTTAATTTAACTTAAAAAATTGTTCATTGAAAAAGTTCTTAATTTATGTTCTAATGAATCGCATTGAAAGTCACTGTATCTCTATTCAAAAGAACGACTATAAAATAAATGTGTGTAATTTAAAAGCCTTTAGAATTCTGGAATGCTCGTAAATCATTATTTAAATAAAAATCAAAGAAAATCAAAATTTTATTACAACACTCCACTGTCTGTCTGTTTGTCTATCAGGTTGCTTCTTGCCGTCTTTTACTGCCAGACTTTGGTAGGCAATGGAATTTATCGTTTTTTATTTTCTTCAGTTCATTATTCGTTTTTCTTGTACTCGTAGCAATCTTTGTTGCGCTGCTCCGGGTGGTTTTAAATTTGAGTTGGTGTTAAATCATAAAATGGAATGGTATGGGGTTTAATGATGGGTGCAGGCTCTTCCTGTGGTGTAAGGCTTTTTGAATGAAATTAAAGGAAAAAAGCCGATTAGCATAAATTTATTTGTTTATTTGTATGATTGCTATGATATGAGATTTTCATGTTTAACTTGGTATCAATTCGCTTTGAGGAATTTTATTTTTTATTCCCTTTTTTCATTTCATTTCATTTGATTTTATTTTTATTCTTAAAATAGAAAAAAAAAGAAAAAAACAAGAATTAGACGTAATAATGTATTTTATTGCAGTAAATCCGTTTAAATTATATGATGGATTTTATGTTCGAAACATAAATAGATTTTTTTTCTAAAGTGATTAATAAAGTAGTTAAAGCTTCTTATTTGATTTTGAATAAGATTATTTGAATGTGATTGACTTTTTTACCCTTAACCACAGCTTAAAAGGGTTATAATAAATAAAATTCTCATATCTTTTGTTTGTATTTTTAGTAAATAAATTAATTTATAAGTCCAATGTGCGTATAAGAAAATTTATTGCCTGGAAATGCTGAAATACTGTTACTGAAGACCTCTGATAAGTTATGGAGACATAAGTTGGAAGCCCATAAAATTGTTATACAAAAACTAACATATAAGCTTCAACATGAGATGTTTTAATTTTTATTTATTTTATTCTTTTTGTAGCGTCATTAGGAAATATTGTTGGTTTTTTAAAGAAACATTTTGTTCTTGTAACTCAAGCATTGAATTTAAAATAAACAAAAGACATTTTCATTCGGCATACGTTACTAGGGGGTTTTTAAACAAGGGACGCTACAAAAGTAGAGCGACAGGGACAGCAGACGATGCCATATTTTTTTGTCGCTCTTTTGACATTTCTATTCAGTAAGATTTGCCATCTCATGACGGAAAGATACACGAGCCAACAACGAGTCGAAGATTTACTACCGAAATCCAGAGTCAGTGGCGTCAACGTTAAGAGCGCTACGACCAATTTATGGTCGTCATAATCGTCCTAGCAGATCAAAAATTGAGCGTCTAGTGGAAAAATTTGAATCCACAGGCATAGTACAAAATGTTCCCGTGCCAGTGGGACAAAGAAGTGGTGTGCCGTTGTGTCGAGAATATTGCTGTAGCTGAGGCTTCAGTTGAAGAAAGCCCAAATGTATCTCTCACACGTCGTTCTCAAGCGTTGGGCATCACTGTGACGTCGTTGTGGCGAATTTTGCGAAAATATCTTGGCCTACATCTTTACAAGATTAAATTGACGCAAGAACTGAAGCCGCTTGAAGACCAGAAGCGTCGTATGTTTGTGAATTGTGCGCTTTGTAGCGCTCTTATTGACAAACCCTTTATTTTCCAATAAATGTTTTAAAAAATGATTATTTAAATGACTTACAAAATCAAAAAGTAACAATCAGTATTATTTCCATTTATTTTGCTCTCAACCCTCAGAGCGTATGATTTATATTTAAATTTTGTTCAAACCAATAACACTCATACTCCAGTCAGCACTTGAAACTTGCTGTTGTTTTTCGCTATATTTAATTTTAAAAAACATTGAATATTTATGTAAATATTTTTAGTGAACAAACTACAGCAATTATCACTAGAAATAATTTATGAAATGAGTCTGACTTTTTGCAAAAACAATTGTTGTTGGTTGTTAGTTGTTGATACAACACCCAGTATCAAAAAGATGGGGATATATTAAGTTTTCATTTATTTCGTAATAAATAAAGTTTAATATGAGTTCTTAAATAATATTATAGCTAAATAGATATGTCCACTGGAATCACTTAAGTGGGAAAAGCCAAAGAAAAATTTTTTAAAGTAACTTATTCAGATACGATATAGTTAGGACTTATGTGATAAATTCATTTATATATATGAAACACCAAAAAGGCATACTTAAAATAACAATTAATTAACTCATTTTAGCTTAAATATATTAATATTTTTTTGAGTCTATTCTAAAGCTTATGCCTAGTTTGCGGTTTATACTGCTGTAAAGAAAAGTTTAGAAATGTTGTTAAATAATATCCTTTCCAAAAATACTTGAAAGGGTTCTAAAAAGTTCCAATAGGGTAGTTTAAGCCGCTAGCTGGTAGGATATCCAACTTTAGTATTAAATATGAGCTAAAAAATGATGTCCCTTCTTATTTTTTTCTCTGCGGGCCGGTGTATACATGAGATGCGAAATGACCGCTTGTAACACTCTTAATTATAATTATTAATTTATCAGTTTTTAATTTTCAGTTACCAAATTGGAAACTTTGTCCTTCTACATTTATCCATTTTCATTAAAAACAACTTTTAAATTTATACTTACAGTTAAAAACGACCATAAAGAAGACTATTCGTCTAACGATAGAAGCGAAAATTAAAAATAAAAAATATTTAAATATGAAAGTAATGTTATATAAATATTTATGTTGTGGTTTTAAAACTCTATTAAAGTGTAATAATTTATTTTAAAAACTGTTAAAGCTTTTTTCTAACGACTGACTGTTGCAGCTGTTAGCTGAGTTGAGTGGGTTTAGTTTTGTGTTTGCATTCATTCATTTATTTGTTTTTTTTGTATATGCATTAAGCACATACAATTTTTTTTATAAATATTGATTTTGTTGTGAGAGCACTTACACTCACACACAGCCATATACATAAAAAGAAATTCAAATACTAAATAATTTATTTTTTATTTAATTATATTCTTTATTGTTGACTGACTCTTATTTTATTGCTGTTTTAATCGAAACAGTTGCTATCGCTATTTTTGTTATTGTTATTTTTTGTTAATCAATTTTCACTGTGTTTGTGATGGTCAATAAATATAAATGTTCATGGCTTCATTATGATGATCATCAGTCTTCAACTATTTAGCTGCAGTTGTAGTTATTACTTTTGGTGCTGTTGCCGGTGTGGACAGCTATTAAGTTCTGGATGCCTATTGTTGTTATTGTTGTTTCTGATGAATTTTGTTGACACTAGTATGTATAGGGAAGTGTCTGTAGTATTATAATGCTTACATTAAATTGCTAACAGCACAACATAACATTTGCATTAACAAGCAACCCCACTGTTGCCATTGTTTGTTGGTTGGATTGTGCATGTAACAGTTTATGTGTGTGTGTTTGTAATGTTTGAGAGCTACATATAACATTCATGCAACTCAATTTAAATTGTCTACTTATACAGTTACACAATTGTAGTAACTAACTAACTGCAATTTTGCATATAAATGTTTTTCTCGTTGTAATTTTTTTGTTCGTTATTTTTTGCTGTTTTAACACCAAAACAAATAAAAAATGGAAATAATAAAGTATGGCAGTTGGGCTGAAAATATTATATGGCAACAAAAAATAAAAAACACGAGTATGAAAAAGTAAAAGCTCAAATACTAGACGAGTTTTAAGAGTCTCCTCTCCAACTCCCATTATAAGATATTCAAATTAACATTTAGTTCAGGCAGTCTATGAAGCAAACCATAAAATGAAAAACTAAACACACATGTGTGTTTGCAAACATGCAGCTAACCAATCACATCATACTATTCATATAATGGACTAATGTATACAAACACATAGTTGTCGGATTTAAAACTGGAAAAAATGGAAAAAAAATGTAACAGAAAAAAAGTGAACCGCAGTGAGAGAAAAAAAAAACACATACATCCACACTGTATTCAATTGTATATGTACGTAAAGCAAACCGGATGTGGCATGCAATTGGAAACTTCCGTTTGCATTTTATTGTGCTTCGCGCAACTTTCACAGTTTTCAATTTGTACGTACTCATAAGCACACACACATACATATATACATGTACACATACACTTATCCACACAAATTTGTATTCATGTTTGCATTTCCACAATTGCATGTGTGGGCTTGGGACACATTTATTTGTTGATTTCATTTTCAATTCATTTTTAGTGTGAAATAAGAAAACAATCAAAAAAATAATTTGAATAGTGTTGTATTGGCAACGTGGTATTGAACTTTTTGTTTAATATAATTATTGAAAGCAATCAAAATTTTATTAACAAAAAAATTTTTAATATTTTTCATTAAATTTTCCATTTGGTTGTGCTTTTTATTTCTAACCAACAACAAAAAAAAACATCAATTTTACCTCATATTGGTCGTTGAGCATTTTTCACACATTTCTATTTGTCAGAAATACTACTACATATCAGATTATTGGAAATATTATACAAATACAAATATTAATTAATTAGAAAATGAAATCATAATAAAAATTAAAAAATTAATAGCAGATTGTTTCAAAAAATATTCAGGTTTTTTTTCTGTATTAATTTTTGTAATTACCAATGTTTGGATAGTATAATGTTAAGTTGCGCCAAAATATTATATGCCAAATTTCCACTTTAGTTGAGTTGCCACGCATAGCTGTTGAAGAAGTAATCTCTCTTATATTCCACTTACAAGAAGTTGAAATGGCAGTTGCTAGTTTCAGCCCCAAGAAGGACTATAGGTTAGACAAAAGAAGCAACAAGATAATAATGGAAATTTCCTAGGCAGCAGCTAGGATAATTCTATTCACTTTTAGACCATCATACGCCTTAAGTATTTTCCCTCAGACTGAAAGGTTTCCTTTATTACTATGATACCTAGGAAAGGAAAGTAAATAATATTCGCTTTTCATAGACGTTTTTGACAAAGTATGCCATGAAGGCCTAGATTATAGGTTAAAGTAAAATTTGCCCACTATTTTTTATAAGCACATAGTACACATCGCATATGCCAATTAGCAATCAAGTTCACACATCATATATGTGCTGACAAAACTGGTTTTCTAACCATTAATGAAAGCCCCCAAGTAGCATTCAATACTTTCAAGACCACATTTTTTTATTTGGGATTTTGGTTAAAAAAATGGAGAATAAAAATGTACTCAAAAATATTTTACATTGCGTAGAAACTCCTGTACTCCAATTCAAATCAATAACCAGACCATATCTCAACATATAGAGGTCGAAAACCTCGGCATACATCTCGATAGACGCTGGACTCATACTGAAGCAAAATTGACACAAATGAAGTTAAAAGCAATGAAAATAAATTGGATAATTGGCAGAATCACAACCTAAGCTTAGATTGCAAACTTTTACTTTATAATTCAATCTTTAAACTAATATGGTGTTATGGCACTTAGGGTATTGCCTCAGCTTCAAATTTAGAAAAAATTCAGAGACGCCAAAAATAAGATTTTACGAATAATTACACTCGCAACCTGGTATATTAAAAACGCGAGCATACACTAAGATCTAAATCTTGTCTAGCACTGGCTGGTCTTAAGTCCATATATTTTTAATTTTACTTTTAGTCCTAAGATTTGAGCACATATTGTTATTATATTATATATTTTGAAGATAAAATAAATAATATGAGGAGATATAAAAAAATTATGTATTGATAAATTTTAAATTTAAATAAAGACAAACAAAAAATAAATGCCATGTGAGTGTAGAATCATCGTTGCAAATATTTTGCACACATTATTCAGTTTGTTAATTTAGCTTGGAATTTATTCACCATCTGCATCCTTAGAGAAAGTACAACGTTTATTTTTTTTCAAACTTTTTTTTTTACTTTTTTTATTATACTGGAATCTCTTGGCAATTGCAGTTGTTTGAAATCAATAACGACACTTGCAAAGCAAATAAAATCAGACACAAAGCTGTTGAAATTAATCGTTATTGCACGAGTATGTGTGTCAATGAGAAATTAAATCTTTGCGATGGTGGACATTGAGCAGCAGAAATAAAATAAAATGTTTTTAAACCACTGTGCGACGTTTTAGGAAACAAAATATCTATAGGAGTAGTGCTACTAAAGGAAATTGTAGTGGTACCTCATATAGATGAAAAGCGCAGTACTTTTATAAACCAGCACAAATCTGAATTAAATTTGTAATTGAATTGAATTGCTGTAAATTGACTTAAAAATCAGATTGAAGTGAATAATAAGGAACATTTCCTTTGGTTTTTAGCAAACAATAAAACACGGGTTTTCGGTAAGATGTCTGATATATCAGGAATGAAGCTAAAGTTCAATATAGGGAAATAAAAAATACCTCAGTACATGCAGTTTCAATGATTTTAACTAAAGTTAGCAATGTTGCATGAAGGGAGAAATGGAATATACCCTAGGGTCATTGCTATGAATTTAACCTCAAGCTTTTAAGAACTTTTATTTTTTGTCAACTCAAACAGTACCATTTGAATCCGACAGGTTTGGAGAAGGTAGCCTCACAAGTGGTTTTTATTAGCCGAAAGAGATGGACACAAATACTTTGCAAGAGATCAACGGGTTAATCTCAAGTGGCACTTTTGAGGAAATAGCCTCTCGAAAAGGAAGTCAAAAAAGTTGCTTGGAAATAACTGAAAATGAATCGCAATTTTTGTTTTTCGAAAACACATACATATAAGTATAACTATTTCTAGCTTAACGATAACATCAAATATTTAAAGATATACTTCAATATGTGTTTGCGATTAAACCTGAATTTAAGATCTCTTTTATGAATGGAATAATATTTTAACTGGTAATATTATTTTAACTGGTAAGATCCATTGTGCCTCCAGAAAAATAAATCAAACTTTATTATTTTCAGTTCTTATAGAATTTTGTTTTACTTTTATTTATTGGTTCCAACTGCTTAATGATGGTTCGGTGATTTTATAATAATTCCAATTCTCCAGATTCCAACATAAGCTAAACATTTTGTGGTCCTTGCAACCGGACACATTGAACAGCACGAATACGTTCCGTAATTATTATAGCAAGAAATTTTGGGCATGAGCGGAGGAGATGAGGTAGTTTACAAATTCTGCAGATAAAAGAATTGCATTAGTAGGCTGTACGTAATCTATAATGGCTTTAAATAGGAAGAGAACTGTTATCGGATTCTTTGAAGAAATTCAGTTTAGACATTGAAATCTTTAAGAAAATGAATATCTTATTTTAAAGGAATAAAGAAATTACGAAGCATAAGGTAAAGGTATCAATTTAGCGATTGGTCGTGTAGTAATCCCTCGTTGAGTTAAAACGTCTGCGACTCGTTTGTCGAAGTCTGCGTAGGTTTTCTGTATTTAGCCAAACCGCCAAGAATTTGGAGGGAGATTTTTCTAATCTACTGTATTTTCTTTAATTGTTTATTTTCTTCTTTTGAGAAGTATCCTAAGATATTCAAAGACTTTACTTGCAGACAATGCCTGTAATAGACTGGGACGATTAAGCACAATGTGTGTCAAGGTATAGAACTGACTAGCATTAAGCTGAGTCACATATTTAATGTTACAAAATATGACACGAAATACTCTGTGATGAGGCAAAATGTAACCAGTCGATAGCCTAAAATGCTTTCAGTCGAGAATGGCAGCGCCAACACAAGAATCAATGAAAGTAAAGTAGTAAATTACCAATCACTACCTTAATAAGGGAATCACAGGTATACTTATGTAATGCTTGTGATTCCTTAAAGGGAGACGCAGGAAATCCTTCTGGATAAATTAATTTTTTCTTTAAGTATCACAGGTTCTGAAGAATTTTTTATCCTTAAAATAAATATAAAAATTGACATGTTTACAAAAAATATGTTTTTAGTGATTAAAAATGCTCCCCCGTTCTCTTCAACCGCAATACTTCTGTAGAAGTCATTGTAAGATTGATTTAATGTCCTAGATTAAGTTTCAATGATAAAATCTAGGTCAGCACTGCTAACAATGTTTCCAGTTTTCCAGTTTCTTACTGAGACTCCAAATATCTACATTCTCTAGGGCTCTTGATCTCATGAATTTGCCTGTTAAAATATCTTTGGGAACATCAGCAAGTTCCTCTGCCCAAACGAGTTCCAACGTATTCTTCAATAACCACTCCAGCTATCAGACAACCTATATGAAATGTATCCTAGCTTTTGAGACAAAATAATATCAGGCATTATCTCCGTAACCTATTTAACTCAACCTGAAAATAATTCTTTAGATCTTCAAACACATACATGCAAGACATGAACCGCAACTTTGTTGCTTGGCTGCTTTGTTGACGTATTTACGTACACGCTTAAAGTAGAATAAAATACGTGTAGACTAAAATTAGAGTCAAAGAAAATGCTTAAAGCTTAATCGCTTTAAAGTTTTTAAAAAAATGGCTTCCGTTATATGAGACAACAACTTTATTTGAGACCGACGTAAAATGGCCTATATTTTGTTAACTTGACTATTGTCAATTTGTTTGTTATTCTAGTCTTTAGTTGAGGTCGGAATTTTTTTTTTTGTTCCTTTTTTCTTTTTTCTTGTTTTTTTTTTTTTTTTTTTTTTTTGTTAGGCAAACAAACCTCAACTTGTGTGTCCACAATAATACCCAGAAACATATATTGACACTTGCTCCAATTATTAAAGTGGCTATAAATGGAATAAAGAAATCAAAATATTAAATTAAAAAAAATGTAAATGAAAACAAAAAGGAAAATGCGAGGCAACAGTCGTTGGGATGGAAAGAGTAAAAGTTCGTTATAAGAAGAAAAAAAAAAAGATAAGAAACAAAGAGAAATTACGGAGTAGAAATAAACAAATAACAAAAATTCTAAAGGGGAATAAAACAGAAAAACTATTTAAAACAACAATAATCAAATTGAGTTTGAAAATATTTCGAAGCAATCAAGCGAGTAACAATTTTTTTTGTTCGTAGCGTTGCTGTTGTTGTTGTTGTTGGCCAGTGTTTAAATGTTTTGTTTTCATTTTTTCATTTGCAAATAACCATTTTTGTGTAGAGTTCATTTGGCAAAAAAAAAAAAACACAAACACAAACACAAACGCTTTCTCTTGTTTTTTGAAATTACTTCTAAGCAGGGATGGTAAACGAAATTTTTAAATTGAAATAAACTCGCTTCTTAAATGGAATGAAACGCATTTTGTTTGTGATTTAAAACTTAAAATTTTATTGAATATAAATCAAGTTACATGGAACGAAATTACATTGCTATCTTCGATGATTTCGTGCTTTCTAATTTCATTTGTCTCCATATTATTTATCAAACTTTAATTTGGTTTCGGTGTTAACACATAAAACACTTTCCTTTATTTTCTTTAAAATAACTAGAGAACAGACTGGATTGGAAAAGTAGGCGTAGTTCCTCCCATATAAAGTGAATAACTATTATCGTGTAACTATTTAACTGTTATATGTAGTGTTGAAATAGTACGAATATATTCGAATTGGTTTTCATAGTAAAGTAGGCCTGGTATGACCCATACAAATTAAATATATATATATATCATAGTATAAGTTGGAAAGTATAATAGGTAATCTTATAATTGTACATGACTGGATTAGAACAGTAGGTATAATACCTCCCAAACAATACAAATATTTATAATTTTGTAACTTGAAAACTATATAAAGAACTATAAGAGAAAGAGTAGGGTGTGAAAATTATGTACTCTGAGAACACATGGTTTGCTTGTAGTATATGGCCTTTTTTAAGTACGAAGTCTAGAAAGTCGCTTGGGTGTAATGAAAGTACCTTAAGCTGGATTATATTAGTAACAGAACATGGAAATTTATCGCTACGATTAAAATATAAAATAAAAATACTTGTAGACTCGAAGAGGCCGAGATCATTGCGCACATATTGCGTGAATGTCCAGCACTAAGGAAGAAAACCACGAGCAGATATATGCTTAATATAGATGCAATAGGGTATCTCATCCTAAGACAAATGCTAGCAATTACAAAAGGCTCCGTGATGAGGAAATAGTCAAGTCGACAGTTTGAAATTACTACCCTCGAGAGTAAAGGCTAGTGTTAGCTCGAGACTCAGCAAAGGTAAGGTAGTCGTAAACCACCTGCCTGGAATCATTGATGGCCGAAGTGGGTCACAATTACAAAAGGCTCCGTGATGAGGAAATAGTCGAGTCGACAGTTTGAAATTACTACCCTCGAGAGTAAAGGCTAGTGTTAGCTCGAAACTCAGCAAAGGTAAGGTAGTCGTAAACCACCTGCCTGGAATCACTAATGGCCGAAGTGGGTCACAAAAAGTAAAGTTAGTGGTCTGCTTGGATGTCCTCCTTACGATAATAATAAAATGTTTTAAAAATCAGCTTCGTATTGTACCATAAAAATACAAATTTACCAGCTTTGCTATCCCTGCTTCTAAGTCTTCTCTCTCAAACTCTTACCACTTTTTTTTTTCATTTGTATTTGTATTGTTTTTCTAGTCATTGATTTTTGTTTTGTTGTGAATGTATTTGTGCATATTTCGCTCTTTAACAACTAACTCCATCAAAATGTTTAAGCAACTGTTTGCATTAACAGTTGTGACCAAAGTATTTACTACTGCAGTTAGAAAATACTTTGTGATGTTTTTTACGTGAAGCAGCACGAAGGTGTTGATATCAACTGGCATCGGTGTTGGAAAAATAGCTAAGGGAAGGAGTCGAGGGCATTATGCGTATGAGCATTAAAACTCTAAGAAGGATATTCGTAGGAAGTTTATTCTATAAATGAATGATGCGAATAATAATAAATAAGTTTTCTGTGTAGTTTGCTGTTGGTGTGTGGGTTTTGGCACCAAATTATCTATTTTTGTGTGGGAGCTGTTAAAGATATGTGCAATGCTACGCATTCAAATCATAAAACCCAGAATCGTCTTTGTATTTGAAGAATTTGTTGCTCGCATCGTGCGCTGAAGAGTGGGGCAATATTAAAAATATTATTGAAAGTACGATTCTGAGTATCTGTGCGCTGGGCACCATTCAGCTACCACCTTAAAATTTGTTTAGGTATTGAAATTTTCTTCATTTTCTGTTCGCTTTTTAAAAATTATATATGGCCTTAGATTCTAAAAATTAATGGCCCATAACCATAATCAAAAACAAAGTACCCTTTAAAAATTCTAAAATATAATATTGTTAAAACCATAGTTTTAGTGTACCATAGGTATAAAAACATACTTTAAATTTAAAACTAGCTGAAGCTGTTATTAAACAATTTAACAACACTTTCAGTCAGCTGTTTTTCGTAACCAAATGTTTTTATAAGAACATAAATAAATTTAGCAAAAGTTTTTTATTCTAACTGGCAGACAAATAAAAAAGTCCAAGTGTTCAAGTCACAGTTGCTGTCTTTTAATATTTCGTCTTCTTTAAATTCATTAATGATCATACTTTGCACTAGATTATCTTCCTTACTTTTTTCGGGGATGGCCACAGAATTACCCGTGACAACAGACGACTCGACAGCTTTTCTTGCGCTTACTTTCATGTGTAGCCATTGCGATTTAAGTTTTGGAATTTGGCGATCAGAGCCAGCAGAAACCATATCAGCCCGTATTGCTTTCCAGGCACCCTTTTTTTAAATCATGAAGGTATCGTTGCTCTTATGCTCAATAATGTCAATATGGGCATTTATACATTTATGCAATAATTCCTTTTCCGCAACTCCCCAATTCGATTCTCGTTTCCTCGGCTTATGTTGTTGCTGCGAACAATTGGTTGTAAAACTATAACCAACTTCCAAGAATATGATAAAAATATTACCTCTTCCACTTTTACCATCTCAAATATTTTTTATTTACAAATCTTATAAGCGCACACTACAAATTGATTTATTTTTAAATATTCCCCTTATGCTTTTTTAATTTTAAAAGTCAGTTGATTAGAGATGGCTCTTTCTTATATTTTCGTGAACATTTTATGGACATTTTTTTGCATTATAATCGTCACCAAGTTAAAGTCGGTTGGAATTAAAACATACTTTATTTTTGACTATGGGAGCAAAATAGTTAATAACATGTTTTTGGCGTTACGAACTAAGTCCCCAATGAACTAAGTCCCCAAACCGAAAATGAACTAACCCCCCAATTTTGGGGAATTAGTTCGTTATGAACTAATCCCCCAAATTTTGTATACGAATTAACTCCCCAATTTTATGAACTATTTCCCCAATTAAAATGAACTAAGTCATTGTGCCCCCACTCGCACAAAGCATTTCGAAATGGCGCGATTTGAAAAATTCTTCGTCTCGAATAACTCTAACGAATTTAAAGAAATGACCATTTCTTTCGGCTGACCTACCTAAGATGCCATTATATGCCTCAACAGCAGATGTTGTGCGGGTGTCTTGGTTGTGGACTGAGAAATTTTTACAGCCAGTCTGAAAGATTGTGTAGAGGTAGATATTTTAAAAATAAAACTCTTACCTTAAATCTTATAAACTTACTTTATTAATCCACTGACTCTCGTAGTATTTTAAAAATGGCAAAAATAGGCTTCCACTGTCCATTAAAAAAATTTTTGATTTAAGACCATTGAATGTTGTCTTAATTAAATTGGGTGGCAGTAAAGGTAGGGCCAACATTTTGTGGTACATTGATGATGCGCTCTTGGAAGATCTCACGTAGTCCAATAAGGACTTATGTTTTGCTAAGTTTCGTCTTACAGCTTGGCAGAAACGAAACCTACAATTTGTGAAATTTGTTTTAATACCTATCACGAATTGAATTAATTAAAATTGCTAGTTTCAGTTTTTGAATTGAATGAGTTTGTAGTGTCAGTATTTGTAAAAATTTTCTTTGAGCGTAAATCAACCCACATACGCTCAAAGAAAATTTTTACAAATACTGACACTAAAAATTCATTCAATTCAAAAACTGAAACCAAATGTAAAAAACAACCTAAAAATTATCTAGCTAAGTATATACAAAGAAATTTGAATAACAATTTTTTTTGTTTAATTCTTTGGAGTTTTGAGAATGTAAGTGATTTTGAAAATAAAAAATTCGCGCGAATTTTTTATTTTCAAAATCACTTACATTCTCAAAACTCCAAAGAATTAAACAAAAAAAATTGTTATTCAAATTTCTTTCCATATAAATAAGTAATTTTCTTCATAAAAATATTACATTTTACTTACCAGCATCCAACTAGTTTTGACTGTGGAAAAACTTTATTCAGTGCATTTCTCAATCCTTGCTCATAGTCTGTGATAAATATGAGGGGACTTAACTCAAATATATTTTCGTTGATATATCTAAAAATTGCTTCATATATTTTATTGTTTTTTTTGTTCATCAAAACAAAGAATATGGGAAAAATCTATTTGAAAAAATTGCAAAAGTTTTTAATCGAATTTGTATAAAAATTAATATAAATTACCTCTTCAAAATATTCTATATAAATTACCAATAGCTGCTTATAACAGCCATGGGGAACTACTTTAAAGGTAGCATCAATGAGATATGTCCTTTTGATAGGCGGAATATTCTCTTTAATTAAGTCTATGGATTTCAGAGAAGAAAACAAGCAAAAGGAGTAGTTATCTTCAGTAATTGCTGCAGTGAAAAAGTGTCTCGGCTTTGCGTCGTCCTTAGACAGACCAAACTCGTTCCACACATGCTCAATATTAAATGCTTCTACTACTTCAAGGGCACTCTTTGGAGAAGTTACTAAATGTTTCCTTACAATTTTTTGTAAACCTATTTGTAATTTTAAAAACCTTAAGTTTCTGGTGTCTTCTTGATTGCTATTTATTTAAAAATTCACATAATTTACCATAAAAAAAGATATATAATTTACTTACCTTTCACATGTTTTCCTAAATGCGCTTCTTATGGTGCTAATATTGGTCTTGGATCCACCAAGAGTTCCTGCCACATCTTGGCACTGCCTCTTGATGGTGTTTAGAGCCTTTAATTCCTTGTATACTTCCTCCTCGTCCCCATGGTTATGGTCAACATATTTTTTCGCGAAAACACATTGCCCATCCGGAAGCAAGTTTATCCTGGCCTTACAATCTTTTTGTCTGCATCCGTATTTATAAACATTTTTATATATCGATTTTTTTACAAAAATCATTTTTTGATCAATTAAATATAACAATTGGCCATTTTTTCTATTTCCATTTATAATCTCGAAATTCATTTTTACTTCACACTTAGCACTTCACTCGTTCGCAGTTAAACACTATTTAAATTCTGTATTAAAAATCAATAATAGCAATGATCTATTTCTTACATTAACTAACGGTTCAATATAAGTTGATTTTTTGAAATTTTGCTAATTTAACAAAATGAACTAACCCCCCAAAAATAATTTTGCGGTTTTATTTCATTTCAGGAATTTGGGGAGTTAGTTCATAATGAACTAGCTCCCCAATTATTAAAGTGAACTAAAGCCCCAAAATAATGAACTAAGTCCCTAAAAATCGTTGTTGTTGTAGCCTGCATAAAAGTTTGGGGGGTTAGTTCATTTTCGGTTTGGGGAATTAGTTCATTGGGGACTTAGTTCGTAGCGCCCATGTTTTTAGTGTAAAGTCGTTTTTAAAAAGAACCGACTTTAGTTTGCGACTATGATTAGGGACCAAATTTTTTATTTATAAATTATGTCTGAAAATGAACGAGTTATAAGTATTTAAAAATTACAACTTTTGAAATTTTCGGTACATTTTTTTTTAATATTGATTAGAATTTAAAAAAAAATGTGCTGTAATAAGAAGGTATACTTGCAAATATTGTAGAAAAATTCCAAAGTCCAACTCGAAACTAGACGATTTTTAATTTAAAAATTCCAATTTGAACAATTTTACGTCGATATTTTGACTTGAGGCCAAATTTGGACGTAAATTCCAAAGCTGTGATCGTAAAAAAGAAGACTGCTACAAAAAGGGTATGTTTACTGCTAATTTATATGTGGATTTTATGGGTTAAAGTTTTAAAAATTCCAATTCCGATTCCAATTATCTTTATCTTGGGAATTGTGGGATTTAATTTACTTTACGGTTGAAAAATTGTATACCTTCTGAAAATATGTACTTCTAAAAATTTTGTTGCATATATAATATTTTTACATAGTATAAAAAATGCAGAAATGATGTAAAAATATTTTAAGCTGCGGGGTTCCCAACTTATACCTCTGGTATATACTCCTTTGCTATGACCATATAAAATTTTGAACCAACACTTTACAAATGGCTGAATTATTTTCAAAATTATTTGATTCTGTTCCACTGTGCAGCGGACTAGGCGACTATTTTTTGATGCTATTGAAAAAATGGTAGTAAGTTTCTTTTTTATAATATATTCAAATTACAGTTGCATATTTATTACCTGTTACTCGGTTCTTAATCTTTTGTCCACTACTGTAGGTGTGCTCAGATTTAAGAAATTAAATGAAGTGTGTAGGTGGGAGTGAGTATGGTGGGTATTTTATTGTTCGAGCTGTAAAAATCATAAAATAAAATTGATATTTGTATGGGTGTTTGATTTTATACCTACACATTAAAAGCATACATGTATGTGTGTATGTTTGTATGAGTGAACTGAAATGTGTTTTGTAAGTCTCAATTTTTTTTTAATTTTATTTATATATTTGTTTTTCTTGTCTATTTTACTAATAAATCAAATAAAGATGAAATTGTCGCGGCAAATGAAAGGAAGAAATGAACGAACTTCTAATGGAGGCACAAAAAAAAAAAATAGCATAAGAAAACTAATACAAGTAAAAAATTCCAACAACGTTTACATTATGTTTTGCAGTATCCTCGTTAAGCTTTCAAATATTTGTTTTCAATATAATGTTTTCCTTTCTCAATTTTCATTTTAAAATTTTTTCTTTAATGGTTACAGAAAAATTTTCTTCTTCAGAATGAGTGTTTTATGTTGCTTTATTTTTTTTTTATTTTAGTTTTTGCTGTGAGTGTGTATTTGAGTATATTTTGGTTTTTATAGTCTGCAATATTGTTGTCTTTTAATACCCTTTTGTAGTTGCCTTTATTTTTTGACACCAAACGGTGCATTTGGTCGTTTAACATTGTGTAGCCAACACTTTGTCTTCAAGCTCGCTTTTCTCTCCCGTCCATTCCTGCTCGTAGGAGCAGTAATCATATATTTGCCAACAATTCGTTTCGTTCATAGTGCTATTTATGGCATATTTACGAGTTTTTTGAGTTTTTCTACAAAATTTCTATTTTAGTTGTTGTTGTTATCCTATTCTATTTTATTTTTAAAGCTGCTGTACATGTTTTTATAAATGAATGTGTTAGTGTACGGGTATTGTATTTTTTAGGAGTTTTTGTACTCATACATATTCTATTGCCGTCTTGCCACAAGACAGAAGACCGTAGTATTGTCTTGTTAGTTTTTTCGTTTGAATTACAGTGGCCTTTAAGGACAGCAATAAAACAATAACATAAATTATAATCTTTTGGATATAAAACGCGTGGGAAAGTATACATTTTGCTTAAGGACCTTTAAATGTAAACAGTGGAACATTTTCAAATCCAAAGAAAAAGCTCATCAGTGTTTAACTTCCCCGATAAACCACTGTTTCCCTTTAATAGGCTTTTTTATGAGCTCTTTATGTCTGTTATAGAAGGCAGTTAGTTAGGTTGTTGTCATTTCTTTGTTTTTTTTTTGTTTTTGTTTGTTTTTGGCCAAACAACAGTTATTCCCTCGTTATTCTTTTTTGCTTACGTTTTCTCCGCCTGTTGTTTATTTATTTCCTTAGTATTTTTTGTGGATGTTGTTGTTTTTTACCTTTAATAAAATATGAGGGACCATTATTTTCAAAAATTTATGATTGTTTAATGTAAATACCAATTATTTTGTCATTTTACTTTTTTTATTGTGTGTTTTTGTTGCTGCTATTGTTTTGCTAACGAAATTAATATGTTTTTTATAGTTGTAAATTTCATCACCAATTTTATTTTTGGTTGTGGAATGGCATATGCATGAATACAAAACTTGTTCGTTTGAAATCCAGATGCTGTAGGTCTTAGATAAGTTTTTATTAAAGAGATTGCCGACTGCTTCGGTCAATAAAAATTTGAAAAACATGGTTGAGGTAACCGTAATCTAAGAGCAACGTATTATGATTGAATTATATATTTATGTAGTTGTAGTCAAACCATATTATTATTAACGTAATAACTTAATAATAACATTGTGAAATGTAATAATAAATTAAATATGATCACGGTGTTTCACTACAACGAGTGAAAGTCTTCGTTACTATGTCCGTTTATTAAGGTAGAATTTAATTTGTAATTGTATTTTGGCGTTTAGAAATAAAAAAAATGAGAAAAACTGAAATAATTAAAAATTTTTCGGTTTTAAAACAATTCGTTTTTTAAAGTCAACTTCTGAAATTTCTAATCGGAATTCGGTTATCGCTGTGGTTGTCGCAATATTGTTTCATTTAACGATATGCGGTCAATTTTGTAATACGACATTTCAAAATTATTAAGTTTTCCATCACTTTTATTACTATATTAGACTAACGTTATGCTGTTTTTGACCTTGAAATTTATAAAAAAAAAACACTCACCTGTGTAAGACAAAATTTACTGTAGATAACCTAACACCTATTCGCAAAACAATGCTTGCTTGGAATATTATTTGGAATTACGTCAAACAGTTTTTAGAATTTCATATATTTGGCTTATTTAAATTATAAATTTATATTCAGGAGTATCTCCAGAAAAGATTTTTTCATTTCTTAAGGCGCAGACCTTTTAAATAAAACGATAAACTCGTTGATGTCATTGACGTATCGTTTTATTTAATTATTTATTTTTTGACATCTACTCGTGCCTGTAGCAAACCCCCAAGAAAAGAAAGAAAAGAGACAAAAATATAAAATAACATCCCTGCCGGAAGTTGGTGATACATGCTTAAATGATACTTAGCCCATGACTTGTCAAATTGATAATTAATACAAAAAGTTACCAACCGTAACTGATAAATAGAGGACACATCACGTAACTAAATTGATAAAATTTACATCATAGTTAGGCTCATATATCATCGCAGTATTATCCGTTGACCAGTGACATGACCTTTTTATAGAAAGTGTAGAATTGGAATCGGTATCTATTGGAACCGGTATCTATCGCTTTAGAACTTGTCATGTGACAAGCCAAGGAAAAAATATAACGTAAAGACAATTTGATACTATTAATGTACCTTTAAAGTACTGCACTGACAACAAAACACGGTAACTTTCACATCATCTTAGCAATAACAAATTTATATATGTATGTATAATGTTGTGTAAGGATAAGCAGTACTTGCCTGAATTAAACTAAGGATTATAGCCAAACACATACTGAGTATGGACGTACAAATTGGTCTTCTCTTAAAGATTAAATATTACACGGTTTGACTGGTAGTTACTAGTAGACACTCACAAATCATTAAACCTAGATGGAGTTCTTTTAAAGTTGATAGGATTCAGAGCTAAGTAAGAAGTTTAAAAAGTATTAAGCAACAACTAAAGCAGTTTCTATTCCTTCTAATGAGAATTTTGTTAAAGATTGTCGAATCTAGTAATTATTTCTACCATTTTTTAAAGTTTGATTTGTAATTTTCAATAGTCTAACACCAATAAAACAATACTAGCAAATTGTGCAATTTTATTTATTAGTTTAGGAATATTTTATTGCAACAATAAGCAAAACTGTCGCATTTGTTATTATTTTTTATTTTTGTTGTTTGTAAAGTGCTGTTTCCGGTGGTAGTAAAATATTAGTTGCGACAAAAGATTTACAAATTTATGGCAAAATAAAAACACAAATTTATGTGTTTTTTCATTTTCAGTTTATTTTTCTAATTCCACCGAAATACAATAGAAACAGCCAAACACACGTAAGTATCTGCATTGAATTATAAAATCAATAAATAAAGAAAATATATTTTTTATCAATTAACCTCCCATTTTAAGTACCGTTATAAAAATAAACAAAAATTTTTTATGGTTAAAGTGCGGTTACCGAAATACATAATTAAAAATGGCTTAATTGTTGCCCCTTAACCAATAGGAAGCGATAGACATCCTTGATAAATTCATTATTTAAGGACATTATGGTTTTAGCGTAATAAAGAGTCCCTTAAACGTCGATTACACAAGCATTTTGTTATTGTTTTATACACGTGCTTGTGCCTGTGTAATTTTAGTGGTTGTAATTATTCCCCGAGCAACTCTTAGAAACAATTTTCATTTAGTTATGCTACGTTACACCTAAACTAATTGTTATTTTACAAATTTATTTAGTCATAAAATTAGCTTGTTGATTGGCTGACCTGGCTGTTTAGTTGGAACACAGATTTATGTTTGATCATACAAATGTTGAAGGTTTGAAACAGAGATGGTGAATTAAATTTTAAAATTGTACCAACCGGCTGTCTTAATTGTAGATTTTACAATTATTATCATCAATTAGTTTTCCACTGGATTTTATAGATTATTAAACACTTACTACATTCTTACGAATATATGTTGAATGCCGTAAAAAGGATAGAAAATGAGATCAATAAAGTAATGTGTAACGGGAACATCATGCGGAACAGCAGCAATATTATTTTTGGTACTCCTATTTCTTTAACTTTTTGATGGTTTTAAATCGAGAAGAGAAAAATTAGGGCGTAAACGATCATCAACCATACGAATTGCTTGCTCACTAGGCTGATTATATTACTATAAAATGGATGAGGTTCTCTAAGAACTTCACGAACAGATTTAAATTTTACCAATTAAATTACCACATTTAGAAAGCGTTTTTTGGCATTAAACGATTCATAAAGACTTTTTGCTTAACAAACGAAATGTGTTTTAGTTTTTGCAATTTTAAACAAAAAAGTACAATTTCAAAATTTTATTTACCATCTCTGACTCTTGCAGTATTAATCAAATATTAAAAAGTAAAACAAATGTTTTTTTCTAGAGATTCATTGGTTCATTCATCGATTCATGAAAAAATTGGTAAATTTTTTAAATTGATTGACAACAATTTTTTCATTCATTTGAATTTTTCAATCATTTAAATTTTATAACTTTCATGAAGATGCTACCCAATGGTGTAGCGAAATATTTAGAATAAAAATTAATAAAACATTTTTATAAAAAAGACCTTGTGCTTATTAAAAAATAAAATTGAAATATAAAAAATTTTAATTTTTGTAAAAATTATTTCGTAATTTTTTTGATTTTTTTTAATTTGTTATGTTTTTCTTAATTTTTGAATTTTTTTAAATTTCTTTGAAAATTTGTTGCAAAAAAGGCAAAAGAGAATCATTAAAACCAAAAAAATTAAAGCAACGTGAAAAATATAGGCGGGCGTGGCTTTTTGCCCGCAGCCTCCAATGGGATGGTCTGATGTTGCTGAATTGCATTCCTAAAATTTTCGAAGCTATGCATAGCAGATTAGTGTGCTGTACCTCTACCTCGTCTGGTGCCTAGGCAAATGACATTTCTACCCGAACACGGACATACGAAAAGACGGCCGGACGGTCAGACTTAGCTTAATCAACTGGATCCAAAATCTATACTTTATGGGGCCGAAAATTAATATTGTAGAAATTAAACACGGAATGACAAACTTATATAACTTAATCTTATGTATACCTTTACCAAAGTATATTATACTAAGTTTACCATCCCTGATTTGAATGCACGCACTTCTTAACTTATAATTTCAGCCGTTTTGGCCCAATTAATTACAACTGAATTTTTAATATTTTAACATTTGTTTGCTTTTATTTTTTCTATTTGCTCTTTGATTATTATTGTATGTTAATTTTTCTTTTTCGGTTCTGTTATTAAAATATTTTTTTTTTTTTGTATTTTTGTTATTATTGTTATGTTTCAACAAAAATCTAACTGAATGTAAATTTTTGTTTGTAATTCCAATTGTAGCCAACAGCAGCGAATGGGCATTGCGAGCAGAGTGTTACTGCCAACTGACCTTACCACTAATTGACTTGTGTGTGTTCGTACGAAGTGCAAACAGCCATATTTAACAATTTCATTATAAATGAGTGTGTATGGGTGGGTGGGTTTAAATTGTTTAAGATTGACATGAAGTTTTTCCTTCTCTCATTTTTTCTGTTATATTTTTTGTTAGTCGTTTTTTGTGATATATAATTTTTGCTATTTTTTGTTTAACTGTTGTACTAAATATAAGCACGTGTGTGTAAGTGAGTGTGTTTGCAACACGCTAATTTCCAACGTGGCTTAATGTGATGATGGCGTGAAAAGTGCCAGGAGCTAGTATTTTAATTAGTGCTGAATTCTGTGTATTTTTCGTTATTATTATTTTTTTCCTACTTTAACGTGGCACAAGTAATCATTTGGTCGTGAATGGGGTTAAATTTTCAATAAAGTGAAAAAAGAGAAAAATTTATAAAAATAAAATAAAAAATATATGAACTTGTTTTCAGCCATAAAGTCAAGCAGTAAAAATGTGTATTATTACCATTTTCATTTCACTTAAAAATGGCAAACAGAATTGTATTACATTGATTAAATGTTGGCAAGTTGAAAAATATACAGTAAATAAATGCAGGGGTTACGTACATATAAATTAAATAATATTAATTCCTGTGTACACATGTAACAGTTATGTACAGTTAATGCACTTAAGTGCTTCCACTTCAATTATTTAAAACTTACTTTTAATGTTATTTTAAATACTTTATTTATATTTCTTTGAAAAAAAAAAAATAAATAAATGAATAAAAACAATTTAAGATTAACTATTTGTCCGCAAAACTGCCCCATAAGAATAAATCCTTCTTGTATAGCTCAATTGGTAGTGTGCTACTCCATCAGTGTGCAGGTTACCATTACGCTTCTGCTCTACTGAACTCTTGGCCTTTATTACAAAACACAATATTTTTTTTAAATGTATTATAATAAATTATTTTAATTTAATAATAAAAATAAGTTTTATTTCTTCGTAAACCATTAATACAAACATAATAATCAATATATTTAATTATATACACATTTGTTAAATTTGGTTTACGAATAGCCTGCCGCCACTTACTAACCTCACGTGGGTTAACGCAGTCCATCCCATTGTATAGTAGTTAAGTCGTGTTGGTTGATAATGAATGCCATAACAAACAGTACTAGTAACTGTGCTTAAAAGTACTCGTATGAATTGTGAAGTTGGGTACTAAATCCCTTTGCTACCACCACTAGATCTAATTAGTTCACATCCACCTAAAGAAAATGTTGTCAATGAGACAGGAATGTCTCTGCCAAGATAACTGTAAATGAAGAAGGTACAGCAAAAAGATGCAACTTCTGATGCTTCGGACTACTTTCATCAAGTCTCTAGGCCACAATCAAGGTAAACGGTATGACTAACTAACATTTGGATAAACGGTATGACTATCCAACATTTTGCCTGAAAGCGAAAAAATAGATAGAATTGAACATATATAGAAAAGACAGCTGAAGTTAAAAGATAAAAAAGGATTATAAAGTTGAGTGTAGTGAGCAAAAAATCAGACAAAGACAACGTTAATTAAAAAAATGTTAAAAAAATAAGAGGGCTATGTACACTGGTCTGCAAAAAAATTGATCTTTGAACATAAATTTGTGGAATATAATTAGTGATCTCAAATCGTTAAATTGAAATCCGCTTCCAGTTTCGCGTATCACGTAGGCGTTTAAATGAAGGTCTATTGGATTTAGATATAGTATCACATTCAGAGCCTCTGAAGGACTAGTACGTAAACAGCCCGTAAAATAATTACAAACAGATATTTGGACCCTGTACAGTTGGCCAAGTACATTTGCTGTTTGTAGCTGCCGACCATACCACGATGCACATGTACGTATCGTATACAACCATTTTAGCAATTTAGCGTTTAGGCCCCATTTTGAACCAAACATCGTGCTACAGGTGTTGCTTTTTTTATTGCGTCGTTTGTCTTCCACGATAATTTATTGTCCACTATAATTATAAGACCTAGATATTTTGTGCTGTCAGATAAAGGCAATTCATGGTCCTGTAGCAATGGTAGATTAAAGCTTTGGACACTGGTCTTTCTGGTAAACAGTACCACTTTGATTCTCTTTATAATTTTTAAAACAAATTTATGGAAATTATAGATATTATATTTGAAAAGCTTCTAAGGTTTCCGAAATTTCACTTCAATTTCCGTGGAAGAACAAACAAGTTAAATCTGCATTTAACTTTAAGCATGAGAAATATAAAATTGGGATTTATTGCAAAAATGCAGTGCAAGAATTGCAAGTGATATAGCACTTTGTTTTAATATTTATTTCGCCTGGGGTGCGGTAAAACCACGAATGCTTGAATTACATCAGAAGCAATAAATTTTTGATTTATGCTTTTACATTTTATTGGCAATGTAAACATGAACGCAGTACATGTGTTTAACATGATCAAAGTAGTGTGTCACCCATCACATATACACTCAAACACACACACACACGCTAACGAACAATGCCATGTAATCCGACATTCATTCATTCATCATGTTGTTGTGCTGTTCAAATGTTATGCAAAATCAAAACTAAAACTGAAATTGAATTGCGTTGATCGATTATATTTAGAAGGTCAAGTCCAAACTGAATACTCGTACATGAAAAACAATGTAAAACTATAATTTTTCCACAAACAACAAAAAATTCACTCTGATTACTGTTTTTATTTATTACGTTAAAGTCAGCAGGGAATACGTGTATGTGTGTGTGTGTGCGTGTATGTGTGTAAATTTATAAATTGGAAACCATTATCAGTGTACGCTTTGCATAAAATTCACAATCCTTAATTTAAATTCGTTTTTTTTTTTTTGTTTATCCTCCCCTTTCTTATTCCGAGTTTCGTAAATAAACAGCATCAAAGTCTGTGAACCGTATAGCCACAAGAAAACATAAGGAATGTGAAACCGAAAATAAATTTAAGGAAATTACTCACAAAACTCACACACAATCTTACTAATACACCTCCTTCGCTTACCTTGTGCTTGCTACCACCATATGTTTACTTACACACAACCGCACACGCATCACGGGCAAGGACACACACACACACAAACAGAAATATTGTATATAAATGTATAAACTTAAGCGATAAAGTAAACTGAATATTAAATTTATTTGATGAAATATAGCAACTGAAAATGGGTGAAAAAAAATTAAAACAGATTGTAAATGAATTTCCAGTGATAGGGGAATGGTGTTGATAGTGAGTGTAAGTGGTAGTGTTGATGGTAGTGGTAAAGTTGGTAAGAGAATATTTTATTTCTTGACATATAGTTTTCCCTCTTGATGGCAATAAAAAGTTAAATAAGCTGCTTGGTTGGCTGACTGGTATGACTGAATAACTAACTCACAATGACTGATAAGTACCGCATTAAATTGATATAAAGTCATAACTCAACATCACAACAACACATCTAAAACGCAAACCTCTTCCTTCAATGCAACTTCGCTTTAACACAAACTAACTAACACTCAAACACATTGACACTGCTACAAAATAAATCATGTTTGGGTTTGGTTTTTAGCAATTTTGCCATCTATAATGTAAAGCTCCGCTTAACTTCTTTCATTATTTCATTTTGGCTGCCATGTTACTTAGCTTCAAGATTCGGTGTTATCGACCGGCAATCATTCTTTCTTTTTCCATATTTCTTTGCTTTTTTTTGCCTTTGTGGTTCTTTCTTTGCGTAAAAAAAATTGGAACAGTTGAAAACATCAAACAGCTATTCAGCTTACTTAACTTACACTCAGAAATAAAAATAATAGCATAAACTCGGTAGGAAAAAAAATATATAAAAAAGTTCGCTCTGCAAAGCCATTTCATTCAATTCCATTTAATGCAAGTAAAATAGCTTATTGAAAAATTCCCACTATAATTAATTAAAAATTGTAATTTTCAATTAAAATTGTCTTTAAAATCTTTATTCTTTTTAAATGAGCAAAATAGTAGCATCTACAAAGTCTACAAATATTGCTAAGTATATATATTTTGCATACTTATATTTAATGTATTTTGTTTAAAATTCGACGTGGAGTGATAAAAGCAAACTGAATTCCCTAAAAAAAACTATTTTGTAATTTTAGTTTAATGTATTTTCGTTTCCTCTCAAAAGTGCAATATTTCATGTTCATTCCAAATGGGCCACGTTTTTCCATTAAATGTCACACAGTGGGGGACTTTTTCAAAAATATTGCATAAAAATTTTAAGTTTTTAAATAGTTGATACGATTCTATGTAAACCTTATGTTACTACAGGATAAGTGCAGTCGGTTTGAACCTCGTTAGCTTGAGGGTTGATATTTAATTTCACAAATTTTATATTTTTATATTTTTGTTTTGTAAAAACTCTTCTTTAAATTATTAAATACTTAATGCCTTTTTGAGTGAAGATCGCAATGACTTAATTTTATTGAAAGTGACTTTTAAGTCACATGAAAAGCAAAGGTTTAAATTTCATTATGCAATTATATAGTGCATTAATTCTAGGACAACCAGAACTCCTATAATTCAAATAATACTGTATTATGTCGGTTAGTGTCATACAACCGAATGTTCAACAACAACAACTACCCTCAAGTTGTTGAAGTCTTTGCCAAGGCACCAGATAAAATACAGAAAATTTAAGTCCACCAATCTGCCAGGCATAGTTTCGAAAATTTCGCTAATGCAATTCAGCAATACCAGATCATTCCATTCGAGGCTGTGGGCAAAAAAATGCCCACCTATATTTTTTTACATTGTTTTTATTTATTGGGTCGTAATGTTTTTTTTTTTTGTTTGGTGGGGACAATATGATCCAATCCAATCCAATGTGCTGTAGTCTAACCATTCTAACGCAATAAATAACGCAGGAAGGTCCTAACTTTCGCTAAAATTTTACAAGAAATTTTCGATATAACTTTTGAAAAAACATTTCGATAAAATTTTACAAAAAAGAGATTTTCGATAAAATTTTTACAAAAAAATTTTCTATTCAAGTTTTACAAAAACTTTCCGATTAAATTAAAAAAAAAATTTTTGATAAAATTTTAACAAAAAATTTTCGAAAAATCTTTACAAAAAAATTTCGATAAAAATTTTACATTAAAATTTCGATAAAATTTTTAAGGAAAATTTCGATAAAGTTTTTACAAAAAATTCGATTAAACTTCAAAAAAAAATTCGCAAAATTTTTAACAAAAAAAATTCCGATAAAATTTTAACAAAAAATTTCGGATAAAATTTTAACAAAAAATTGTACGATAAAATTTTTACAAAAAAATTTTCTATATCTTTATATTATATTTGTAATATTGAAGTTGAAATTTATATGAATGTATATTATTAATAGAGTAAGGGAAAATTTAACAATACTATGGTTAAAGGTATATAAGATTCGGTATGGCCAAATATATCACTCTTACTTGGTTTTACTTTACCATACTTTGTATAAGGTAAAGTATATTAATCATGAAAAAATCGAGGTCGGTATTTTGACGGATTTATACGTTTAGAGGTCTCCTGAATCCGTTTTGGCTATTTTTGCGATGATATATGTGGGTGGGTGGGTGTGTATGCCGCTATTTTTGTGGAGTTTGTATAGGTCATACCATTTGACATATCCAAATGAAATTTAGTATGTGCCTTTGGTATGTGGTGATGAAGAGCTGTATAGTTTTTGGGCATAATCGGGAGGGGGCAAGCGATAGTTTCCTTACCCCTAAATTTTGTGAACGCTCTACAGGTCATACCGATGACATATTAAAACGAAATTTAGTATGTAGCTTTGGTTTATGGTGATGAAGAGCTGTATTTTGGCAATAATCGGGAAAGGGCAAGGGGTAGTTTACCTAACACCCGAAATCGAAAATAATTTTTTTCTTCGATTTGAATATACTTTGAACTTTTATTTTTTATGTAATATATCCATAAAAATATCTGTTTCCATTTGCTATGGTAAAGTTGAGTTTTATTTATTTTGTTAAACTGAAATCAGTTAAATTTTAAAGTCCTTTTTAAATGACACCAGGTCTCCCAAAGAAAAATTGTAAAGATATAAAACTTAACAGTTCCTTGGCTGTAGCCTTGCAAAGTGTTAATATTGTTATTAAAGTCATAATAATGTTGCAATTTTTTTTCGAAAATACCTTACTGTGCATCATACCTTTTTAACTTTTTTCAACTCATTTCGGTAAACATTTCGCTCTAACTTACACTAACACTTGGAAATTTTTGTTGTTATTATTATTGTTACTTGTATATAGTTATAAGAATAACATTACAAACATACATACACAGTCAAACATTAAAGTATATTTAAGGTATTTTTTGTTGGTGTTGTTATTTTTTGGCCAAGTTGGTTTTCTTGGTTAAAAAAGCTTTTTGTTATGCCAACGTTAAGAAGAAATTGTTTGGTTTTTTTATATACAAAGTGCATTTAAATACACTTTGCTCTTATAACAGCTCTTGCAACTGGCGCTGCTGCACGTTTTACTTAAGTTTGCTTTTTATTTTGTTTTTGTTTTCACCAAGACGGAAACATGTACAAAAAGAGTTGAATGCGAAAAATGATTTTAAAATGAAAATGTTTTTTGAAATAAATATGTTTGGTTTTTTCTATATTTCTGTGATATTTCACATGTGTAAAAGTGTGAATGAGTGTATATGTATATGAAAGTATGTGTGTGAGTGTGTGCGTGTTTGTTAAATTCTTTTATACTGTATAAACGTGCTTTTATGTTTGAAACTGTGAATAAGTGGCGTGTAGAAAGCACAAAAAACACAAGAAAAAATTAAGTAAGAAAAATCAACCAAAAGTCGTAACATTTTGTTACGAATTTAACATTACAATACATGTGAAATGCAAGCGGATTTTGGAGCAACCTCTTTTTATTTTATAGTTTCTATTTATATAGTTTTCCTATTTTATTTATATAAATAAATATATTTTGTATAATGAAATGTTTATAGTATTTATTTATTGCTAAATAAAAGCGTACATTATGTTTAAATGTGTGAATTAAAGTGTATGTTTATATGTGTACGTGTGAATATGTATGTATGTATGTATGTATGCATGTATGTATGTATGTGTGTGTGTGTGTGTTTTTATTATATTTTAAAACCAGTTTTTTTCTTTAAGTTCAAATTGAAATACCAACTACCGAATGTATCGTATTTTAGCATTCACTGTGTTAGTTCACTCTACAGGACACCAACCAAGGAGTACAGGAAACGCTTAACAATGGATGTTGGGTTGCTTAAATTACTTCATTTAAAGTTAATGGTGAAATATAAAACTAAATATTAATTAAATTTAGTTTTTTACAAAAAATTTACACATAGAATACCTTCAGCAGGAATTGGGAGCATATATAGCTTTATTACATCAGTCATCTTTTTTCGATCCTAGCTTTGGGATTATAGAACATATAGGCTAAGGCTAAATAAAACAACCTCTATCTTCTACAAGCATAATACATTTTACAAGAAACTTAGTTTAAACATTCGCATTTATAGTTAGCTTACACAAAAATATAAAATTTTTATATTTTTTATTAAAAAAATTGCCCTTTAGGCTAAAACACAGAAAAATACAATAATTTTGGAATTTTTTATTGAAAATCGTTTATTTTTAACAAAGATAATATACATATAATCTTGAAATCCACAATATTTTAAATTTGGCTCGCTAACTACGACAAAAATGTTCAGAAAATTGCGCTCATGATTTTGAAAAAACTAACCCAGGGTACAGAAAAATCAAAAATTTTAAATTGCTTATAACTCGATCATTTCAAAACATAATTTATAGATTAAAGCATCATTTTGTAGGTATCGACTAGACCTTTAAGACCATGTAAAAAATCAAATTTAAGAAATGCCAAGCTCTAAAAGAATTTGCGGTGCGAGGTACCCAATTTTGAAACCCCGGCTAATGGGTGATGCCCAGCGTTAAAACATAAGCTCAGATATTTTATCAATCGTCATAGCCCTTTAAAAATGGTTGAGTTATTTTGATTTCGCCCCACTGTGCACTGGTTCATATAATTTCATAAATAACTTAGACTTAGACTTACTAGTCTATAAAACACCTCTTCTTAAATTTCAGTCCCCCGGAAGGGTCAAAGAGTTTGATCTCTGATCTGGAAATTAGAATGGAGGCATTACTGCAGAAAATTAGAAATTAGTGTGAACGTGTACGGTTACAATGCGAGTTAAGGTATTGTAACTCTGAATAGGTGGCAAGGGTCAGTTAGCTTAAATTGAGCTCAAGGAGCTTTTCATCATGAGGTAGAAAATCCTAGTGTTAAGAACTATGCAGGTGACGGAACGTAGTTTTAAATTTTATTTGAGCGAGATGGGAATGTGTTTTTTATGTCAGTACCTTGGACGTAAACGCCTTTTGTGTGCGGAAATTGAGGTAAATATCTTTTCTCGGGTGGAAGAAGCCGAAGTTGTGTACCAGTGCCAGCAATCATTAGGTACGTCTGATCCTGAATTTAGCTGTCTATGGGTTAAATTCAAAATCAAGTCGCACATTTGTCAAAAGAGTAAAGGATAGTGCTAGTTCCTCAATTCCGACTCTTTTGAAAGATAACCAAATATTCACTGACCCGGCTGACAAAGCTAACCTTCTGGCTGGTCAATTGGCAAGAAATTCCTACTTGCCGGAAAGCAATATGAAAAAGATATTCTTTCGAGCACGTGCAGTTAAAAAGGTCTTAGCAGATCTTAATATCAACAAGTCTTCTGGGCCGGATGGCATTCCAGCACTGGTCTTGAAACAGTGCTCTTCGACGCTAGCACGTCCATCAGCACCTTGTATCATGCTGGTGAGTTTCCAATGTGCTGGAAGTTAGCTAATGTAACGCCAATCCCCAAAAAAGGAGAGGCTAACAACACTGAAAATTACCGCCCAATTGCAGTCTGTTCTACTCTTTCTAAGGTAATGGAAAGTATGCTAAATTTTCTTCTTGTCAAGTATCTGGAGTCCAACAGCTTACTAAGCGACCGCCAGTATGGTTTTCGTAGGGGGCGCTCTACAGGGGACTTGCTGGCTTTCCTTTCGGAAAAATGGTGTCAATCCATTCACCATTTCGGCGAAAGTAAGGTGGTGGCTCTAGATATCTCCAAGGCCTTTGATAGAGTGTGGCATGGTGCACTCCTGTCAAAACTTATTGCTTTTGGTGTCGGTGATAGCTTTTCTCGATTTATATCGAGCTTTCTCAGGGATCGCACTATACGAGTTGTTATAGATGGGATTTCATCAAACGAGTTCAAGATTAATTCAGGGGTACCGCAAGGCTCTGTTCTTTCTCCTACCCTGTTTCTTATTTTTCTAAATGACCTTCTCTGTCAAACTTCCAACCCTATCTACTCTTTTGCAGATGATAGCAGCATTTGCCATTCGTATTCATTCTGCAGACGGCCGAGCCTTTTAGAGATTGGGGTCAAGCGGCAAAACATGAATGATACGCTCAATCACGATCTCGTAACAATATCTAATTGGGGCCGGGCAAATAGAGTCGACTTTAACGCTCGTAAGACTCAATGTTGTATGCTATGTTTCTAATTTTAGTATAAATTTTACATTTAAATAAAATATATGTGCACTTTAAATCAATAGTAAAAGTTTACTTAAAATTTTACCGATGTTGTGTTCTGTATATAATATATCCAAATGGTATTGATATTGTTGGGAATTTCAGTGTTATTTTTCAGTTTAATCCTCACAAGAATTAGCTTTCTTCCAAAAAACCAACCTTTGGCCCCTGTGAATATTGAGACTAAATAAATATCAGGGGCCAAATGTTGGCATTTTCTGACCAAAATTAAGTTTAGGAATAATAAATAAGTATTGGTTGTAAAATACGATTGAAGAAAATAAGAAATTATAAAAAAAATACCTATTTAAAATGTCAAAATATTCAACTTTTACATGGAAACTCAACAAAAAATTAAAATGCATTTTTAACTCCACATTACTTACGTTCCTATCAGTCGATTTTTACGTTTGAACACGCAAATTGAAGCTTAAAGTCCCTCCTATTGAACAAAAAAAATCGCGTAAAAAAATACCAATCCGGTCAAAAGTTATAGAGTTTTGACCGCTATCTCGCGAAATTGACCACTGTGCGGCGTTCGGCCGATAATGGTGCTTCATCTGTAATTATGGGTGGTATAAGTATTAAGGAATCAGAAGCTCTTGATGTTCTTGGCATGAAAATCCAGTGTGACGTTTGATGGACTAAGCACATTTTTCAAGTCTCAAAAGAAGCTTTCAAGTGTCTCGGTTTTCTCAAACGGTGTAAAATATATTTCACCTCATCCGATCTCCTTACTATTTATATCACTTACATCCGGCCAAAAATGGAATACAACTCTCATGTATGGGCCGGTGCTCCAAAGTCTATTTTGGAACTACTTGACCGCGTGCAGGAGAGGGCGAAGAAGCTCATAGGTGACAGTAGGGTATCCAACTCTATTGACTCTCTTGAACATCGACGCAATGTGGGTTGTGTTTCGCTGTTTTATCGCTACTACAATGAAATGTGCTCTGATGAGATTAGGGAACTAGTTCCCGATATCCGCACGTTTTCGCGCACAACACGCTTTTCATTAAGAGCTCATCCATTTGTGGTCGATTGGCCAGTGAATCGCACAATGCAGAGAAAATTCATTTTTTAGCCGTACAGTTCGCTTGTGGAATCATCTTCCTACAGAGGTCTTTCCTGTCAACTACAATGTTGGAAAATTCAAATCGAATGTCCACAAACATTACTCCCTCTATCCTCTATCCACAATGCTTTGCATGAGTAGGGGTCATCCCCTGAGTGCTGGTCCGCAATAAAAAAAAAAAAAGAGTATGGAACAGTAGCACATTTTGAGTGCACAACTCTATTACTGGCTATCATAAGAATGATGAGCAAACTCTAGGTGTGGATACCAAGATAAACCTCAGCCTAAATAATAAGGTTATTCATACAATTGGATGGGAGGGCTCTCTTCAGTAAGTGATTAGTTAAGCCGAAAGCAAACGTAACAGAGTCATTGGCGTTAAACGAAAAAGAGGGAAAAGTAACTAAAACGTAGTGTTTTCTCTGGACGATTATTATAAACGCATAGTGGGCGTGTAAGTTACTAAATAATGTGTAAATAATGTTGGAGTTTTAAAATATGGTCAATAATTGTTATAGAAAAATTCCACAAATGAGTTTTTATATATAAATTTTTATTTATTTATATCATGTGTATATGTATGTGTGATTTGTGTATGCGTGTGTCCATTATATTATAAAATATTTGGTAGATTGTGTGCAAACAAACTCCCTTCTGATTTACTTTATACACAAATTCGTATTTGTCACTATAATCGAATTGAAGACGCTACGTGCTGGCATTTATTAATGGCCAACAATGTACAGATTGACAAAGTGATTAATCATTATTTAAGGTACTTTTGACATGATTTAATTTAATTCCATCCTGTACAAACGTTCCAAATCTATTTAAGTTTGTCTTCTATGAAAGCAAATTTTACGTAGAAGCAAAAGCGAAAGCAAAACTTAACTTGGTCAAAATAAAATCACTGGTAAATAAATTCGTAATATCTGATTGAGAGGTTGGCAGAAAATAAGGAGCTTGTCAAATATTTGTGTTTGATTTTTTTCTTTTCTTTTAAGGCAACGAATTTGACCAATCGTTTGATAAATATTTGTATTTGTCAATAGAAAATTATACAAATCTCTATACACTGAAGTGTTTGATAGCGCAAGCTGTTTGCGATAAGACAAATTAGTAGACATTGCAAAGTTTGAGAACAATAAATAGCAACAACAGCCATTGTTAAAGCAATTCCTATTTAAAGTTAAATCAATGTAGTGGTAAATTTTTGTTTTAAATCTAAAACAGTTACAATTGATGACAATGTTGCTACAAATTTGTTTTCGTTAAAAATCACATCTATTTACCACCACACTCCCACTTTAGTGGGCCATAAGATTTAAGTGTTACAGAAAGCGAACTCCATATCTTGCCACAATTCATACGATTCCAATATATATTTTGTCATTTTGCTTTGAGTACGTGCTCCTACTTGAAAAAAGATAAAAACGGCATCATTTAAATAAATAAATTTATTTATTTTTTATTTTTTAACAGAAGACGGATACTGAATGCTTCCTCTGGGAAATACTTCATTATTGTCAGACTTACATACAAAGTATTATCACTGATGCTGTTGTTGGTTGGTACTTGTATTGGCAATGAATGACTTTTAGAGCAAATGCTGGCAACATGCTGTCTCTGGCTTAAGATTTACTCTTGAAAAAGTAAAGTTTTGCAAATCAGACGAATAAAAATTAGAAGTGTAAAAAGTGTAGGGGGGTTAGAAAAAAAAAATATAAAGTAGTTTACAAATGTGTATATGTTTAGATGTATGGATGTATGTTTTTATAATTTAACAAGAGAAATAAATTTAACAAAATAATGTCAATTGTCAGTTTGATAAGAAACGAAATAAAAATAAACATCCGTCGATTTATTTTTAAAATCGTCACTAACATGATATTCTTTTGATTCTAACAAGTAACAGCATTGCCAGCATACAAAACGTTTATGGATAAATAACAGCAAAACGCGATTACTGACAAACACCATCAAACATTTTTATACTCACTCCCCGTTTTATAGGCGATTGAAACATTAAAACAATTGAAATCGTTGTTGACAAAACACATCCCTAGCGACAGCGACTGTAAATGGATCAAAATAAGTAACCAGCAGACAGCTGGAAGGTACAAGGGTAGGACTTGCCTTGACAGAGTAGACTGTTTTATATACCCTAATGGTGGCGGTCGGTAACACGCTCCTAGTTAGGTCCTGTTTTTTCTAGGAAGATAAAATTAAATCTAGCGAACTCTGAATATTTTCTTGTCCGCATATATAGGACTTCCCGTCTTCGAAACTCTCAACTCCTTGAAGCTAAGGCATCAGTGATAAAAGTTTAAGGTCTCAGTGAACGAGACCTTAAACTTTTAGCCCAAACGACTGGTACCGCGGGAACCAGTAGCCTTACGGTGACATCCGGCTGTCCATGTGACAAGTTATTCGTGAAGACCTTTCAGAAGTAAGGTGGTAGCTGAGGTTTGGACCTTAATAGCAGAAGTCACTAAGGGTATTGTGGGAGTTTATGGACTTAAATTCCAAAACAAGGGTATGAGCATACTCCCGCCAGCCATGTCCTAAAATTAGTACTTGTTGTACTAATTTGGACACTGACTTAAATGTGCATCAAAATCTGTGCATATGGTGATACGTGTAGCTGGAATGATGATTCTTCATTACGGAGAATTTTATGAATTCCAATTATATTAAAACCATTGCAATCTGAGAGGGAGGAACAAGTAAGCCTGCCAAGAGGAGAGTTTTCTCTGAAGAAAATCTGCTTTTTATTGGCCGAAAGAGCTGGAACAGCATGTATTATCTCTTAAGGCACTGATGAAGCAATAGATTCTAGAAAGTTGATTGGATATAATTGAGGAACCTTTAGCTGGTTGCATGCATTAGTAACAGGTCATAAAAACTTTAAGTATCATGTGGGCAAGTAGAAAATCGAAAAAGCGATACATGTAGATTGTGTACCGGTTTAAGGCGGAGACATTAGCGCACAGTGGGAAAATCCAACACTGGATATTACTAGACTACTATTACGGGCGGACACAAACTAAATTTGGATGCTTTGCCTTAGAAAAATCCTAACAATTACAAGAGACTCTGCAAAGAAGGTTGAACGACAGTTATGAAACGATTGTCGGAAATCACTACAGTCAAGAGTAAGCGCTATTCATACCACGAGACTTAATAGCAGTAGGAAATTACCAATCGGATACCAAAAACTGCTGAGGAATGAAAGGAACCCATGAAACAAATTCCAAAAGACATTAAAAAAAAAGAAGTTTAAAAAAAGGCACAAAAAAATATTGTAGTTGTGGTTTCTATTGTAATTAGACAGTTAAATGAATTTGCAATGAACACCAAAAATATATACTCGTAGTAGGATTCCACTCTTAATGCCAGTGTATATTAATCATCTGCAGCTTCCTAAATAAGATCATGAAGTTTTAAACACAATAAATACAAAAGAAGAGTCAAAAATATTTTTTTGTATGGAGCTACAAATACACCAAAATTTAAAACACAGACAAACAAAGAACGAAAAAAAAAATCGTTTAAAACTTAAAAATATACGTGGCTTGGTTGAATTTGAGTGGATTTCGCGCAACTGTAATTGTCCGCATTAAGTATAAATGGATGTTTTATTATGTTGCTGCTTTGGTTTATGTCGCTTAATGTCGTTTTATTTAGTAAAATTCTCCCTAGAATTTTCATACATTTTAACGAATTTTTGTTTAAAAGCCATAAGTTCACACGCATACAAAAATACATGGATTTACAAATATATGTATGTTCATATACATATACATATTTATGATATATGTACGTCTAGAAAGCAATACACATACATGTTTATAAATTAAGATAAATACATAGCCATTCATACATATACATATGTATGTATGTATTTAGTTGAGTATCGTAAAATTTCGAATATCGCCATGTGTTGAGTATCGTAAAAAGTTTATGCGTTTAATAAAAATTTAAAATAATTTTACTTTTTCTACTCCGTCAAACATTTCCTACTCCAATTTGTTATTTTTATTTTTTGGATTTTAGTTTAAAATGACCAACACAAATGTGTTATATTGCCAGGGTCTATCAACATGTACGAGCTTTCCTCGGGAAAATCCAGCTGACCTGTACCTTTGCACAGGAAGTAGGTTACCAGATTGGACTCCTGGAGTATCATTCTTAGTTTTTTTGCTGGTACTGCAACACGTCAAAAAAGTGAAACTTACATGCAAGTTTTAATTTATTTGTTTCTCAACCAGAATATTCCATCCAATTTAGTAATCGCATCTTATGTTACTTAATATCAAGTAATTTTAAGTTTTTATTTGGTCTTCACCAGGTTCTTTAATCCACTTTTTTATGTTTATTCTCTCGTTGTATTGTTTAAATCTTTGCGCATGTATTGCTTTGGAGTTTTCTTTGCATATAGTTATGTAGGCAGATCTACCCAATTTGTGTTTTTTCTTTTTTAAAGGTTTATTCCTTTACATAAAACAAACAGTACAATTTAAAACATTTGTACAGTTAACAAGCATATACGAATGCATGTGACTAATGGACAAAACCACCAAAAACTGTAACTCGATACAGTTAGTTGAGGCAAACATATAGCCAATCCGAGAGTGAGACGCAAAACTCCGGTGGTGAGTTATACCGAATCAGGCCTGATCGCCCTTAAAAAATAATGACAACGACGCGAGTGTTGTTCATCAAACCGCAGCTACTTTACGACTGTATTCTAATTTAAATCTCCAAAATAAATAAACATTTTAGTTAAGGGTTTTCCAATAAAAGAACCATGATTTGATGAGTAAAAATCTCAGAAATGTTTTTATGTTTCAAATGTGTTATTGTTCTTTAGAAGCTTTGCAAGGAGCTAGAGATGTGATAACATCGATTTTCAATAACTCTGCCTCATAAAAACAGATCATTTTGTTCTATGGACATAACAACGGTATTAACTTTTTCATACTGTTATAGGTGGTGATAATTTTTTGTTTGTTGTTTAAATGTTTATAACAAAGCAAAGTGGCCTTGAATGCATGATCAACAGATAGTGTTGTTTAAAAATTAAACTGTAAAACTAAAACATTACAATGTTATAAACAAGCTTTTATAACAAATGTTTTAATAACCATGTTAAGACCTGGAAATAACATTTGCACATGTTATTGTCCAAACTTATCAATAATATGATGTTTATGTTTTTCATTGAATGCCTTCGGTAGACGGGGGTAATTCCAGCGGTCTGCTATGACATTATTTTATTGCCTCTTTTATCTTATTCACACTGAGAAGCGTGCAAGCCTCTAAGTAGTTCTCTGCTAAGCTGTATTATCAATAGTGTCCTCAGTGGTGTCTGTAACGTTAATGATTACATTGAAATATTCTGCGTCTGTGCATTATTGATCGTTAGTAGTGTACCACTGTAATCAGCATCGGGTTAGTTTCTCTTATACTTCCGATTGGTGAAACTACACCGTCGTCTGTTGCAATTTCCTCGTGTTATTCTGCTGAACATGTTTCACTGCTCGTACTGCTAGTCGATCCACGTATTTCCTTGATTTCCTGATCTTGCAGATTTTTTTACTTATTGCGCTAGCAGTTGGTATTGCTCACTCGTAGTATTTTTATTGTTTAACTGTAGATTAAGTTCCCTTTTTCGGAAAATCAGGTACCAAGTGTTATCTGATAACAAAGTATTATTTTGTAGTTGCAACACACTCAGTATTGCTTCTGTGACTTGAACATGAGTGATGTTGGTTTATTGGTAACTATTAATAAAATGCCATTATTCGAGTATTAGAATTTTTAAATAATTTTCCAAATTGAAATTTTAATAAAAAAAAAAAAAAAAATAAAAAGAATTCGTTATTTTACAATTTTATTAACGAAACAAGCAGACAAAATGATAAAAGGCTACAATTTTTTCTAATTTTCGTTTAATTTTTAATAGATTTTACAAATTTTTAAATTACATTCGAATTTTTAAATAATTTTCGAAATTGAGATTTTAGTTAAAAAATATGTTATCTTACAATTTTATTGACGAAACTAACACAAATTCCTAATATTTCAAAATTATATTTTTGTTTTCGAAAATTTTTAATATTCCAAATTATAAATTTTTAAATAATATTAAACGACTTGGTAAAACTTATGTTTGAAACACTTAATTAATATATTTTGTTAAATTTTAAGTTATAATAAAATAATAAAAAATTATTTCCGAAAATAAGAAAAAATCTCTTTTGTAACTTTAGAAGTTTGATATATTGGGCTGAAATTTATTTTGTTTTATTTTTTCTATAACAATTTATTAGACAATCGTTTTTGTCGACTTCGTTTCAGTTTTAATCGTTTTTACAAATTGGTAATATAATATATTATAATTTTAATTTTAAAATAATTTTCGGAACTTAGATTTTATTAAAAGAATGAATTTGAATTTGTTATTTTACCATTTTATTAACGAAACTACAAATTTATAATATTCCGAAATTATAAATCTGTTTTCGAAAATTTTTATTTTTCGAAATTTTAAATTTTTAAATAATTTTCTTTAACGACTTAATAAAATTTAAGTTTAAATCGCAACTGAGAGCCAACTGAGAACCAATCCATATCGTTCAAGACGTTTAATTTAAATAGGTTTTACAAATTTTTAATTTATATTCGAATTTTCAAATAATTTTCGAAATTAAGTTTTTATTATAATGCCGAAAAAATTATTATTATTTTCCCCCAACAAATAAATTGCATTTTTATTATAAAACGTTATGGGTAGTTAGCATAATATTAAATAATTAGTTTTATACAAATATGTATTACGATTTTCCAAAAATTGTATTTTTCGAAATTATAAAATTTTAAATAATTTTCTTAAACGACTTAGTAAAACTTAAGTTTATATCGCTAAGATTATTTTCGATACTAAGAAAAAATATATTTCGTATCCTTAGAAGCTAGACAAAATATTTACCCATTGGACTGCAATTAATTTTTTCATATTCGAATTTCAAAATAATTTTCGAAATTGAGTTTTTAATAAAAGAATAAAAATAATGTGTTATTTTGGAATGTTACTAACAAAACTAGTAGAAATTTTCAATATTTCGAAATTATAATTCTGTTTTCGAACATTTTTATATTTCGAAATTGTACATTCTTAAATAAAATAATGTAAAGTTTTAAATAATTTTAGTAAAAGTTAAGTTTAAAGTTATATAAATTTTTTTTGTAATGTTCAAACTTAATTTTCTGTTTTCGAAACTTTTTTGTCCTTAGAAGTTAATCGAATACAGCTAATACAACTTATTTAGATAAAAACATTTTAAATAGATTTCTTTTATTATTTAGAATTGTTTTTACTGTTGTTTTAAAAATTTATAAACTTTAGAAAGCGTTGAAAATGTTTGTAAGTTATTCGTTATTTCGTGTTTAATTTGAATAAAAAACCTATTTATAAAATGATTAATTCTGGTAAAAAAAAAATATTATTTTGGCAACATAAAACATTATTAGCAGCATACAAAATATTTCAAGTACATAGTCACCATCCTGCACTATTTTCCTGCTCATATTTACGACTGCTTGGATGTTTAAAAATACTTGTGTTTTTTTATAATTCAACAACAATTTGATGTCATTATCATTGGTAGTGGCAGCACGAGTACAGCTACTGCTGCTGATAATTTTACTGCTAATGCTTTTTCTCCACATACTTACGCATTGTGTAAGTTTGTATATTTGACAATATTTCTTCCAACACAACCAGTGCACAATGGGCCCTAATGAAATAATGTTTTTGATTCTAGTTTAAATGATAATATGTATTCCCCTTGCATACACAAACCCAAATTGATACACAAATACACGTACATACATACATACATACATACATACATACATACATACATACATACATACATACATACATACATACATACATACATACATACATACATACATACATACATGTTCACACTTAGTGCACAAATACATGCATACTGATAATTAAAAGTCATTAGAGGAGGAAGAGTAATGTTATTTTCTTTCAGATGCAAGAGACTTATCAACAATATCTACTAATTTTTTACATTTTTGATTAATTCTTACTAGTGCCTGGCCGTAATTAATGGGAAATTTTTGGCTGAAAATATATGTTGTTTTTCGAACACAATATTATCATTCAAATACATGCTGCCCTTCCCTGTCACACATTTATCTACAATTTCCGAAAAGCTGTTTAAACTAAGAATCGATATGGGCACAAAGAGCAGGATATAGATTGTCATTAATTTATTGAAGCTTAGAGGTCTAACGTGTTAAATTAAAAATAGTTTAATGAACTGTTTCGTATAGATAGATGACCTTTAATTGACATTAATTGTGATGGGACAAAGTTATTGAGTGCAAGTGGAAACTCATATGGTCATTGTGATGAGGTAGATTGAACTACATTTAATGAACATATGATATGAGGTGGCAATTATAATTAACATGATGTGTGTTAGGGACAGTGCACAACCAAATAAATGACTTAATATTGAAATGATAGATATAATTTATTGCAGTTTTTAAGCTGTTTTAAATGTGTGTTCGTACTTTGAATTTATTCCCAGCAAACACAGTAATAGAACAAACATACATACTGCTAAACATATATACATATAGATTTCGTGTTGCTGATAATGTTAACATCCATAACGAATGTAGAGGCAGATGAAAGCTGCTCCCAAAAATTCGTAATAACTTTTTTGTCTGTGTAACCAACCTGCTCCATTTTTATTTTATTTTATAGATTTAACGAAAATGGAGAATTGAAAATTGAAACAAGAATTTGGATAGTGCGCCGCTTTCACTTGTCAGGCCTTACTTTTTCGGACGTAAGGTAATGCAAAAGAATATAAACAGGATTTTTGATTTATGATGCAATATATTTTATTTTAATACTAATTTTAGAAGTTTTTTATTAAATGAAAAGGGAAAAACAATTTTTGTTGTTGTTAAACCAAAGTTGAACACATTAAAGGCATGTCGATAATGCAGTTACAATTTTGCACAACGTGCTGCGCTGTTTCTCAGCATATTCAACCCAGTGCCTAGTTTGATCGTATCGCTTTAAATTACGTGATGTCTCTTGAAATTTGTATTTTTTTAAATCATCTCGGAAAATCCTGCTCATCGTAGATTTAATACCTGAAGACTAAGTTTCACTCTCTGATATTTTTTGGTTTACATTTTTGTTTAGGTTCCATTAAGCTCAAATTTCTATGTCTGTAAAGTCAAATGTCATAGGAAGCCTTTCTTTTTTTAAATTCGGAATACGATAGCAACTTACAACTTCCAATACTGATTCCAAAAACCCACTTTCGTTTAAGGCAATGTAAACAAAATTTTTTAATTTTTTTTGGAAGATTGGTAAGTAAGTGAAGTAGGTTAGGTTAGGTTGCACAGGGCTCAGGTTTTGTAGTTCAAAAACCACCTAACTTGGGTCCTTGTGGTCCCTTTTGTGATGCCTGAACCGGGGTTGAGTCGGAAGATCCTTAGGATTCTTGCAGATCCACACTTGATCTAGTGCAAAACCATCCCTAGACCCGGATAAATGAATTTATCCTAATATTAGATCAGCCCGCTGGGTCTATAAGGTCTTCCAGCCTCGGGTTGCCAAAAAATGCCTCCTGTCAGTAGACTGACGAGACTATGAGAGAGGATGTGGTTCACCGTCTCTTTTTCCTTCACATCCAGACAACTGTTAAAGAAGTCATTGGTTAGACACCAGGGATGCGTAGACACCAATGCCTCAGTGCCTTGTTACCAAGGCCAATCTATCCTCGAGAGGTTTTCAACAGGCTTGTAGTCCTCTTGCAGTCATACTCAGGTCATACAAGCCTTGAGATCGAGTAGCTTAGCGCGAAGCCTACCAGTTAGTCTATCTCCTGATCCCTAAAGTAGATTCAAGATCTAGCAAGTACATCTGCGATAATGTTCCCGGCCGTAGGCGGGCCCTGGTATCCTAGATAATTTCAGGTGGAAATATCTCGCCATCTCATCTAGAGATGTGCAGCATTCACAAATCAATCTGGACAATAAAGAGTTTATTACGGCTTTGCTGTCGGTACAGATACGAATATCTTTGTGGTACTTGAACAGTGCTGCATTGGTTTTGCAGCCTAAACTTCATCGTAGTCTAGAATCGGTGGATAAAGGCACCACCCCCCACTCCAGTCGCCATTTTTTATTCGACTGTGTGTTTAACCTTCAAACAGTTCTCCTCACTAGACTAGGGAAGACCTGAAGTATAATGTCCAAATACATATATACCCAGTCCATTCAAATATTTCTAAAGTTACCTTGAACTATTTATTGCTGACTTCATTGAAATCTCTTAACATTACTAAATTACCTTGACATTATACTCGTTCGAATAATTTACTACAAGTTCCTTACGTTTTTGCTTTTAAAGTATTAGGGACGTGGCTTTGGTGCAAAAATTTCGGCCATAAATTTTGCGCTTAATTATATTTATCTAACTGCTTTTGAATTAATTTTCCCAGACTCTCTTTTCCTTTAATCAGAAGATACTTAACGAATTTTTTAACATTGTTCTTAGGATATATTTTTGATTTGTTTGCTGGGTTATAAATATCGATATAATTCTGAGTATGAGGTATTTCTATATGTAGTTACAAAACGTCACATTGGATCCTGAAATATAACTGTTGGGAAATGTTAAACTCAATCGAAATAATATTTTCGGGCAAAGTGAATTATGGATTTTGAAGAAATTATTTCCCTTACCAAGATATAAAGTCCGGGGGTTTTAATTGTTGTGTCCTCAATATCTAAAAAAAAATAATAACCATTTGTAAGATATTAAATGTTTTTTTCAAAAACAATTTCGGTTAAAAGTTGTACCAAAATTCTGATTGACTAAAAATTGAGATTTTAATTGCGGAGAGATTTTTGCTAAGACAACTAATATCAACTTAGTAACCAAAAGTACTCACAAGTTGTCTTCGTCAGGTGTCAAGGTATTTTATAAAAATGTCATCATCTTGCATCAACGCTTTTTATAAAATGTTTTTACTACTCTGCTATGGAAAACCAATTATTGTTTCCTTATGAATTTCTGTTGATTTTTATATTTTTTAATTTCCAAAAAGTATTTTCCTCAACATCGGATAATTCTTTACCTTTGTTATAAGTCCTCTTTTTAAACACTCGCAATTGTATTCTAAAAAAAAAAAAAATAGAAAAAAGGAAAATAAAAATGCTTGACAAAAAGCATCTCATAGCTGTGACAATTCACAATTAATTGCCTCATATATTTTTTGATTGTACTTAACCTTTATCACACATCCAGCTCTGTTCGTTCCATATTATTCAGTTTTATGGTGTTTTGTTTCATTTTATTCCAAACCATAATTTCAATCAAATACAGACACCCACTTAGAAACAGCAGCTGACAGGTAGTTTTGTTTTTTTTCTACCCTGCCATTGTATAATTTTGTATGTTGATCTCGTAACTATGAAGCTTAATCTTGTAGAGCATAATGTTGTATATAAATGGTTCTTGTTATAAAACTCTTGTAAAAATTTTTCAAAATTGACCAAATTAATACAAACAATTTCACAGGACTATAATAAATACATACGTAAGCATACAACAAAGAATTTGTTTTTCCTTGCAAAAAAAAAGTCATGTTGGGTTTTATACCTGTCAAAAGCATGCATCCATACAATTGTGAACGAATGTATGGTATGTTGTAGGATGTGCATGCATCTGGTTGAATTAAACTCAATGTTCTAAATATAAATGTTGCCTCTAACACTCCTACAAAAGCCAACATATGAATCCTAACAAACACATCCTTAAACACAAATCCTTATATACACATCCTTACACACACATACACCTACATCCACACTCGTTTATCAATGTACTTACACTTAGTTGTATCTAAGTATTATAAAATATAAAATAGTATTTACAACATTCACCACCACCAACAAGAATGTAAAGAATCCTTTTGTATAAACAGAGAAATTGTTGAATAATGATTCAATAATAAAAACAGTATCATGTAGCTGCAGCCAATCTTTTTTTTGTTTTTTTCCTTTTTGTTGATAAAAGCATGAGTTACTGCAGAAGTTTTCTATCTTGCATTCATATGCAGAAGTATAAATAGATACAAATATATAATACCTTTTGCATGCGCACATATACACTTGCAAGTATAGGTATGACCAACCGCATACACACATACATATGTATGGAAGGAAAGCTGGTACTAATATGTGCACTCTTATTCTCACAAATTAATTAACTGAATATGAAACAAGAACCTTTCATTATCACCTTAATTTGTGGAGTAGTTAGAAGTATGGAATTCCCTGCCAGCCATTTAACTTTACATCAATTCCAATTGTAATGAGGCAAGTAGGAGAGTTGTAATATTTCAGACAAATAAGCAGCCAACAAGTGCTATCGTTGAAGGGATACAAAATAAAGAGGTGTGGAACTCAATGGAGTTGATAAACCTAAACCGCTAGCAAACTGAACAACATCAAATGGATGAATTAAGCAATGAACGGAAGTGTGTTACTATTTAAAATATATATTTATGTATATATGTATGTATGTATGTATGTATGTATGTATGTATGTATGTATGTATGTATGTATGTATGTATGTATGTATGTATGTATGTATGTATGTATGTATGTATTTATGTATGTATGTATTTATGTATTTACATGAATGAGTTTGCACATGTGTGAGTGCTAATGGTATAAGTCTACTTATAAATACTTATAACCTGACTGATCATATTTATTTATTTGGGTGTGTATGTGTGTGTAACTAATGGAATAAATACATATCCTTACACGCATAGATGCGCTTGTTATAACGTAAGCAACATAAATATATTTTTAAATTGCAAATAAATTATGAAAGATATAAAAAGATATAAACAAATTAGTTATTTTCCCTAACAAGCTAAATATGCATATTCATTAGGTTGAATTAGGGATGTCTAGGAAACCTAGGATTTATGTTTTTTAAAATTAAAAAAATAGCACCCCAAAGCTGATGAAATATTTCTGATTTAATTTAGAAAAACGATTTTACATTTCAGAGAAAGTGTTTTACTGTATTTAAGTTCTTCTTTAAATAAAACAAGTAAGAGTTCTATATTTGGCAATGCCGAATCTTATATAACCTGCACCATAGTAATATTAAATATTTTCTTACTAAGTAATGTTTCCCAATTTCACAATAAAATACATTCGCTTATTGCTTTTATGATTTTTAAGTTCATTATTACAAATATAATATAAAGATATAGAAAATAATTATTTGTAAAAGTTTTATCGAAAATGTTTTGTAAAAATTTTATAGAAAATTTTTTGTTAAATTTTATAGAATTTTTTTTTAAAAAAATTGATTGAAAATTTTTTCTAATAATTTTATCGAAAATTTTTTCTAACAATTTTATAGAAATTTTTTTCAAATAATTTTATAAAAAATTTATTTTAAATTTTTTCTAAAAATTTTATTGTAAGTTTTTCTATAAATAATATTGAAAATTGTTTGTAAAAATTTTATCTAAAATTTTTTGTAAATATTTTATAGAAAATTTTTTGTAAAAATTTTATCGAATTTTTTTTGTAAAAATTTATCGAAAGTTTTTTGTAAAAGTTAGGACATTCCTGCAATGTATGTTCCGCAAAAATGGTCACACTAAAGCGAGAAATGTGCCATTGACTGCTCCTGGTTCCCAACAGGCAACCTGTGTGTCTATCGGCTACGTCTATATGTATTGCTTTCCATAAAGGCCTTTAAGCAGAAACATTCTATCAAAAATACAAACATAAATCGCTCCTAACAGGGTGTTATTGATCTCCCAAGATCTGGCCCTTTTTGCGCAAAGCGATGCAAAATGGCTGGCAGGACCTTGCTTATACCCTTGTTTGGGAGTTGCAGACTTTATAAACTCCTTATACAGCATTGGTTTTTCTGGTGCAGTGCGTAGTTCACATTAGTTAAACTAAATACTTAAATGACCTAAATGAGCTGATAACCACACTGAGCTCATATCAGCTCTCTAGTTCAGTCAGCTCACTAGTGCAGTCAGCTCACTAGTTCACTTCAGCTTATTAGCACATATTGCTCTATTTTCGAACTATAATAGGTGAACTCTTGAAATTTTACACAGGGTGTATTACTATGGCAACTATAACAATTAATAAAACTTAAACGGTGTTCTATAGAAGTCCCAAATTTGGCCTTAACTAGTAAACATTATAAGCAAATATTTGAAATTTAGAAATGGTATGGGGTACTCGATATAATTAAAAGTATAACAATAAATGAAAGTTAAAACGTGTCCTCAAAGTAGTCCCGATTAAATCAATAAATAAGTAATCCACAGTTAAATAAGGAAACAAAAGACCTTTGCTGTATACTGATTCAAATTAGAATCAGACAGAGTTGTTTCACTAAAATTGTACTGACTCCTTGAGTATAAGTAAACTAAAAAAAACTAGAAGAACTAACTAGTTCAGAAAAACGTGAAAGATTACCAGAAATGCAACTTTAAAAAGTGAATATAAAACGACTTAACGACTTACATTTATAAAAAATAAGTACTTGTGTCTTATTTAATCCAATTGCTTTGGGCCAATTATTTTTGGTTTATTTGAATTCTCCTAATACTCACGAATAAGTTTGCATTAGCAAATGTTGATGTATGATTTTTTATATAAAGTTTATTATTCATTCATAAAAACCTTGTATTATATACTCTACTCGGTCGTAATGGTAATTAAAGAATTTTATAAAATTATGCTAATTCAGTATTGTTTTGTTTTAACATAAGCCATTGCAAATACTCACACTGTACACAGAGTGTCAGGGGTCTGACTGCAGACCGAAGCCCATGTCGTGCTTAATACATGCAATTATCAAGTAAATTATTCAATTCTATGCAACAACTGGTGGCAGCAATAACATGTTTAAAATATATTTTCTCTATATAATTATAATCCAATTATGGTGTTTGAAATTGAAGTGATTTTTATAAAGATTATTTTTTTACGAGGATTTTTCAAAAACGAAAAGGCTGATAGACAAAAGGGGAGTAACGTTTTAGATCTATATTCAACAATTAAATTTTAATGTTCGAGGGCGAATTATTTTTTTTTTCTTAAGTTTAATATAATGCTAAAAACATCGCTAAATGAATAATGAATATAAACCGTAAAACTTTTACTGAAACTGCATCCGAACACTTCTCTGCCAAATACTCATAATTTTTCTTAATAATCTATTTTAATTGGCCAGATAACAATAGATAATACGAGGACAGTTTGACAATTTCATAACTTTTTGTATTTAACTGTTATCTACTAATGGTCTGTTGCTGAATTTAGACTTAGACTGCGTCTATTCGTTTGTTTTTGAGGGCCATTCGTTAATTTTAATGAAAATGAAAGAATGCAATAATTACTACTATAGGGAGCCTGCAATACCAATTGCAATAGCTAAATAGTTGTGGTCCTACCAGCACAAAAATGACAAATGTTCAGATTGCTAAAAAATTCGACATTCACGCCCTAATGAAAATTAAATCACTGTAGTGGCTGAGGCTGTAGGAATTACCATAAAGCAGGTACATTGTATTTTTATGAACATTTGAATTAGAAAAGACTATCCGGGCTATAAAGTGTTTGGCGATGTTCATGTGCGAAACGATCGCCTTTTAGTACCGTTTTTTGACTGTAAATGAAACATAGATATATCACAATGCGACAGAGATCAAAGAAAACAGTGGATAAACAAGTTCTTGACAGGGTTTTGGGATACACGCGGTATCATTGACATCGATTACCTTGAAAAGGATAAAACAATTACCGCCAAATATTATTCAGGACTTTCGAATAAATTCAGTATTGAATCCTTAACGTCTTTATATAGCGAAGTTAAAACTGCAATTTTATCAGGATATTGTACAGGTACACAAATCCTGAAATTAGGCTTACGAACTACTACCCCCCATCCGGCATACTCTTCGTATTTAAACCATTCTGACTACTGCCTGTTTTCAAATTATAAGGAATACCTGGATGGTAAGAAATTTGATTTATACACACCCATTAAAGGGGCCTCGCGAAACTTAGAGGGAATAACAAAATTAACTGTTTATTAACAGTGTTGGACAGTGTTAGTTTTGTTGCCCAAAACTAACGCGGTACATCATATAAACCATTGCCATACACTTACCTTCTTATTTTACCGTCTTCTTTTTCTTCAGGGAGGATTCAGTTGGTAAAATTATTTTATTTGACAGTTGTTTAATTTCTGGTTGTGAATCCCTGTTTAGTTAGCAGTTATTACATTAGGAAAATGTTATTAACTTCACGAAATAGCCTGGTTGCTTTACCTTTAATATCGCTTAACATAACTCATAGCACTAAGGGAATGATGCCAGATGTTGTTGAAAAATTGTTATAAAAAGTTGGACTGACTGAATGCAGTATGTAACAGCGAGCTGGTCATTTATCAGATATAATTTTTAAAACATGTGCCATTGAATTTTTCCCTAAACGGAATACAAATTTCGTGTTTACATGTTTTGAATTACTCGTTATGTTTTGTTTAGTAGTTGTGAAAACCTTTGGATAAGGCTTAATGCTCATAATGATCGTCTTATGAGCTTTGTTTTTTTATGTTCATGCAGTGCTTTATTAAAAACCGAGCAGGGCAGCAACAATTTTATTCTGCATAAGAGTAAATGCAAGTTATTTTGATTGATTTTCAGAAGCGATTTTGAAAAATTACCAGATTTATAAGGGATTTAAGGATCACTGTTAAAAATGCATTAAGGGCTTTTCAAGCACAAACAAACGTTGAAATTTAAATTCATAAAATTTATTATTATTGCTTTTGAAAAATAAATTACTTCAGCTTCTAAGAATTTATATCAGAACACATAATGACATCTTAGTGCGAGTATATTCATGCATATTTAGGAATTTATTATTATACTCGTATGTATATCTGCACATCCAAATACATACAAAGTCAGTATTTTGTGTTATTTTACATATAGATATGATATAATATTTTAATTTCATTGTGTTTATTGCCATTATTTACGATTATTTGTGTAAGCTACGCAATATCCAATTATTATCTATGTTAGAATCTATATGTAGGCAATAGTAACTTTCACACCCAGCAAATGTGGCTAGAGGGAAAAAATGCAAAGTCTTTAATAAACAGATCTTTCACAAAAGTATATGCTTGTATTTTTTAAGATAAAATTCTCATTAAATTTTGCCTAACTTCTTAATCCATCGACATCAGATGATCGTTGAATTAAACGTCCATGAAGGACCATCAAAAGCAATTTCTCTAATTTATTTTTTTCATTATGGAATATAGAATCCACAACTATAAATAATTCTTGCAAAAAAAACCGACTTCAAAACAGACAAACTTAAAATCATGTTTCTTCAAGACGGTAATTATACAATGATTATATTATATTCGAGGAAGATTGTAGCGGGACAAAAAGTAGTAATAATAACAATTTAATATCTTCTTAAAGAAGAAAATCATATCGTTCCTCTCTTCTCATTAATAAGTCAGTATCATTCCACTGGTAAGAAAGAGTATGAGGCCGTCAATTTAAAGACTTTAAGAAGGATTTTCGTAGCAAAATCAAAGAAAAAATGTTTTTTTATAACATTAGTTATTGTTTTTTTTTTAATTTTATTAATTTTTTCTTACAAGGCCTTCTGGAAAAATGAGGGTCATAGGGAAAGTCTGCAGTGAGAAAACCGTTTTTGTTTTACCACTGGTTTATATGGGGCTATATGGGGCTATATGGGGACATAGTGTTATCCTTTGTTTAATGAAATTTTTTAGGCAAAAGTGATACTTTCGAAACAGATAAATATCACTCAGTTTCAGTGATATTTTCTAGGCAGCAATATATTACTTTAATTAAATAATATTTTTTTCGAAGATAACTAAATACCATTTAGTGCAAGTGATAATTTATTGGTTGAAAATTTTCTGAGTAAGTTATATTTTTGAGGCTGGAAAATGTGACTGTTTCGATAATATTTTTTAATGGAAAAATAAAGCACAGTGTCAGTATATTGTTTATCACTCAGTAGCAGTGTCTTTTTTATAGGCAAAAGAGTGTCAGCGATATTTCTTAGATGGAAAATACGTTTCAGGCGGAGAAATATCATTAGGACGCATTGACAGTTTTTATTTTGAAAATTATTACTCAGTCATTGATATTTCTTAGGCGAAAAATTGGGAAGATGTAGTGTTATTTTCTCAGCGGAAAACATTACCCAGAATCACTTATATTTTGTCGGTCTCTCTCTTTTTCTCTCTCTAGATGGAATGATATCACTATGTAGTTAAATTATTTCTAGACGAATGAATGTTTTTTAGGTATATAAATACTACAACGTATAAATTATATTTTTATTACTGCATCAGCGATATCTTTAGGCGAAAAATATCATTTAGAGTCAGTGATATTTTTGGGAATAATTACACTCAGTAAGACTAGTATTTTCGAGGCATACAAAAAATATTGTTGGCTCAGAGTCAACAATATTTTCTGGTGAAAAATACTACTCATAGTCAATGACATTTTCCGCGTGGAGTGATATTTTTCCGCTCAGAAAATATCATTGATACTAATAGATTATAATATCAACGACACAGAGTTATACTTTCTGGGTAATATCTCTAGGAAAAAAAAAGATCACTCATTATCAGTGATGTTTTTATGCGCCAAAAAATATCACAAGAGTCAACGATATTTTCTAGGAAAGAAATATCACTCAGTAATATCTTCTAGGTTATATGTCACAGCCACTCAATGTGACAAGGTAAAAAAATATTACCCACAGTCAATGATATTTTTTCGTTCGACAATTATTATTAGTAGTCTGTTTTGTTTTCTCGGTGAGAAAACTTACTCACACTCAGTCATATATTCAAGGCAAAATGTTTTACTCTCAGTCATTGGCATTCTCTAGTGGAAGATATATGTTTTTCTGGGCTCTTATTGAGTGCCTTTATTTCTTGTTTGTTGCAGAATATGAACGAAAAAACTTTTCTTTCTAAAAATAAATAAAATTTTCCATTTCACTTTAGTTTATATTGTGAATAATTCAAAAACCTCTTAAAAATTGCTACTTTTTATGTGTCAAAGTTTATTTGTAAACTCTCACAATCTTCACATTACTATTGATCGCCTATAGAAACACATTTATAAGTGCACAACACCTAGCTACATTCAAAAGTAACTAAACGTATTTCACTGGTTGCTTAGGCCGAAATTGGATAAAAAATCATATTTTCTGGCGAGACGTTAGCAAACAAAATAGCTGCATCTGGGGATCGAAAAATTCCAATGTCATTATGGGAATCCAATGCATCCAGAGAGACTGACAGTTTGATATAGATTTTGGAGTGGTAGTATCATTGACCAATTTTTTTTTTCGAAGATTGTACGTGAACACAATTTCAGTCAATGTGTATCATTTCAAAACTCCACTCTTACTGATTTGCTCCGTTTAAAAATCACTTTAAAAAATTTTGTTTATTGTGTTTTATATTTATTTTTTTTAGCAAAAAAAAAAACAATATCAAATATTTTAAATTTTATACTTTATCACTGCTTAGGTGGTAGGCAGTGATCATTCATATAGCCGGTGGAATATAGAAACCAACTGATGCTGCGTTCATAGCGAAGGATTCATTCAAATGCTTGGTACTACCTTTCGGATTCTTGTTTCAAGCAAAGCATAAAACTGCTTCAACTCGCCCAAGCTCATTGTTATTACGTTCAAAATTTACTCTTACATATACAAACTTGCTCATGGAAACTGTGCAAGTTTATCGCATATAGCTGATTGGTATTCGGTGTTTATTATTGTCCACTCATTCATACTCGTGTCCAATGAGCAAACATGAAATCAATTAAATATCATGATGAGTGTCTCATGAGCTTCAGTTTTTATGCTTATGCAGAGCTTCAATTTGTATACGTATTTAAAAATGTAAGTACTAAGTGCCATAAAACTTTCACGGCAACAACGACCCTCACATAAACTCTATATACAATTTGTAAATATCAAGTTTAGTATTTCAAAGCCTTCTAAAAATTATTGCAAAACTTACAGCTTCATAAGAGTTCTGTAGTCGATAGCAAAATTTAAGATCAAAATATAAAAACTAAATTCTGCAAAGAAAACCTAACAGTCAACATTGACTTGTTTCCACATTAAAACCATATAAGTATTCCGAATGCACAACAAACATTATCCTTAAGTTTGTTAAGTTTGACGCTCCCAAGAAGCCAACTGAACCTTAATGGATCGAAGTACGTGGCGACGATTGCATGAAACCAACTAACAAATACTATTTTAAAAGCTTGTTCAAAGTCTGCATACCCACACCTTTAATAATAAAAACGAGAATTGCTACAACAATTGCTACAACAATTCTCGTTTTTATTACTTCCGTATTTATTTCTCCACAAACACACACACAAACACATGTTATTCTTAAGCCAAGTCGTGATTTATTGGTCCATTTCGTTGCAAAGACATGCATACAAAAAAACCCTCAAAACAATAATATAATATAATTTTTTTCTTCTTCATTCCTCCTTTCTTCTTCCCATGGCCTTCTGGTTTGTAGTTAAAGCTGAATGGAGCAGCTAAAAAATTTGTTTCTCTTTATTTATTGTTTTTATAGTAACTTTTTTTAAAGAAATTGTTAACAGTGTGGCTATTTGTCAGCAGCTTAATGCTTTAATCACAACCGGAACTAATGACGACTAATAGGTCTGTGCCAAAACCAATGTATCTGCACTGAAAGGAATGAAATTAAAGGTTTTAGTCAGTTTTAAATTAAAGTTCAATTAATTTTTTATTTGATTCAAATATATATTTGATTAAAACAGATCAAAAAATATTCCCAATTAAACAATTATTGAATCAGTTAGTTGTTTAATTGGGGGATATCTTAGTGTGGATAACTGCTTTGTTGAAAGGTCAAAGGTCATAAGTAAATATCGAAGTAGACGATATCTGCACATTGTGGCTTGTAGGTGCAGAGGCAGAGACGGTAGTACACATGTTGGGTGAATTTCCTAGCATTAGGCAAATACTGCGGCCATATACATAAAAAATTTTAATGCTATGGAGGATTTTTTTCCCATTACCCCTCTTCAGAGCATACGGCCTCCACAAAGCATCACCATCTTACACGATTAGTCGCAGTTGTTTTCGCGTCTTATTAAGTCTATTGTTATTTTACCTTCTATCAGTTTTGTAAATCGGTTTTTGATTGGTCTGCTGTAGCAGCCCAATTAGACTACCATCTGTCGTTGTCTAGAAAGAACGCACTCCGTGTATTTTGTGTAGTGGTAGGAAACCTTGCTAATCTTTAATTCCTACCTTTTTTTCACTACAGTCGGGAGTAAAGGTTAGTAACAACACAAGATTTAATGACAATAAGGTGGTAGCACATTAGAAATTATTGTGGGTGGAAAAGGGTAAAAAAGCAAACGGTCTGTTTCAATATTCTTTCTACATTAATATGAAGATATGCAGTGTTTAGGCAATCTTGAAAAATCCATTGCTATATTGATTTTTGCCCAACACCCTGTGAAAGCGGCTTATTGAGTGTCTCGATAGACCGATGCGGTAGCGGGTTCGATTTCCACCAAAAAAAGTTTCTTGTTTTGCTACTGATAGGCAAAGAGCAAGAGGTACTGATATTAAAAAATAAATAAAGTTGACAAAATATTATGCTCGTACAAAAACCAGAAGATGTTGATTTTTTGTTCGCTTTTTCCACTATAAAATTTTCATACTCTGGACTTCATTGAAAATTCAAATGAACGATGAAAAAAATTTTTAGCGTTTAAAAACATAAATTTATACCCTCGTTATGGGAAGTAAAAAAATTAATTCTAGTAGAATGAGTATCCATTAATTCATTAATTAAAAGTTTTCAATAAATAGTAGTCATGCATTTTTATACTCTAACTTTTTTCAAAAAATTTGTGATGCTGTGCATTTACGTAGCAAAATGGAACTTATTGCTAATCGTGTTAATAAAATTGATTTTTGAAAAAATACACTTTTTTACAAATAGTATTAAGAATATATAGAAAAACAAAAAAATAAAGATTTCAAGAGGCCAAATCTTTCAAATTCGATTTAAAGTTTTATGCCGGATGAGCCAAGGAAATCACAATACGGCAGCAGTAGCAGCAGTCATGACAAAAACTAAGAACTAAATAAATGTGTGGTACCGTCTGTCAATAAATGGAATGCAAAGAAAAAGGAAAAACATAAGAGAAAAGAGAAGAAAATAAATAAAACCTTTTAAAAGTATGAGTGCAAGAATTGGACTTGAAATTTGGTTTTCACAATTTTCATTTGTAATTCTTTTCCAGAGTTTCTAGATGCTTAAAACACATTTTTCACTTGAAAACTTTTCTTTTTTTTTGTTAAATTTCTGTTTTGCAAAGCTTTTTCTTTAATATGTTTTGATACTTTTTCAATGCAAATGTTTTTTATTTTCTTTTGTTTTTTTAACTTTGGTTTTTGGTGTTTTTTACGAGTCAAAAAATATTCGCATCATCATTTATATACTTAAACATTCATTCCTTAAGTTTTAGCAAGCATTTCCTAAATCCTTTTTATTTGGTTAAGAAAGCAGCAATAAGGAAAGATAAAACAGAACCACAGAACGTACACTGGCGAGCACATGTGGATAATTATTTTTGTTAATGATTTAAAATATCTATCAAATACTTAAGAAACAGCAAGAAGAAAGAAATTTGTTAGAAAACCTTCATTTCAATCCTTTCAAAGTAAATTGTAGCACGATTTTTAAAAACTAAACAAAGAAATTTTTTCAACATCTTGAAATGCGAGGAAAACAAAGCTGATTAATAAAGCAGCCTAATGTAATTGGATCAATCATTCGTAACTTTTTTATTTTTAGCAGTATTTTTTGATGTTTTTCATGAATCGATTTCTTTTATTATTAACAAGATGACTACAGGTGCTTAAGCTTTCCTCCGAGGTCATTATTGCAATGTTGACTTCTGACAACTTAAGGCCAATGCCCCAGTGTATATAGGACAATAGTCCTCAAGGCTGGCAGGGGCCTGTAAGAGTCCTCGAGTTTTGACCTTTGTCCAAATGACTAGTGCAAAATCTCTGTGATCAGTTATTCTTTAGGACCTTCGGGGAGTGACGTCGTACCTAAGGTTTGGACATAAATCGCAGAAAGGGCGGTTTTTAAAACAATATAGCTCTACTCTCATAGAAACAATTTTTTGCTCCAATTAAAGGTTTTAATTAGTTATAAAATATAATTCAATTAATTTTTTTATTAATTTAAATATATTATTGTTTAAAACAGAACAAAAAAATTCCTAATTAAATTAATTATTGAATCAATTGATTATTTAATTAAATTTTAACCTGAATCCAATAAAAACCTTTAATTCGTGAAAATATTTTTTCTGTGTTCCTGCTTTTTATTCAAAAAACTCGACGTAACTGAATGTAGGAAGCGGTAACAAGTTTCGAGTTAAGTCATGTCTCTGCTAGTAGCAGGATTAAATTAAGCCTACAGGGGTGAACAGGAAAAATCTTAACAGAGGTGGAGGGGTTAGTCTCTAACCCAATGAATGTGGATTTGTGGATCTCTAAGGCACTACTGAGATAATAGCTCTTCGGCAGGAAGGCCTGAAAGTTACTTTAAGCTGGAGAGTGAGATTTCGTGGAAACGAACCTACACGTGTATAAAGAAAATAAGAAACCTTCAATAAAATTTAAAACAAACCTTTCGGGTCCAATATTATATCATGTAATCAATATGAACATTGAACAAGATTTCATTAGAATCGGTTTGACAGAGTTTTACGTAATTTGTATATATTAATATTGAAATAAATTAATTAAATTGAGCCAATAAATTCATAAATAATAATGTATCGTTGACATCCTTCTGGCACGGAAAGTCCACTAAAAATATATTTGACAAGCCGCTTGTACAGTCTATTTGACTTTTTACAATGTCACTTACCGCTCCAAAACTGCTAATCCTGCTCTTTAATATTATTGTAACCTGAACTCTTATTTGTTATAAATTTAAACTAAAGTCTTATGTTTGAAAATTTGTTCAAGTTGAATGCTTAGCCCTTTTCGAATTTGGTCAGAGCGAGCGTAATCAAACGTAATTTGAATAAAAATATTTGAAACATGGAAAGTAAAATTTAATTTTCGGATTTCGTAAATTTTAGATTATGTTTCTAATAGTACAGATTTTAAATTTATGTTCTTGTATAAATTTTAAATAAATAATCGTATTTGGTGAAGATGTATCCACATCTGTGCGCCACTGTATATATACAGTTGCATTCACATGTCACATGGAACTTGTTGTGTCACAGCTCAGGTCCAAGTTATTTCCCGAGGGATATTGGACTGTTGCTATTACGTCTCTTTTATATATTTTCTGTTTGTTTGTTTGTTTGTTTTTTTCCTTTTATTGTCTTTGCATGCCTCTATTACCATCCATATTTGCTCTAATATACAAATAGAGTTTTCTATGTTTGCTTAAGCATGTTCATGTGAATGTGTGTAAATGACATGATGTTGCATGATTGTGCATTGAACTTATTGTTTTATTCTTTTTAATTTTTTTTTGTTAGTTGAATGCAATGCATGCTTAGAGTTTTAAGTGCCACTGAACGTGCTAACTTAAATGGAAGTCCGTTCGTTTCTTTCATTTTCTATTCAATATTTTTAAAATAAATGTTTTTGTTTTAATTTTTTGTTGATTTATTTATTCTGGCTCTTCTCTAAATTGTAAATGTTTGAGTAGTTTCACAACCTCGGCTGGCATCATTTCTGCTCTTTGACCATGTTAACACACTGTAATCATTTCCGAAAACGCTGGTCACCTGGTTAACTTATATGTATAAGAGAAGCCAAATGAGACATTGCTCTCCTGATGCGCTTTATGATGGGATTTTTTGGCATTTTAATGTTCTATTAGCTCTATTACTGGGATTTGATGGACAGGAAAACCTTGCAACAGGTGAACTTAATATCTAAAGAAACTTTAATTTTTATTAACAAGAAGAGTTGAACAAGATATCTCGCAAGCGGAAGACGGGTTGAGTTTTAAAGGTACTCCTTTATCCAGAAAGTAGCTTTGGCTTAATCGAAGGTAGAAGAGGCGAAGAGCTGTAGGTGTCTAGCACTTATTGCATTAGGCTTAAGACCACGAAGGGTAGTGTATACGGTACCTTCTACACATAAAGAAGTGTTAAATGTTAGCTCTCTTGACGTTGTATAAACAAAGATGACAATAGACACCGTTAAAAATACCAGTATGGTTATTACTGATATGGATAGCGATACTAAAATAATACAAAACGCAAAACAAGCCTCTAAAGAACATTTCAAGTGCTTCAGTTTTTTGAAACGGTGTATAAAATATTTCACTCTATCCTTCTTACTATCTATACCAGCTACATCCGGCCAAAAATGGATTATAACTTTTATGTGGGGCTGGTGCTCCAAAGACAGTCTTAGTGCTGCTCGACCGCATACAGGAGAGGGCTACGAAGCTCATTTGTTACCAAGGTTATCCAATTTTATTGACTCACTATAACATCGACACAGTATGGGTTGCATTTCACTGTTTTATCGTTACTATATTGGAAGGTGCTTTAATGAAGTTAGATAAGTTGTTCCCGATACCCACTTTTCGTTAAGAGCGCATCCATTTGTGGTCAAATGGCAGGTGAATCGCACTACGCCATACAAGGAAAACTCGTTTTTTTTCATTGCGTTCACTTTCAATGTAGGAAAATCTAAATCGAATGTCGGAAAACACTACTCCCTCTTTTCTCCTTCCCATAACCTAATTTCCTAAAATTGGTACAAGATATTGCAATATATTGTCAATACCTGACTGCTAGTCCGAAATAAAAAAAAATATTTTGTTCCCTGGTAAGGCTTCTTTCCGCAGTTAAAGTGAAGTGAAACCAAAACAACTCAATAAATCAACAGTTATTAAATACAACATTTATTAAATAGTTTTTTTTTTTCATAAATTACTTCTCAGATCATAACTCCAACGACTACGAAAATTTCGTTTGCATCACTGTCTTCCATAACTGTTTCCATACTACTTACAACCAAAGCAAACATGTTTTTCAAAGCATTTTTTTTCTCTACTGAACATTTGTGATTTTTGAGCTCTGACTGTTTATGATTTAGTGTACGATATATACAATAAATAGTTGGGTGTTATTATGTAATAAATAGGCTGCATTAGTTGCTAAAATAATGTTCTATTTGACTGTTTTTACTGAAGCAATTTTTTCAGTTTTCATTTTTCTTTGATGAACTTTTTTTGTAATTATTTTTACCAATTTCTGCCTGGATTAAGATTAAGATTTACAAAATTTAAAATTTACAAAATAACACAAATTATGAGCAAATTCTTGCTGATAGGACTTATAATCGATAAAAAAAAGTCCTTAAAAATATTTAGTTCTCATGGAACTTAATTATAGATCAATAGCTTTTTCATCCTGTAAACTCTTCAATGCCAATAATTCCTCCTTTGAGGTGCAAAAGAATCAATTTCCACAACATTCAACTGTATCTTAATCAAAGTTTAAAAAGGTTATTCAATGCCTTTAAAATGCTTTTTGTTTAGTTTTAGTTTTTTCTACTTTAGCATTCAGAACATTCGATTTCAACCATCATACAGTCTTTTTCATTTAGTTGCTTGTCTTTTATCCATTGAAAAGAGTTTCAAATTAATGGCCAGCCCATTCTTGTGTTTGTTTCATTTGAATATTTTTTTTATTTTTTGTCTTTTGGTCATGTAAATGGGTTTTTATTCCAAAAAAGTATAGAATCATAAATTATGTTTTCATAAACGTACTCGTAGTTTACAAGGAAATTTTTAAAATGTTCGTAGGTAAGTGTTTTTCTCGGTCTGCATTTCTAGTCTGCTGTGTGCGAGTGAATAGGTATAAATATTTTAATATTTTGTTATTTTTATTAAAAGGGTTTCTAAATTTCAGAAGAATTTTGCTTTAAAAAGGTAAAAAATGAGAGATATTAAATTTCTTAGAGGGTCTCAGGGACTGGGGACTGAGTTGAACAGAAACAAGAATTTCAATAACATTGATTAGTTATCAGATGACATTCACGAACAATAATATCATCTGACTGAGATGATGTTTGTTGGCTTAAATTGTAAAGGTCACGTTGTGTGTGAGTGTCATGCACTAGTTGACGTTAGACTGAAGACTAGAGGTAGATGATTAATGTGGTTGCCAATGAGGACTACAGAATGCAGGCTAGGTATATGAGGAAGGCTGTTAAAAAATAATCTAAAAGAGTAGTGGTCTGCTTCTATTCCCCCTACACGATTACTAAGTATGAACGATATGTGACTAAATCGTGTCATTTAACCTTGATCGATACTTTTGTGAAGACTTTTCTTAGTAGCAGTTCTATTTAGTAAGCGCTGCCCTCAACGTAAATTATATTCTAACTTAAATTATCGAGCATAGTCACATGCATTGTAGTGAAACACCCAGAGAGTTTGGTGGGTTTCGAACCTGACTGATAGTATAGCACACAACCCGCTATCCTATCGGGGCTCTCAAATTCAAAATAATTTATAGGTTACCATCGGGTTATATAATTATATTACAAATGAGTTTGACTTGAATAAAAAATGTTGTTGGCATCTACTGCTCGTAAGTCGTATTCGAAAACTCCTGTCAAAATTACTACGAGTCCAGTAGTTCCCTTTTCCTATAGATTTTCTGTTCAATTAAACAACAATTTAAATTCATACATTTAATTTATCTCATAACCAAACGCTTTAAAGACTCCTTTATAAATTTCTTATTCTTAAAACTTTCTTCTTGAGACTTTTTGATACGAATTTAATGATCCACGGTAACTTGATGTTTAATAGTTTATAGACTTAAAAGTCTCAAAAGCTGCCAAAGAGTTGTTATCATGCGTAGCAATCAAATAAAAATATAAAATTTACATTTATTACTTAATTGCTTCTTCTGGGAAGGTGTTTTAAAAGTAAATATCGCAAACATGCTAAGTGAGCGTTTGGTAATAGAAACCCTTTATTGTCATAAATGCACTATTTAAATGTACATTTATGGTTTTTTTATTATTATTTTTAGTTACGTTTGAGTACAAAGCCGATATTTGCATGTTAATTTCTATTGTAGGAATATTTGAAATAAATACGTTTTTACAAACTCATAGCCATTATAGAGGCAAAGAAGTGAAAGCAAAATCCCTCTTTTATTGTATGCAAATTGTATGATTTTATTACTTGTGTTTTTGTCTTTTTTGTTGTGGAGTCTAATTTATGGACAAATGTGAAATATGATACATATGCTTTGAATACAAATTCTAAATGTAAATAATTTGCATACGAGTGATTACATACAGGGTATTGGAGCTTTTGCTGTGTTAAAAAATAGAGAATTTAAGATTTGTCCATTTTACAAAATACCAAAGAAGAAAACGGTTTCAGTTTCTTTAAAACTCCTCCGATTTGAAATGATTTTTACTTTTTTATTACAGAATTCTTGTGTTTCAGTAATTTTCTGCTTGCCTGAACTCTAAGAAAAATCTCCGTATTAAATAAGGATTTAAATAAAGAAAATATTCTTGTGTTTTTACTTCATTACCTATGGTATTTAAATTAGTTGCAATATACTGGTCTTGATTACTTAATAAAAGATAATTTTTAAAAAACAAGAAAAAATATCAAAGTGAAACAAACATTTTTATTTGAGTCTACAAATCAATGCTTTATATTCATATTTTTTATATAGTTTGATGTAAAGCTAAAAACACTGAAAGGATATTTTATATAGCTTTAGTGTTCATGGAACAGGATCTAGGCTATGTTTAATGCTCATATTCCCATATAGTGAGAGTCCATTCACATCTGAGAAAACAAAAAGCCTCCTAGGGATTTAGTTCTACCAGTCCTCGAAGCAGGACATGCATAAAGTACATCTTCCGAAGTCACATCGGGCAGCTCCCAGTACCTGCAAATTCAGTATATACTAATGTATAGTGATAGTATAGGAGAATACGGCCTTTGTTTGCCTGTTCGCTGACAAAACTTTTCATTGACGAGAAAACTCTGCCTCGATCAGTTTTATCCTTAGCATATCTAGTAGATTGCAAATGAGGTATTCTGGTCCTATAAATTTACGTCGGGTACTTTTATTTTCTAAACCGTACATGTACCTATTAGCTTTGAACCTTTCATAATATTAAATTGTTTTGAGAACCGAGTTCATTTAGAGATGTCGCACAATCAATCTCTATCGCAGACCTTATCTTTTTATATACTTTGATTTTCTCATTAAACATTCCCTGGCATAGATGGCGATGGCCTATACTTCTAAATGGCACTGTGAAAGCCTGAAATACCGGCTCCTGTGTCACCTGTTTGGAGCCGTCAGTAAACTAAACCTAGGGTACTACTTCGTGCCACAAAGTCTGGTTGCCTATAGGAAATAAGGACATCAAATTTTATTAGCATTAAGGGGGTTGTTTTTACACTTGAACTGTTATGTGCAGTAGCGAAATAGCAGCATACCACCTAGGGCTTAGGTGCACAAATCTTCACGTCCCAAGTAATATAAACACAAATTAGACAACACTGCAAGTATCTTTTGAAATCTAGAAATCATCAAAAATTTTATCACCACTATTCAGAAAAATATTTAAATAAAGCTAGCTAATATAGTAATTGCTATGCCATAAATTTGAAAGAAAGAGAAATGAGAAGCACACAGCAATTCTAAGGAATTTTTTAACAAAATTTGAGAAAAAGTATAGTAAAGAGTAGTGCGAGTTAGACACTTCCGGAACGAAGATTTTTATTTTTATTTATTTTATTGTTAATAATTTAGAAAGGCTGCTGCAGTACTAATGTTCGAATTTTCGTTCCCTTTTCTCCTCCAATGCAGGAGAGAGGGTAAAAGCTTGATTACCACCACCAATTTATCTTCATCGTCTGTAGTATTTAATAATTAAGCAGGCATCTTCAAAAGTTTTCATTTTTTAGATTGATTCAGCATAAGCCAGATTATGCTATAAATCAAGCAGGCTACGTAGTGGTGGGTAAAAACGTAGAAATCTGTACAATAAACTATTGATATACACATATATTGCAGCTTTGTAGAAGTAATTTTAAACTTTGGTTTCGCGGTCACAACCCTATTACAGCAACATTTTCGAAGCAACCATAAATGTCAAAATCCATGTATATAATTTAAAATAAACCTGGAAGTTACTATTCTTGCCTTCAGCAATTACGTCCCAGAAAGTACTACCGAACACTCTCGATGGCACCTTCACATCATCTTCACTTAGGATGGTGCAGAATGTCCAATGTTTGACGTGTAGCGCCGTGTTATTTATATCATTACAAAAGAAATTCATAATCATCGACTCAAAGCGTTTACCGTTGACAGTGAGAGACGGACCAACGCCGTCATCCAAGAAATATACACCACCAATAAAGCTCCCAGCGCAAAATCCACTGCATATTTCCTTTGACGCACATGGATCTCATGTGTATTGCTATCATTCTAAAGTTGACAATCGTGTTTACTGGCTTACATATTTATCCGGAAATGGTATTCATCGCTGAGTATGATTTCGATAAAATTAATGTAAGTGTGCTTTCTGAGCTCATTCAGCGTACAGACGTCATTTTCTATGGTAGTTTACTTTCAGCTAGTGGGTTAATTGAATTTTATACAGGTGGTGCACGTCCAAATAACGATGAGAAATTCGCCAAGTTGTGATCTGCTGCACGAGTGGACGAGCATGGACAGCGGCAATGTTTTCGGTAGATCTATCGTTTCGCTGACGTACTGGTGATGGTTGATTTTTTACTGAATCACTGAACTTAAATTTATCCCCCACACTGTTAATAGAGTTCTCGCTAGAACGATTATAGCGACAGTTAAATAAGCGAAACGTTGCCAGAACAGAATACCTATTAAACAAGAAAAAAAAACATTTTTTATTTATTTATTATTTATTTATTTAATAAAAAACTTCATAACATTTAATTATTCAAAAGTTTAACAAAAAAGGAGCACTAACAACCGGGGTCATCAGTTCTTTAAAAAAAAAACAAATTTTATCATTTGCACGTGTTGTTAAACTATACCTCCATTAATGGATATTTGGCAAATCAGACTAAATAAATGGCAACTAATTCTACAGATTTAGCTTCAACAATACAGCTGCTATCAACTTTTACAGTTTTGAAGTTCCTACTGCAAGATCCTTTATAATATAATTTTTCTGTTTAACCAAAACCCGGTTTTTGACATAAACAGTTTTTCGAATAGACTACTATGTCTGCGTTCTTTGATTGATTGGCATGAAACTTAACTAGAAATTAAATTTCCTGCTTAGTAGGCAGATTATGGCTGCCATAAAAATGGTTTAATATGCCAACGACATTAACTAATAGTTTGTTTAATAGTGAAGCCTAGTATACATGTATGTATGTACGAAAGTCATGGATCGATTTAAAGGAAGTTCTAAACAAACATGTTTCAGTTTGACACTGGCAATGGATCATACAAAATTAATTATCAAAAGTTCTTTAGTATAAAACCAAAGGGATTTAACATTAGTCTATGAATTCTTTCAAAAAGTATTCAACTTAATCCAGATTTTCATTTATATATGTTTTGTTGAAGTTTTTGTTTTTGTTGTTTTTATATGTATTAAAATTTACTTAAAAGATTTTTTTCTTCTCATGTATTTGTTTATTGTTTTATTAAGTTTTTTTTTCCTCCTTCTTGCGAGTTGTATTGCCTTAAATAAACAATCAGATCTACTATGAAATTCTGTTGCTTAATTACCCACAAAGTTAACAGCAACAACAAAAACTTATTTACCTACATTTCATAGTACAACAAATGGAAATTTTCATAAATCTGAACGAGTGTTATGAGAATTATTTATAAATTATGCAATTCAAAGTTATGAATAACAAATTTGTCATTATTGTTATTAATGACTGGCTCTTTATTTCTGTAGTACTCCACTCTATTATTGTTTTCTTATTTTCATTATTTTTAAATAGAACAGAAATCGTTAGTCAGACAGTCAGTCGATTCGTTGATAAGTCAGTCAGCCTACTAGGAAAGAACAATAGTGCTAAAGCATGAATGAAGTCTTAAGGCACAACCTGACCATTATTTATTTTTTTTAATTAATGTATGCGTGCTTAGGTATAAGTGTGTGTGTGTAATATAAAAACTAAAAAATATATTCTACCTTTTATAAATAAGCTCCTCTCTTATCAACCAACTTGTTTCCTTTAAACACACGTACACACTCGCACGCACGCACACATATTTACATTGGAATTAAACTAGGATATTTTATTGAAAAAGTTTATTTATATTTCTTTTCTGTGGTCTTTTTCTACTGTTATCACACACAAGCATACACACACACCCACACACATCGACACACATCAAAACTTATCCCCAAAATGTATATACATTTGTGTGTGTTGGTGTGCAAATCACACTCAAAATACTGGCGCACAAATTGAATAGCACCTAATTAAAATTTAATCGGAAAACTCTACCATCATTCTTCAAAGTTAAATGAGGTGGTTGCAAAGTGAACTGTGGAAAATCGAGGAGGAAACGACATTAGACTAAGTAGAAAAGAATGATGTAGAAGAAAAAGAAACCTTTTATTTGTTAAGGCAAAATGAATTTTGTAAGAAGCTATTGAGGGCTTTAACATTTTAAATGAGTAGGTGGAGTAGTTGACTTACAAATCTTCCAACAGTTCTGCATTAGATGGAATATGATAAATGGCAAATTGACTTTGGAGTAAGTGTAACTAGTGTTGTGTGAAATATCATCGCTATTATTTGCAGTCTATAGAGCATGTGAAATATGTTTTATGTTAAAAACTTTTCACTAAAATAAATCGTTTTATTCCAAAAGCTTTTTAAATTAAAAAGGCTTTAAAAACATATTAATCTTAAGATTTTAGAAAAAAAATCTGTTAAGGGCGAAACGATTTTGGCATTCACATTAAATTACTAACAAAATGCGAGTCAGAATCACCAATTTGGGGTAGGTAATTTTTTTAAATTATTTTTTTGCTTTAGTCTGACCATTCAATTTAAAAAATTACAAACAATTTTGTGGAATATAGAACTCTTACTTTTTATTTCTATCGGCTGTCTTTATTAACTGCGTATTTAATTATCTTTTCAATACCAAATATAGGGCTATTTATCAAAATTTTAGGCAGAATTAAATACAACAAATACGCAGAAAAAAATATTGCACCAAACCCAAAAGGTTTTAATTACTTTAAGACAGATAAATTTACTTAATTATTTTTTAACTAGTTCAATTAAGTACTTAATTAAGAAATAATAAGATTGTGTTCTAATAAAAAATAATTGAATCTATTAAAAATTAAATGAAAATGGTATCTGAAAATAATTTAAAATAATAATTGGCTCCGTGTATGTGACTTACTTTAATATGAATATGTGTATAATATGAATATGTGTAATCTTATCCCAGCGGCAAAACTAAAAAGGACTTCTGTAAGGCATGCATAGACCATCGCTCTCTCCGACTCTTATTTTTCCGTTCCTTCCAATGAAGGGAAGCGTGATGTTCTATTTTCATATCACTTATTTTATGCTTTTAGATTTTTTGATTTATAATTGCCTTTATTTAATTGAGTGCTGCATTTAAATGCCTCTATAGAGTGATTGATAGTGCGCTAATCTATTAGTCTGGGATTTGCGGGTTCGATTCCAAAACAAAATTAAAAAAAAAAAATTAGAAAAATACCTAAAATAAATTTTAAATAAAACGTCTGCATTCAGTCATGGCAAAAAACCATCCAATTGTAGAAGGACAGTAAGGAAAAATAAAAACGTGGTTTGTTTGTTGGTGTTTTGTTGAAGCTTTAATATTCTGTAATATTATTCTATTAACATCATAATTCTCATTGTGTATTGTAGAATTTTATTACTTATAGAGTATTTTTGGCTTCTCTAAAATTAGGAAAAAGGTTTCCTGATGATCTGGCCTGAGCAACCAGTGAAATACGTATAGGGACTAGCTCTTTCCCCCAACAAATAAATTGCATTTTTATTATAAAACGTTATGGGTAATTAGCATAATATTAAATAATAAATTTAAAATATTGAATTGCAGTTAGAAGAAGTAAGAGTGCTATAAACGGCCGTGTCGAATCTTCGCCACGGTGATTTTATTTCTACAGATAAAGGTACAAAATTGATTTAATTTAAGAGACAAACGCACTAAAAAAAGAACTGCGCTTTTTGTCCACCAATCAGAAAAATTTCGTATACGTTATATGTCACCTGAAATGCCTAACTATGTAAAAATTGTATAGAATCTCTTTTTTTTAATTTTATAGAAAATTTTTTTGTAAATATTTTATAGATTTTTTTTTGTAAAACTTTAATAAAAATTTTTTTTGGAAAACGTTTTTTGAAAGTTTTTTCTAAAAATTTTATTGAAAATTATGTGTAAAATTTTATTGAAAATAATTTGTAAAAATTTTACAAAATATTTTTTATATAGTTTTATTGAAAATCTTTTTTAAAAATTTTGTAGAAAATATTTGTAAAATTTTTATTGATAATTTTTGCAAAAATTTCATTGAAAATTTTTTGTATGTTTTATTGAAAATTTTTATAGTAAATATTTGTAAAAATGTTATAGAAAATTATTTTTAATTATTTTTAATTATTTAGGCTTAAGTTCGTAATTATAAAGAGATAAAGAAAAATTAGACACCAGCAGAGCGGAATGCATTTTCTAGACAGCTACGTCCATCATCTGCACTCTTCGTATCTATCTACAAGGTAATTTCAATTGTTATTAATTTTCTATTTAAACAAACTTATCAAAGAAGTAGGATCCGAAAAATTTTAATTTCAATTTTTTGTTAAAAATTTTAAATTATTGGTACAAATTTTTGGGAATTTTTTTTTTTCATAATTTTTTTTTAATTTTTTTTAACATTTTTTTTTAAATTTTTTTTTAAATTTTTTTTATATTTATTTTGAAAAACGTTTTTTTTTTATAAAAATTAGGAACTTTTAAAAAGGCTTTCCAGCAGGCTCTTCTTTTTACCGCTAAGATGACTTCATTAAACAAATTCTCATATACATAAGTACATGTACAGATGATAAAATTCTACAGAATGCAGCTGTAATTCATTTTAGAATTTATTCAGGCAAATTTTAAAGTTATTTTGTGCAAAGTTTAAATTATTAAAATGTTAATTTATAAATTAACTTGAAAACAATTTTCATTTATTTATAAATTAAAAACCAAATTTACAAAAAAGAAATACAAATACGTCATCTCTACAAGTTTAAACATTCACTAAATTATTTTTGGCACCCGCCGTTCGTTTTTTTTATTTTTGAGATAAAAGAATTTGGAAAATAATCAACTTACACAGTTATGTACACATATCTTCGTTCAGTTTTATGAATGCAACTTCTGGATGGATGTATTTTGTATGGATATTTGCGACTTAAATAATGTTGACGAGTAAATTTTTTTTAGTTCATGTTGATGTTAATTTTCTTTTTGTGATTTTTTTTTTCAAGACTATAACAAGCGAGTTTTATTTATAAATATTTGGAAAGTGGTATAAAGTTTTGCTGCTGCTGCTGTTTTTCAATTATTTATTATTGCTATTTTTCGGCAAATTCTTCACAGGCTTTATGAATGAAATAAATATAAAAAATAAAAGCAAACCAAATTAAATAAATTCTATATATTATCAATGGTTATATAGATTGAAAAATAATGCTTTCAATAAAAATAAATATTAAATGAAAAAATCTCGTTTGTTTATTGAACGAAAAACTTACGGCGCTCCAATCCAAATGTACATTTTAGTTTTTTTTTCTGCTTCTTTTCATGTATGTGTGAGAGACTAGAATATGTTTTGTGTTTGTTCATTTATGAGTGAGAAGATATACTTATTTCCTTTGTATTCAAAAGTGAATTAAAAAAATATTTTGTTTTTTACGCAAGTGCTCATATATGAGAATTTACAATTTTGTTAATTTTTCATAAACGAAAAGATCGTAAAAAATATTCGCATTAAGTATTCGCTTAAATGTAGTTATGTGTGTATGTATATGCACATATTTTGTAATGTGCAACTGCCGTCGTATGCAGAAAGAAAGTGTTTTAAAAATCCCATTTATGTGAAATTTTACTTATGAACACTCATAAATGAAAACATTCATAAATGAAAAAAAATTAATAACATTTATGTAAAAGAGCCTTAATGAGAATGAGTAAATTGATTAGTTATAATATATGAATAACACGGATACTCATCGTTTTTCACTGTTCATATATATGTATGCTAGAAAACAATTGCACTCATTCATGTGTGCTAAATTTTTTGTTCATTTATGATCGTGAAAAAAATTATAAAATTTTAGAAATCTCGATAAGTGAATCAACACTTAATTTTACGTATATGACCTTATTTTTCGAACCATAATAGACAGAACTGCTACGACAGGAAATATATAAAATCAGGTTTATACTACAGGGTACTCCGATAGAAAACGCCTTATTAACAATTATAGTCTTATCTACTAAAGGTTTTTAACCAGACACTTGAAATTTACCTAGAGTATATACTAATAAATCTGGTATAACAGTCAATATCTGTACATCTATACATATAACAAAACAGTAACATAAAAATTTCTGTACATTTTTGAAAATTTTATTGTTGTAGATAGTAATCGAAATAAAATACAAAACCGCAATTTAAAAATGTTTGTCTTTCTGTCTGTCAGTCAGCCTGTCTGCCTGTCTGTTTGCATTCGCATCGTTTAAAAACTACTGGATTAATTTCAATAAAATTATATGAGGCGGTACCTTAATACCTCCCTTCAAATATTGGATCCTTTTTTTGGAAAAGTGTTTTATGTCCAAGAGAAAATAGAGAAAAATAATGAAAGTAAATAATTTTATCAATGTAAAGGTACTGCAAACTTGACAGCACCTCTTATTTATGAAAGCGGGATATCTTAAATCCTATTTACAGAACTCTACAATAATTATAGGACTATATAAATTTCAAAATTTTATTCAGTGATGGGTACCTCTATGTAATGAAAATACATAAACCATACGTGAAATACTATAAAAGCAAGAGTCTTAAAATTTGGTGTGGATGACTTTCAAAGCAAAATCGAGCAACATATTGTCAGGACGCGCACGCCATGGCGAGTACAGCTAGTAAAAAATAAAATTAAAAACTAAAGGGTGTCGCTAGGAGTGAATTTGACGTTGCAAGTTTTATATAGCAAAAACAGATAAAGCTTGCTTTAAATTTCATTTTATTTAAAGGGACCTTTAGTAACTTTATAGATAAGTTAAGATTACCGCCGTTAATGCTGAACAGCGTTTTTGATAAAATTTAAGTTTTTGATAAAATCAAAATTTTCTTTTATATCGGCATTTTTCCAACTGGGGCACATTGATAATTTATGTTTTGCACTTATTTTTTTCCTACTAAACAGAAATATTTTATTTCTAATTCAGAATCTATGCTGAGGTTTCTTTGAGCGTAAATCTAAAATGTTATTTATATGTAAATAAAAGCGAAAGCTTATGCGTGTGTGCCAGTGTATAGAAGCCATAAATAAGTAAACTAATTGGTTGCTCTTGTAGTAATCAACATTGAAAATATTTGCTTGTATGTTAAGAAGGAGAAAAAAAATACTTGCACTACGCATTTATTTCCTTTACATTGCTATAAGAACAACGAATATGTAATGCTATGTATAATATATTTATGTATATAGGCTTCAGTGTGTCTTATAGTATGAGAATATGTTGTTATCTTTACACCAGCCTGAGATGTAATGATGCTGCAATTTAGAAACCATAATTGAAAATAGTTTCACATTTCCTTAAGTGTCATTCCTTAGTTAAGATAAATTTAAGGCAACTGTATGAGATTCAGCTTGTAGCAATGAGCCAAATGCAAAAACATCAAATGGGGAAAAGGAAGCTATTTTAACTTTGACTTAAGATAAATTAGTGGTTTTCATGTACGAAATTAAATTTCTTTCAGAAATTTTCTTACACAAACTTGTGATATTTTTGGTGGTGTTTGTTTTAAATGCTAAAAGTGTTAGTAAAATGTAACTTAAAATATCTTAATTTGTATGTTTTTATTTTCTTTTAAAGCAATTTTAGTCTTTCATCAACTTTTTAAACGCATTTATTTTTAAGAAAACACTTAACTGTAAATATGTTTTAACAAATATGTATGTCTTATGCAAAATAATTTGTCGAGTTTTATTACATTGAAAGGAATCTCAGCCAAAGGTATTTACGAATACAAACACAAACCCAATGAAATGTTTACATGCACAGGTATTTACTGCAATGCAATAAGCATCATTTATGGATAAGGTTGTGTGTGTCTATACCTGTCAGTGTATGTTATAATTTATGGAATTTATTTGGTTATTGGAAATGATTGTATAAATAAAACAACAGACAACGTATAAAAAACAAATAAATGAAACGTACATATGAGATGTAATATGAGGACTCAGAAGTTCCATATTTATCAAAAATTACTTAAAAACATAATCCTAAGTATGACCTTGAATCAGTGTATGAAAATGCTGGACTGAAATTTAAGATCTGCCTGGCCTGGCTTTCAAAAACGGGACACAAACCTGGTGCTTTCCCAAACTGTTTAAACAAATTTTTTTAATAAGTTACTGTTTCAAAAATTATTTATGACACAAAAAGTACCATTTTAAATGTGAAGTATTTTGTAACGCAAAAGGTCAATTTCTACAAAACAAGTTCCATCAGTATCACTTAATGAATTTTGAATTACCTTAAAAAACTTTGCACTAAATATGTTTCGTACAAAAATTACTTTTTCTTCACAAAATTCCATTTGCACAAATTAAGAACTTTTTTTACAATAAAATAGCTCTTTTTACATAAAAAACGAATGTGCCTTTTAGGGCCTAACGTTAGAGAAAAGTACTTTTTCACACATTAAGTACCTTTTCACGAAAAAGTACTTTTTGAAACAAAAAATACCTTTTCACACAAAAAGTAATTTTTCATACAAAAAGTAACTTTTGACATTAAAAGTACCTTTTCACACATAAAGTACCTTTTAGTGCCACAACCAAATTTTTTACAAAAAGGTGAGTTTCTACAGAAATAGTATCTTTTTGCTAAAAGCGCATTTTTTACAACAAAAGGCAATTTTCTGCAGAAATAGTATCTTTTTACGAAAGAAATTTTTACACAAAAAGTATCTTTTATCACTTAAAAAGATTATTTACATAGAAAAGTTCAAACTAACAAATTGCCATTTTAGAATTTTATAACATCAGGTGCAGTTTAGATAAAAAGTTACATACTTTAAAAATCGCTTTTTACACAAAGTATTTTTTTTCCAGAAGTAAATTATTTACATTTAACAAAACAGGGAAAACAAAATGTAATTTATAAAAAATTTCTATTTCTATTTCCCTAACTTAAAAGATCCTCTTTTAATAAAGGGATATTTTTATATCAAAGAAGATATTTTTATCCTTCTAACGCAAATATTTTTTTTTTGCGCAAAAGCCCCTTTTTATACATTTTGTACCTTTTTACAGAAAATTCTTCCTTTTACTTAAAATATCTCTTTTTACCAAAAAAGGTCCCATTTTTACAAAAAGAAAAAGAAATATTTAATTCTTATTTTTTGCATATAAGGTCTTTTTTCATATAAGGTCCTTTTTACAAAAAGATGGCTTTTTTGTTAAAAATTACATTTATACCGAAAAGGTCTATTTTCGGTATAAATGTAATTACAATGTAATTACAAGGTCCATTTTTCCATTACGGTATCTTTTTAGAAAAAAATTCACTTTAACTAAAGATAGGTTTTTATACTAAAGGTAACCTTTTAGAGAAAAGTTCTTCTTACATTCAAAAATCCTACATAAAAAAATACCGTTTTATACAAAAAGTACTATTTTACAAAAGAATAAACATTTTTTTTATATTTTTTTTATTACAAAGATCTAAAATCAACTAGATTTTCCTTATTCTCATGTTTATTTACTGGGATAACTAGCATCCCATTAACCCATACTAGAATACGAATGCAGTCACATTTATTTGTTGTTTATAAAATTATATTTGTTGTATTTGCAGACAGTTGGCAACATCAGTAACAGTTTTACAAGTGTGAGAATTTATACGAGAAAAGCCAGTTCAGTTGAATTGAGTTGTGTCGAGTTGAGTTCAGTTCGATACGATTCAATTGCGGATAGAAGACATATAGCGTTGACAGTTTCATTAAAATTTTGCTTATCCGCTAGCAATATATTTGCATTACACACAAATGACACTAAAGTACAAAATTGAATCGACAGCTATTGGAATTACAAATAAAAAAAAAACGGAATAAAATAAAATAGTACACATACTAGTCAAACATTAAATAAATATATCAGAAACATAAGCCGTACGAACACACTTACTAACCTGCATGTAATCGTTACAAAGTTACAAACTCTACATAAAAATATATGTACATTTGTGTGTGATATGGATTTATATTTTCATATTCCAGTGCAAACACAAAAGCATTATTGTTGATACTTTTTCACACAACACTCACATTAACTCACAAAAATATGTAGTATATACATACATATATATTACAAATTCATGCAGGGTGTGATATGTTTTGGTAATTTGAACTGCCGAGTTTGTAGGACAAACAAAATCACAATTATTTAAATTACACTTAAATTAGTTTAATGTTAGATTTATTTGTTTTGCAGTTATATCTTGATTAAATCTTTAAAATCTTAAAATCCTTTGCACAATGTTTGATTGCAAAAGATCCCAAAAGTTAAACCTTTTAACACGGTGCTCATTTCTGTTAATATTTGTATCAATAAAAAAGGTCTTGTTATACAAGAGAAACAGACAAGAGAGACAGAAATTATATTATATTATATATAATTATATTTTTTGCATATACTTAGTATACTTAGAGTATTTTATAAATATATGACACTATATGTATTAATTATTTCACAATTTAATATATTTTGGTTTTCCATACTTAACCAATGTTCGGTTATAAACAAAATATTGCTAAACATCATGCACCGTTTTATACACACAATTCCTAAAAGTAGTTGTTTTACTTATAAGTATACTTAGAGTATTATAACTTCTTTTCCATACTTGTAAGTATTAGGTAGTTTAAGTATGGGTATGACAGATACCCATCACATTATCTACCTACAACCAGTTGTACGCATATATGCATTACGTATACATTTTTAAGGAAGGAAATTTGGAGCAATTGCCCCCATGACACCACTTTTGTCAACTATTTTGGCGACATTGTCAACAAATCGTCTACATTTTTATATTTGAAAAAAATATGTTTATTTTAAATATTCAAAAAATCAATACAAATTGTATTTCAAATCATCAAAACGGTATAATACCTTACTGGACATTCTGGCGGAGTATAAAGTTTTGTTAGACAGAATTGTTAAGTAAAATATGGTTGCTACAAACCTTATTTTTCCCAAGTAGGAGTGAGTAAAAATTAAAAGAACTGGACGCTATTTTAGCCATTAGAAAAAAAGAGATTGCGTGATTATCCATATGTGTTTAAAGTTTTAATAGGTAAACAGTTTGTTGTTTATTTTAAGTTTTGTAATATTTCGACAATTATTTTTTTTCATAATATTTAGATGTTATTTCAACTTTTAGTGAATTTTTGAATAAAACGCTTCGAGCAGCATTTCAGCAGCAAAAAAGGAAACTTTTTAAACAAGTAAGTCGAGACAAAGCAAAATCAAACGGAAAAAAATGGATGAAGACACTTCAAACAAAGATTAATTTTTAAAATTTTTTTAACTGAAATTATTTATATTCATAATCTTAACAATCTAATTAAATTGTTCGTAATAATTCATTTTAACTTAAATTTTTTATAATCATAGTCTTGAATTGTTCTTATTAACATACGAAAAATTTAAATTTTTAGATCGTTAGAAACCTGTTATGAATTAGTACTTTTTAGTCATTTATTTATTTTTTAATAAACCCACAAAAGTTATTAAAATATGCATTTTCATTGTCCAATCTATTTCAGAAAAGTATCATAAGTGTAGACTAGACTTACTAAAATGTACTAGTGAATCACTAGTTCCAATGTCTACATATGGTCCCAAAAGAACTACCTAGTCAATAGTACCAATGTCAGTGGATTTTCAATGACATGCACATGTTAAATGTCTATAGTAAATAGCATTGTCTGGGGTATAATTACACTAGCACTGGTGACTGTGTCAATAGTAAGTCAGTACAGATTCACTATTGACATTTACTGCAGGGTATTGAGTACACCCATACTTATTTCACTGCAAATGCGTATGTGTAGGTATTTTCTGTGTCATAAGTATAGGTATAACTTATACCCAAAAATATGTGTAAATACTTAACTACATTTATTTAATAAGTACTTTTTGTCAGTCTCTGGTACATACATCTCCACATTTAAAACCATACTGATTGACATGTGTTTAATTTGTTGATTCACATTATATTTTATTACCCGAACAATTTTCGTAAAGTGTTAAGAAGCAATTAAAATATTTCTACAATTGATAACCACACTGCTTTAACAAGATAAATTTTCGTGGACACATTAAAAAATCTTATAATCAAATTACAGATTTCAATGAAAATTAAATAACATTTTTATGGTAGATTTTTGTTAAGGAATAAAAATGTATAAAATGTAAATATGTATATCTGTCGCAATAGGGAAAAAGTGCTTAAGTCTGATATTTAAGTTTTGTAGGAGAACAATTTTAAACTTTAAAATTAATTTCTTTTTTCAATAGCTTATCTTAGAACTATACATAAGAGAGTCAAACATATGTTTTGGAACAAAATCTTATAACTATCAAAAGTACGCAAGCGTTGCAATAAATAAGTTGTGAAAGAAGCTTTTATGCTTTAAAAAAAATAAGTTAGTAGTTTCTTAAGCTTTTTTCCAAAGGCGATTAGACATTGAAAAAAGAAAAGCAGAAAGTAATTTCGCTATAACTTCCTGAAAAATGGTGCAAATTAATTAAAAATTTGCACTTGGGTACTTTTAATTACGGAGATTGCAAAGGTGCCAGTAACTAAAATTTTGCTTAAGTCGACTTAAGCACTTATTCCTTATTGCCACAGATATAATATTGTAATCAAATATAAACATCATATGAGTATCAGCTGCATTTTAGGTTATTCCATCTTTACCTACATGACTTTTAAATCTGCGGGTTATTTTATTTATATCGGCTTTTCAATAGAATTTTTGTAATGCTGATGGTTAAAGCTTTGATGAGTTTTAATTAGATTTAATTTTTAATAGTTTTTCGTTTTAATTCTTCTTATTACTTTTATACATAACTTCACTTGCAATATATGTGGCCATCGTAGTAAAAAATAACTACTTAATTTATTGCGTGTGTTTGTGATGGCGAATATTTTCCTGTCTCTTTTCATTTGCTGTCTGCTTATATACATTGATTTACAAGAACCACTATAGGGTCGATTTAAGTGCATAAGTTCTTTTTCTGTGTGACGGCGAAACATGAAAAGCAATATGTGCGTAAAAAACTCACATGTGAGTAATAAAAAAATAATAATTAAATTTCACAATTTTATCTGTAATTAAATGACCCTGGTATTTTTTTTTGTTGTAACAGAAATTTAAAAGAATCATGTACATTTTTGTGGAATTGCATTATGGATAATGAACTTAAATTATAAAAAATAGTAGTAAACTTTAAGATTTGTGTTATTGGTTTAAGGCCCATTATTATAACTTCCCAATAGCTAGAGTCAGGATTTTATCAAAGTGATAAGTAGTTTTTCGTTATTTTAAGGAAGGTAAAAGTTTCCTTTAACTACCACATACTTCAAAGGCAGGTTACAGTAACTAGCCTTACCCACGTTGTTATAACGAAAATCTAATTATCTCTCCGACAAAATCTTAACTTTAGCTATTGCGGAGTTATAATAATGGGCCTAAATCTATACACGGTTTTAATGACGGTTTTAATGACGGAACATACCATGATTAAATAATATATTTATTTATATTAAAAAACTGGCCATTTCAGGTAACCGGTTTTCGTTTTAATCTAAAAATTTAATTAAAAAAAATTTTAACCGGTTACCCGGTTTTTTGTTTACACTATATAAACATATAATGAATGTTGAAATAAAAATAATTTATGATGTTTTTTATATGTTTTTGTTTACCAAATAAAATAATTTTTTTGAGGGATGCATTCGAAGCCGATACCGATATGTCGACAACTTTTTATTGTTTAGCTAGCTAGTTTTCTGATGAATGTGAAAAATATGAAGTCATTATAAATCTTAAAAAATACTCTTTTTATAATAAAGAAAAATATTTCATTATCGCATCAATTTAAAAAAAATGTCCTACCTGAATGAATAAATATTTTTTCCTTCTCACGCTATAATTTTAATTTTAATAAATATGGCTTTATGTCCATTAAATTCAAATAAAATTTACTTGTGTTAAATTTTTTTTATTGTACGTGTGTATGCGTAGGCGTAAATATTTTTCCGAATACTTAAAAAGTGCATTTAAGTGTGTTTGTATATAATTAAAAAAATTTAAAAACTTTACGAGTATGTGTGTTTGTGTGTAAGCAAGTGTGTTTTTTGTAGATAAAAGTGTCATTGTAAACGTACACATATGTACAGGCATAAACAGTACATATGTACATATTGTTCAATTCACAAATTTGTGGTATTGTTGTATCGATTGTATTATTGTATTACAGTATAATAGTGTAACTAATTTTTCAGGCTTATGTTCGTTATTATAATGAGAAAAGGTAACATTTCTAGTATTTAAAAATTTTTAATTCATTCATAAATAAATAATAATTCATTTGTAAAACGTAGTTGAAATAAGACAAAACTTATATAAAAATACATATTGAGATTTGTATCTCTTATTGTCAGCACTAAGTTTTAGAACAGATCCAAACCCCAAAGAGGCTATTCCAGAATATTTTTGGATTTGTTTTTTTCATGGTTTCTCATTTCTGTATTATTTTATTTATTTATACTTTTATTAACAACCGATACAATACGAATAGTGTATTGAATTACTAGTGTTGACCAAAAAATGTCGCCTAATCTAACTATAGATATTTATTTCAGAACATAGAGATTTAGATATTTTTGAGCTCTGGTTTCATATTGTGTTTTTTGGCAGGGTTTAGAATTTTTCATTTGTGAGCGTTGAAATTTCAACATTTTATTATTTAAATTTTATATTTTTTTCACGGTCATAAATGAACAACAAAAAATATTCTTTCTGGGATCACACGTGAATGAGTGAAGGATTAAAAATGAAGAATATCCGTATTATTCATATGTGATAAGTATTGTATTAGCTGATTCTCATTAACGCTCTCTTACATAAATGTTTGTAATTTTTTTCATTTGTGAACGTTTTCATTTATGAAATTTCTCATAAATATGGTTATAGTGATAGTAAAGATTATTTATAGACACACTGCAATTTCAGGTTATTATTATTTTAGAACTGTGTTAGAGCGCTAAAATTTTAATGCTATGTGGTAATAACAATGAAGGAGGGTGCTGTGATATGTCTCATTATAAAGAGAATTATTACAATCAACGTGCTAAATACGTGAGCTATAGTATTTGACTTGAATTTTTCCAAATTTTGAAATTGACAGAAAGACATCCACAGGGAGTATAATGCACATACGAACTGTACGGCTAAACTATGTGGGTATCGGGAAGAAGTTCCCTGATTTCGTTCTAGCACATTTCATTGCAGTAATGGTAAAACAGCGAAACACATCCCACATTGCGTCGATGCACCAGTGAGTCACTAGAATTGGATCCCCTACTGTTGTCGATGAGCCGCTTTGCACACTCCAGCTGGCGGTCTAGTAGCTTATAGAGCGACATGAGATATGTATTCCATTTAAGGTAAGATATAGATAATATATCTGATCGTCGGATATATCTGATGGTGTAAATAAGGTATCTTTTACGAGGGACTTGACAACTTCTTTTGACACTTGAAAAATGTGTTAACTTCATCGGGCATCGCACTGATTTTTTATGACAAGAACATCAAGAGCTTCTGATTCCTTAATACAAACATCACCCATAGTTGTTGTTGGTAATTTTTAGCTCGTTGGGGTACCATATGAGCATTATTTTAATTTAAAATCAATTATTTATAATATTCCTTTAACATATTTTGGATTGCTGTGTGTGTTAATCGTGTGTTAATGAATTTCAAAAATTCTTTATTATTAGCTTGTATGGATGTGCAGCGATTTCTTATTACTTTTATTTTACGGGTCTCATGGTTTAAATAAAAAATTAAAGATTGTTCTTCAAGTTATTTTATAGTTTAAATGGCTTGAATTTGAATAAAAATATATTAAGCCGTTTTAAATTCATTTGGTTTCTTTCCAAGATCATTGTTAAACAAATTACATTTGTCATAAATAAATATTTTCGATCTTGTAATTTCAGCATCTTTGTTTTTGAACAGTCTTTAGATCTGTTATCGGTTACAGTACTCACATTCGCATAAATAATTTTAATACACGAACACCCACGGACATCTACAACCTGCGTAATATAGAGAGTAAATTTCACGCTCATACAACCATAACATAATGTATGCGTACGTGTATGTGCATATTTGCATAAAAATGTATAAATGTATACCTGTGAATGTGTGCGTGTACAATATTTTTATTTTGTAAGTAGTCGTGTGTTAATTAATTAATTGATAAAACCAAAATCTTCAACGTCGTCATCATCGTCTCATCGACATCGATTGTATTTTATGCACGAATTATATTTGCGGTCATTTTAACATTAAGACTTAAAAAATGTGTTTATTTGCCATAAGAATTACAATTGAATTCTTGCGCTTCACGACAGCAATGCGCTGCATATTTTTATAGATGTAGCAGAGAAATTGCTACTTCACAATAAAAATTGAAAACTAATTAAACTAAAAACTTTGAATTGCTATTAATTGAAATACTTGCAAAATAAATCGACAAAAACAAATAAAAATCATTTTCATTTCTATTTTATACAGGCATTATTTTCTTTATGATAAATAAATTTCACATGTATGTATAAAAAATTATTATTTTTAAATGCCGTAAATCATTTTTAAATTTAAAACTTTTTGGAGAGGTAGTTGTAGCGTTATAAAGGGTTATTTAATAGGAACAGAATGGAATAAATGTAAAATAATACTTAAAGAAGAGCATGAATTAATGTTTAAAATGTATTTTTTTAAATAAAACTTTATTTTTTACTCTCATTTTAACAAATTTTCATTTTAAACTTCTTAATTTGTTGAATTTTTAGTGTTCCCTTTTCGTAAAACAAAACGACACAAACCTGGTTTCTTAAAAGCTGGCATGCTGATTGAATATACATATTTATATGTCGTGTTCTCTTTGTGAGACTTTGTGTTTACACAGACACTCAGGGTTTTCCATAGGTCTCTTTGGTTATAATAAATCTATCAAATACGGATCGTGCACTAGGACATAGCTACCAACGTACAATACCAAAAAAGGTATTAAATTTTTTAGTTAACAACACTCCTTTTCGTACACACACAAAGTTAAAAGCAAAAAAACAAGATACAACTTAATATCGATACCTTCCCATAAGAATGTATTAAGCGACATTTCTAAAATTGTTCAGGAAACGAAAAAAAGTCTCATTTAGTTTTTTTTTGTGTATTTTATTGAAAGGAACATAATATTTATTCTGAAAATCGCTTTCCAAATATTATTTTGAAAGCGATTTTCAGAATACAAAACTTGACATAATACATATTTCAGGGAGCAACATTATTCCAATGAGAAAACTTGGCGGTTGATACAATTTTATTTTCTCTCTTGTTTCCTTTGCATCCACGATAGGGCAGCGAAACCCAGGCCAAAATGTGGCTTCTAACTTCTAGTATAGTTCCACATTAAAAAGTCATTTTCGAAAAAAGTGTCGCTTAATACATTCTTACGGGAAGGTATATGACGCTGGCAATATGTACATAATTTTTAACTGTAATTAAATTGTTTTATATCCAAAATATTTTGGAAATTATTTTTTCTCGTAGTCAGCGAGCAAAATTTAAAATATCATGGAAAAATTTTAAAATTATAGCTATTTGGAAAATAGAAAAAAATTTTTTTTTGGATGCTGGATACCGAAGCAGTCCACTAATTTTATGGGTCCCTTTATGACCCCCTTCATTCCTTAATTATTTATGTATCTGCCCGTGGTCCAAAGCCTTTTTTATGTTAGCCATTTTCCAAGCACAGTCTGAAAGATCGGCTTACCACAATTTTTAGTTTGGCCAGATAATACTAGAGAGTCCTTCTTGGTCTTCCTGCCAACTTGTAGTGAAAAATTTTATATGGTGGGAATCGAACCCACAATCCCCATGGATAGTGCTTTAAATGGACAGTGCTTTAGACAAATTATATTGTACCTTTTTCTTAAGATAAGTATTATTTTTAAATACTTACAACAACGATTAAATAAATAAATAAATTTACGCCAATATATCAATGACGAACTGGTCCGCGCTATAAGTCATACATCTGTAGCTTTAATAATTCATTGTGGCAATTACCCGTTCCTATTATATAACCCTGTATAGCAAATACGTAAATATAAAAATTTTTGTAATTCCATTTCAATTATGATAGGAGTACGAGTATCAAAATGAATGCAATAAAAAATTAATAGAAATTATTGCTCTTCACTCATAACTATTGTCATTTATATTATATGGTCAGTAGCACTTCAATTGCATTTTAGGTTTCATAATTTAAATTGGAGATTATTTGGTGCATGAGTGAATCAAAAACTCGATACATTTTATGGTTGTTAAAGTAATTAAAATAAAAAAGCAATAAAACTCTGTCACTTATTGCTGCTCAGATAATTTAGTTTATACAGGGAAAAAGAAAAGAGAGAAGATAATTTAATCTCTTTAATTGCTTCTGCTATCAAGTGCAGATGCTGTAGCTTCTATAAATTACTTTTTTTTATCCTTATTGTCAAATATTAATGATTTATTAGTTGGAAATAATAAATAAAACTTATATCTTCATTGAAAACGATACAACAAGCAAAAAAAAGATATTTTTCTTCTTCTCACCATCATAATTAACTTGATTTGAGCTACGAATTTTGTTAATTGAAAACAATCAAAAATTGTGTCATCTTTCTTTGTAAGATTCTTTCCCTACCTCACAAAAAAAAAACGTGATTATTTAATGTTTTGAGGTTTTTTTCACAATGGAGAACGTAAAATTAGAGATAAAGATAGGAAAATAACAATGCTGAGTCCCCCTTCTTTTTTGTATGTCAACCAGGAAAAAATAAGTTAATAACACAATGACCCTTATGAGGAAAAAATCAAAGTACAAAAGATACATACACACATACATATACTCGTTTGCAAAATTTATTCACTTGACTGCTTAAAACAAAATTAAAATGATCATGGGACTTACGTGATAACCTTTTTGCTGCTAAGTTAATTTACCATAATAAAACTATCATCTACATTCCATTTATTTTACACACCTTGAAGGTTCATTAATGGAATAATAATGGGAAGAGCTTTATAATGAATAGAGGAAAGAATCAGAGGGTAAATACGGCTAATTTCATTAATATTACTTTATTAATTAATAAAACTGACTTGGGTAAAAAATACTCGGATATTAATAATGTGATACTCTTGTTTAATTCATTTTATTTATTTTTGTAGAAAATAATATTAATCGGAACTTTAATTTTTGCCAGATATAAAATAATTTAGGTTTTTTTGGTTGAATTTAGTTGTCGATAAATTTAATTTAGAAAATAAAAGTTATCGAAAAATTCTCTACAGGAAAATTGATAAACTGTATATAGATATAAAGTTATCGATAAATTTACTAAAAGAATTTAATTTATCAATAAATTTTACATAGTAAATAAAAGTTATCGATAAATTTTCCATAGAATATAGATGCAAAATATATAAGTAGTAGTAAATAAAAGTTATTTATACATTTTCCGTAAAAAAAATTATCGATAAATTTTCTATAGAAAATAAAAGTTATCGATAAATTTTTCACAGAAAATAAAAGCTAATGATAAACTGTATATACTTATAGATATAAAGTAATCAATTTATCGATAAAATTTACATAGTGTTTAAAAGTTATTGATGGATTGTCCATAGAATATAAAAGTAGAATATAAAATTAGTAGAAAATAAATTTAATCGATAAATTTTTGTAGAATAAAAATTATCGATAAATTTTCTATTAAAAATAAAATTTATCGATAAATTTTTTGTAGAAAATAAGAGTTATTGATAAATTTTTTGTAGAAAATAAAAGTTATCGATAAATTTTCTGTAGAAAACAAACAATATTAATAAATTTTCTATAGAAAATAGAAGATATCGATTAACAAAATTGTTAATATATTTTCGCTAGAAACTATAAGTTATATGAAATAAAAGTTATCAATATTTTTTCTGTAGAATGTAGAACTATAGATAGCTGTTCCATTAAGAATAAAATTATCGATGTCTTCCTTTTATAAAAAAAAATATTACTAATTTTTTGCTTTTATCCATAAATTTTATTCGATGAATTTTATATAGAAAATGAAATTTA